>JBBPCX010000001.1:7566204-7581581 GCA_037974365.1 Hydrocynus forskahlii | reverse complement strand
CTCTCTCTCTCTCTCTCTCTCTCTCTCTCTCTCTCTCTCTCTCTCTCTCTCTCTCTCTCTCTCTCTCTCCCTCCCTCACTCTCCCTCCCTCACTCTCTCTTTCTCTCTCTCTCTTTCTTCACCCCCCTTCTGTCTTTCTTTCCTACTCTTTCTGTCTCTCTCTCCCCCCTCTCTCTTTCTCCCTCTCTTTCTTTCTCGCTCTCTTTCTCCCTCTCTCTCTCCATCTCTTTCCCACATTCTCTCTTTTCTTCTCTCTCTCTCTGTCTCTCTCTCTCTTGTGCTTTTTGTTTCTCTCCCCAGGTCTGTTTGTCCGTCTGTCTCTCCCTCTCTCTTTCTGTCTATTGTACTCACTCTCTGTCAGTCCGTCTGTCTCTCTCCCTCTGTCTTTTCTCTTGTGCTGTCTTTCTCTCCTCACCCCTTCTCTCTCTCTGTTTCTCTTGCTGTCTACGGTTGTTCTCCTTCTCTCTTCTTGTTTTCCTTTTGAACTCTTTTCCCCTCTCTCTTTTATCTGTATTATGCTCTATTTCTCTTTTCTCTCTTAAATGCCTTTCTCTTTTTGTTGCGCTTTGTTTCTTTCTTTCTCCTCTTCCTCTCTCCGTCTCTTTTTTTACCTCATTTCCCCCCCTTCTCCCTCCTCGTTCTTCTTCCCTCACATCCTCTCTCTCTCTCTGTCTCTGTCTGTCCTCTGTCTTTTGGCCCCCATCAGCCCCCTTGTTAAACTGAAGTGCCCAGGTCTCTTCTGTTTTACAGTTTGGGGCCTTCATTGTAAAACTGCCCGCTTCAGGAATCCCTTCAAAAACGGCAGCCACACTTTAAGAGCCTTAATGAGAAAGCCCTTCCTGGAGGAGTGAAGGGAAAGCAAGAGCACGGTGAAATGACAGAAAATAGCTAAAAAAGAGATAATGGAGGAGTGAGCCATGTTTGGTAGCAATATAAGGACTCCATTGGCCCCAGGACACAGATAATAGCGGGGGAATGAGGGCTCGGAGAAGCAAAGTTTTTTCTTCTCCCCTTTTGCCCTGTTTCCATCGCTCTCAGCTGGTGCTCAGATGCATGCCAATCACTCCTCGGCCCTCTTGGCACCCCCCATCCCTCCACACACAGTCACGCACACCGCAGAGCCTTTTGCGTCAGTCTTGCAGGTTGTTGCACCAAAGCTTCTGCTTTCTGCTCTTAAAGGGCCCAAATCACAGATAACCCAAAAAAGAGGTACTTTTTATTGTTGTGATGTTACAGGCATCAATATATTTTCCTAAAATCGCACTTTCAGCAATTTAGCCATTCATACTGCAGTGATAATGAGTTTTGTTACTACAAACAATTAGTCTGATAGAATCCAGACATCCAAAACAGGTATAGTAACACAAACAGACTATTTAATTCTAAAGCAAAAAGAGAGGTTGGGAAAATGGTCATGCTAATATGAATTATGACTGGTTTTGGTACAGAAACCAACACAAATAAGTTTCTAAAATATTCATCATTCATTCATTCATTCATCATCTAAGCCGCTTATCCTAATCAGGGTTACAGGGGTAAAGGAGCCTGTCCCAATGGTTAGAGGGCGAGTGGCCAGTCACCAGTCCATCACAGTAATAAAAACTGTCGGAAAAAAAGGAATTTTAAAACATGTCGAAACGTAGCCACCTTCTTTCAGGCCCAAAAAGGAGTGCTAACAGGAGGATGTCAAAACTCCACCTGTGAACTTTTGAGGTCTGCATTCTCAAAAGTCGGATTGATTGGAGAATGGGAACGAAGGAGTAACCGACAGAAGCAGCAGAGATGTTCACAGAGAACACAAAACACTGCTTCAAAGTGCCTCTCCTCTGGTGAAATAATCTCTCCCTCTCCCCCTGCCTCCTCTATTTTTCCTCCCCTTTTCTCTTGCAAATCAACTTGAGGGAGAGGCTTGCGACTTCCCCAATTAACAATGAGGTGGCGACGCAGAAATGCCTGCAGTTGGCAGGGGTTTAATAGGGCTACCTCTTCGAGAGGCTTACCGCTACCTGATTCAGAAACCTGGCACCTGCGCCAAACGCAGGGGGAATCGCTCACGATTAGCGAGTGCTAGAGGGGGAAGGGGAGGGGGAGGGAAGAGATAGAGCATGAGAGAGAGAGCGAGGAAGGGAGGGGGCCCGGAATCTCCACCAACCACTGACGGCGCACGGAATCCAGAGAAGAGCAAGGGGATTATTGCGATTGTGTGGGGTATTCTATCACTTCTTGGCTGTGAAGAAGAGGAGAAGAAGTTAGCCAAGATCCATTCTTTAACCCACACCAGGGCAGGCTTAATACTCAACCAGCCCAGGCTCATAGATGGGTTCAGCTTGCTGCTATGAGGAGGTGAATAAACCTTCAAGTACAGTAGGATCTCAGTTCTGCCCAAGCAGGTTACAGTACATCCTGCTTGTAACTCACACTTTAAGTCTAGTCTGGCTGAAATAAGGATAATCTTTCAATCCTTAAAGCCCTTGTGGGATGGCTGTGTCACTTCTGGTTGTTTCTGATCAGGGTTTTAAAGTGTTGTATTTTCACATTTTTTTCGAGTGGGGTACCTAGGCAGGTTTTCAATACTCCACCACACTTCCTCCCTCGTCGGGCCAGACAAGATCTCGTCACGAGAACACACGTCTGGGGAGAGCTTGTAAAATATTTTCCTCTTGACAGTGCTTGTCCAGAGTACAGCCAATATCACAAATAAAAGAAGCTAGCTAGTAAAAACCGATTGTTTTCAATTAATGTTTCTTCACAAGTTTCTTCACAACGAATGTTTCTTCACACTTTTCAGGAACACTCCTTGTTTTAGTCTTGTCAAAGGCGTGCAAGGTGCTTCCATGAAACTATCAAAAACTTAACCTGAAAAACAGTAACTCTAATAGATATCTGAAAGCTAAAATAGAACCTGGTGGAGTTGCTTTTATTAAAAGGTAATAAAGTTCTTTGCACAAGTGATACACATGTTTAACAGGAGCTTTTTGGGCGGACTTGTCAGGCATGCTTACGTTATATCCATGTGTTAACAACAGGCATCTGATGGACGATGTTGATAGGTACATTGTTGCTTCCTACTCTGCCTTCAAAAGGGATTGGAGTAATTGAAATTTTTCCAATTTTACCTCTCTGAAAGATCTGTATTTATCACCCATATTTTGCCCAATATTTCTCTGTATGTCTTCCATTTCAAAACAATAAAACAATTTGTACATCTCAAAAAAGACACATGTGAACTACTTTGAAGCATGTCCTTACTTTCATGTCTCTACAAATTAAGTGCAGGCTAAAAAGATATTCGCAGGAAAGTCATTTGTAAGGCATTATTCAAACAGAGTGGTGTATGAGTGATGTGCTGCGTAATTAGAGTGAGAGGTTGTTTGCGGGCCAGGAGGGCTCCAAAGCCCATTTGGAACACTCTTATTGTCAAAGGTTTGATTTTGATTTCCCAAACAACCCTCACTGCTGCTCCCCTTAATGTGCATCTGGGTGAATGTGACAGGTCCCACACAACTAAATTTGATGAACTTGCATCCCAACCCCCTAGTTCTGGAGTGGAGGAGCCCTGGTTCATTACTTTGCTGCTAGGCCTCCTTAAGGACCCCAGCAGGCAGGTCCTGGGTGTCTCTGACTTCCTATCCAGCTGCCCCAGGGGTCCGGGCGGGAAGAATCAAAGCCAAAGTGAAACTCCTTCCTCTTCTCCATACTCGCCTCAAATCAGCTTCACTGAAAAAGAGCTTAAGAGCTTCACGAGGCTCCCCCCTTCCATCCTTCTTCCCCTACCCCATACCTCTCCAAAGGAAGAGCATTCTCTGAGTACAGCCTCAACACTCACACACGTTCCATCAAGAGCAGATGATTGTGGAAGAGTGGCGCGTGTGGGTGAAAGTACCTCTCTGAGGTGGACAATGGTGCATTTGGCCTATTCAGAGTTTGGCTTTTCTCCGCCATCGCTCGAATTACTCCTCCACTCCCATCAGACCTTGTTAGAGCATTTGGCTGGGCCAGATCAGACGGCATAATGGGGTGTGATTGGTGTTAGTAGGCATTAAGGCAACCCAGGTAAGCTTTTGAGAGAAAAGGGTCAGGTGATTTTTTTCTTGTGATATAGGTGAATACAGTTACGGCCCTTAACCCCACGTACAGCAGATATGAATGTAGTTTCCTTCTTGCTGGTCTTTGATCTGACCATATGGTGTTTAACATTATCTTTCAAAATACTCTTTATCTGTGGTTCATTTTGGAGCGCTGTATATTTCAGATCTGGACATTAATTCGAAAGGCTCCAGAAATTTCGCTAAATTCAATTATAGCTGGGCATGCTTTTTGGATCCCTGATGTTTTTTTGGTTAGACACTCAATGTCCATCTTTTTTTCCAAGGGAACTGAGGTTGGCTGTGATACCAGTGCTCTAATGGTCCGTTAGTTCTGCATGTTCCAGCTTTCCGCTGTGTTTGACCGTTAGCGCGTCCCACCCCTCACTCAGCACCAGCCAAGGCCAAGCCTGGGGCTCTCCAATTAGAGCCAACTGCATCAGGAGCAGGCCAGGAAACAAACACAGCAGACCCAGTCCCAGTATCCATCTCTTCATTGTTTTTCGCACCCTTTGAAAACCGAAAGACTTGAAGTGTCAGGGACGATCCAGAATGTCAATTTGTCATGTGAATGTAAACACTTTGCGAGACTTTGCAAGAGGTTAACACAAAATCAAACTCTGTGACTGCACTGCTTTCATAGATTCTTCGCCTTGTGCTTCCACACTTAGGGTAAATCCATGCTAGCCAGTCGGGCACAGCAAGGAGAGGCCTATTAAGACAGTTAGCCGGTACTTATGGAGTGAGGGATAATTAGACACTTCAAAGGCACCTGCCTGCCATCCCATGGGGGCTGGAATTCGCTAGCCCCCTCCCCTTGCCTCTCCTCCTCTCCCCCTTTTAAAAGCATGTTAACCGCTATCAGGGGCTAGCAGGCTAATTTAACTTCTGACATTTGATATCTAAAGAATGAGAAGGATCAGCCGTTTAGCCGGAACGGGATTACTGCTCCATCACCCCCCTCCCCCGTCCTCCAGCTCCCTCGCTCTCTCCCTCCCTCTCACTTCGTCCCTTCCTCCCTTCCCCCCGTGCAAAAAATTAGCTCTCAGTCAGGCCAGATTCATTAATTTGCTCGCCGCTAAGCACTTTATCAATGACGGCGAAATGTCGCTGTTCGGAGTGGAGGGCCGTCTCGCTGCGTTTGTTCCTGCGCGGGTGAGATTTCAGGCCTGCAGAGCGTTCAGCAGTATTGCCAGTGCACTGGGGGAATATGGGGAAGTTTGGCTCTGCCTGTTCGTGGGCATGTCATGACACTGGTGGGATGACTTATCTAGAAGATAACAGCTTTCATTTCTACGCCAGTCAAGGAAGAAATTCCACAATGACGTCTTTTGTTTTACTGAAGAATTGATTTAGTATTACATTTATTATTTTGCTATGTCATACTGAATGCGTGTTTTTGCTTCTAGTCTTTTGATTGTGCTACCATACAGCAAAACTGTCCTGCTGCATCAAATGAAGTATTAATGAATTGATTAAAACTTCTACCAAACAGTAAGCATGTACATGTTTGACACACCTGATATACATCAAATTTGTCTGAAATACAATAAATAGAAGCCAGCATGTGAGAGGTGGACTAAATGAGAGTTCCTATTTTCAGGCTAAATTACACAGAACTCTTACAGTCAGAGTTTATTAAATATATTAGATAGTAACGTGGTGGAGGCAGGGCGGGGTGCCAAAATAGGGAACAGGAGGGGACAGTGAGATTAAACCTGGCCAAAGCAGGCTGAAGTTTTAGGACAAATTAGAAACATACCGTTTCTGCAAGCATCACAGCATGCTTTGCCCTAAGTGTACTCTGTAAAACCAGTCATTCACAATTAACTTAGTATCACACAAAAACAAAGTTTTTTTTTTTCCCAAAGAGATAAGACAGAAGCTAAAAGAATATAGATTGTGGAAAAAAGGCAACATATTGCAGATGACATTTTCATATAAGCTGGATGCAAATAAGGTTGCAAGGTTTGAGTTTTTACAACTCTAAAATAGAATAAGCTGACCAACACTACAGTTTTACAATGGCTAATAAACAAACTTTAAATCATAAGTTGATATTTTCAGACAGCTCAAACGCTCATAAGAACTGTGTGAGGATCGAACCACTGGACAAAACCAAGGGTCCAGAGTTAAAAGGTCATTTGCAGCTGCAGATCAATTTCAGTGTAAAGTCTGTATTGCAGGTGGAGTCTGGGGTTGGCCATCTAACATGGCTGAGCTCTTTGAAGCCACAGCTGTTAATGCTTACCATTTCCCTACAGCCCCTATGCAGACATACAACCCCTTTCTCAGGCCAGGTAGTTCCAAACTACAAGCCAAAGCTCATAAAAATTACATGACAATCAGGATTCCAAACCACAAGTCCAAAACCATAAAAATAACACGACAATTTTTCCAGCAAAGAAAAAATGCCAAGTCACCGCACACTGTCCCAACGGACTCCATATGTGGCTAATTTGCCAAGTTATGCAAAAAAGGATTTGAGGGAAGCAGACGAAAGCCATCACACGAACAAACTCAAGAGCTGCAGTCTTCATGAATGTCTTTGTCAAAGCAAAGACCATCACATCTGACATCTATTACTGTGTTGGAACTGAGTGTAAATAGTAAGGACATTTTGACTGTGCGAATGAAGCATGTTGCAATTAGCCCTGAATGCAACACTGGTCCTGTGCTTCGATTTTGTCAGCTTTAATTTCAAAACCTATTGAACCCCCCTCCCATTTTGATACAGCTGACTGTAAAGTCCATATTGTTCCTCTGCAACAGTCAGCTGTAGTACTGATCCACCAGTAAGCATACACTACATCCTTGCTCTATACTACAAGGGTCCCTCACTAGATCAAGGGCCTTCAACCTTTAAGCCAGGCAGATTTCAAGAGATCTCAACATGGCTATATAGCAGCATTTGTCAATCCCATTCCTGGGGACCTTTTCAGGGTTTGGACTAGGCCCCTTACCTCCAGTGACGACCATCTTAAGAAGAGTGGAAGCTGTTATAGGAAACCACTCCATATCCAACTCCAAGTCTACGTATTTTACCATTACACAACAAGTCCCTGTTAATGTAATGGTCGGGTGTCCGAATACATTTGTCCATATCATGTATTTTACTGAATGCATTCCTTTTGAAAAGAACCTGTTGATCATGTCAAGTAATTCAGACACCAGTATGCCAAGACAAGTTTCAATCCAGTATTTTAAAACAAGCCATATTTTCTTAAGCTATAAAGAATTCACTCTACGTTTGTTTTCAAGTCATGGAACTGTTGGCTAATCAGAACCCAGTGGAATCGCTTATATGAATGAACTCTGCATCAATTTGGGGACGAGTTACTGTCAGGGAAGGACTGAAATAGAAAAAGATGAAAAATGATATCATTCAAATCTCAGATCAGGCCACACAATACAGAACATTTAATATAATTCTTGAGAGACCTCTCTGAAACCTAATGGCTGACATACACACGCATGTGACTGTGCAGGACATAATGTCATACCACCATTCTCATGCAGTCTCAGACTCATTCAGAATGCTGTGGAGTCCAGTGTCATCGTGGAATATTTATGATCATTGTGTTAATGAACAGATGCTGGCTGAACAAACATATGAACTGAAGACAATAAACGAGGGGTTACTTAATAATTAGTGCCCTCCAGTAGACTAATAATAAGTATTAGTCTTGTTCCATAACTGCTACAAGGTCACAATTTTTCAATGCCTAATAACAGCCAATATAAACACTGAAAAGACTCCATAAAGCTCCATAAAGAAAAGGCTGGATGGGTTCGGTTTGTAAGAAGTTGACTGGCCCACACAGAGCCCTGACCTCAACCCCATCCAGCACCTTTGAGATTGAACTGGAACGGAGATGGGCACAAATTCCCACAGAAACACTTGTGGAACGCGTTCCAAGAAAAGTGTAGCTGTAGTATAGCAACAAAGTGGGGGCCAACTCCACATTAAAGTCTATGTATTTTAATGCAATGTCATTAAAGCTTGTGTAATGGTCAAGCATCCCAACACTTTTGTCCATATAGTGTATATTTTATAGCTCATAGAGTGTGTGAAATTGCACCAACTCTGAATGATAATTAAGCCTTTTTCAGATGCTTTATTACAGAAGACACAAAGCCTCCCAAAGCTATTTGTGAGGGATCATCTACATACTGAGACTACTTCATTGTCAACCATCAATGACAACTCATCAGTGTGTGAGCAATAGGTTTTATGGGGAAGCTTGAGTGCGCCTACGTTGCATATGTTTATGTGTATTGCGTGTGTATGAGCTTGCAGCTGTTCATGTTACCGAGACAGAGGAAAGAATTTTCATAGTAACTTTCTTACTTTTTTGAAACGAGAGAAACATGAGCCCCCCCCCAGCCCCCTGAGGACCCACGCTGGCCTGAAGCCGGGCCAGGCACACACAAAGGCTGCATTGATGAGGAGGCAGACATAATAAAGGCTGCTCTGCCTCTCTGCAACTCACTGAAATAAAGTCATGGGGTCGCTAAATTGTTCATAAGAGAGACAGAGTGTCCTGTGTGTGTAAGTATAAGTGTGTTTGTGAATGTGTGTGTTCCTGTAAGGGTGCCCATGTTTGTGTGCATTTAGAAACATCAAGGGAACTAAATGTCATCCTTTAAAAACAGATAAATTGGCTTTAAAAATTCTGCGGTAACAGTTTCCACAGTTTGTAGTAACTGTCATAGAACTGTTCAGAATTTTTATTTCTGTGGTAAATAGGTAGATAAAACCAGATAAGCCCCCCCTCGGTTTTCAAGAGCTGGACAGAAGACCAAATGTATTAGATCATTAGGACCTAACATTGGAATCAACATTTTGATTTCTAGTGGATGTGACCAATTTCATGAAAAAACATCATTCCTTCTAGATTTAGGGAAGTCCTAGATACGTCACTAATTCCAAATACGAGCAGTGGCATAACCAGCTTTTAGAAATGGAACACAGCAGCAGCCCTATGCCAGGACTCGTTATTGAAGGAGTCACTGTAAAACTGCTGCACACAAGGTTCATATCTAAAATAGAACATGGAAAGTCATATTTAATAAATGTTAATAATGTTAATGTGCATGCAAAACTTTCGGTAGCTAGTAAAAGTTTTGGCATTTACAGCCCAAAACTGAAGGCCTACCTCTAATAGCCACAGTCACCAATAATAAAAAATATCAAATACTGGGGTCAAATAACCTTTTGTTTCAGTAGGATTGCATAAGTATACTTTCACATCTACGGTGTGTTTGTATCAATGCACAGTGCCTGGAGAGTCTGCAGTGTTTTTGGAAGAGTTGTCTTGAGTGAGCAGACAACAACAGCATTGATTAGTAAAAACAAGAGAGGCTCGTTCAGGTTCAAACTGTACGCCCTTTCCGTATAATCACAGATAATCTGACTGGCTGCTGTAGAGACGTTCCTTTCAAACTCCACTCTCTGAGTTGGGTTCTCAGCATGCCCCAGCCTCGCTTGGATCGATCCCTGCCCAGATTCTGCGAGCAGAGGCAGAAGGGCTGGCAATTACACAAGCTGAGCTCTTATCCGATGAAGACAACAAATAGACAGGCCAGCTTTCACTCCCTCTGCTGCCGGACATGGAGAAGATGCTCTGATAGACAGCCATGCAACCCTCTCTCCTCACAGGGCAGGCCAATAATGACTGCTTTCCAAGCACACGTGCGTGAAGACACGCATGTGCAGACACACATTAACACACACTCTACATATTTACAGCTGAGAAACAGAAAGAGTGTGGGAAAAGGCTTCTGTTTCCAATCAATCAAGAGAAATAACTGCCATACTTTAGAACCTTTGATCTTAGCTGCTTTCTCGTCCAGTGAGAGGCACTGCAGTGAGAAGAGGAGAGAGAGAGAGAGGGAGAGAGAGAGGGAGAGAGAGAACGAGAGAGAGACATAGACAGAGACAGAGGGAGAGAGAAGTGCAGAAGACAAGTTTGAAAGAGACTGAACATGACTGGAGACAAGTCTGGTCAAGAAGAGGAGGAGTCAAACGAAACAGAACGGAAGAAGAGAGACAAAGAGATGAGAGCGAGAGAAAGAGAAATAGTGAAAGAGAGGGGAAGAGTACGAGACAGAAAGTGAGAGAGAGAGACGGTAAGAGATAAGAAAGCCTGAGAAAACGAGAAGGGAGAGATAGATAAGAGAGTAAAAGAGAGACAGAATAGGAGAGAAAAAGGAGAAAGGTAGTTTAAGAGGCATATCTGAAAGAGTTAGATAGACAGAGGGAGACAGATAGACAGTCCGACAGACAGACAGAAAGAGAGAGAGAGACAGAGAGAAAGACAGAGAGACAGAGAGACAGAGAGAGAGAGAGACAGAGAGAGACCAAGAAGAGCAGAATATAATAATTTCTCCCAGCAGGGTCAGGACACTTCCACTTTGTTCCTCTCAGTGGGGGATGTCAGCGTTGGCCACCAAACAAACAGGACTGGCAGGATAATCAACTACTGTTGCCCCTCTTCTCTCTTTCTCTGCACCCATCCTCTCTCTCTCTATCCACTGTGGGGCAGTTCTTCAGCTTCAGTGACGCAGCCCTGACCCAGCAGTGACCAGACGGAGGGTGAGAGTGCAGGAAAAACAGAGGAGAAGTGAAAAAAGAGAGAAAGAGACATCATTCTGAACCCCAAGACCTGCAGATGAGATGATAGAGTTCATGCCCAGGAGAGAAGCTTAATCTGTGAACGGGCTAAAGAAAAACACCCCGCAATCAGGCAGCGGCTTCTGCTCTGGGTTCGCTCCCTCTCCGCGTGTAACACATGTCGAGAAACGGCCATGCACAGTTATTACTGCAATTCCTTTATCCCACTGTTTTTGGTCCTGTGCTTTTATACTAATATGTAAATGGTCTCTGTTCTGATCGGCCATGCGGCACTGCTCCTCGTTCAGAAAACAGTTGGGGTTCAGAGGGGCAGAACAAATAGACTGAAACAATAAACATCTGTGACATCACAACCAGGATTCATTTAAAAGAGGCTGAATTGTTGTTTCGTTTCTTTGTGAGGACTCTAATGACTGAATGGACAGCGTACATCAGACTCTCGTTTTAAAAAGCAAGGAACATTCCATTTTCCATGGGAGTCACCTCCTGTTACATTTCCTAGTGTGAAAACATTACTTGAACTAAAAGTAAGTAGTAAACTATGAAAGTACTCCATCTGAGACATAGTTACGGATTCCAGTTTAATATCTTAAGTAAGGTATTCAAGTGTGTGTGTGTGTGTGTGTGCGTGTGTGTGTGTATGTGTGTGTGTGTGTGTGTGTGTGAGAGAGTGCATGTGTGCGTGTTGGGCAGGGGCAGGCTTGCTGAGGGCTCCTCCACCCCAGTACCAGCAGAGCCTGATCAAATCCGTGTCCTGGGGCAGCAGAAAGGCTACGCTCTCCAAGAGCCGGCTGCTTGTCTCCCTGCTGCTCCAGGAAATGAGCTCCAGAGGAGCCGGGGGGAGACATGCTGCACTCAGGCCCATATACGCAGCCTCGGCACAGGCGGCAAAGACAGGGTTTACCCCCCTGGGCTGGAGGAGCCACGACCGTGACCCTAACGGTGCTAAAGAATTTGGGCTGCATTGTTCGTGATGCAGCCCACATAGCTGAGGGCATCTGGAAAGGAACTGAAAGAGGAAAGTTTGGTGGAAGTGGTAAAAGAGACTGGAAGAAGGGAAATTAAGGGATGAAAAGAGGTGAGAACAGACAGTAGAAGTAGTGTTTACAGCCTAACCGATATGAAAATGTTGAGGCCAGCGTTAAGGAGTAAAAAATCTGATAAGGGACAATACTGTATGGTAGGAGTTTAACATAGTAGAAACACACTAACGCTTGCTTTTGGTGTAAAATGTTATATTAAAGCTATTATTCTGTGTACATTCTTTACATGTTCTTGTTTCTGTGATTTATTGGTATAACAAAGTGAGCAAGTACTGGTTTCAACCTAGTAGCTTCTTTAAAGACTAGCATAATTAGTGATGCTCCTTACCTTTCAGGGGTCAGCAAATTACGATATAAAAAAGCTGTATTAACAGAGACAGCGACTCAGACTCACACTCAGACTTACAAAAAGTTAACCTTGACTTGCTATTGTACCAGTTATGCTGCCATGCAAACAACAGACTAAGCAGCTGTTTCCTTCTATTTTTCTCCGTAATGAAGGGTTTGCTATCTGAAGCTGTGCTGAATCTGACAGGCCTTTAGTAGGGCTTTACTTTACTTTTGTACAATCCAACACTTACACACTAAACCAAAACTGAAACACAACTCAACTAAAGACTCAAGACTGAAACTGCATTTGAGTCCCAGAGTCTGAAGACTTGACTCGGATGAACTGGTTTGTGAACATCGGATGCACATTTCTGAAGGAAACTAGAAACTTCTCCCAACAAGAAACTTTTCCCATCAGCCTGACCCTAGCAGTGCCCCATGCTTTCAATACATTTCTTAGCATTTGTTTGTTTGTTTTTGTCCATGTGCACACGTGTGTGTGTGTGTGTGTGTGTGTGTGTGTGTATGTGCGTGTGCAATCGCTGACACTTCAAGTTCATGAGTGCAAGACACTGTTTTTGCAGCGTGACGCTGAAAATCAATCTCATTTTCCACCTATTTACACTACGAGTCTAAAAGTCTTGTGCATGTCAACATATAGAGAGATAACATTACACTGGCGGTCAGCTCATATAAACTGGTAATGGCCTTCAGCCATCTAAAGAACCTCCTTAATATAGCACCACAAAGGGTTCCAATACTGTTATGAGTCAAAATCCTTTTTCAACCCCACATAAAACCCTTTTAGATAAGAGGATTGAATCTAAATAACTTCTTTTGCACTTTTATTTTTAATAATATATTCCATTTCATATCAAAGCCAGGAACAAGAGGTTCCTCACACACAAGAGAGAAGGAAAGAGAGAGAAACTGAGAGAGGGACAGGGGGAGAAAGTGCGGTAGAGCAAAGAAAAGAAAGAGCCTAAGTGAAGAAAGTGATGGGATAAGAGTGTGCGTTTGTGTGTGTGTGTGTGTGTGAGTATGTTTGAGGGGAATGAGGAGTGTAGAAACAGTTGATTATGAGTCGCATCAAGTGATCAATGATTTCATTAATAAGACTGATCACACGTCTGCCACTGTGCTGACACGGCCATGAGCAATGATCCTCACACACACTGCGGCTAGCAAGCGCTCTGGCCCCGGAATTACCCCCTCACACACACACACACACACACACACACTCTGTATCATCTGTATCCATTCAATATTTCACCCCCACAAGAGGAACAACGACAAATGGAGAAGGACAGAGGGTGGGGGGAAACGACAGCAGAGTAAAAAAAAAGGGGGAGGGGGGGTGTCAGGATGAACTTCTGCAAGAAGGAGGGATGGAGAGCGAGGCAGGGAGAGAGAGAAAGACGGAAAGGCGGAGAAAGAGAAGAAAAGTGAAAATCCATTTTGAAGCACATTTTCAATTAGGCTCCACAAGCTGTTATCACAGGTGTGTGAGAATGGGGAGCGGGTGTGCGAGTGTGTGTCTGCTCGCAGCTAACTGGAATGAACCCTTATCTGAGCTCCACAAAGATGGGCCGCCACAGACTATCTGGAAATTACTTTCCGGCCCGCGCTGCTAACAGGAACTTTATTCCTGTCAGGTGACATCCCCTCTATTTACTGTTGATCATTTAAATGCCCGCCTAAAGAAGAGGAGGAGGCCCCATCCGGCTCTCTTTTTGTGTCCCTTCTCTGTCTCTCTCTCTCTCTCTCTCTCTCTCTCTCTCCACTGCTCCCTCTCCCAGCAAGACTTAAAGAAGCTTTACTAGCAGAGCATGTTAATTAGGGATGCACAATTATATTGGAATCATATCGGTCTTGGCTGATAATTGTTACCAAAAGTGTTACTGGTATAAGACTATAATTTGATTTTCATGCCTACATTTGCTAATGCATCATTTTTTAAATTTTACTAACATTGCAGACCTCTAGAAATAAAGTTTACAATGCTCTATAAGGCTTACCAAAAGAATTTAATTTTATAAATGCATAAATAACAGCAATAGCATGGCCAGTGATGTAAAAAAAAAAATTCACATTTTTAAAAGGCCTATAATTCTCATATTGATGCATCCTTGCATTAACCATTCAATGCATCATCTCACTGCAGGGCCTGATCACTACGTTTTTTACACTAATATTAATACTAATTTGAAAGCACAAAAATTACTGACGAATTCAGGAAAACGCTAAAACACTAACCATTCAAATTCAAATTAAAACAAAAAATCTGACATTTTTAATTAAACAGTCTTAGTTGAACAGAGCTTTATAGAGTTCTGATTTGTCATTGGAAAATGCAAAAGACCCTATATTTCTTCTCCTCTGGCTTTTTTCATGACCTTTTTCTCCCTTCTGCGTGTGCTGCTGTCCACACTCGACAACAAGGTACCAAGTTTACATAAAAAATCATTTGTCTACACAAAGTGCCGTTTTACTGCCGGAGTTCAGATTCGTCACACTCACCCCTGCACAAGCAGTGAAAAAAACGCTTCCCTTTTTTAGGCGCCAAATTTCGCACCCCGCAAAGCCATTGCACGCATTCCTTTACGATTTTCCAAAGCCCTCCTCTCTGCCTTTCTCACATTCCCTCCTTCTTCTTTCCCCCCCTCCTCTCAGTCACTTCTTCACACTCTCCTCTCTTTCTTTTTCTCCTTCCCGCTACTATTTCACTCCTTCCTTCTTTGACTGGCCTGTAAGCACTTCATTATCCGTGAAAGTAACAAACATAAGGGTCCAATTCATTATTTTGATTATTTGTATTAATTATTTTGTTTGGTTATTAAGAACTATTGATTCATACGACTAGAAACCACAAATACTCCACCTTCTCTCCTTCTCTCTCTTTCCTCTGAATGGCATGTCCCCTTTCTTTCCCTTTTTCTATTAGTAAATGATTCCATGACGCCAGGGTTTAGTCAGCCAGAGAGTATCTCTCTCTCTCTCTCTAGCTAACTTTCTATATCTATTCCTCTTTTTCTCTCTTTCTTTCTCTCTCTATACATATTGCCCTCTTTCACTTTGTTGCTAGCTCCCATTGTTTCTTTCTCTAACAGTTTTTCTCTAACTCTAACTATCCCTCTCAAACGGTCTCTGTCTCTCTCTTGCTAACTGTAACTCTCTCACTCTCTCTCTCTCTCTCTCTCTCTCTCTCTCTCTCTTGTCCTGGCAGCAACAAAAGAATCAGGGGACTTTGTGGTCCACCTGCCTGGCGAATGCTGGAGGTTG
>JBBPCX010000001.1:7555325-7566104 GCA_037974365.1 Hydrocynus forskahlii | reverse complement strand
CTCTCTCTCTTGTCCTGGCAGCAACAAAAGAATCAGGGGACTTTGTGGTCCACCTGCCTGGCGAATGCTGGAGGTTGGGGGGGAGGCGGCGTCCCCCCGGCCCCTCCGAAAGAGGACCAATCAGGCCATTGTGGTAGCGCAGTGGGCTCTTTTGAGCTGTCAGGCCAGGGGAGCGGCTCCACAGATGAATGCAGCGCTCGGCTTGCGCCGCTCTTTAGCCGCCCATGTGGGAACGCACCCCACTAAGCCTGCACAATTACACACCACCGCTCAACTTTTTCATAAAACTTCTGCAGGGCGGGGGGGGGCAAGAGAGAGACAAGGAGAGAAACAGAGAGAGAGAAGGGGAGAGAGAGAGAAGGAGAGAGAAAGAGAAGGGGAGAGAGAGGGAGAGAGAGAGAGAGAGAGAGAAGGAGAAAGAGAAAGAGAGAGAACAAAGAAAAATGAGAAAGAAGAGCAAGAAAGTGAGTGATGCACAGGGGAGAAAGAAAGAGCAAGAAAAAGAAAGAGAGATGAGAGAGAGAAGAAGTGAGAAATAGTAATAAAAGGGAGAGGGGTGAGAGAGAGAAAGGTAGAGACAGCGACAGAGAGACAAGAGAGCAAGAGAGAGAGAGAAATAGAGAGAAAGAGTGAGAGAGTGAGGTGGAGGGCAGAAACGAAGAGAGAAAGATAAAAGGAGCAAGAGAAAGAGAAAAGGTCAAATACTTTGCTTTTAAGTTTCAAACTAAACTGCAGTGAATCTGAGCCACAGTGAAATAGACACACTGCAATCTGGCAGTTATTAATCCTTTCAGTTGCAAAGATCTGTAAATGGGAGCTTATTTCAGTTTTTCTCTTAACAACAGAACTTACGTGAATGTTTCACTGTAGTTACTACAGCTAAACAATACTGGGGAGAAAGTTTCTTTGTGTAATTTTATGATTCCAAAATCATAACAGTTTCACGAAAAAAACAAAACAGTTTCACGAAGACAAACTATTCTCCAAACTGAGCTTATGATCACTCAATAAGCAAAAATGTGTATTTAGAGGGAATATTAAGAAGTCCGGTACTGCTAAGGAGAATATTGGGATAACAATCAATGAACCATATACAAGTCATCATAAGACTTAAGATTAATAACTGAATAATAAACCTGCATTTTAAGAGGTTAAACCTGTAGACCCTTTCCATTTCTTTTCTCCTTTTTTCCAGTCCTAAAACTGTAGAGTACCTTAGCTCGCTGCCACACTCTCAAACACCGTCATCATACTGAGCTCAAATTTCACTCCACACTTTTCCCTCTCTGAAGACGATGGTGCTGACTGTTCCGTTTGGGGTTTCCCTCGCGTGTGGAGCAGGGGCACGAGCTGCAGCCGTCCCAGGACTAGTTCCAGCACGCGGCTCTATTGAACCGTCCCGCAAAAGCCGTAAAAGACTGATCTCAGATCAGCAAAGCAAGCACTGAAGCTCTTCAGCCACTAACAATTGGCTTTTGTCAGAATGTGGGGGCGGCCTGGGCTTCGGGGGTTAAAGTTGAGGGGGGTTTTGAGTTACATCAGATAAGAGGTTATGAGTATTGCTGAATGGAGGGGGACAGAAATGGAGGGGTAATTATAACCACACCAGTTATCTCATGAAGGACTCTTAGTGTGGAGGTCTAAAATGTGCTGGGGTTGGTGGGTCACTTCAGTGACCTATGGTCTATGGTCATATTAGGCAATAAGCCACAGAAAATGTAAAATCACTGTAATGCGCAACGGGCCTGAGCCTTGAGTGGCTTACAGATGTGCCAAAAAAATATGAAACATACAAAAATGTTCAATATAATTTAACTTAGTATTAAGTACTAATATGTAAACATTCCTCTGGAAAGCAGAGTAATATGTATTTACTTTGGGACCTAAAACTGGATGTCTGTGCATATCTGTATATCACGGACTATTACTTGGTGAAAAATTACACTATTTTCAATAACACCGGTTTACACATTGTATGGAGCCACATCATAGTCTGGACCGGTTTCTCCAGTCTAATACACTACACATACACTATATGGACAAAAGTATTGGGACCCAGCTGGACACAAGTTAAAGACAATTTTGTTTTTCATAGTCTGATGCTAAATTTTGTGCTAGAATGTGCAAGATTTTGTGCTAGAATTTGCCTGAACAAATGTACTACATGTGCAGTCATGTTTTCAAGTCTAAAGCTAAATTCCTGCTTTGACTGGAGGTATTGATTAGTCTATTTAGTCCTCATATCGGCTAACAAGTGATGACAACAACAAAAAAGCTCAGATAGAGGCAACTTAACATTTACCCAAATATACTGTGATCTAATGACCATGCATTACAGACTCTTTCGAAGTAGTATAGATCAGCCATTGGATTCAGAGGGACATGCACAATACTTGCAGCCTTTCCAAACGCTTGCTGCACTTAACTTTCCAAGACAAACCGTATGTTGCTCGGCAAAGTAATTAGCCTCCTGCTACAGAGAAAAATACGCAATTACTAAAGCCAAATTGCATCCATGCTTTTCTGCAACAGGAAAACTCTGCACCGCACCCCCCCCCCAACCTCACCTCTAATTAATGAAAGAGTGCAGGCCATCTGGGAATGAACAAGAGAAAGAGAGCGAGAGAGAGAGAGAGAGAGAGAGAGAGAGAGAGAGAGAGAGAAACCCAATGTCTTTAGGAATGTCTCAGTTTGAAAAATAAAATAAAGCAAAGTCTCTTCCTGACTTCCTGCCATATCACCAGAGGCTCTCATATGGAGTGAAGCACAACCAGACGCAGATCACTTATCAACAAATGCACACACTCATCAACCAACACACACACACACACACACACACACACAGATATATGCAAGGACATTTGCCTAATGCTGCTGGATTTTAAAAAGTCCCTTTAATACTTTAATTGTTGTGCAAAGTCATATTCATCTTCTGGATTTACTGCTTTAGAACACCTGGCCATTGTGGACAATGATCAGTGTATTTCACTGAGGGGAACACACACAACTTCACAAGATCTCAGTAATTTGATGTGGTACCTCAATAAGTCAGAAACACAGTTTATGGGGTGGAATCTCTGCACTGGTGAGGTGTAAAGCAGGATTTCGGTGTGGTTGTTGTCTGTGGTGGGTATGATAGTATCTCAATAGTACAGTACTGCTGGAGGCTGGGAAGTGTCATAGTTAAGTCTACTGGATGGTATATTTGAGGAATAAGATCAGGTTCTAAGATTAGGTGTCAATGAACGTACATTACTCCCCCAGAGTTATTAGCTAAGAAACTTTTGATGTCTGATGTTAGTCTCATTAGTTTAGCTAAAGAAGTCATTTAGCTGATGTAGTCAACAAGTAATAGAAGCTTCTCCTCCACCAGTAAAATCATGCAAATTGTGTGCTGGAATCGTAATGCATTCTCACTCTAACTGCATCAGGTTGGTAGGTAATCTCAGGTCCACCTGTTTATGTGGATTCAGGCACAATATGACATACTCTTACCTAAATATGCATGATTTTTTCAGTTTTTCTATTAGAGTTCTTTGTGATGCACTCTTGGATAACAAGCTATGTCACACTTTCTGAATGTCTTAATGAATCTGAAGTCATTATTTTCCGGACTGTTCCTTTACGGCAGCACAAAGCTGAGAGTCGTACCGTTTGAGGTGGTGCTGGAGGCCACAGCCTTCTCACTAATGTCCGCTCGACTCGAGGAGGAGCTCTTGGTCGCCACGATGGTCTCCACCCTCTTCTTCTTCTCTGCTGCAGAACTGGCCTGGGACTGGGTTTCCATGGCAACTGCGCATTCCTCAGTGCCTCATCTAACCTGGGACACCTGTGGGTTCCAAACATAAAAAGGCCATATTCATTTTTTTCCCATTTTTTGAAAAAATTTTCCCTATTTTTTTCCTCGTAATTTTCTCCCTGATTTAATCATGTTCGACTCAACCCTCTAAGTAGTACTCCCCAAACCACACTATTCCACGAATGCAGGGATTATAAATTCTACTATGTGCTTCCCTCCAAGCCACATAAAACCAGCCACTGCATTTTTCAAACTCCCACTAACCTAACGTCATTGGACATCACCAGGGGCTAAACTGGAGATCTCCCAATGATGGGCCAATACTTAAACACTTGTGCCACATGGGAGCCATTGAACTTATGTGGCCAGCAACATGTGTGAACACATAATGAGATAATTAAAAAAAACTGCCAAAACATTAACATCAAAGGTTACAGGCCCATGGAAAGAATTTCATTAGAGAGTTTAGACTTTTGACATTCATGAAAAAGTTTGAGATTTCAGGACTAGTTACACACTGGAGAGAGAAGATTGCAGGTGGGTATGGGTTGTGTGTACAAAACCTCTCCATCACTACTCCCCCCCTAAAAAAGCACACAAAGGCAAAACCTTACGGGGATACTTCAGAGACTGAGAAACTCACACCCGCCTGAAATGAAGGTTTGTTTGAAGCTCCTTTTGGGAATATCGGAGTGCTGGGGCCATTTTCTCCTCCTCGCAGTAAACGCATGTTTTAGTTAAAGCTCTTTCTCTGGCTCTCTGGTTCTTTTGGGTTCAGCCAGGCAGACTGTTTGAGAGCGGGGTTCCACAGAGCTCCATTCGAGGCCCACAAAAAAAAGAGAGGATTCTTTCTGACTCGATTACAGATTTGCCAACCAGCTAGGAATACAGCCAAAACCTTTTCCAAGAGAGAATTTAAAATGTCGCTTGGGGTCTGTATAAATAGAGAGGACAGTCCTCCATTGGACTAGGATTACTTTGTAATGCAACAAGTCCGCAAAAACATTTGAGAGTTTCCCACTGAAAAGCTGACGGATTTTTTTCATCGTAGTGTGAAGTAGCCAAAGGAAATACACAGAAGTTGTTACGTATTAAGGGAATGCAGTAAAATGCTCTTAGAATTTAAAATCCTATAGGTTTTGCTCTCTGTAATTTAGCTTTAATTGGTAGAGTCTGCATCTGTTTGCCTTTACACAAGTATCTAACAGCACCTTTAATTGTTTTCAACGTCTTTGACAGAAGTTACGAGGGGAGTGCAGTGGTAGCTGGCTGATTTTAACAACACTTCTATTGAAGTTATAAAGGCTGAAGTCCCAAGAGAAGGGGTGTAACCATGTTCCATAAAAGTAGGGGGGGGGTTGTTTGTTTAGTGATTTTTTTAGCTTAGATTTTGTGCTCTCCTTTCCCCTTAAAACAACATCTGCAAGCAATCCTGGTTTACCAAAAAGAAAAAAACAACAACGACCCAATAGTCCCCCTCCACAAAACCAATCAAAAACATATTAAACTCAAGCTCTTCCCTTAATCACACCCATATGAATACAGACAAACCAGTCAATACACCGCAACAGCTCATTTCTCAGCATTCAAATAACTAACAGAGCACATTTATAGTAACCCAGTCAGTGGTTTGTGTTCTTTTTCCTTTAAACACCAGAAGTTAGACGTTATAAATCTATTGGCAGGGGAAACAAAAGCTGAAATGTAATTATTTCTTGTAGAAATTCAGTCAAAAGTGTGGATTCAAATTTTTAACCAATATTATGTCCATGTTTATTGTTATCATTTGAATGTGATAAATGCATTGTTCTGCTGAAAGATAAAAGCCAACTTTACTTCACTGCCATATCATTTGCTGACATGGAAACAAACCAAAAAAAGTTGTATTAAACTGAATGGAAATCTAATTTCTTCCAAACTAACGACATGATCAGTTATGTTATTATGTAATTCTATTCAAATAGAATAGAAACATAACAGTGATAACTCCCGACTTCTAAGGGTTAATGGCAGAGAGTAAAATTCTAGCCAATAGCTGGGACGAGTTCACAGGCTAACGATCGATTCTGACCCTGGCTTGAAGAACACAGCTGGCCGGCTTTGGTCTGCTGGTAAGCGCGCTTGCTGTGGATGGCTGAGGCGCTCCAGTGCTGACAGGCTGTCGGAGAGAAGGAGTGGGGGGAGATCAGACGAATAGAGCCCCAAAGTCAGCCCCATCGCTTTCACATTACACACCATCCAGCAGCTCTGTCCGCTCAGCCGCGGTGAAGGAGAGGAGGGAGAGAGTGAGTGAGCGAGAATGTGGAGAGAGAGAGAGTCCTTTATGCCTGTTATTGACTGGCCTTCTGACACATGGGTGCGTTTGGCTGTGTGTGTTTGAACCCCCAGTTTCTACCTCCTCTTCAATCCCTCGGTGATCCGGAAAGGGGAAAAAGAGAGAGAAAGACAGGAAAGCTAAGCTCGAGTCTTAGGATCGGTGAGATGAGCAAGGGTAAAAGAGGCACAAGCAGAAAGAAAGAAAAGAGGAGGGGGCACAGAGATCGAGGTAGAGTGGAGAAGAGGGAGAGAGAGAGGGCGAGAGAGAAAGAGAGAGATTGTGGGTATAAACATTCCTTTGGAAAAGCAAATATTCGCGGCTCTCGTCCACTCGAGCGTGGCGGACGCGTTCCTTTGTGCTTTTGGCCCAGCGGACGGTCCAATTAAGACCTGGACCTTTCCCCCCATAAGCCCCCCTGACCCCTGTCTACCGCCACCTAATCCCATAGGTGTTACTGCAGAGAATCCCCTTCCTCTTTCTCCTCTTTTACACTCTGCACTCTTTACACTTTGACCCTTTCATTTTATACTGCACTCAGAAGTGTATAACCCAACTTTCTTATGATATTTGTTGTTTTATTCTCGGCCCCACGGTGGTTCAGTGGGTGGCACTGTTGCCTCACGCCTCCAAGGCTGGGGGTTTGAATCCTGGTCCTGGCCGTGTGTGTGGAGTGTTCTCCTCATGGTGGCGTGGGTTTCCTCCGGGGTCTCCAGTTTCTCCCACAGTCTCAATGCCTATCAGGTGAATTGGTAATTCTAAATCGACTGTTGGCATGAGTGTGTGAGCAAATTGTGTGTGTTTGTGCGCCCCACTGGCGCCCTGGCTCTCACCCATAGACCCCGGTTACCCACGACCCTAGTAAGGAATAAGCGGTTACAGAAAATGAATGAATGAATGAGTGAATGTTTTACTCTATTATTAAACTAGACGCACAGCAGTGTGGTAAGTAATATTACAGCCACGAACTGGCTCATGCAGTGAGAGGCTGAATGATTTAACCACTTCAACAGGTGAAAGAATATTGTACATTTGGTAAATGTCATGTGATGATTTAAAGACAAATTATTTCTTGCGAATGAGCCAAAAAGATCGGTAATATGTGAGTGCTAACATTCCAAATTTCAATTTTAGCTTAAGCGGTTAAAATGTGCCCCCTATGGATGAGATTTCACAAAATATGGTGTGCATCCAAAAAAAGTAGCGATGACGGGTGTGAAAGTTTGTAAAGAGTCCCCACAAATACTGGCTAGCAAAGTGGTAGATTTTTGCACCGATGTTGTTTAACAGGTGATGCTGTGCTGAGCTAGGGTTATGCGCCTCCTAGAGGCCAACCTGACATTCGAATTTCATCATTTTTGCGAAACGGTTGTTGAGTTCATTGTTCCCACCCCGCACTCACACTCCGGGCTACAAGTACACCAAGTTTCATATGGATTGGCAAAATCTATACATTTAAATTCTTCAACTAAACATCATTGGGAAACTGATATTTGTGATTAAAAAAACAGAAAGAAAAAAAACGTTGACAACCTTTATGACTGCTTCCTGGTGATCATAAACATAATTAGATAATTACACGATTGTTCACACATTCCTTTGTACAACAAATGACATTCACACTTAGTCTTGCACTTCCACCAAGTTGATGGCAAAGTTCTAACTGTGACAAAAAATGGCAAAAAAAAAGAATGCTTCACAGCAATAACTATTTAAAAAAATAAATCCTAATAAAATACTTGCAATTGAAAATGTATAGTACATACTTTTGAATGTCCCTGCTTGTTTCAAAGAGATAAGAGTGAGATATTTAATATGAGAAAATTAACACAAATTATATTCTTGCACCATGTTTTGATACCTACAATTTTAAACTGTCTGATTCCTCCTTGTTCCAAAAAGAGCTTGAAAATAAGCTCAGGTGAACTTGCGAGTGTGTAGGCCGATGATGACACAACATTCATTAAGGCCTGTACAGTAAGAAGCGAGGAGAACAGAGGAGACAAGCTTATGGCTCTTAAATGAGGCGGTGGAACAATAGCCCGCTATTCAAATACCACTAAGCTGCACACAATAGACTATGCTTAAAACCTCTGTTTTGTGGTTGCTGCTGCCCAAAATAAATGTAAATTTTTTATATTAATGTTTATTCCTCACTCTGACGGAGTCCCACACCCAATTAACGGTGAGAGAGAGGAAGGGTGTTCTCTTTATGTGTGCCGGCCCGTAATCCTCACTCACAGAAAGAGAGGCGATTAACCAGGTTTAAAATACCACAATTCAGACTGCTCCCAAGAAAAAAAGATTCTTATTTTAAGCACATTAGGCAAATCAATTTAACATAAATTATACGCTCTGGTGACAAAAGCAAGGAGTTGAAAGTCAGTGGCAAATGGGACATCAAAGTCAAACAACAGAATAAAGTTTTGACTGTTTAACATGCTGTGATAAAAATATGAACATTATTTTTTTTCTTAAGGCATCCATCATCATTAAACGTGAAGGCGTTTGTAATTTCTTTCATTCATCCCAACGAGGGTCCATTTTATGTTGCGTTTTGACCATATTATCAAAAACATCTATGCTGAGATTTAGGACTTTGGCATGTTGGTTTATTGCGTGTATTTTAACACAATGAGTGAGATTACCCAAGCACAAACATTCCGTTTTCAGTCTAAATTTGGGTTTCGATTTAGGAATGGAAAGTGTGCCGGATTTTGGTTGAGGGTAAAAATCCTATCCAAGGAGCCTGCCGTGAGTAACTGTGCTTTATGTTTTAATGAAGGACATTAGACCACTTGGCATATATGAACAGAGACCTCAGTGATCAATTTAATATGTGCCTGGGGTCTACGGGTCAAGCACTGGATCAGGGGGTCCTGGGCAATGGCTCCGAGTGAGCCTGAGGATACAATGTTTTGGGTTCGTTTTACAACAAGGCTCTGTTCTCCAAGCTCCCTCTGGAGAAAGGAGGCAAACAGCACTGCATTCATCATCATTACATCAGCCCGTTCCCAAATCCTTTATCTGACACCTATCAACACCACTGCATCTCACCAAAGAGATCTCGCGAACCTGGGAGAAGAACGAAAAAAAGAAAAAAAAAACAAGAATGAAAAGAGAACAGGGTAAGATGAATGGTGAGAGAAAGAGCAGTTGGAAGACCTAGAGGAACGATGGCATAAGTTAGGGATACAAAAGGAGATACAGAGAGCAGAGACTGGGAAGTATATAACTGAAAGGAACACATCTTCTAAAGCCTAAACTACGAATCTATGAATGTGTGCATCATTAGGCCCAGACACTGGTGTAGGTGTCTGATAACATCCAAGCACGATATGTTAACAGGCGAAGTAGGGACAGTATTGAAGCCAAAACTGATTAAATCCTGGGGAAAGTCTTACCTTACATTGCTGTGGAGGGATATTAGATTGAGGGAAATAAATATCATAAGCAACATTACATGTACTTAACCAAAATGTACAGAAAATGACAAAAAAAAAAACAGACAGGGCAATCCATTTTCAACTCTGTCCACTGCACAGACAGATAATGAATAGAAGTACTGAAGTAAGTGGATAACTGGATTTTACCACATGGTATTTTGTTTAGTTCTTACCCAAATCATTAACTACATAAGTTGCAATATTCATTTGACTGCACATCCAGCACACCTGATTTAACTTTAGCACAGACTAGCCCAGCCAAGTATTGGATGGTGACTATGAAAATTGGGCTGCCCTGAGAAGACATTTGTAAATGGTTAAACTAACATGCCAGCAGATAGAAAACCACAGTTTACTGTATTTATTAATAGTCTTAGCAACAAAGCAAATACGTGATCCAAGCTACGGGACGACTTACTGAACTACATGCATGTACATAAAGTATAAATCAGTTTTGATGAGCGTGAGGAGGAGGCGCTGGGGAGTGAGGTGGATGTTTCAAGGACAAATGATGCAGGCGTTGCTGTCCCACCGGTGAGTGCCTTGTGGGGCAATAATAAGATTAACTCTCTCTCTCTCTCTCTCTCTTTTTCTTCCCCATTCCCCGCTTTGCATCGCTCCTTCCCTCATTCTCTCTCTGTGGAGCAGAGATGCTGTTTAATGCGGGGTAGAAAGGGACGACGGAGCGCTTTTACCACAGAATGAGCGCAGCGCGTCTTGCATTCCTGGGTAACAAACGCGCAACGATGTAATCTTAATGCTTACACGGCCCCTCTTTAGCGCCCGCTGCTCGGTAGATAAGAGAGGAAGGAAAGCAGCATGACAGTAAGAAACCTCTAGCGAGCGCCGGCTCCTTGGCTTATTAGCGCTGTTGTTTGCCTGTTTGTTCTGCCTTGAGTTGCTACATAAGCCGGTTCATAAGGAGGAGCAGAAAGGGGAGAGGAGAGGCTCAGAAGACGTAAAGCACTGAACGATAAGGTTTTGTTGGTTTTTTTCCCCCCAGAGTTGCATGCCACACTCTCACAAACGCCCCTAATGCAACTTGTTTGCAGTCCGAGACGCTGAGTGCTTTTTTATTCTCTCAGAAAATGTGGAAGAAGGCAGCTACAACTTGAGCTCTTTACATTGGAGTGGACAAAGTACACTGCATGGGCAAGGCTTTAGCAGTATGAATGATTTGGAATTGCATAGTTAAATACTCCTTACCTTTGAATTTTGTT
>JBBPCX010000001.1:7543580-7553735 GCA_037974365.1 Hydrocynus forskahlii | reverse complement strand
CACACACACACACACACACACACACACACACAAACACGATCACACTGTTTGCGCTGACTGGGATCAACCACCGGCTTGTGGCAGGCCTAGTGCAGTTCAAAAAGGGGGTCCCCTGCTCATCTCCCCAGAGGCTTGGAGTACCTCTAGTTGTCAAAAGCATTCGGTCAAAAGGACCCTACAGGTGCCGGACACCACAGTATAGTCACAGTCTCCGGTTCATCTTGCCTCCCTGGTTTACTACTCCGAAACAAGGCTTTTCCATAGGAACGTTAAGATTTCAACACACGCTAGAAGCTAAAAGTTAAGGGCAACATTAACTATATGAAAAAAATGTATTACTAGATATCTTCAACATATGCATGAATTAAATCTATTCAATTATTTTTTTTTTATTTATCAAAGATGCCAAAAAGGTCCTGCTACAGAAGCCGTTGGTGAAGCATCAGTATCACAAGACACAGTGCAAGGCAGCTTGCTGTGTATAGGGTTGCTTTTTCTCATTCTCCAGCCGAAAGCATCTACAATGGGCATGTGAGCCTCAGAACTGGTTCATGAAGGAACAGAAGGAAGACAGCGCCGTCTATTAGATTACATTTTTTGATATGATGTAGATAGCCAGGTGCGTCTGCATACCTGGAGAAGACATCACACCAGGATGCATTATGGGAAGAAGCCAAGCCAGCAGAGGCATCATGGAGGCCTTACCTCATGACTTACAGAATTTAAATGTTCTGCTGCTAATACCTTGGTATTAGGTACCACAGGATACCATTCTAGGTATGGCGAAGTCTATACCTCAACAGGTCAAAACTGTTTTGACCTTTTTAAATTTTAAAGAGCCTCCACATATTCTATACCAGTTTTTTAGAACCAAATATCCAAGCCAGGGGTCATTTAAAAACCTGTGTTTGTCAGTGCATCCGTTTAGTTTTTCTAGAAATCCTTTTTTGACTGGTAGGGTTTGGTTTTCTGACAGAGTGCCATAGAAACCCAACTGTGCGGACTGTTTTCCATATTACACCATGCTGTTCTTCGAAAAACTTAGTTTGAAACTGTTATCCTATTGAATAGTAAAAGCTCTGCCCCATTAATTAGGGACTTTAAAATTGCTGCCTTTCTTTCTCTTTCTAAATAAAGTGTCAGAGAGAGAGAGAGAGAGAGAGAGAGATGTATGATTACACAGTCACACACATCATCAAACTCAACACATATATGCAACATTCATAAGAACGCACAACACACAAGCGTTTGCGTACTTATCCAATCAGACAGATGAAGTGGGGAGGCCCTATTGGCCCCATTGGTGCAAAAATGGGGAGAAAATTACCCGTCCCACAGCTTCAGGACGATTCATCAAGCCAAAGCTTGGAACCTCTCAACCCCCCTAAACTCCCTCTATGCAACCCCCTGGAGGAGTCATAATGTTTACTAAAAGACAGCCCGCTGCCCCCACAGGCACACTTTATTGGCTCTTATTAATTCTTCTACAGACCCTGGCAGCTTTGCCATTTAGAGCTTATTACAGGCCAGAAATTAGACTAGATGAAGTCATCCTGCAGTGCGCTGCCACGTCGCAAAAAAAAAAGAAAAAAAAAGAAGAAGAAGAGGTGGGGGGGAGGACGAGCGAAAGAGGGAGAGAGGGTGAATGCGAAATAAAAGAACAGCACAAACATGTTCAGAAGAAAGATGGATGGAGGAGGGCCGAGAGCAGAAGTAGAGGGTCAAGCAAAGGGAGCGCATTAGTTTTAGAATAAACAGAGATAAAGAGAGAGGGAGGGGACTGAAGGATGAGTCCGCTTTTAAAAGCAGGCCAGATGAAGTTATCCAGGAGTTGGGACCCCATCCTGGGTGGAAGCAAAGGGGAGGCGAGATGGAGAGAGTGTGGAAAGGAAGGAGGGAGGGAGTGAGAGAGAAAGAATGAAACCCAAAATAAAAAAACATAGAATGAAGGAGTCGCTTTTATAGCCCACTTCCTGACCAGTGCAGGCCTGCTTCCAAAACTATTGAGTCATACATTCCAGAGGCGTTTTCTTATTCATCTCCCCTTCGTTCTGGTCCGTTCATTTTTTCGTTCTGGCATCCATTCACTCTTTTATCAGGTGGGCTTCACGCCATCTTTGCAGAAAAGTTTCCAAGAGGAGTGAGTGCGGCTTTCGCTGAACTGTTGCAGTGGCAGAGACTGAACTACCACAAGGGAGGCTACATTACGTGTGTGTAGATAACACACTCCAGCTGAAGTGTGAGGCAGAAGGTCCGTCCTTTAGATGAGTCAGATGCAAACTAAAGCTATTTCTAATACTGTTTCGTTGAATATCTATTGATACAAATTCGATGTTCCAGTTCTATCTTTCAAGCTCTTGCGAATTCAGAAAAGCACATTCCCTGGACAAGTGCCCTGGACAAGTTCCCTGGAAGAATTTTTGCTTTGGAAAATTTGGCCTGTCATTATACTTGTAATAAAAATACCAAATCTGCATGAAATTTCCATCTATAAATTACAATATATATGTTAGTTCATTATTACAATATATATAATAATAAACTAACATAGCAGTTGCCATCATCAGCGGCACAATTCTGAGGTCTGTATGTAACGTGAATGCAAGTGCGTGTGTGTTTGTGTAATGTTTAAAGCATGCTCCCTGTGCCCATTATGCAGTGTGCATTAGAGAGTAAAAAGGTTCAAATAATTTGCATTGTCGTTAAGTTAATGTAATGAGTGCATGTGCACTCTTGTCTGTTTGCGTAAACACACACAACATCTTTGAATCATCCTCTTTTCGCACACTTGAGAAAAAGGCAAATATGTATGCCTACGCAAACCTATGCGTGTGTATTCTTATGAGTCACACTGACTGTAAATAGAGTTGTAGAACTACAACAGAGAGAGAGAGAGAGAGCGCGAAAGAGAGAGAGAGGTATGGATCAATCACACCAGGGAGGCAGGCACTGAGGGACTTCTGGGAACTTCCAACAGCTCTCTGGCTCCCCACACACACACACACACACACACACACACACACACACACACACACACACACACACACAAGCACACTCAGGAGCTGAAACATCCTCTATCCCTACGCAAACACAGACTTACAAAGAGGCACACACGTGTCTGAATGCTTGCATTCTCCCACACTCAACACGCAGGAGCTTCAGCAGGTCCTCATCCTCATTATCTTCATCATCACCGAGCCCAGAGGGATCGACTTCCCCACACACCCACACACAGAGACAAACACACTCGCGCGACCACAAAGCAGCACACACGCACAGCTGTAAGACGCTACTCAGATCCAGACATACAGCTTTATAGACAAGTCGACAGACAGATGGAGTCTGCTCCATTTCAGAAACTGCCATAATGACTCTTTACCTGTTGGCTGCATTAGGGCACAGCCAATGCCTCACTGGGCTGAAAAAATCATTCATGATTTAGATTTAGAAATATTCATGATTGGATTCTGTCAAGATCAGAGCTTTTGTATACAGTTGGCACTAACTGCAAAAAGGCCTCAGAAGTTAACCGAAAAATTGCCTATTGACCATTTTGGCTGTTAAAAGTTTAGAATTGTCCATAAATATTCATGATCAGTGCATGCCTAATGTGTATTGGTGGGAATGTTGGCGGAAAAGAAACTGCTGAGAGAACTCAACATCAAGACAACGGATGCCTTTAGCTACTATTACTAATACAACTTTGTTTAACCGACTTTGTTTATTCATCAGATGTTACACTGGCTGTAAAATATTATTTTTAAAAAGGGCGGGAAGTAAACGTTATGTTTGTAAAAACATTAGCAGCAGACACTTTTGTGGAGAAGAGCTTTCAGCTGAATCAAGTCTCAGACGAAACTAATGTTGCGTTAGAAATCTTGCCAAAGGACTCTTGGTTGTTTCCAGGGTGGGGAGCTGAACTACCAACTGTAGCCTAAGGACATGTTCATGTTGTCGTTCCCACTGAACATACTATGTGTCTAGACAAGTATTAAATAAGTACTTGAAGAATTTAGATATCTTTATGCCATTCAACAGACCTGAGAATAACAAAGTTCCATGTTGACTTCGATAAAAGCTGCCAATACTTTTTGAATACAGCTTTCATGACCTCTCAAACCACCTCGTCTTTGGTTGCTACGATTTTTATATTTTAGATTATTTTGGACTTTGTGACTTTCTTTTGCTTTGGTTTAGCAACTTTGATCATTCGGAACTGCCAATTAAATTAGACCGTTCGCTGTTGACAACTTAGTCTAACCAGCCTGTAAAGCACTAACTAATACTGTTGAGAGTTACGTATTTGACCATACTAAATCACGCTGGTCAATATTATTAGCTGTATGAATCTCTTTAAAACCGGTATCAGTTCCCTAGAAGGTACAACCATCAATTATAACAAGGCTTCGATCAAATATTAAGTCTACTAAAATTATTCCACAATGTGGCGTGTGCTTGTCACAGTTAGCATGTGTGTGAGTTTTGAACTGAACTGTTTTCGGCGACACTGAGGTTAATTAGGAATACGGAGCAGCAAACAGGCATGGAGAGGAGGATTATCATAGCGGAAAGACGGAGAGCGAGAATGAATTTATCTCTTGGTCACACTCCTCTTCCTTCTTCTTGGGTCGTGTGTTCACATGCAAAAACACACAAGAAAAAATTCTCAAAAATGTAAGTGGGCATATCTCAAACACTTTTATATCTACACCAACCTGTGTGCACAGCATCACCTTGCAAAAGCTCCTCTTTAAAAGTCATGGCGTGATTGAAAAACACACACACACACCGTTCTGTTCGCACACATACCTCCACACAATCTAATTAGTAACTCACAGACAGGCTCTGGCACTCATTAACACATTAACCCGATCTCATACGCATGCGGTTCCCTTGCTTTGCCAGGCCATGTGTTCAAGTGTGGACAGCGAGTTGGCTAATGTATGTAAATACAGAGATGGGTCTCTCTGAGCTAATGAGTTTATACAGCTTGTTGAGGCGGTTTGCATTGATCCCTGCTCTCTCAGGAGAAGACAAATCACTCCGCCACTCCTTCCTCATCACCCCTCTCACCCGCTAATCATGTCACTAATGGCTCCAATAACTGCTCCATTAACATACACCACCTCCAACATGGCCCTCACTTAAACAGGAGAAATGCAATCAACTGAACTGGTCACCTGTGCACTCCCTCCACTTCTTATTCGATAATAGACACAAGTTCTACTCACCTCACAAAAGAAATGTGTTGATTTTCTTCGACCAGTAATTGAGCAATCAACAGCACCTTAAAAAAATGTGTGTATAATGTGACATATAGGATGGTGGTAGCAATCTATTGTAAATATTAATCCTTAGATTCCAATGTCTGGCGTTATTGCTGTCCATTTTGTCATTCAAATGCATTTACACATCTGCATGGTGAATTACCTGGGTGCGTGTTGCACTTACCAGGGCACCAGGATAAACTATAGGAAGAAGGCAAGCTGGCAGAGGCAGTGTGATGCTCAGGGCAATGCTCTGCTGGGAACCCTTGCGATGTTATTTTGACCTGTACCGCCTAAACACTGGCCTCTAAATTCCCCAGATCTCAATCCAATCAAGCATCTGTAGGATATCCTAGAAAAACCATGCTGTTGGCTCTGATAACCACGACGTCTTATCGAAGACAATTATTAATCTGGAATAAAAATAATTGAAAAACCTAAATGTGTACTGATTGCTTTCCCAAACATATATTACACTTTTTCCAGGCCTAAGCTGAACCTGAGAAACATGTTGTTAATTAATTATTGTTAAAAAATGTAACAATACACTGTAGTTTTAGGAACAAATTCATTTCCAATGTGTGAACAAATAAAAAGGCCCCAGCACTGAAATATGAAGGGATTTGGTGGGATGTAGTGTGAAAACCTCTGCAGAGTTCAGATGAGTTATTCAGTCTAATAGGAGGAGACAAGTGCTTAGAGTGCTCCACAAAAGCCAAACATTATAAATAATTCTAAAAGCTAAGGAGGCCCCTTTCTGTGTGAGACTACAGAACACACACACACACACACACACACACACACACACACACACCCCTTTTCCTTGACATCTAAGGCTCTATGCATGCCACCAACAAGAATGTATTGTCAGCTCTCAATTACAATGAACTCCACATTCAGTCACTGTAGGTCCTTTTCCTTAATGTTTCTCCTAAACTAGTTTTCTGATATAAGTGATGATAGACGACCATGCAAATACAGATAAAATCAGTTATATGTCCTGAATAATCACATGCTTACTTATGTGCATGCACATATATACACACAGCCTCACACTGTACTTTTATAAATGAAGCCCTACAAACACACTTGTAGTTTTGCTCCAGTACACACACTACAGATGTTATATCTCACACACACACACACACACTCAGATGCGCAGACATACTTAACACACGCACGCACGCACACACACACACACACACACACACACACACACACACACACACACACCATAGATACAGGGCGATACAGAGCACTCAGAGACCTGTCTTGTAAATCTCTTTGTGAAAGGAGCTTTGGGAGGTAGACAGGAGCTTACACACACCGAGCTCAGAGGGAGAGCAGAAACACACTCCATTCATCTCTCTCTCTCTCTCTCTGTCTCTCTCCTTCCCTCGACTCTCCCCTTGCTCTTGGTATTTTATCCTCTTTCTACCTTCACATTCTTTCTTGACACTTTTCTTTCCCCTTCTTCTCCTGTCTCATCGCCTTCACTATCACTTTCTTTTATCCTTTTCCTCCCTGTTTCCTTCCCCACTTCTCTCTCCAACACCACACTCGCTTTTCCAAAACTGATCCTGAAGTGTCTGCCACTAACCTCTCGGCTCTCTGTCTCCCACTCAGTCCGGCTCCTTCTCTCTCTCTCTCTCTCTCTCTCTCTCTCTGTCCCCCCACACCTCTACCTCTATTTCTCTGTCTCATCTCTATCTTCACAATCTCACTCTACTCCTCCCTCTTTCTTGCTCCTCTCATCCTTTCTCCCTCTATACTCCTCTCTATTGCCTTCTCCCAGTCTTTCTCACGCTCTCCCCTGTGTTCGTCTTTCCTCCAGTACTTCTTGTCCCTTCTCGCTCTTTCCCCATGGCTCTCCCACTCACTTTCACTTTCTCTCACTCTCTTTATCTCCCTCCTCTCTCTCTCTCTCACTCTAGCTTTCTGTCTCTCTTTTTTTAAAAAAAAGATCTCTCTGTCTCTCTTCTTTTGCACGTTACTACAAGAGGAGTTTATCTTATCTGCCGTATGAGGTGGAGACATTTATGATGATGTGACAAAGTGTGTCAGGTGTTGTGCTAATGAACCAAAGTTCATCTCTCACCCCCTCTCTCTTTTTATTTTTCTGCTTCACCACCTCAGTCTGACTCGTGGGATGAGTCCAGGCCTGAAGAGCTCCCTCTCTTGCTCCAGTAACTCTGTCCCCGGACGCTCGCCCGCTCTCCATTCAGAAGGAGGGCTCTCTCTCTCTCTCTCTCTCTCACTCTCTCTCTCTCTCTCTCTCTTTCTCCCTCTCCCTCTCAGTGTGCCCTGGCCACAGTCCCCTAGGCTGTGGTGAATAATGTCCTGCCTCCTCGTAGACAATGAAAGTGGCTAGTGCTCGCCAAACCACAGGCCGGCCTCCTCCGTTTTCTGACAAATGGAACCTTCCGCCTGCTGCAGGACCCCTTACGACGCACCGCAGAGGGAAGGCTCTGACCTAAAGAGTGTGTGTGTGTGTGTGTGTGTGTGTGTGAGAGCATGCGCATGTGTGTTAGGAAGAAAGAGAGAAAGAGTGTGTCTGTCTGAGTGTGAATAATGAATTCTTCTGGAAAGTCTAACCTTGTCTTCTTTCATGAATAAGATATATTTCACAAGCATGTTGAGGTCTCTTAATAAAAACAGCAGGCTGGAGAACAGCCCATTTACTGTTCATGTACACTTTATCCTTCTCTGTAAATGTTCACCTCTATTATTCTCTCTCTCTCGCTCTTTCTGTTCTCTCGCTCCCTCTGTCACCTCCCCCCTTCTCTCTCTCTCTCTCTCTCTCTCTCTCTCTCTCGCTCTCTCTCTCTCTCAAATTCCAGTATTCTTTAGTGGCATTAATTGTAATTAACAACTGTTGCCAAAGCAGTGACAGAGAAATTTTATGACCACTAGGTCGTACTAACAGAAATGGTGTAACAAGGTTTTCCTAGAAAAACATTTTTGTTTATATTTGTATACATATGCTCTTAAAGGATCTATATACTACATTTTTGTTTTTCCCTTTGGTCATAATACACTTTAAATACCCACTAACCAATTTCCTTATCACTGACAGATAAACTGGTTATTTCTGTTACTGTTCCTTTCTGAATGCTGTGTGAACGATTTCCATCCTGATGCCCCGTATTGTACCTCAAAACTAAAAAAGGTTGTTAGGACTTAAACTTTTCTTATAACTTTCTTGAGAATAGGTGAGTCTAATCTGTTGCAGGTTGAAATGACAGATATGTGTGGTTTTTCGTGACTTCATGAAAACAGTAATTTCAGAACAGATTGTATTTGCATCCTTATTTATAAACTGTACAGACCGAGGAGAACATTTTAAAACTTCAAAAGTGTTTACGTACTTTTTTAAAAACTGAGGAAATTTTGGTTTTCAATATGGACCATAATGTCAAAAGGGAGTTTATGGAGTAATACTTTATGAGAACCACATTTGATTCTTTAAAGAATCTTTTAGATTTTATTGGGCATTCTTCAATGGCATCTTTCTTGGGTTAGCCGCCCCCCGCACCCCACCTTCAAGGAACTACCTAGTCTGTAAAATAATTACCCTGCACCCTCTCTCCCCGCCTCTAGTGGAAAGTTGGGCATTGTGTGGGAGGGGGGGTCGCTCCACTAGCTTTAGTCTTACTTCACTGCTCCCTACAGAGTATTGTTAAAACACAGCACCCCTTCTTCCCTCCCTCGCTCTCCTCCTCCACCTCCCGCTCTCCTCCAGCCGTGCCTGGGCTCTTAAAACACTTTGCATGAGAAAAAGTGATTACTCTTCAGATGCTCTGCTGACAATGGAGGAGTCTTTGGGTTCATCCTAAAATTTGCTCACAGAGTTAAGACCGGCCCCCCCTCTCCCCCGTTCCCCTGCACCCGCCCCTTTTGTTTTTGTAAGCAGGGGCAGTATTTATCTTACAGAGGGGGTAAGTAAAGGTTCTGACATTTTCCTGTGAAGTGTTTTGAGGGCAGAAGCGGCAGGGAACTGCTTCAAAGGAGAAAAAAAAGCTGAACTGGCCAAACTCATGCACAAGTGGGAGAAAGAAACAAAGCTGAGAATTTGGGATTTGAACAGGACAGGCTGGGGTTCATTTGACCTTCCGGGGGTGAACATACGATATTGCATTACAAGCCCAAGCTCATGGGCCTGACCCTGAGGTCAGGGGTTAAGTTATCAAAATACTGAGGTTCAAAAGTCCAAACATTTTTTAAATTATGCCTCATCATAATGTGAAAAAGAGATGCAAATGACAAGTTACATCTTAACATGACACTTACATCTTAACATGCAGTGCTTCTTGAAATTACCTGTTAACACAGTGAACTGAACTCACTTCTCTGGTTTAATTTAGGTCTACAGAAATCACTTTTGCTTCTAAGGTCAATGCACAGTTTAGCATTGTACAGTTTGGGGCAGAATTTTCATTTCTTATTTTTTCAAAACACCATACAATGTGTTTAAGAAGTGAAATATGACAGCAAAATGCATTCATCTCAGTTTTCACTCTTTCAGAATCATTCTGTTTGCTTGTAATCCTCCAGTGATTTATGCAGGAAGCAAACACTGATCAGAGTATGTAACCTTCATGGTAGTGTGTGTGTGTGTGTGTGTGTGTGTGTGTGTGTGTGAGTGTGTGTAAAGCTCCTTCACACTTGCTTAAAAGACCTCTCGTCCTATCACCTCTACAATAACGCCCCCTGCCCTACACACTTTCACACCTGACCACCAAATGGACGGCACTCTTCACGCTTTAGCCAGTAAAGTAAACACTACAGTAGGAACTACGAGATCTCACCAACACACTGACAATCCAAACTTGAGAAAAGCAAACACAAGCATTAGCCGTGACACACTGACTCTCTCTCGCTCTCTCTC
>JBBPCX010000001.1:7526322-7543480 GCA_037974365.1 Hydrocynus forskahlii | reverse complement strand
CACACTGACAATCCAAACTTGAGAAAAGCAAACACAAGCATTAGCCGTGACACACTGACTCTCTCTCGCTCTCTCTCTCACACACACACACACACAAGTTCCTCTGGCTGGTCTAGTGCTTACCGTTGGGCCCCTTTCTTATTCTAGCTCATTTTTCTTCTCTTTTGCTCACTGTCTCCCTCAGTGAAAGAGGAAATGGCTAGGCTAATTGGTGGGTCAATTTTGCGCTTCCAGCAGCCAAAACTCGCCAGTGAAAACATACCCGCTGCAAAGTTTGGGAAGGGCCTACAGATTTCCTGCATTTGCCTGCAGGGTGCTGCCTGTGTGATGAGTTTGTGTGTGTGTGTGCAGGAGAGAAACAGAGAGGAAAACGTTTGATTCAAAATGCTAAATGCATTAGTGCAAATCAAAAACAAAGCTGCACTGAGCTGGTTTAAAGTATGAATTAAAGAGTGCACCCTCAAAAGGGCACAGCAAGTGAGTGCGTATACGGCCGAGCATCTGAATGAGTGCGGGGACCTGTGTGTTTTTCTTGTCTAACCCTGCGTCCTCATGAACCCCAAGAGCGGGAGCTTTGAGCAGAAACCCCAACAGGTGAACAAGGCTTTACTGGGGAATCCTGGGAGCAGCAGAATAAAGCATAATAAAAGGTAAGAGAGAGAGAGAAAGAGCATTTCAGAGAGAGATAGCAAGAGAGAGAGAGCACATGAATGAGAACAGAGATTGATGGCAGTAAAGAGAAAAGGGAAAGGGGGAGAGATAAAGAAGAGAGAAAGGGAAATGGAGGGAGAGAGAGAGAAAGGGGGTTGTCCTGATGGAGAGGCAGATCAGAGGCATGCCCTGAAGGGATGACTGGGCCTGGGGATTAGTTGGAGGGAGAGAGAGAGAGAGAGAGTGAGAGAGAGGGGGGGAGAGAAAGAGAGAGTGAGGTAGAAAGAAAAGAGAAAGAGACAGAGCCCCCCCCCAAAACCCACTGCAGCCACAGACCCCCTTCTTACCTCCGCTGAGACGCAAATACGGACAGACACTTTTGACATGTCTCTACTTTTCCACAACGGCCCGACTTCGCATCAACACAATACACACCCTAACCCGTAGCAAAGCTCAATAACCTGTCTCTCTCTCTTTCTCTCTCTCTCTCTCTGTCTCTGTGCCTTCATGTCTCCTTTTTTCCTCAGCTACTCCCTCTCACTTGCTCTCTTCTCTCCTCCCTACTTTGTGTCCTTTTCATTTGATGTCAAAAGTATCAAAGTTTGAGATCATCAAAGTGAGAAATTTCAGTTGGATGTCCTGCCTTGTCAAAGTTGAGTGCCACCGTATCATCCATCTGAAGCTTTGTGGCCATTTATGGTCAAGCAATCATCTAATTACTAGAATCTGAAAGTTTACACAGATGTGAAAACATTCCGTAATTGTCAGAAGCAAAGAAAAGAGATTTCAGTTTCCTTTCTTTCTTCCTCCTATGATCGTCCTGGAGGGAAAGCTATCCAAATCTTTAAAAAATTTGACAACACGGCAAAGAAGGCAAAGAGGAAAACTTGAGCTTCAGAAAAAAATAAAATAACCTCATGCACAAAAGCGCTGTATTCACCTTCAGCCCTGCTATAGATCCATCATAACAAATCATTCCCCGTATGCCTCAGCAACAGAAAGTAATCAGCTCTGCCTTGCTGCCAAACGTCAAACTGAAAACACATTTCACCAACACAAACCACAGCACAGAAAAAAAAAATCCCCAAACCCTCCCCAGAGCACTTCCGTAATCTCCATCTAGCATCAATCCCAGACACGTTGAAGGAAAAAAAAATCTTCCCATCCCGTTTGTCGTCTTATTGGTTTGGACAGGATGAGGGGTGCTATTTAAACACACATTAGCATCACAATGCCCCACTGTTAGCCGCCTCATTCACACACATACACACACACTCTCTCTCACACACACCTAATTACAGGTAGCGCTGCTTTTACATGCTACAAGACCCCAAGGATGAAAGCATGGGCATCTCTCTTAAACACAGACGCTTGAACCTTAACAGTTTGGGAAATCTGCATTATCAGTGCATGGTTTGAGAGGTGGAGGCTCATCGTGTGTCATCTCAGAGTGCTCATATTAGCCAGTTACAGAATGTGTTTCTTCAGATGATGCAGAAAAGGCCACCCTGAAAAAACACCAGTTTTCAGAATTCCTAAGTGATGTCCACTTCAGTGTTAAAACAGTTAATAAAACCCTCATGGTGAGATTCTCATCCTGTTTGTTCACTAAGATGTGGGATATTTTTCACATTTTCACCTGGAGTAAAATTTCAGAGTGTACAGAAGTGAATCTAGGTATTTTTCCCCTCCAAAATTACACCTGTTTGTCATGAGATAATTTCACAGCTGTTTTATTTTTAAGCACATATTGAAAATCGTCTACATACATTTATAGCAGAATAGAATATATAACAATTCCAATATTTGTGAAATGATCCATTTTTGTCATGATTTTAATTGTTCATTTTTAACACAAGAAGTAAAATAAATCCTGAATTCTATATCAAGTGAGTCTATGGCTCTTATGTTAAAAAAGCTGAACAATTAAAACAAATGAGAAATTTAAAAGTATAAACGATTTTTTTATCATATTAAACCTAATAAAGACAAAAAGATCTCTTCTTTATTCACTAAACGCCGTTAGGTCTTTAACCCGACAGGGTCAAATTAAAGCAATCATTTTGTATTATAAGTTAAAAAAAAATGGGCTAACAGTTTTGTGCAGGATAAAAACAGATGAAATAATATCTAGATCATTTGTAAAAATGAACAAAAAAATCAGGAAAATAAAACTCGCACGAGATGGTAAAATCCAGCTGTGTGAAACTGTTCAAGCACTTTTACTTGACTGACCGATCATAAAATTAGAATATACGAAGCAGAGATTTATTTAAAACTCCTGAACCTGCAATGTTTCTTAAACAGGTGCACATTCGAAACATGAGTCTATAAGTAGAAAAACAGAAAAACAGAGAGGGGAAAAGAAAAAGAGGGAAAATAAAGTTTTTCGGCCTCCCACTGTCTGTAAGCGAAAAAAATACACAAAAAACGATTTTTAATTATTGTGTAGGCCTGACATTTTTTAAATCGTTTTTAATAATTTTCAACCAGTTAAGCCTCCAGACTTGAGTGGTATAATTTGAGGTCTAATAAGTCAATTAATAAATTCGCTAGGAGATGCTGAAGGGCGCGCGAGGCTCTCCGGTTCCCGCGCGCTCGAGCGGCCAACAGCTGGCGGGGCGCGAGGATAAAGTTTGTGAACACACATACACACCAACACGCATTTAGACATTGAACACTTTAAGTTAGTCTTTATATGTATTCGAGTGAACGGCGTTCAACTGTTTCAATCCAACCATCAACTAAACGGATGTTCTTAATTATACTCCTTTTTATTTTCTCACTCAAACTCATGTAGGAATTCCAGAGCTCAGAAAGAGACCAGTAAAATACTTCACACTGACACATTTCCTCTACAGACCACAGCTACTGGTGTACCTGTTTTTTTATATATATATCCAACTTGGTTCTGGTGCCGTGGACCGCGCGCGAGCACGTGAGACAAAAATGCTCTGAAATATGACCCCATGTAAATATGTACACCGCCCCCCCTCCAACACCCACCACCACCAATCTCTCCAGGGAGAAAAAAGTCCAAAAACATCTCAGCATGGCTGCAGAGTGGCAGGCCAACTCCTGCACTTTTTAGGAAGTCTTCAATGTGCCAAAAGTGTGAAAATCCCAATTTTTTCTCCCTTAACTGCAGGCTGTTGGGATTGTCTTTTGTCTTTTTTCTCTTTCTCTTTTCTCTTTTTAAGAGAGAGATGATTCGGTGTAAAAGAAAAAAAAAGTTCTCCGTCACGCAACCCTCTCTCTCTGAAATGAACGGGCGAAGTTCGGCCAACGTGTCTGGAAGTTTGTTTTGCAGTGCTTACACACTTTGTGCATCGCACTTCACACACTAAACTAATGTCTTCTGTTCACTCACAATTGCACACCATTTTGTACAGTATTGTAACACCTCACCTCACCAGCTACTTCTTTGCTTACAAACACACGCGCAAGGAAAACAAAGAAAAACAAATTTCATCAACAAGTCAACCCGCAGCAAAGAAAGTGATCGTCACTTTTCTTTATTTGTGGCACGTACCTTTCTGAAATGTGGTTTCCCTACACAGAGAGGGAGAGAGAGTAAACTTTTCTGTCCTCCCCTCCGCGGTCGGGCTCTTCCTTCTCTCGCTCGGTGCAGATGTGGAGAACTTTTTCTCGGAGTCTTCAAGTTTCAGCTCCAATCGCAGCGCGCTCTGGCTGACAGGAGTTTTTCTTCTTCTCCTTCTTTTCTTCGCCCTCTTTTTCTCCTCTAACTCTTCTCTGGGCCGCCCCGGGCTCAGGACTAGAGCTCGAACTTTGTCTCCATGTCTGACAGTGCACTCGAAACCCAAAAGTAGCACACGAATTCCTGACGCGATTTTTTTTTCTTCTTGTGACAACAAAGCGCGTTAAACACAGTGCCGAGGAGACTTTCTCGAAGAGAGAGAGAGGGAGAGAGAGAGAGAGAGAGAGAGAGAGAGAGGAGGGGGGCTCTCTCTGGTGGTGTGCAACTCCAGCTGCCCTTTCCTTCTCCTGACTCCTCCCTTTCGGAGCTTTCACACACACACACACACACACACATACACACTGCCTCTCTCTTCTTCTTTCTAACCCCTCTCTTTCTCCCTCCCTCCTTCCCCCTCTCTCCCTCTGCCTCCTCCCCCAGTTCAGGACCGCTGCTGCTTCCTGAGACGGCAGTACGTTGGAAGCGGCAGTTCGTGGAAGAGCTCTTAAAGGGGAGAAAACTGGTAAATACGCAGAAGAAGCAGACGTTTCCACAGATTTAATGATAATTCACGTTGTGAGAAAACTCGCGATAAAAATGAGTTTTTGATAACTTTTAGACTACTGTAATTGTGCAGCTGCGTGGCGCCTTCACCCCCTTATTCTTCTTGCACTTCAGGACCTCTGACCTCATCAGATCAGGACTATGGGTTTACGACTTACAGTAGTGCACACCACTAATCTTTAGGTACACTGCAGTAATGAGATTATTACAAGCCCCGTGGACCAGATCATGTCCTGTTTCATGTGAAGGCTGAAGTACAATTTTTTGTGAATGTCTATTTATTCGATGGGTGATTATGAACCTCCTTACGTGAACTGCTAAAAGGAATGTGCAATTGCATACCAAAGTAGAAACAGTATATTTTTAAAAATCCCCATCCAAAAGAAGCTTGTTTAAAGGTTGTCTGTACTTTCCCTATACGTACAGTCTTTATAAAAAGGACGAAAAACAGACAAAATAGGTGTTTCACACTTTCTCTCCACTGTTTCATGATTATATGAAAGGATGCTGTTTAAAAAAATTGAGAAAACATGTAATGGTCTTTATGATATTTCTCTTATTTTTGCTGCATAGCATCTTTTAGCTCAGGCACAGCATCACAGCATAGAAGAACGGAATATTAATGTTCATTCAGTTTGTCTGTTTTCATGATCACTTTCGTATGTTCTAAAAAAATAATTACATCAGATCTGAATCTTTACCAAAAGTTAAATGTATCCTTCATTCACACTAAATGAAATTCAGCAATACTCATGTGAAAAACAAGAGGCAATTATTAGAATCAGAAAACCAGCAGCACGTTAACATAGTGTAAATGGTTCAAAAGGTGAAGTGAATGTTCTGCATGTGACTGTGAGTGTATTTCTACAGAAAAAAAACAATGAATGACAAAGAATGCACTCATTTATCTGAGATACAGGTGAATATGAGAAACTACGTATGTTCAAAGAAAAAGTGGGCTGCATGGAGTATATCCCATTAAGAGGAATTCGTACGAACAGACTTGGTATTTAAACTTAATAGGAATTTAAAGTCATTAACTTGTCACAGTTTACAATTTAATCCCATTCAAAACTTTCTTACTGTTCCGAGCAGTGTCTCCACAGGTGTCATTTATGCTGGGGATGCTGGGGACGCTGGAGACAAGTTCTCGTCTCTTTTTGTCAAGGGCCATTTCCTCCTCACCATTTTTGAAAGGTTATTACATTTTGTCCCCAGTTTTGAAACAATCCCTCTATCCCCAGTTGATAAATACGTTTGTCACCACATGTCCCGCAGTCAACAAATACTTTTTGTCATAGGCCCCACCACCAAACTGACATCTGTGAGTCTGTCTGATGAGGTAAAACACGTGTAGAGAAAGGGAAAGCACACAGGGGACACCTTAAGAAGAGCTGGTTCGGGCTGAATACGATCGATATACATCATCAGTATACAGGGAATTGAACAGTAGGATCTTCTGGCCTCACCATCAGACAGTGGAGCAATACTGGAATTTTCAGAGCAGAAAATGATCCTCCTATATCGTAAAAGTATGATTAAGAAGTTATGTCAAGTAAGATGTCATCCACACTTGGGATGCCTCTGACATCAAGTGATTTTTTGCCGTTTGTAAACATTAATGGCGTAAGTGGCTTGCACACACAATCCCAGTAACACCTGCCTCATGAGACAGTGAACAATCTTTCAACAAGGCACCTTATTGAGGGGCATATGACTCACATTTATTTTCTAAATATATTAAGTGTTGTACTTCTATTCACACAAAGGCATTAATTGAAGCATTGTGAGCAAAAAAGTCGGCCTTATACACAATTACAAACAATTTGTTTTTATGTGATAAAGTAGCGATGGTGTATTATCTTTACACCAGTCTGGTGAAGCCATGTGACAAATGGAAATATTCATGAAAAATGTACATTACTGGTTATCTCTGGTAAACTCATACATGGTAGTTATGGCTTGGTTTCAGACATATCAGGAAACACGATAATGGTGTTCCACAAGGGTCCGTGCTAGGCCCTGTCTAATTGTTAGTATAAAGTTCAATTTGTATCAAATAGTCTTTTTTCCACCACTTTTTGACAAAACACATTATGTTTAAAAAACCCTTTGTAAAATATCAGATTTAAGATTTAAGATTTAAACGGCAACATTTTTTCCTGAATGAGGGAATATATTTGTTGTTCTCTGAAGTCAATACTGATCATCCTAGTTTACAAACCAGTCCAAGAGTGAAGTCTTGATTGACTCATAAAGGACATCAAATAAAAACATTCATTTGGATGACTAACTATCATTACCATATAAATGTCTGCACATGGAACAAAATTGTGATTATCCATAGAAAATTCAGTTTAAATGGATGAAAATACACAAATAGCTCAGTGATGTCATCGCGTGCCAGCCTTTATTGTGCAAATTGACAGATCCAGCGTAAGGTACAAGTACTGCAAAGTAGGCCATATTGTACAAAATGAAGCTCGAGAAAGCTTCTACAATACAAAAACAAGCAGTACGGCAGTGTAGCAGCTGCAGAATTACAGTGGGGGAAAAAACAAGCAAAGCAAAAGCCACAGGCCGAGATAATCCATTACACACAACACCTAACATTTATATAAGTCAACAGTAAAAGCCACTTTCTTATGCATCCATTTATGTGATTGGAAAATTTTGTGTAGGTGTAACATCCCTGAACACAAAAGCCGCTACATTCCCTGCTGATCTGAAGTTGAGATGCAAACCGGAAAAGGCCCCGTGTTTTTGTTTAAGCGTCGCTGCTCTAACAAAAAAACTCCCATTGAAAATTCATATCAACTGAAGATCAGCTTGGCACTAACCTTATCTGGCAAACAGAGCGGCTGACGAAGAGATCTAATGAGGTTTTTTTTTTCTTTCAGACCATCTCTGAGATAGATAGATAGAGAAAGAGAGAGTGGGGGGAGAGAGAGAGAGAGAGAGTCCACGGAGGAGAGGAGGAGTGCGGGGAGATGGGAGGTAGAGTGAGGAGTGCTGGGGAGTTAGTGGCTCCCGAAAGTATTCCATCAAAGAGGAGTGGAATCCCAGGGACTGAGATTTTTGCCTGGAGGCAAGTAACCATCGGTCTCCCAAGAACATCTTCCAAAGGCGGCCTCAGAGAGCCAAAGCACACTTCAAAAGCGGCCATGGTGCCAAAGTGGTTCTGGAGGAGAAAGAAAGGGATATGGGGTCTCTCCTTGGCCCCCTCGGAGCCCCTGATCTCACCCCAATTAAAGAACTCTTGCCCGCTCCAGACCTGACTCACACTGACGCGCTACTCTCTCTTTCTCTTCCCTCACTCTCTCTTTTTCTCACTACCCACACTTGATCTACACACACACACACACACACATAAATCTAAACACCTTAAATTGTGTGTACTTGAATGTACTCAAATATTTGCAAAGCCTTTTGAAAGACCGCAGATTTACACAATACCCTACGTTAGTGCTTTATTGCCAAATAAACATAGAAATGTCAAAAGGGTTCGGTGGAGGAATGCTATACCAGAACCATTTTGGGTTCCCTAAAAGAACCTCTCATTTGATTAAAGGTTCTAAATCAATTCAAGAACCATGAATGAACCTTTCATTTTACAAATGCACTAAATAAGAAATGTTTGGTTCATTATTAATGTAGCTATAATTATACACACTGAATAATTTACACAAATGTACAGTACAACCTGAAAGCAAGGCTTTTAATGTAGTATGTCTACATGCTGTACATACAAGAACACACATACAAGCACACACACAAAAAAAATCTAAATGAATCCTATTGATTGATCCGTTTAATATAATGTTAAGAGAGCATCTTCCCATGCAACTTATTTGAAAATGGCAATTTGATTATTGATGGTGAAACAAACAAAAAAAAAAATCCTAAAAATCTCTAGACATTCACCATCCACCATGTAATTAACGATCCAGACTGTACCTCGAGTCAAAACGTGCTTATTCTGGGCCTGGTGGTCCTGTCATTAGGGAGCTGCAGCCAGAGCAGATGTGTGTTTACTTTTCCTGTGTAGGTTTGGAGAGGATTATGAGCTGGTAAACACACTGGGGTTACACCTCTTCAGATGTTTAGTCTTGAGCCCTGTAAACAGGCCACAAAGGAGAGATTATTACTGCTAATCCACTGAGCACTCACAGGCTGAAGTGGAGAAGGCCCCACGCTTCTTAAGCTGGAAAAAACACATGCATTACACACATCTGCATACACTGGATCCTTCCCGCAAACTGAAAAAGAGCGGAAAAAAAAGACTGTAAACGACAGCCACTCTATCTCTTCCCCCTCCCCTTTTCTCTCTCTGTCCCTTCTGTCATTATCATTCTTTTTCACTCTCTTCTTTTTCTCTGACCCTCTCTCGTTCTTCTCATTTCTTTAACCCCCCATTTCTCTCAGTTTTTCTCTCTCACTCTGTCTTTCTCTTACACTCTCTTTCTTTCGTTTTCACTCTCTTCTTTTTCTCAGTCCTGCTCTCATTCTTCGATTTCTTTTTCACCCCCCCATTCCTCATTTTTTCTCTCTCACTCTGTCCTTCTCTTACACTCTCTTTCTTTCTCTTTCACTCCCTTCTTTTTCTCTGTCCCTCTCGTCTTCTTTGATTGATCTTCTTTTTCACCCCTCCGTGCATCAGTTTTTCTGTCTGCCTCTCCCCCGTCCTTTTCTCTCTTTCTCCTATTCTTTCTTTCTTTCTTTTTCACTCTTTTCTTTTAGTCTGTCTCGCTTTCATTCTTCTTTGATTTCTCGTCTTCCATCCACCTTTCTCAGCTTTTCTGTGTCTCTGTCTCTTCCCTTTCCTTTTCTCTCTCTCTTTCTCGTATTCTCTTTCCTTTTCACTCTCTTCTTTTTTTCTCTATCCCTTTGATTCATCTTCTTCCCTCCATCTTTCTCAGCTCTCTGTCTCCCCCTTTTTTCATTCTCTCTGTCCTTCTCGTATTCGCTGTTTTTCTTTCTTTTTTTCTCTCTTCTGTTTCTCTGTGCCTCTTATTCTTCTTTCTCTTCTTTTCTTTCTCTCTCTTTCATTCTTTCTCTCCCCTTTTACCACTTCCTTTTCTATACTCCTCCTTATCATTCTGCCAATCTCCCTCTCTCTTCTTCATCTTCTCTCTCTCTCTCTCTCTCTCTCTCTCTCTTTCTCTCTCTCTCGCTCTCTCTCTCTCCCCTCCCTCTTAGCCCCCAGTTTCTCACCTCTTTATCTATGTTCCTTTCTTTCATCCTCACAATGTTTTTCCCGTTTCCCCCTTCTCTCTCTCTCTTTCTCTCTCTCTGTCTCTCTTTTCTGTTGGAGGAATATCTGGTGTCTCTGAGTGTGCCATTAGCGTGTGGGTCTGATAGCGAACGCTGCCCTCGTACTCCTCCCTCAGAATGGGAAAAGGATATTTGTGGGTTATTTTCAAGCTGTCGGAAATACTAAACGGCGAAGCGTACCCACTTCAGCTATTTAAGCAATTTTCTGTATGATGTGGTCCCGGAGGGGAATACCATGCTGCATCAGAAACGAGGGTATAATGAAAACGGTGCAGCAGCGGCACCACTCATATTGACGTGGATTAGAGGGGGGGGGGGTAATGAGGGGGAGGGGTTGCCCAACCTTGTGTGGCATGAATATGATTATCTAATGGACAGTAGAAAAGCATGAGAAATCCGCTAAAGCGTGAGGCCTTTTCCGTCACTATCTCTGCCCCTGGCTCAACTTCTATTTCTTTTATTCTTCTTCTTTTTTTTAATCGTTCATTCTTTCTTTCCCCCGGTTATTCTCTTTTTCTCAATTCTCTCCATGCTTCTTATCCTCCTTTTTATCCACTCTCTCTCTCTCCCTCTCTCTCTCTCTCTCTCTCTCTCTCTCTCTCTTTCTTTCTCTCTCTCTCTCTCTCTCTCTGTCTTTCCTTTTCCCAACTCCACTCTCTATAAATTGTTATACATTCCTGCAAAAGTCATTATGCACTACTCGGCATCTATCTCTGCGTATGAATGAAATGTGTGCAAGCGTGCACAATTTAATCCCTGTGTTCTTTATCCACTCTTCTTCTTCTATTTTCTACCCCTCCCTGATTACGTTGCGTTGCCCGCTCTGTCCTCAAGACAAAAAAAACACTCTAGGCTGTTATCAAAATTCAGATTTTTTTCTCTTTCTTCTCCATGTGTATTTCATGCTTGGACTTTTTCCATTGTGGCGGCAAGAATGTGGGTCACTTTCTCCCAACTCGAATCAAAGTTTTCCAGCCACCATTGGAAATCTTGTTTCACGCCTCGCACTGATAGGAAGCAAAGGAAGTATTTGAATATTGGGTCAAAGAGTCCTCATTTAATTCTCTTAAGACAAGACGAGGGTGCGTACTTACTCCTGTGTAAGAGAGAATGATTTCCAGCCAGAACCATCAATGAACAGGTAAATGAGGTCTAGTTAAGTCCAGTGGTCTGGACCTGGATCTCTTAATGTACTTAACCAATTACATGTACATGATGCCACCAAACCTCAAGGGAGTTAAGGCCAGCATATGCTTCCTCCAAGTCACAGCATCTATCCGAACTGCCACTAATGCAACATCAGTTTACTTCTGCTTGGAGGAGTTCACTTCACGCTAACAAATGCTTATGTTGGCTGATTGGTGGGGGGAGAGGGAAGACCACTCTGTCCGCTCAGTGAAGTTCTCTCTAGAACTCTTGGTCTCTTGGTCAGAGATGGCTGTATGACTGGTGGGAATCAAACTTTTGGTCTCTATGACTGCACTGTGAGGCTCTAGAGAGAAGCACAAGAGAGCCAGGCCTGGATCCTGAAATCCATTCCCAATCACTGCATAGCCGTAGATTGTCTAGATCTAGATTAAGCAATTTCCTCCGGGATCAGTAAAGTTTTCTGATTCTGACTCTGATTCTGATCTGGTTCACTTATTTTCAAGAATATTTAGAGGAACTGAAACACAGGGCAATGTTTAAGATCTTTTTTTTTTTTTTTTTAGAATTTTGGACTAGAAGTTTGCTTTGTTTCTGGTCAGTTCATTACAGAAAACATGGCCATGTATTCTGCTCAGCTGGCATTCCAGTGACAAGAGCAACAGGTAAAGTGGGAGTGGATGGAATGAACAGGCTCTGCTTACAATGTATCGGAGGGGAGCTGCAGATGGAACTGGCTTGTAGAAGTGATATCACTGATCCTGCTACTTTCAAATCAGCAGGAATCACCCAGAACCCCTTCACGGTACTGCCTCCACCACTGCCCCTGTGTAACCTGAATCTGAACCAACGTAGGAATTGGAAAGAGGAATATGATCAACATCTCCAAGCCAGACTGTCTTTTTACTATGATCAGTCTTGTCATAGAAGACTCCAGTGCCATGTCAGTGCCAGATTCTCCAGGCCTACGTTTTCTTGGCCTGTGCAGCTGGTAAACTGACAAAATAGCGTGTGTTTTATTGCTCTTGCGGACTCTGGTACAGCTGGGAATTTTATAGATGAAGCTGCAGCGAAACAAATGGGTTTGTGCATGCTAGAACTAAATCCCCCATTTAGGATAAGAGCGATAGATGGACAGCCCCCAGGCATGGGACTGCTTACACACTAGGCGGCTCCTGTTACTATGCAGATTGGGCTTTCAGTTTCTGATCACTACATCACCTGATGATGCAGCCATGCTGGGACACCCGTGGCTCGCTTGTCACAACAAGGGCAAACTGGTAAAATGGAGCCCTTTTTGTTTTGAATATTATTTGACTTGTTCCTGTTTGGCCTATAACTGATTATGTCTCCTGACATTTCTGCAGAATATGGTTATTATGATGTGTTCGAGAAACTAGGGACTGCAGAGCTTCCTCCTCATTGACTCTGGGATTGTGGCATTAATCTAACTCTCCCCTGCCTTAAAGTAAGACTTATCCACTCACATGTCCCAAAACAGAAGCCATATATTGACAAGGCTCTAGAGACAGGTATGACATGACCTTCTACCTCACCTAAAGTTTCCAGGTTTTTATTTATTAAGAAACAATGGACTTGTGGCCATATATAGACTACTGTGTTTTAAATAAGGCCGTCCCTGCCTTGGAACAGCTAAGACAAGCCAAGGAGTTTACAAAGTTAGAATTAGGGAGAATAAAAGAAGAAGATGAGTGGAAAACTGTCTTCATAACATCACATATATGTAGTAAGTCATATTATTCATTCTGATTCAATGCATACTGATTAGCCAATCAGTGTTCCAGTCATTTATAAAGGAGGTGTTCAGTGATATGATTCATAAGTTTGTCATTATGGACTCTGATGATAACACTTATACATGGTAAGAGAGAAAATGTGAATTTCATAAAGATTCGGTCTCATTTCTAGGTTATGTGCTGAGTGGAGATATGTGGATATATACATATGGATGATGCCAAGGTGGCAAGATTGCTGGACTGGCCTGAACCCCAAACGATCAAGGAACTACAGTGGTTCGTCGGTGGACCAGTTTTCAAACATGTGTTTATTATTGCTGTTGTGAAGCCTCCACAGAGCTCTTCTGTTTGTAAAACCCTTGTTTGACCAAGTGTTCTGGTTTTATGCAATCCCTGAAGACATAGTGGGCCTCGGTTCACCTAACAAGTGTGGAAAGCATTCATGAAAAAACTGAGGGTCACAGTCAGTCCGACATCTGGGTATCATCAGGAGAGTAATGGCCAAACAGAGCGACTTAATCAAGAAGTGGGAATGTTCCTGGGTCAGTACTGCGCCTCTTCTCAGCATGATCGGGCTAAGCACCTGCCGTGGGCGGAATATGCCCAAAATTCATTAATGTACAATCCTTTGCAAATGTGTGCTAGCCTCCCAGCTCCCTCTGTTCAGGTGGGAGATAGAATCCATGGATGTGCCTGCAGTTAATGACTGGTTCTGAGAATGTGAGCAAGTCTGGGAGGTGGCCCATGTCCACCAGGAAAGAGCAGTTAGCATTCAGACTCCTTGAACTGGGACAAAGGGTATGGCTATCCACAAAACACCTTAAACTCCAGTTACCATCAAAGAAACTCTGCCCTAAGTTCATTGGGCCCTTTAAGGTCATTAGTCGGGTAATGAACCGACAGCAATCACCACTGCCCTTGGATGCAGAGGCAACCTATGTTCAAGTAGAGTGTGAGGTGTTCTGGACAGCCTGTCTGAACAACACAGCCTTTTTACTTTACAAAGCACACTTCATACTACTTCACACACATCACTAGATTAACTGCAGACAAAGTGTAAAACAAAGTCACATAAAACATTTTGAATAAGTGGCTTACAACCAAACATTTCTATCTGATGAAACATTTGCCTACTGAAAAAAAAACCCTTTTAGAGTAGAATTGGGAAACATTACACTTTAGCTAACCTCTCTTGCAAATGAACTAGAATTAGCCCTCCAGGTAATTTTTCATAGTTAGCCTCCAGGTAAGATTTCACAGTTAAATACTTTAATACACTGATTTAATATACTACGAGTGCACTTATTTTATACTAAAACTGAGGCAGTATACTTGAAGTTTACTTTTTATATACCAGATTTTATATACTTAAGAATAGTATAGTGAAATATACATGACTTATACTGTTAAGTATAAAGAAAGTATATAAAGTATACTTTTGTATACTTAAAATGACCTTATAAAGTATACTTAAAGTATACTTTTATAAACTTAAAAATGATCCAATTTAGTCTGAAGAATAAATACTTTCAAGTGCACTACAAGTACATGGTCCATATACTTGCTATACTTATACTCAAGTATACTTAAGAAAATGAACTTCAAGTATCCTACTTTTTGCTAAGGGACATTGTAATGGCTAAATGGTTGAGTCCAAAATGGCAGGTCTCATGGGTGTTTCCAATATACAGGGGCTAGTATGTGTCAAAAAGTGGTCCAAAGAGAGACAAATGGTGAATCACCAAATGGGTCTTTGACACCCATGGTTCTCTTCTGTGAGTTGGGAGTCAAGGCTAGCCCATATGCTCTTATACCATAGAATGAACTAATGTATTAATCCGGTTTTGACAGACAGGTGTCAGAATACACAGTGCTTCACAACTAGCTGCGTATGCGACAGTGTAGCTGTACACAGCGTGAGTATATAGTGCTGACCCTGTCCACTGTCAGAAGCACCTGCACTGAGCTCCTGAACCCATCATGCTGAAGTGTGCAAGTTTGTCGCTTACCTTGGGAAAAGATGGCACTAGGATACACTATGGAAAGAAAGAAAGCCAGTGGAGGAAGTGTGAATCTTTGGACAATCTTCTGTTGGGAAACCATGGGTCCTGGAATTCATTCACGTACCAACTACCTAAACATTGCTGCAGATCAAGTACACCCCCTTATGGCAGCAGTATTCTCTACTGACAGTGGCTTCTTTCAACAGGATAATGCACCCTGCCACTGCAAATATTGCTCAGGAATGGTTTGAGGAACATGACAAAGAGTTCAAGATGTTGACTGTGGATCTCATGTAGAATCTGTGGGATGTGCTAGAGCAGAGGTCCCCAAACACCGAGCTGCGGACTGGTCTCGGTCCGTGAGTCATTTGCACAGAAATACAGATTAAAACTATTTTATACAGTCTGAAAGATCTTTTATTTTGAAAAAAATGGTCGTCTCGGTCACGTGATACGGTACATCAAACATTTAGCTGACCAGCTAGCAAAAATGTAACAAACAAATGCACTTTGTTTTTGGTTGTATCTATACCGGTCAGTGAAAATATTGTTTTACGTTAAACTGGTTCATGAGGTGAAAATAAGGTTGGGGGCGTTTGTGTTAGAGAAACCGTTCCGATCCATGGAGGCCTCGCTTCGCAACTTACAGGACTTAAAGTATCTTCTGCTAAGGTCTATGTGCCAGATATCACACCACATCTTCAGAGGTCTTGTGGAGTCCATGCCTCGATGGGTCAAAGCTGTTTAGAAGCACCAGAGGACCTACACAGTATCAGGCGTTTTATGGTTGATTGCCATATTATGCTTTATTGTAAATTATATTAATGTTATATTAATGTTACTTTTATGCGTGTTACCAGATATTCTGGGATTTTTTGGAATCAAGAATTTCAAAAACCATTGAGAAGAATCAATTTTTGGAATTGATTTAAATCACTTAAACCAGAAAACCGGTGTCATTTAGAGAATTTCTGGAACTGAACAGCCGTAGTGAAACTGGCTGAGTGAGCACAGTTATTTGAGTGGGACGGGATACTTGGATGATTTGACACAAAATTGAGTCGCAATTTCTAACAGCCCGTAACCTTCTGTGAAAGACCACCACCAAAACGGCAGAAACTTCACATTTTAACATTTCTTGCATGGTAGATACAATGACAAGTCATGTACACATGGTAAAGAAAATGCATCTTTGCTACAGTATGTCGTTTTAATGTCTAGTTGCTGAGCAACTTCTTTAGAATTTTTTCTATCCTTGAAATGGAACATGTTTTCTACAGCAGCCCAGCACAAAATACAGAAGACTCTGAAGTTTCTTTCCTTAACATTTCTGAAATCTGCTTGCTGATTTATATCGTTTCCACTGGTTTCTGCTGGTTGCTGGAGGAATGGCCTTCTTTTGATCCAAACAGCCATATTCCCACTCAAACAGTGGTTGACCGGCTGAGTCATTAGATCCAATAAGGGTTCTTGGTTGAGATGCTGCTGTGTTATGATGCATCTTATGAAGGTGTACAGTCTTGAGGTCCAACAAACACACTCCTCATGCTGAAAGGCAGACTGACATCCCTCAGGACCTGCTAAGAATAGCTATCAATATTTCATCAAACTGCTGCTGTCTTTTCAGCGGTCCACGTAAGAGCTGGTGCACTTTTGAAGCAAAACATAAGGCCTTTTGTTTTGGGCCCTAAAATGGTGTGGCTATGGGGCTTTCAAGCTTCAGATTTGAGGGCAGCCTGGAAGAAGGTGAGAGCGGGGTCATTGAGGTCAGGTCATTTAGTTTTGACACTTCTGAGATAGGATCAGTGTTTGCCTTTTGCAACCAAATGAGACACAGATGTATGAGGAACAGAAACCTGATCCAGCATTGGAGGTTTTATAAATATGGACTAACACCAAGAACTGAAGGCCTGATCCACACTTTTAAAATATACATTGAGACTTGGATGTTATTTTTAAACAAACTTTAATTAGTATGACAGTTTTATTGTTGATTTTTATACAAATTTAATTTATCAAAATGTAGTTTTCTGTAGCTCCCTTGGGACCGCGGCGGGGGTGGGGGT
>JBBPCX010000001.1:7482902-7507365 GCA_037974365.1 Hydrocynus forskahlii | reverse complement strand
ACGGTAGGTCTTCCCCATTTTTCTCTCTCTCTCTCTCTCTCTCTCTCTCTCTCTCTCTCTCTCTCTCTCTCTCACACTCACACACACGCATACGCACGCACACACACTTTTCACATGGATAGAATGCTTGGGCAACCTCAGAATTTCCACGTTCTCTTTTTACATTTCATGATATTGTGGCATATGTGACTGTGTTCCACAGCTTCTTTTAGTTGCAGCGGCAGTTTCAGACAGTAATGTCCCTGTAACAAACATTTTATACCATCATATATCTGTACATCATCTGTGTGATAGAAGCACTTCTTGTTCTAGATACAATATGTATTTTCTCAAGAGTACTTCAAAATTATTGGGATGCCTGACCACTCCACCAACAGGTACTTTAAAGACATTGCATTCAAATACATAAACTTTAATATGGAGTTGGTCCTCCCTTTACAGCTATATCAGCTTCCACTCTTCTTGGAAGACTTTCCCCAAGATTTTTTGTGGAAAATTTGTGCCCATTCATTCTGTAGAGCATGTCTGAGGTCAGGCACTGATGGTGGACGAGAAGGCCTGGCTCACAATATTCTTTTCAGGTCATCCCAAAGGTGTCAAAAACTCATCCAAACATTTTTGGACCTTGCTTTGTGCACTGGGACACAGTCATGCTGGAATAGAAAAGGTTCTTCTCCAAACTGTGTCCACAAAATTGGAAGCATGGCATTGTCCAAAATGTGTTGTTATACTGAAGTTTTAAGATGAAGCCTTTCACTGGAAGTAGGAGGCCTAGCCTAAACCCTGAAAAGTGTGTCCCAATACTTTTGTCCATATAGTCCATATCTTGTCCTCTATGCTCACAGCATTAGGGGTTGGGTTCTGCAGAGTGTTCTCAATACAGCTATTATCTGAAATTTCTATCTGAAAATAAGGAGTGCCTAAAATGTGCAGTATGTTAATATCTAAATATGTTTAATTGCATGTAATAAGGCTTCAGTGTAATCAGACATTCTGATAATATAATATATGAAACTCAGCGGAGCCATTCTGGAGTCTTAAATGTTGGATGGATCTGTGCAGTATTCCTAAGTGATGCACTGAATGAGTACCCATCGTAGCAGTCAGAGTGACAGAGTGAGTCATATGAGCTGTCAGCTCTGAAGCTCTTGTTGCACTGTTAAGTCTGCCGAAGGTTCTTTCGAAGCCTGTGTGAAAACCTAAAAATATTAAAATTCATGATCCCGATTATACTTTTCACTCAGATTGTTCAATATTTGTTTCATGCAGTGTGTAACATAGTGTGTAATTATAACTTTAATTTGTATTAGATGATGGTGTGCCTAGATGTATTATGCACGATCCTAACACAGTTGTAAAATCATAATCTAGAACATAAAAACACAACTAAGCCAGAAAAAGGACATAAATATACTATACTTGTACACTGTACTGTACTGTCCTTCACTCATATGCCGCGTTACTGCGTATTCTTCCGCGGCGCGCAACCAAACTGTTCCGGCCACATAGTCTGTAAGTATCATGCTAACAGCGTTGAAACACTGACGTCTCAGTTTTTTTTTTTCGGTTTTGTCAGAGTGAGCGTCAAAAACTCTAAACTTTGTATGTCGAAACTGTCGTAACCTTAGGACCCCCCTGAATAGATATGCGCATTTATGAATAGGAAGGACTTTTTAAATGTGCAGAACACTCCTAACTCCTAGATTAAAGGAGCAGAAGACCTTACCTGGATTGGAGTCTGTAATCTTAATGAAGACTAATGAAGACTTAAGGAAGTCTTAATGAACCTTCATGGACAGTACAGTCTGTAAGAAACCTCTTGGTAATGTCTGATTTGAGGATGGAAGGCAGTGTGTTCTTTACTTATTTATTTATTTTCAGTAATCAACATCTCTTTTATTTATTTCATTTGGGTTTGGCTGTTCACGGTCATGGTTCTTCTCCTGCTTTTTACTGAATAGAGAGAGGGAGATGTTTCGTTTTTCAAATGATTATCTACTAATGTTAAAAGAATGAATGTGCTTTCCTTCTCCTATTAATGTTAGTTCCTTTAATGACAGGTTGATATGAAATGTGTGTTTCTCAACACTGAGGGGACCTGACCAAAGTCATGCTTTGCTTTTTGAGGTGTCGTGTGATTAATGATCAGCTCAGGTGACGAGAGCATTTATGACACTTCAGAACGCAGGCCTGCACAATGAAGTTTGGCTGCTGCGTTAGCATTTTAGTGTCGGGCAGGAGAGGAAGGAAGGATGGAGTCCGTCTCTCTGTCCTGTTGGAGAATGCTGACAGAGGCACCATGCCCTCAGCTTTACAGTGGACGTGACACAACTGACCTCTCTTTAGTCCTCTTGTTTTCTCTCGCGCGCCTCCATTCCGTCTCTTCCACTCTCTTGAATTCCACTCTCTTGCTTTCCCTTTCATCACCCTTTTTCTCCTTCTACCTTCTTTTGTTATATTTACACCTCTCTATTCTTTTGAAGAAAATGCAATGCTGTGAGTGGAGGCACTTACCCTTATTTCAAAGCTGATTGTTTTTCCAGCATTGGCCTTCATCTGACTTTTTACTTGTTGAAGAACGCACAGCCCATTTTGCTCTTTTATTATTTTTTTCCAGATGATAGCAGAAATCTGCCGCTTCTGGTTTTTTAGGCCCATTCAAATCCGAAACCACGTAGTAGCAGCTGCCTGAACTCTGTGTATTTAATGTCGAAGGGCTGTCACTATTAATTATATGAGCCATGAAATAATCTACTGATTGTTCCTGTGGTTAAAAAGAATTATTTTTAATAGAAAGTCAAGCCATGAAACTGACTTCACTGAGCAACACATCGCACAGTGCCTTTCAGAGACTACCCAGTATTTTATCGGAGAATAGGATAACAAGCTTTTAAAAAATAATACAATATTTTAAAAAAGCCTTTTTTTAAAAATGTTGGTCAATTATTATTTTTTAAAAATCAACTTTAATTAACTATGATGGGCCTAAGTTGAAGTTTAGAAGTCTTGTGAAAGTAACTCCAGTCAGACTAATTACAGAAGAAGGGTGTTTAGTAATTAACCAGAGTGGTACAAGCGAAGCTGCTGTGTTTACAGAGCATCTGTCAAGAGCTGTTAAATGCAAGGTGTGGAATGTGCTTGTCCACTGTGAAGAGTGCCCAAGGCCATATGTCTGGCTTTATGTAGCTTTGAGTATTTGTATGCGTCAGAGTAATATTAAGCTTAATATACATACGTCTCTGTTCATATTTAAACATTGTTTGAATCACCATGTGGTGCTGTGTTTGCTGATTGAACGATAATGATGCCTTTTTTATGAACTCTCATAATATTGTCGCCTATATGTTAAATCCTCTACCTCTGAATGTCGTTTATCTCTTTCTTGTTGTCAGGCAACCTGTGTTAATGTCAAAACATCTTATTAGGACTTGAAAGGGGAATTTAGCTCCTCTGGTTATGAAGGAAAAGGTAGTTTACTTGTCACATGCTGTTGAGCCTTAATTTTCCCCACACACACACCAGAGGCAGAGTTTGGTGTTTTCCCTGATTTAACACACCTGATTCTACTTATCACTTGATTTTCAAGCCACTCATGCTCCAAATTAGCTGTGTTTATGGAGGGATCACAGTAAACACTGAATATTTTGAGTGCGAGTGACGTTTGATAATATTGTTTGAAAACTAGGATCAGTGATTTTTATTCTGCATGTTGCTTACCCATCGATGCTAAATCCAATTAATAAGGACTAATTAAGCTATTCTTGTAATTATCTATTCTATAGTATTTATACCCAGTGTTTGTGTATGTAGCAAAGAGTATTTCATATTCATTATTTTATTGGATTCATTTTGACTTTTATTGTGCCTGTTTCTGTTTCTGTGTCTGTGCAGTCATAACAAGCATAGACACAACTGTCAACATTAGTAGAATACGCAGTTAATCATCATAATCATATTAATGGAGCGGCACTATTCATTCTGAAAGGGTTATAAAGCATCCATTCTATACTATTACATACACTACCAGTCAAATGTTTTGGACACACCTACCTTCTCATTCAGTGCATTTTCTACATTGTAGATTAATATTGAAAACAAGCAAATGATGAAGGAACACATGGAATTATGCAGTAAACAAAAAAAAAGTTAAACAGACCAGAGTATGTTTTGTAATAGGGTAATGATGGACTGTTGTTTCTTTTTACTTAGTTAAGTGGTTCTTGCCATAATGTGGAGTAGAACCATAGTGGAATAGGTTTACTAACTGTGTACCAACCCGACCATCCCAACTGATGGTCCCAAACACATTAAGAAGGCAAGAAATTCCACTAATGAACTCTTGATGAAGAACACCTGTTAATTAAATACCATCCCTGGTTGAGACTTCATGAATCTGATTGAAAAAATGCCAAGACTGTGCAAAGCTGTCATAAGAGCAATAGGTGATGTTTTCAATATTAATCTACAATGTAGCCAATAATAATAACTAAGGAAATGAGAAGGTGCATGAGAAGGTGCGTCCAAACGTTTGACTGGTAGTGTGCACTACTGTTACAATTGTCTGTTTATTGTCTATTGTCTATTGTCGCTGTCATAACTTGCACTCTGTTGAATGTAACTATATGATGACTGTGGTCCGTGGAGAAACGTGGTGTAGTGGGTAGGATTCTTGCCTCTGGACCAAGAGGTCATGGGTTCCAATCCTACCTTCAGCATACCACCATTGGGTTCCTGAGCAAGACACTTAACCCCAAGTTGCTCCAGGAAACTGTCCCCTATAGTTAGGGCATGGAAGTCACTTTGGATAGAAGCGTCTGCTGAATGCTGTAAATATAAATGTATGTTTACACAGCTGCTGATGACAAAGGAACCTTGAACATAAATTTCCTCCAGGATTAATAATGTTTTCTGGTTCTGAAATGTGCAGTTGACTAGTGTTCTCCCACTTCTGACTTTATTAACGTTATGCTCAGAAAATCACCATAACAACGTAGTCATATTACACAGCTCTTCTTTATACTGAAAAGGTTATTTGTGTGTTCTACACGTGTGCGTTCGATTTTCTGACCTCCGTCTCTTCCTTCCTTTCTTTCAGTTATAAATATGCTTGCATGAAGTCATGTTCAGCTCGTATGTCTTTCCATTTTGCAAATGGACGTTGACACTGTTCTCTTGTTGCAGGCCTTGCCAGAAGATGAATATCCTCAAAGACAACAAAGACTTGGCCTGTTTTTACACAACCAAACACTCCTGGAGGGGGAAGTAAGTGGCCTGCTCTTCTTTCTTTGCCATGGCGAGGACAGCTCACTGCTTGGATTTCATGAGTGTCAGCACGTGGCTGCACTTTCATAGCTTTCTGTTGGAGAGATTTGTTTCATTTATTCCTTTATTTTAGAGCTAGGGAGCTTGCCTGATGCATGTCAGGGTTTAAAATTCAGCCTGCGATGGTGCATTGATCAAATACTTGGCCAAATGCAGGCCAGCTACAAAAAGGCCAGCTTCTGTGGAAGTAAAAATAATAAATTCTTGTCCATTTCCATCCAGTCTTTTTTCCCCCCTCTTGATTGTTTATTATAGGATTGCCTCATCAAACATCAGGGTTTGCCTAATGCCTTAAGTCGATTGCATCCTAAGCCTCTGTGAAAGCCTGAGAACACTTTACCTAGCAGGGATCTCTGAACACTACTGCAGCCGGCTTCAGGATGACAAAAGCAAAACAGAACGTGTTACAGAAATCTTCTTTACCAGCCACACTTTTGTACTATTGCACAAAGAGCATGTCACCATATTCGAGTGTTTTTCACTCAGCCTTGAAAACAAAAGTGACCCTGTAAAAAGCTGCTTTGTACACAGTTGTCAACACATCATTGTATGCCCCAGTAATGTTGGTTTCTGTTGATACACGAGCCCTCTCTGTAATGGTGTGTGAGTTGGACTAGGTCTCATGCAGGTGAATTGCTATTTTAATGAGAGGGAGCTGGTTAGGACTGAAATTAAGTCGATTCTATCATGTGTATGATTACTATCATACACAACTGAAATGTATAAATATCTGGCATCTCCAGTGTTGCAGGCAGTATTTCTGAACCTTGAAGGCTCTATGGTTGTTGGTGTTAGGGGTGCAGTCCTACACAGTCCTGTTTTTTTTTTTTTTTTTTTTTTTTTTTTTAAATCCTCCACGCCAGCTAAAAATAAAGTTCTCAGTCTATTTGCAAATGGAAAGAACCAATAAATTCGGATCCTAAGTGTGGCAGGGATCCAATCATCGATCAAACTACGTGATATAGCAGTGTGTAGGACAGGTGAGTTTGGTTTTGCTAGAGGAGCAGCATCTAGCTCTAGTCTTCTGGAGTCTACTAACAGTAAACCTGAATCATTTATTGTGCAAACTGAAATACTGTATTGCATTGTACACCTGAACAGGGTGTAACAGAAGACGCAAGGCTGATGTGGTGTTTACACTTTGCTGTTTTGCTACTCTCAGATAAAAGCAAGAGCTCCCCCTTTTGTTTGCAGACATAAGAAATCAACCTCCTGTGGCTTTTTTCAATCAAAACCAGACTACTACTGAATATCTTGAATGAAAATGTAAGACTTGGTGTATTCAGTGACCTGAAAAAATAGTGCATTCTCATCCATTTAAAACTCACTTAAGCCAGAGTAGATCAGTGTTTAGTTGTTGTCAGTAAATGTCATTTGGTAACTGTTGTGCATGATACTGTTTGCACAATGTATTTAAAAAGGTTCTTATGTTGTTATGTGTTATTATGTAGTGATGGCCTCTCATTTTGTTGTGTGTGTTTCCCAGGGAGAGGAGCAATGCAGGGAGGAATGTTGTTTTGTATCTGAGTGTTGCTGTTTGAACATGTGTACACCTCCTGACTCTGAGAAAATTAGTATTTATAGCTTTATTCCATCAAGACATCCATTAACTGTGCTACAGTCAATTCAAGTCTTGGTAAAAGGGACTAATGCAGCTTGATATCACGTTTCATGTCTGTTTAAAGGATTTGGGCTTGGTAGAGTAAGTTATTACTTTAGCTGGGGGATGTGAGAGGAAAGAAATGTTTTGATGTGCTGTAAGAATGAAGGGAGATGGATACATCAGTGCCGTTAACAGAGTGAGTTAGTGGCCACTAGAAGTAGCTGGATTAGTACAGTGCCATGCTACTTTACTACTGACTGTAATAACTAGAACACAAACATTTTTTAATTCACCAGGTCTCTCATTAATTTTATTTTAATATCTATTCCTGCACTAAAAGTACAGTATTGTTGTCTGTCTCAATGTGTTTGTCTTATCTTTTAAAAGCCTCTGAGATAGATTAAAGTAGATTCAACGCCCACGAAGGGTGGGTTCCGGAGTGGTTCTCTTGTAGGGCTTCAGTAGTAGCTTTTTGAGGCAAGCTAAATAAGACCAAGTGTATATGTGTACACTTTTAAAGGTTTAACAGAATCTGGTGTTCCTACAGACGTTTAGTCTGGTAGTATATGTCCAAACACAGATGACTAAGAACTAAAAGTTAGACTGCATGTGTTTTGCCTTAAAAAAATAACTCAGTACTCCTGCAGCTGCGATGTTTTGGCTTGTGAGCCCTCCATGAGGAAGTGACTGAAATCAGCACAAATGTACAGATCTCATGTGAATTAGAAAATATGATTCATGCGTAGTATTGCCAGTATTGGTTTTTGAGTCTTTTGGACTCTTGTAGTGGACTGCATCTTTTCCTCTCTTCCCTCTCTGAGGCTTTTCTGTGTCATGATCATCATGTCAAAGTGAGATATAAGTAGGAGGATCTTAATATGCAAGTATGAAGAGAATATTAGGCTGTGGGTGATTTTGAACTCCTCATTCCACTAGTTGTTATCCTTAGGGGAAAATCCCCACCGCCACTGTGGCTAAGAGGAATTTGGAAGACTTTACCAGAGCACATAGAGTTTGCTGCTCAAACTCTGAGCAGAATTTGGGAGAATACAGAGTCACTTCCATAAATACTTATTTTATTTGGCTATGTACTCAAACAAATGGAGCGTTTTGGAAAAAACACAAGGCTAAACTGCTCCTGTCCACCACATGATCCCATCATATCTGTCCCACAGTGTAATAATCTGGTGTCTGATTGTTTTGAGGATTCAGTGGCTGCTTGCATTAAATGTCCTAAGTACTCAATATGGACAAAAGTATTGGGACACACCTATTTTTCTGAGTTCCAGTGAAGGACAATCTTAATGCTTCAAAATACCAACACATTTTGGGCAACACCATGCTTCCAACTTTGTGGACACAGTTTGAGGAAGAACCTTTTCTATTCCAGCATGACTGTGCCCCAGTACACGAAGCAAAGTCTGTAAGGACATGGTTGGATGAGTTTTGGTGTGGAAGAACTTGACTGGCCCACACAAAGCCCTGACCTCAACTCCATCCAGCACCTTTGTGATGAAGTGGAACGGAGAACACGAGCCAAGCCTTTTCGTCCAACTTCAGTGTCTGACCTCAGAAATGCTCTACAGAATGAATGGGCACAGATTCCCACAGAAACTCCAAAATCTTGTTGAAAGCCCTCCAAGAAGAGTGGAAACTGTTATAGCTGTGTATTTAAATGTCTATGTATTTGCATGTCCAAGTCCCTGTTGTTGTAATGGTAAGGTGTCCAAATATTTTTATCCATAAAGTGTATTTCTTGTAAGCATATTGCTCAAGAGACAATCTTAAGGCTGTGCATTTAAATGGACATTGTGCAGTCTAATCTTCAGCTTGTAATTATCGATTTTTTCCACTTTTCATAAAATCTTGAACAGATTTTACACAGATTTTAACTTGCCTAAAGTAGAATTTAAGGCAGTGACTCATTTGGGATGTTTCTGTGCCTTCATTACAATATATTGTCTATCTACTAAGTTGCCTTTTGCACACAGGGATTCTCTTTTTTTAATGAAGTGCAGGAACAGTCTGAAGAATACAAATCTAAAGTGCTGCTGCCATTGATATGCTAAGCTTTAGTTGCTAGTGAGCTCTCCCTTTGAATAGCAGTCTGGAGCGGTGGTGGATATGCCTTGATTGCAGGCTATTTTCAGGCTTCTACAAGTACCTTTTAGACCAAAAGTGAGCAGGTTTTTGAGTTTAAGTGAAATTATTCTCTCATTCTCAAGGTAATGGAATGGAAAGTGCCTGCAGCCTGGGCTTAATTATCTGTGACCCTCTTCATCCTCCTTCTTTCTGTGAGAACACACTTTAATCACCAGCCACCTTTATATAGAACATCATATTTCTTGTCTGAATGTCTTCCGCAGTCTGGGAATTGAAGAGGACTCATATTTTACGTAGTAGTTTTCTGTTCATTTTTCCTAAAGTGCGCAAAAGTGTGCTTGGAAAGTAGCAGTAACTGAAGATATTTTCATTCAAGAGCTTAACCAGTAGCTCTCATTTAGGTGCTTTCGTCAAAGTGTCTTTTTTTTTCTACAACATCCTTATCTAAGAATTGTGACCCTTGTTTTTTTTCTATTGCTTGTGCACTGTCTGTTCAACATTTTTTAGGGGTGCTTTCAAATATGACAAAGCTCCACAGTTCATTCTTTGAAAGTTCAAGGTTTAACTGGTGGGCTAGATTCTGTTCTGTTCTGACTGTGATCTCCTAATACAAAAGTACTAAAAACAGTTGTTGAAATACTGATACCAAATGTCAAACCATTCTCTGTGATTCCCTGCATAGACCCTCTCACTTGTAAGCCCTTAAAGGAGCTATTGGACTTTTCCATTTGTTACATTTACATGCATTATGTAGGTGCCCCTTTGTAAACACTGGATATTATTAATTTCCAGGAGGAGTATTTCCAGACATTTTTTCCATTAGGAGTATTTCCTGTATTATTCCATTGTAACCATGTCAATGCTATTTCCATCTAGACGTGGTTCGGCACAGAGCAATTACAAGTTGCCCTTGCATTATTAACTAACGTGTCCAGAGCTGCAGCACCATGTAGTTTGTATGAGCTCACCAGCCAGAAAGAGAGTTGTTTGCATATTTTTTCCTAATACATCATAGGCCCTATAAGTCATAGCAATAATCTAAGATTTTCTGTCAATTTAAGCCCACTGTTAGCTTTGTGCTTCCCGAACACAGCATTGACAATTCCAGCGTGATAGCTGTAGGGGGTCTGGGTGGTGTCAGTTGAGCTGACACAATGAATCTGGAACAGCAGGTTAAATGCTGAAAGAGGCACACAGCTGAAATGTGCTCTTAGAATAGTGGACTAAAGTGGACAGGAACTCTGAAGAGACTGCTATAATCCTTACCTGACCTCATTATGCTGTTAAGGCAAAGGGGATGTGTAACCAAGTTTTAGGAATGAAATGATACAAACCACTTTTTGTGTCTGTCAATATATATATTTTTTTCTATACCTGATTGTAAAGACAAGAGTGAAGTAATCATTTTCAATCGGTTTCAAAATGGTCCTTTTTTCCACAGGGTTTGCGGGAGTGTGTATTTGTGTGTGTGTGTGTCTGTAAGATGGTAAACGTCTGAGGCACTGAATAATTAACCAGGTGTGTGACAAGGTCCAAGAAGCCTCTAGGACTCAACAAGGTCAGAGAAACCCTGATTTAAAGAAACAAGGATAGGCTGGAGTGCACAGAGAAAACAGTATAGGCCAGAAATCGAAGCACTTTATTGCGCGGTCTTTGTTTGTAATGGCACAAGAAAGACGGATGATAACCTCCCTGAAGATCTGAGGATTTTCTCTCTAATTGGCTGAGGGCTAGAGAGGGATAATGGGAGGAGAAGGGAGTGGCTGGAGAATAAGTGAGTGGCTACAGAAGGGTTTTGTCCCACATATGGACTGAAGTATACAGTAGATCATTAGTTTTAGAGCTCCTGAATCACACCGTCCTCTAGTGGTTCTTCTTGATTTGAATGGCTGTTTTTGAAATAGAAAAGGAACAAATGTTTTGTTTTAATTTTGACCTTGTGCCTTTTTTTCCTTTTTGTGAAACCAAATAATGTCCTGGGTTTTTCTTGCTAACCAGAGTAGCAGTGCCAATGGTAGTAAACACAAAACAAAAGGAACCACAAGTGCCTGTACTGAACAGAAAATAGAAAATTAAACCAAACTTGACTTTGATGCCGAAAGGCAAATTGAATTTAATTACTTCAGTCAATATAAGCCTAATTCCCTTTTACAAACTTGCTTTCTCTCCTCTGATGAAGCCAGATCTCTCATCTTCAGGATGGCTACTACTGGTACTGCTCTCGTGTTGTGCCTGCGGAAGGGTTCGCTGATTACTCCAGAATTTCCCACGCATAGACTAATCAGCTGCCAAAATACATTTGGTGACCCATTGAAGCATTTTAAGAGCTCTTTTCCAAAACGGCATAAATCCATTATGATAGTTTTCAGGAAAATGACATTTTGTTAATAATTAATTTATCCTGTTAAATTGGTTTGTTGGCTCAGTCTTAACATGTTGAACAATGATTGTTAAATCAAACAACAGTATTGTTGATTATAAACTCAAAGTTTTTTATTTTTTTTAAACACTATAGATCCATCCATTCTTTTCACTTGTGTTATATCCAAGAGATAAAGTAAGGTCCGGTCCTGCTCAACCTTGTTTGGTCTCTCCTAAAACTTGTTAAAGTTCATCATCACTCAGCACTCAGAGCGCCGCCAAGCTTGATTAAGTCGCACACTCACTGAATTCTGACTGGTCGAGAGTACATATCACGTTTTGACAAAAAAATGGGTATGGCGCTTATTATGGTTTGGATAGAAACGGTATCTTGCAGTACATCTTAAACAAGGAAATATAGCGATTTGGTATGAAATGTTGATGGAGCAGTGAATAGTGCACAGCAAAATAGCATGACAAGCTCATTTTTTTTTTATTTGGCCTTTATCGTGTTTTGGAAAAGAGCTCATATTGTATTTTTTTTTTTTTTTTTTTGTCTGTCCAAGAGAATGATGCTGTCTAATAGTTTGGCCAGTGGGCAGGCACCCCACCCTTGACCCGTCCCTCGACCTGTTCTTTCTGCTGTGGTGTGAAGGGTCTACTCATAATCGCACATACCCTGTAGAGAAACACAGACAGAGAGACATTCTCTGGTGCAGGGGGTTACAGGTTACGACTGTCTCGACACACGTCGTTTCGAGTTTACGACGTGCTCTCCCATAACTAGTTTGGTTGCGTGTGGTGGAAGAAGACACAGTATATGTAGAATACACAGTAACGTATATGTAGAATACGCACAAGTGTTTTTACATACATTTTCTGTCATTTTTAAAATACTGATATTACAGTATAGTGTATTTGTCCTTTTCCTTTTCCTGTAGCTTAGTTGTGTTTTTATTGTCGGTAAGTGACTAAGGCTTGAGTGTGTTTCGACGAACACCAAAATTCAGGTTACATGACTGTTGTAGGAACGGATCTGTGTCGTAACTCGAGGACCCCCTGTATTACTTTGTACAGGATGGATATTTTACAAGCCTGAACCTTCCTCTTACTACTGTTCAATTTGATTATTACTCTTTTTATAGCCAAAAAAGGTGACACTTCTCGTCCGAGCTTAGTATATGGGGAGAGACAGAGGACACTCGAGTGGCCTTTAAAATTTGTGACGAAGTGATTCATGGGGGTGGGGCCAGAAACTGGAAAAAAGTGAAAAAACATGCATTGCAAAACACAGAAGAGTCATAAAACAGACTTCAAGACACTAAAGTTCAAGACATGACACTAAAGTTCAAGACATGTCTCACTGTTTGTTGTGGTTTTGGGCCGTGAATCAGGCGTCCGAATCAGGCGTCCGAGCCGCCAAATCGCCCTTCCCTGGCCTCTGAATCAGAAGAGAGCCAGTTTGAGTGTATGTTGTAAGCTACCAAGCCATCACACTTCACATTTTCTTGCGGAAATGCATCTAGTTCTGTAATTGTTCTGTGACATTAAATTCTATGAAAAAAGCAACAATGCTACAACAATGCTTTCTACTCCCTCCATTACCAAAGTAAAACCAAGTATACTTCAGCCCTTTGGGAAACACTGTAATTCTTAACATCTTACTACCGCTATTTCCTACCAAACTGCGGCATAGTGGGTTGATAACTTTTTTCCGTTTAAACTGAAAATGTATATCAACAGATATCAGAGATTACTCATGACTCATTTTCTCTATGTTGTAGATCACTGCCATGGCCAGTTCATGCTGAAAGGTTTTTATTAAACAAATTCTATCATAACAAATAAATAGTCAGATGTTATTTGGGACGGTCCTAGAATTTAATCGTAAGTATTAACTGTTAAAAAACGAGCTGGGAGCTCAAAGTTGAAGGAAGCTGCAGCATAAGGGGAGAATAACTTTCACTTAAACTGAAAATGCATATCAACAGATATTACAGACGTTGTGACTCTTTATCTCCATGCTCGTGGCTCTTTGCAAAGGCCAGTTCACACTGAAAGGTTTTTAGATGATAGACCTCTATTCTCAATCCAGATTTGCTCTACTTTCAACATTTTACATTCGTTTCACAACCTCGACTGTCTTGCAACATGGTTTAGTAGTTTATTTTTCACCTGTGAGAGTCAAGTATGAAGAAGAGATATGGACAGGCACTCTAATCATTTTTAGGTGCCACTATTTGAATGCTGATCTCTGTTAGCCATAGATGGCCTATCTGTTAAAAATCTTGTTCATGAAGGCCTTCTCTTGTCATTCAACCCCATGAAGATACTCTTCTTTCTCTCTGGGTCATCCAGAGGAGGATGGGTTCCCCTTTTGAGTCTTGATTCCTCCCGAGGTTTCTTCCTCCAGCTGAGGGAGTTTTTCCTCGCTTCTGACGCCTTTGGCTTACTCACTAGGGGCTCGGACCTGGACTCCTTAAAGCTGCTTTGTGACAGCTTGGTTGCAAAAGGTGCGATATATATATAAAAAACTTAATTGAATAATCTAGTCTGAACAATGGAGGCCCCACCTCACAATTTACAGGACTAAAAGGATCTTGGTACCAGATACCACAGCATACCTTCAGAGGTCTTGTGAAGACCATGACTCGATGCATGGGCACCGGACACATTTTTAATGTGTGTGTGTGGGGGGTGGGAGGGGCAGCGCTCTATGTCTCGACTGGTGTCTGGGAGGTAAAAAGTGGGGGGGACGAAACGAATGATTTTGAAAATAATGGGTATAATGGTTCCAGAGCCCATGCTTAATGGGTCTGAACTGTTTTGGTGACTGATGCAATATTAGGCAGGTAGTTTGAATGTTCTGGCCCATTGTTTGATTATATAAAATATTTAAATGTTTATTTTTAAACAACTCTGTAGATGAACATTTTGCATTTAACATGACAAGGCAGACATAGTGTTGCTTCTTTGATTGGTGTTCGCTAGGCCCAGACACTGTGAAAATATTTTTCTGTCCACCCAGGAAAGTCTGCGTCAGCATTCATCTGTTAATGAATAATATGAAAAGTTTAAATTCATTGTCCCTCCTGCATGGTCACAGAAAAGAGTGAGCCACTGCCCTCTGTATTTAGCAAAAGTCTGTTTATTTGACTTTTTTTATTGTTTTAATTTTTTGCATTGTTTTTTCATATTATTTGGCTGAAACATGCAGACACATTTTTGTTATTAAACGTGTGTGTGTTTCTGGGTAAAGCAGATTTTTAATTACGGGATTTTTGAATAAATGACACTTTAGTGATGGCTCTTTTTGTTTCATGTACATATACGAGACTGTAGACAAACTGTTTATAATGAGTTATAATTAATCTTTGGGCCTTTTTACTAAACTTACCCATAGATGCAGCACAGCGTCTTTATTTGGAAACATGTGAATCAGCACCTTTTTTTGCACTGGAAGAATAAAAAAAAAACCCAACTTGCTGGCCTTTTACAGAAAACCTTTCTGGCCCCTTTTAAATTTTACTTGACTTGGACCTCTGAAGGCAGCTTAGGAGTGCAAAATAATTTTATCTCAGCAAAATTGTTTCAAGTCACTTTGCTGAGCTGCGACAAATGTTTTGTTGTCAAGAGAGCACTCTTTCTAGCAGCGTTGGCTCAGTAATTACAAATAGCCTAACTCAGCAAATGACATCCAGAAATTAGGCTAATAAAGTGGACAGTAAGTGAAGACAGGTTTTAAAGAGCTCTGAAACACTTGCATCATGCCATTACCTTGTCAGTGCTGTGCTGAAAATGATCCGCTACCCAAATAATTGCTACAAGATCGGTGCACCTAATAATGTGGCTCATAACTGTGTGTTTAAATGGGCAGTGTTTTGATCGACTGTCCTGTTTTGTGCCTCTTTAAAAAAGCAGCCTGGACTGAAACCTGGCAGGTATATGTAAATGCATTCATTTGCAAGAACAGTAAATTCAAAACGAGCTGTTTTTGCAGCTCAGTTTCTGTCTGTGCTCTGTATATCACATCAAACCTTTTTTTCCCAAAAAAGCAATCAAAATAGGGTTTAAAAAAAAGTTTGAAAATGGTTGCTAAAAGTGACCTGAACTCTCTCTCTCTCTCTCTCTCTCTCTGTGTGTGTGTGTATATATATATATATATATATATATATATAGATACAAATACAAATACATATACAAACAATAGACCACTGCAATTCATTTTTAAATTAGTGAGTATGACAACCATTCCATTCCATTGTCTGTTAAATTCCCATATGGAAGGATTTCTGTGCCATCGGCGTTTGAATATGAATTTCTAACACTGAATTATTTCAGCATCAAAATCAGACTTTGAATTTTAGAAACCATCACATTTCTAGCATTGATTTTTTTTTTTTCAATGTTGAAAAAAAAAATCAGTAAAAAAAAAATTCAGTGTGAAAAAATTCAATCTCAAAAAAAATTTCACTAATTCAGTGTCTCGAAAAATTCGGTCTCAAAAAATTCATTTTTCGCCTATTACTCGAGACGTTGCATATTAACCAGATTTATTGAACAATATCTACACTGAACTTTTAATGAGGTGGCGTTCATGAAAACTGCATTAGTAACTAGTACTAGGGGGAGGAGGGGGGGGGGTGTGTGCTTGGAAATTTCTCACTTAACGGGACAAATTTGTTAGAGATTGATTTTCTAATACAAAAGTTTTTGTATTGTGTGTTTGTTTCCTAACAGACTAGTTTGATGTTTCTGAAGCCTAATATTCATTTTTATATCCACATCGGGGCGGACGAGGGAAAAGACGCCGCATTCCACGCAGCTACCAGCCAGAACGGAAACGAGCCGTGCAGGCATTTTTAATAGGCATCGTATTTTGAACTGTTCAAGTATCTGAAACAATTATCACAAATTGCACTTGCCAAACATCTGAGCTCATCATGATTTTGCTTTTCTATTGGTTATTTTTCTTTTTTTTCTCCTCTAGGAACAACTGCTTAATCGTCTTTTAGAAAGACTTTGCTCTCGATTGGAGCATATTCTGGGACGCATGGACCTGGACTTCTTAGAGTTCACTTGCACACAAGAACTTGTGTTTTTACATGCTGTGTGCAGTCAAGTAACTGTAGTAGGAGGCTGAAGTTGGCTACTTATTCGCAGCTTCCGATTCGTCTGGCTTCTTATTCGTCAGTATGTGAATCCGAGGCTGAAGTTTAGCTCCTTATTCGCTGCGTCATTTTGAGGAGTGTTCACAGGGGTGTAAGCTGCGCAATATACAATCCTCACATCTTGTAAATGTAATAAAATGTTTTAACCATGAAAAACTGCGTAAGGTGGTCTATGTTTCTTTGTTCAACTCATTCTTATAAAACTTAACACATTGAACACATTTATTAAATGCTTAATTCCCAGTGCACACCGGGTAGTCCACTGCATCGTGCACATTCATTTGAATAAGAAGCCAGGTATCGCAGATCATTTTGGAGGTTTAAACCACTGTGGGCCAGGCAAATATGAACTTTCTATTATACACCAGATATCAAACTGTATAGAAATAAAGTAACTGTCCTGACCCAGATTGATTAAATACACTTAAAATCCAATTGAAACCTGCTATGTTGACATTGTGCAAATTAATATCAATTAGCCATGTTTCCGAAGCCATTTGGAGGTCTTAACCACTTTGGGCCAGGCAAATATCAACTTCCCAGTAGACAATAGAGACCCCACTATATAGAAATAGAGTAATTGTCCTGACCCAGATTGATTTAGTATTTGTAAGATCAAATGAAAACATGGTGCAAAATGTTGCAATAAGAGGGATGAGATGCCACGTCTCAAGTTCATTTTGGAGGTTTAAACCACTTTGAGCCAGGTAAATATCAACTTCCCACTATAAAGCTGACGTCCCCCTATGAGGAAAAAGTGGAAATGTTCTGTTCCAAAGTGATTTAATGCATATAATATCAAATGGAAACATGGTGCAAAATGCTGCAGTAAGAGGAATAAGAAACATTGAAAAAGATCAGTGCTAGAAATTTAATGGTTTTTAAAATTCAGTCTGCTTTTGATGCTGAAAAAATTCAGTGTTAGAAATTCATATTCAAACTCCAATGACACAGAAATACTTCCATATCCCTACGCAAGCACCTCATTCTGCTTTATGAGGTACTGATTAGTGATCACCTGAAACAAATCTTATTTAATGCTGTAATCAACACTCTCCTCCTGCAGTGTGACCAGTTGGATGGTAAAACACTACTAGAAGATAATTATTGCCATTTTGTTTCAGTGAACAAAATATTTGTTTTCTTTCAATTACACAAGTTCTGTAAACGCTGCACCATTTCTCTTATTTTTATGTTTTGTCATTTCCTTTAAAATTGTGCTTTAAAGAACAGTATTTTTGATTGAAAAATAGGAGAAACATTGTCAGCAGTTCTTAAATACTAAGGCGAAGCTGTTCAGTTAAAAACTGAGAAACTGAACATTTTTGCAGTGGTCTCTTTTTTTTTTTTTTTTCTGGAGCTGTATATATACACACACAAACACATGCACACACATTGTCTGTTGTAAGTTTGTGTGCTAGACTGGTTTTGCATGCCCAGACCGGTGCCAGAGTCATGACTCGTTTCATGACTCGTTCACTATTTCAGACAATGTGGTTTTGCCTTGTAAGAGAGCTGCAGTTCCATTTGCATTTGAATCTGGAACCACGTGGCCTTTTTCTCAGTTAACACAAAGACCTTAATCAGGCGAACCTTTCCATATCTTCAGGCTTCTGTAATAAAATACTCGGTGATCATTTCTAGATTGTGTTGTACCTCTCTGCTTGTAGTTATTAGTTATTAGCCCCCATCTCAGAAGATCTGGTGTCAAATGTTCTGAACTTCAGAAGTTCTCTAGTTTCATTTGAAAGTACTGTCACTGTTGTGCCAGTGTTGTGGGACGGTCTCTGTAGAATCTGCTGGATGGTGTATTGTATCCACTGATTAGATAACGAGCGATGACAAATAGGAACAAAAAATAAAATAGAATTTATATATTAACAGGTGACTCATGACTCAGATGACTGCATGATATACTGCAGATGAGTCAGCAGATGTGGGGTATGTCAGGCCTGAGAATTCACAGGGATGTAGGATACACATCAACTTACACTGACTATAATGACATTTCAGATCAGACAGGCCAGATTTGTGTTTGACAGTATGAATATATGAGTTATCCTCATGATAAAAGTGCATTGTGAAATACTGACATATCAAGGTATTGTCAGGACTCAAAGATAACTGACCTTGTGCATGTTTCAGTATAGACAATTTTAAGTCTGTTAAATAGAAAATTCTTGGCCATTATTGGTCATTACTGATAAATGGATAAATGGCTTTAAGTTATTTATTTTAGGAGGGACCATAGGTTCTGTTTTATCAGATGTCACAGGAACATGTCTGTTCTGAATGTATTGAAGTAGTGTAATATATTTTTGCGCCCTTCTAGGCCCTAGTTAAAATGTTTGTGTTTTTTTTTTTTTTTTTGGGTAGTGTGTCTCATTTCTTTTGCTCTATTTTTGCACTCTGTTCCTCCTCTCCTCTTCCTCACTGCTCTGTCTGAACCATAGTGACACGTCAGTGGCTCGACCAGGCAGTGAAGCGAGATGCTGTAGACCTCTCAGGGTTAGAAAAAGATTGGTGGTGGTTGTGTGTGTTTGTGTTTGTGTGTTTTTCTTTCTCTTAGAAACACACACACACACCCCCCCCCACAAAAAAAGACGTTCTATTATTCACTGCACTGTGTCCTCTTCAACAAGACAGTTGCACTCATCTGCTCTGACATCATTCGTTGAAATTTTTCTCACAGGATATTCTTGACCTCTTGTTTGCCTATACGAACAAACAACACAGACACCGACACCTCTTTCTAATTGGTGCTATAGTTATGGAAGATATTTTCAGAACAAGAGTTGAATTGAGAACAGTGTCAATACCAATTATGCTCTCATCTGACCCCTCTGCCCTCTCAGGCTTTTTAAGTTGCTTTGTCTCACATTGACTCCTGACGTCATTTGACCCATGCATGTTTTTGGATTATTTTTAGAGGGGAAGTTCCTCATGTAATTGGCCGGTAACTCACTCACCCACATTTAGCAGGCTCGAAATGCTTCTCAGAGGGATGCTTTTAGCAGTCAAATCAATTTTGATGCTTGATACCATATGACTTACCATATGTAAAAAATGCATGTACGTTGAAAACGTCTGAAATCCTGTTTTTTTTTTTTTCCTTTGTGTTTGTCCAGGTATAAGCGAGTTTTCTCTGTCGGAACCCACGGCATCACCACATATAACCCTACCACGTTAGAAGTTACAAACCAGGTATGAGTGCATGCAGTAGGCATCACATTGTATTAGCTATTACAAATCAAACCTTAATATTACAGACTCTCTTTTATGTTGCTGACCACAGCATACAAATGGGCACTCAGAAGTTTTTTCTTTTTAAGATGTGTACGAGTGTTCTCAGTGTTCATATTAAGTGCTCTGTTTGAACGAATAAGAAAATTACATCAAGTAATTGTCATTGTGTTGTAGAAGTTTAGAAAGGTAGGAATGTATATTAGTGTTATCACAGTATATTTTGTTCATATAGTGCAGTCCTGCAGTATTCCACCTGTATTAACTATCATTGCTGTGTAACCTGATGTGGTATTGTTCATCCCACAGTGGCCTTATGGGGATATCTGCGGCATCTCTCCTGTGGGGAAAGGCCAGGGCACAGAATTTAACCTCACCTTCCGGAAGGGCAGTGGAAAGAAGTCCGAGACGCTCAAGTTTTCAACAGAACATCGTACAGAGCTGCTGACGGAGGCACTGGTGAGAGAGAAAGCTGGGAAGAGAAATGATGATGTGTCTTGATAATCAGAAGATGGGTCCATCTGTTGGCCATACTTAAACCTCACATTACTTCATAACACAGCTGTCATCATTGATTATATCATCCATCCATCTGTCTACTATCTCGACTGCTTATCCTTATCCAGGGTCGCAGGGGGCTTGGGCCTATCATTGTATCAGTAACTGAATAAACTGCTGAGTATTGTGACAGTCATTGGTTTTCAAAAAGGCTAAACAATTGCAACAGGCTAAATGGTAATAAATCAAGTATAGCCTTTTAAAGATTATTGTAATAAGAACCTTTAGAAATAGTCGATATACTATATACCATGTAATCTAGTATACTATAAACCCCACGTATTCACGGTTCAGAGTTCGTGGCTTCAGTCATTTGGATTTTTTCTTAGAACCCAACTAATAATTGTTCGCGAATTTGTGGAAACCGCTGATATCCTCCGCATTTTTTAAAATGTATTTATTTATTTTGCTTTTTTTGGTGGCAGTATATAATTTTCATGCATTGTAAATTATAAAATATATATATATAATTTACTCATTTTGTAACAAATATTAACGTAAATTTAGCTACATTTCCATGTAAAATATAACTCCACATTTTTGGTACTGTCGAGAGAACACAAAGAAAGCGCGTCTTGGGATGGTGAAATGCTGCTGTACTCAGTGGCGAGAGGTTTGAGAACTTAATTTCTTTTTGCTGCTGATTGTCTGCTGCCCTTTGACGCATCTCTGGCAGATACAGTACGGATACGGATTTACCATTACGGTTTTTAAAGGGTAATGTCTTAAGCTGAGTTTAAAATGAAATGAAAGTGTTTTGGGAGCATATTTCGGAGTAATCGTGACATGCCTGCTTTGTAACTTTAACTATCAGTTATCATTTAGTTCTACAGTATTTTTCTCAGGCGCCTTTCTTTTTCTTTTCCACAGAGATTCAGAACAGACTTTTCTGAGGGGAAGATAACTGGAAGAGTGAGTATTGTTGTCTTTTCGTGCAAAATAATATATATTTTTTTCCATGTTCAGATCTCTGCAGATGACCACTACTGGACTATCTTTTATTACAAACACCTCTTAGCACTGATAGCTTATCTGAAAACAGTGCAGCGTGACTGATGTTCAGAGCTCGGTAGGAGCCTCTGAAACACAATATGCCCTGTGTGTTGTGCAGATAAAGCATTCTAATGGCATGTTAATTTATGGAAATAATAATGAATTCGTAGTGTCTTGAATTTTTATGTGATTGTTTTTATATATATTCATAGTGCTAGATATATCTATATTAATCACTGTTGTCACTATCTGCAATCTGCTTGTTTGTCATTGAGATTTTCTTACACCTGGCTGTGTACTTTCATTCTGTATTGGACACGAACGTTAGTATTAAAATGTTTGGTTGTCTGCTTTGTTTTGTAAAATGTCTGCTTGGATGTCTAGGTCTCAAAATGAAATATATCAATGTTGCAATTGCTATTTTTTAGCGTTACAATTGCTACAAGCATCACTGGAGTGACACGCGGAAGACGGTGGGCTTGGAGGTGACACCAGGGGGCATCGACCAGATCGACCCCCACACCAACCGGGTTATCTGTTCCTATGACTACCGCTCCGTTGAGGGCTTTGCCGAGGTGTCTGACTACCAGGGGGGCTTCTGCATCCTCTATGGGGGCTTCAGCAGACTGGTGAGTGTGTTGTCATCACAGCAATGTATCAAAGTTTTCTGCTGGAGTGCCGAGACTAACGTAGCTACCAAGTGATGTAACCTTAAACTCCATCCTCTTACATGTTGATGCTTATCCATTACTGCAGCCACCCGCAGCCTTATAAAAACAATTAGTGTTACTCAAACACAGCTGCATCGGGCACACATCCGTAAAAATGTCCCTTGAGGAAATCAAGGTGGGAAAAAAAGGGGTCAAATGTACGTGTTTCAACTTGGAGTCTTTGGCTAAGAGTCGAGCCCCATTCCCCGAAAATGAAGAGTCAAATTGGAGTCAAATTCCAGCACTAGATGAAATGGCAAGAAGAAATTTCAACACACATCTCAGAAAATGTCTGGGGTAAACCTTATATTTTTGGTAAACTTTAGAACTGAACAGTCCTTTTCTTTGTTTGGTGATATTGTTTTCTCTTTGAGTTTGACTTTGTATTTCCCGATTCTGAAATGACAGATATGAAACTTAATTCTCTCTTTCTCTCTCTCTCTCTCTCTCTCTCTCTCTCTCTCTCTCTGTCTGTCGTTCTCTCTGGCTCTCGTTCGTTCTCTCTTGTTCTCTCTCTCTCATTCGTTCTCTCTCTCTCTCTCTCTCTCTCTCTCTCTCTCTCTCTCTCTCTGTCTCTCTATCTCTTATTACCCCTGTGTAGCATCTCTTTGCGTCAGAGCATCGTGATGAAATCATCCGCAGTGCTATCGAACATGCTGGGAACTTTATTGGAATCACACTGCGACTACGGAAGGATCCTCTAACCTTTGAAGGCTTTGTCAATGAGAGGTTGGGCAAATACAGCTCCGATGAGAGCATCACCTCACTCGCCGAGTTCATTGTGCAAAAGATCTCCCCACGACATGCGGTGAGAAACCCACACACTCACGCACACACACAGACACCCACCCGGAGTTAAGTTGTAGATAAAACTCATTGTTCTATTCCGCTGTCAAGACTTGTCATTTCTCTCTTTCCGAGATGGTGTTACTTTAGGTAACTGGTGTTCTGGACTCACAAGCAAGTCAAAGTAGTCAAAAGAATTTATAGTCTGAGAAGGGATGAACTTGTACTCTTGTTTTTATCTCTTCTAAGATGTCTCTTGCGGATGTAATTTTTTTTCCTCGTTCCTCTCAGGAGCCTGTTAAGAGGATCCTAGCCCTCACAGAGACGTGTCTAGTGGAGAGAGATCCGGCTTCATACAACATTGTCACCATCAAACCTTTTGGAGAGGTCAGTGCATGTTTGTTATATAGCAGCATTTTGATAAAGCAACTTCATCAAATGTGTTTCAACAATTCTCTCGTAATTTAAAAAGATCAGCTTTCTGAAATTGGAGTAGTTTCATGCACTGCAGTTTGTGCTGAACATTTGGACACAAGCTTGTGCTAAATAGTAATGTACTAAAATGAACATCCTTGGCGGAAACTGAAATTTAATATACAAAGGGACAAAACTGAAAAAGCTGTCAATTATATAACATTTTACATAAGCATATTAAAATAAGTTTACTTTCCACTAAAAATACAGAAAACAGTTTACATTAAAACATTGATTATAATTAATACAGTGTGTGCTTTGAAGCAATAGTGAAAAGGCTTACTGCATTTGGTGAAACAATAGTAAGACTTTACTGCATTTGTTGTATCAGGTTATCTCAAACCTGTAGTTGACAAGTCCCCAGAATGTTGTATTCCTCTTAATGTAATGAGTACATTTCTTCTACTGATCTTTCACTCCTTGTGACAAACTATTCTGATCACTAATTTTTGCACTCATGTTTAACTTATTTTAAAAAATCATGCAAATAAAATTCACATTGTTTCAATCGAGAGTTGTTGCTTTATCTTGTGCTTTTCTATTTAATGTATTTGCCACTCTGTCTTGCAGTGCGTTTTGTAGTGGAAGTGCTACCCAGCCAAATGTGCGGACAGAATGTTAATGTTGTAGTTAATGACAAAGCTCATGTAACGTTGGTGCTCCTGCAGGTGTTCGCTCTGATTTGTGATGCAGAGAACCCTCAGGTATTCACAGTTGAGTTTATCAGGGGACAGATACGGAAGTACTGCTCCACAGAGAGGTAAAGCATGCAAACAAACACACGTTTTTTGGAAGGCTTTTCTATATAACTTTTCTATATAAAAAATTTAATAGTCAAATTAATTTCCTTGTTCTTTTTCCTTTTCCTGATCTGACAGTTGCATCACTTTTAAGTCTTTGTTGTTCTATATACATTGTTTGGGGTAATAAACGTAAGGGGAGGTTAAACCACACAAATGAAAGAAATGAAACTAGAAAAATGTAGGACATGGTTCTTTTAAATGGTTCTATTAAACAAATTTCTTCTTCTGCTTCCCTCCATCACTTTCCAATCACTCTTTTTCTCTCTCTCTCTCTCTCTCTCTCTCTCTCTCTCTCTCTCTCTCTCTCTCTCTGTCTCTGTCTCTCTCTCTCTCTCT
>JBBPCX010000001.1:7471643-7482475 GCA_037974365.1 Hydrocynus forskahlii | reverse complement strand
TCTCTCTCTCTCTCTCTCTCTGTCTCTGTCTCTCTCTCTCTCTCTCTCTCTCTCTCTCTCTCTCTCTCTCTCTCTCTAGGGACTCTCTGTTGGCGAGTCTGTTGGATGGGGTGAGGGCGTCCGGTAACAGGGATGTGTGTGTGAAAATGGCCCCCACACAAAGAGGGCAGCGCTGGGGACTTCTCAGCATGCCTGTAGATGAAGAGGTGGAAAGCCTACACCTCAGATTCCTTGCTGCGCCACCTAGTATGTACATCACTTCTCACTGATATTCCATATGTATATGTATATATGTGTGTTTGTATATGATTAAAAAAAATCACATTAACAGTTTTTCTTGTATAAAAACTTTAATACAGACTTAACATAAAGTTAATTTTATTCCACGCATGAGTCTGAAACAAAGTGAAGTCTGTCGTTTTTAAATTTGATGAAATAGTTTCCATTTATTGTAATATATTTGCCTGATAAGAGACCAGCTGATGCATCCACTATTTGTCTATTTGCTTTTTTTTCCTTCAGATGGAAATTTTGCCGATGCAGTGTTCAGGTTCAATGCTAACATCTCTTACAGCGGAGTTCTGCATGCGGTCACTCAAGACGTAAGTGGTCTCTATCTAGTATCAGTTAATAATAAGTGTCTTAGTCATGGCTCACATAATGATTTCATTTTTGGGCTTACATGTGTGAACAGCAAAAAGTTCTTATGGACTGTTCTTATGGAACATCCAGTTTGCCAAGAAACAACGCAAGAAGCAACTAAAGCAAGCAAATTTATTTCCTTAAAGCAAGGATGACTACACAGAAAACTTCCTGTTGGTTTTCCCTATGAACCCATAAATCCTCAGTGTTTGTGCTGCCATGACAAATGTTTGTTGTAATTATTAGCACTCATTTAGTGTGGTTTATTTTCTGCAACATTTTTAAACCATGTTTTTCAGTGTTTGGTGCTTTTCTCTATACCTGTCTTTATTTCTGTACCAAATCGACTTTGAGCGTTTAGAGTCAGACAGTTACATTTTTGTTTCGTCTCACCACAGCACCCTGTCCCAGAGACATCTGGCTCCAAAGTAAGAGTGACATCCGGCTCCAAAGGCTTTTGCTTAGGGGCAAAGATATGACATGTCTTATGAGGGCAAAAGATATGTTTTATGATTTTTGAAGGATAGTGACATAAAATAAAGTGACACTGATAGTAATGTGTGAACATAACACACCACAGCACACAGTGTGAACAGTGTGAAATTTGTTCTCTGGATTTAACCCATTCACCAAGTGAAGCAGGGGGCTGCCAGCAATGGGGGATGCCCGGGTAGCAGTGTGTGGGGGAAGGTACCTTGTTCCGGAGCACCTCAGTGGTGCCACTAGCATTCTTTCTTAAACTTCTTATTCATTGCACCGTTGTGCATTTTAAGTCAAGAAGCTATTTTCTTGTGTCCATTCCCTTATTTGTACAATTCAACACGCTTAATACCATTGGTGGTTGATGCCTAAGAGGTTTGGGCCATGTGATTATTTTTTTTTAGACCCCAGTGAAACACAAAATCTTTGATCACTGCTTTGATAATTTCCTAAACACTTAATCCCTAACCGATAAGATCAAAATATACAAAAATATATAGCAAGGGTGCCAGTGATTCTGACAGGTACTGTAGAGATTGTGTAAATAAATCAGCTTGACTTTTTGTGTGAATACAGTGAGCTTTTTTTCATTTTTGTTTAAATTAAATTTTTCCCCCTGTCTGCAGGGTCTTTTTTCAGAGAACAAAGAGAAACTGATCAACAACGCCATCTTGGCCTTACTGTCCCAGGATGCAGAGCTGGCAGGGCCCAATGCTGAGCTTGAGGCCCAGTTCCAGGCCATTCGACGCCTGGTCGCCTCCAAAGCTGGCTTCCAGGCCTTCACACAGCTCCCCAAGTATGTCAAGCTGTCTTCAAATCTTTGTAAAGATCGCATGTGATTCTTACACTACAGACAGGAAGTTTGGGAACACACTCGGATGAAAAAAAAAAAAACTTAAACAAATAAACTATGTGCTTTTGTTTCAGAATTTTATTACAAGAAAACATTAGAAATACTTAATTAAGAAATACTTTAAGATACTCAGCACTGGCAGTTTTTTCTTCTGTTGTCTTTGTCCCTAGTTGTTGTTTTTGTTTGTTCGTATTTTCTTGCGCTCCATCCGTTTTTCTGCATCCTTGCCATTGCTCTGTCTGTGCTGCTGCTCTGATGCTCTGTCTGCATTGATAATAAGGCTGATCTGTCCCTCTAAGGTCTGTTCAAGTGGCAGGACCTGAACAAAAAACGTAATTATGAGCGCAAATATCTCAGTGTCTCCCTCTTCTTGCATCTCAGAGCCTGTCTGCTTGTATTTTATTCATTATCATGCTTACCAGTCCATCCTCCATCTGTTCTTTATTTTTTTTCTAAGAAATATTAATTCAGTGTATCCAGTGCATCAGTGTTATACACATTTTCTTCCTTTCTTCTCTGTCTTTCATCTGTGTTCTCTTCTTTCTCATATATCGGGACTCTTTTTGATTGTGGGGTCACTGAGATGTATGAAGGGTGTGTTGTGTCTGTACTGGATTTGTTCCTTTCCAGACATTGACACTGTCAGTGGATTGTTGTGTATTACACCATACTAATATCAGCCCAAACATGTACAGTGAAGTGTGTTAGTCTGTCATTTTTTTTTCCTCAAGAAAAGTGTTAGATTTAAAGGTTTGGGTGTCTGTTTTTCAGGTTTAGGGAGAAGCTTGGTGTAAAGACTGTAAAAGCACTGAAGAGGAACAATAATGGTGTAACCCATGCTGCTATAGACATGCTCTGTGCCCTTATGTGTGTAAGTTACTAACCTGCTGTGTAAACACATGTATTCATGCAGTTCACCAAATCTTTGTGAATGTACAGTTGTGAAATACATGTAGCCGGTTTGTGGTGTTAATGCCTACATATTTTTTGTGTTTATTTTACAGCCAATGCACGATGACTATGACTTGAGGCAGGAGCAGCTGAACAAGGCGTCACTGCTTTCCTCCAAAAAGTTTCTGGAGAACCTTTTGGAAAAGTTCATCATTAATGTGGTATGCAATCGCTGGCCATATTGGTAATTTCCGATTTGAAAAATAGTGTAACGTTAAACCATGTATGTCAGAGTGCAGGCCTTGTGGGCCACAGCATTGCAGACTTCATAGTTCTGCCTCATTAAATTTATGACTAGGACTGTACTGGGCTGAAATTGGAACTTTAGAAAAGAGAACTTCATAATCTTTGGAGTGCTTTGGCTTGGACAGACCAAAACTTCAGGATAACATGCGTGCAATAAAATACAATACTACCAAAACTAAGTGGTCAAATGCTGGGCTAGGTATCAAAATTCGGTACTTTAATGGTACTAATGGATTCACCTCAGAACTACAAAGAAACATTTGCTCATTTAGCACCAAATTGTATTACCTAAGTAGTCTTTGAGCATGCTTGTTTCAAAATCTAGACTAGTGATGCTTCCTGTATTACATGTTACATGTATGCATGTTGTTAACGTCAGCCTCTCTAGTCTTTAAGGTATTGCAGTCAGTAAAATTAGCTTCCAGCACTCATTTCTGGTTTAAGCCACTCCCTTGATCAGTTTTAATTAAAAATACCACTCTGCAAATTCTATTAAAATAAAGGAGTTGATATTGTTATTGGTATCAATGTAGAAAAATGTACACTGGCCTAGTCCAAGGGGGCCCATTTTACTGTGGGGAGCCAATTTGCAAAGGTCAGAAAGACAAACAGGCTAACTTTCTAGCAAATGTTTACACAGGCCCTCGTTAAATGACTGATTTTGGTACCTAAATAAAAATGATGACTGTAATCTTGTTAACTTGTAATACGGCATATCTACATTCATCTGTCTTTCGCATGCCCCTCTACCTCTGTGTTCAAATGTTCTTTGTGTTGTTTTCTCCTCTTCCTTGTCTCCTTTTCTTTCTCTATCCTCTCTCTCCAGGACCATGGGACAGGTGCGTTAGTCATCAGTGCACTTCTGGACTTCTTGACATTTGCTCTCTGCGCGCCCTACAGCGAAACAACTGAAGGTCAACAGTTTGACATGCTGCTGGAGATGGTGGCCTCTAACGGAAGGACACTCTTCAAGCTCTTTCAGGTCTGTGGCTAAGCAAGGGAAAGAGGAAAATACTCAGTAGATTTTGTTCTTCTGCAAAGTCATTTGTGGTAATTATATGTTTGTCGTTATGTTATGTAATTATGTAATAATATTATGAGTGTGTGTGTGTTCCTCTCCAGCATCCCTCCATGGCTATAGTAAAGGGGGCAGGCCTTGTTATGAAGGCCATTATTGAGGTGAGATTGCATTAATGTCTAGAGTGTTAGTTTTTTTGTGATTGATTGATTGACTGATAGTGTGCGTGTGTGTGTGTGTTCAGGAGGGTGATAAGGAAATAGCAACAAAGATGCAGGATTTGGCGTTGAGTGAAGGTGCCTTACCCAGACATCTCCACACTTCAATGTTCACGGTCAGCGCAGACCAGAGGATGCTTACACACAGGTGAAAGCACACACACACACACACACACACACTACTGTGTCTATCTAGACTGAAACCCTGTCCACAGCTCAGCATTGTTAATGAAGTTATATGACACTAGCCTCATAGGAATTCTTGCATTCTGTACAGTGGGCAGTTTCTTTTTTCCTCATGAAATGCACCTGTATCGAACTGATGCATAGCTTAGTAATGACCTAATTAGGTGAATCAGTTGTCTTCTTACTCTGTTATAGGCAGCTCAGTCGGCACCTGGTGGGTTTGTGGACAGCGGAGAATCCTGTGGCCATGAACCTGCTCAAAAGGATCCTGGTGAGAATCTACAGCAGCTTCACCTGTTTTGCATTACTGAATTGTCTTGGGTGTCACGATAAGGAGAATATCTTGTTGGCTATGAAGACTAGCACAGTTTTTGTCATTTTCCTACTCAAACACACCAGTTACACCTGATCTGTTTAATTTTAATTGTATGTGGCTTAAATTTTATGGAGATGGTTTCAGTGAGATGATTATTTTTACTTCCTAAGCTGAATACATTTGAAAATGTTACCTGAGGTAAGTTAGCTAAATGATCTTCAAATCACTGTTTTTGAAAAGCCAGCGCTTCAAATATAGACAATCTGTATCACAGCAAGCTAATAATCCCATAACATATTATGTAATAATAAAAGAAGCTGCTTAGTTAGTAAGTTCTGTGGCTAGGCTGCAAATTAATGTAAATTGCAGTTTTCCTAGAAAAATAATGCATTTTTCAGGAGGAAAAAAAAAGAAATATTTCTTTCTATCTTTGTGACTGTCTTTGTTCTTTCCATCTATCTTTTTCCCTCTTTTTCTCTTTCTCTCTACCCCCACTTTTCTCTTCCAGCCGACTGGTCTCCTTGCGTATCTGGACAGTTCTGACCCTGTGCCTGAGAAGGATGTGGACAGAATGCACATCCGTGACAACCTAAAGATTGCCTCAGTAACTCTTGAGTCTTTTTTTTTCTTGATTTAATAAATACTATCTGTGTCTTTCTTGTAATTAATGTTGAGTAATACATTACTGATACATTTTCACTCTGGTGTTCTCTCTTTGTCTGTGTAGGACCAGTTTGGTCGAAACAAAGTGCCAGAGTGGCAGAGGATAGCGGGGAAGGCGGCCAAGGAGGTGGAGAAGTTTGCCAAAGAGAAGGCCGACCTGGTGCTCATGCACTGGAGAGACAAGATGGGCATCGCACAGAAGGAGGTGAGCTGTGTTTGACTTCAGCTGCTTAGCTTCCCCCATTGCTGTGGCCTGGTTTCAGTCCTGTCACTGCTGTAGCCTTTTTCTCACATTCTTCCTCAAACATATAAAAAAATACAGGTGTTACGAACACAAATGGTGGGTGTCTTCAGAATATCCAGAAAAAGAGCTAAGATTCAAATTAACATTCCAGAGAAAATCACACCAGATGTATTGGGACCCCATTCTCCAATATACATTGTGCTGTTTCCTAAGCTTTAGCTGTAATGGGGAATGGACGTGACTACAATTCAGAATTACCTCTGCACATTTTAAGATGTATTGTTGGCCAATATATAGATTTATCATTATTCCTTCAAATATTAGAGTTGGAGTAGATTAATATGACAAATACTTTTAAATACAACCCAGCTCTACACACTAGAGATTGAATATTGGATTTACTAGTAAGAATCCATGGACAAAACACATCAGTGTTTACGTTACAATTATGGTATATAATTGTTTAGTTAGGCTTTGTTATTGGTTATCATCAGCAGCACAGAAATGGGATGTTGAAGCATCCCTTGTTAGAATGTTTGCACCCCACAATCACACTTACTGTCAGAATTATACTGGTCAGAATTAGCATAACTACTTCTAGATTTGTAACGAACTTCAACACAAGTTTCGCAAGGTTAAGCTGTCTCGCCATCACTAGAATCTGATACTTGAAACCAGGCCCAGTTGCAGTGCTGCTCTGCTCTCTGCTGGTATTTATTAATACTGCGGTTGTTTTGATAACCAGCAGGTTTTGGGGCTCCTTCACTTGCACTAGCTACATCATCTTTTCATGCTGATTGGGTATTTGCTGCATTGAGATGGTTTCATTTGCTGTTTATGGTTCTTGTTTGTAAGCTTGCATTGTTCTAATGTTTGATTTGGCAGCCATTTCTCATTTAACTGATCTTGCTGGATTGCTCTTTCACACATTTTCAAGGGCAGCTGTCTGGTTATTTTGTTGTCCAACTGCTACCGAGTTGCATTCACTGGATGCCATGTACATGAGTTGATCTGGTATTAGAAAGTGGGACCCCTTTGTTTTTCCTCTGGGATTTCTGTCTTTTAGCTGTTTTGGCTGTGTCATTTATAACGAGTGCATGAGCAGACACACTTCTCACACTTCTTTGTCTTGAACAAGCATCTAAATGATAAGGTGATCTCTGCAAGTCCAAGTTCCCTCAGACCGTCACTTTTGCCTCTTTTGTTTTTTCGCTTTACACTCTTACACCCTTATTAAAGGACTTCACATTGTTTTATCTCTGGAGGGAGTCTCTGTTTCTTTCAGTGGTGGTATATTGAATGATAATTTATGAATCTGAATTACAATTATCACAAACAAATCGGGAGTGCGGAGAACTCTCTGTGAAGACTTTTTTCCCACTAATGTTAAGGCACTGTTTGATCTGTGAGATTTTGATTATGTTCTCTTTTAAGCTTCTAATCAGGCTTCAGCATTGTGCACTTGCCACAAAAAAGCCGCACACAATCGAAGTGAAAATGCTAAAATTGATTTTTCCATAGTTATTGAACTTTCACCATTATATGATTTGTGATTGGTTACCTGAGGACCAATAATCTCTCTGTTATTTCTGCCCCATCCATGCCCCCCTGCCCCTTATTGTGGTTTTCTGCTGTCAATCAATGCAGCAGGACAGGAATAACCTGGTGAGTAGAACTGACCAATGGGATGCCTTCATGTCTCTTGGGCCCTCCCCCTCTTACTGTCATGCATTTGGATTCATGTAATACATCGTGTTGGGTTCCCATCCTGGGGACAGACACTGATAGTATCACAAAGTATTCTGGTGTTCCATCTTTGTGGTTGGATGTGTTTGCATATGTATGTTTGTATTCAGACCATCGTAAAGCACTGTCATTCTCACCTCTCTTATATCACAAGATTCATGTTTCACGTGGTTTACTTTTTTTTTTTTTCAAACAGAATTTTTCCTGTCATTTTCATGTCATTTTATTTTCACGTTTTTTTAATAGCTGTAGTTCATACCATTACATGCAATGTGTCTTTTTTTTTTGTTTTGTTTCATGAATGAAAAGGTTTTGTTCTTATGTTGCAGTGTGTCTGTTGTAGTTCATACCATTACATGCAATGTGTCTTTTTTTTTTTGTTTCATGAATGAAAAGTTTGTTCTTCTGTTGCAGTGTGTCTGTTGTTACCCTTCATTTATTGAGCATTTTTATTGGTTGCAGAACCCAAACCAAAAACCAGTCATCCTGAGGAAGAGAAGACAGCGGATTAAGATTGAGGCCAACTGGGAACTCTTCTACTACAAGTACATACTTGCCTACGGTTTTGTTGGGTTTTGATGATACTTCTCCACTTTATACTTTCTTTGACAAATTAGTACTTTAATCTAATTTCAAATTCATGCTCCTGAGTGGCGCAACTGTCTAATTGTTGGCCCTTGCATTGGGAGATCGCCACTTTGATCCCCGATGGTGCTGCAGCCATCCGTGGCCTGGGGTCCATTATCATTCCTGCACCTTAAGATTCCCCTTATCATTCCTGCACCTTAAGATTCCCCTTATCATTCCAACACCTTAAGATTCCCCTTATCATTCCAACACCTTAAGATTCCCCTCATCATTCCTGCACCTTAAGATTCCCCTCATCATTCCTGCACCTTAAGATTCATTATCATCCCGGCACCTTAAGATTCCCATTACAACTTCACTACTACGTCACTGGATAATAAACGTATCACATAACTACACGTGTAGATGTGATCATTACAAAATGTAAATCCTTTTGAAAAAAAAAAAGATCATAATGGCCAAAACCATTCCCCAAACAAGTAGACCATTATAAAATTTAGCTGTGAGTAAAGTAGTGATTGATGAAGCTCTCTCTAGATTTCAGCTGGATCATTCACGCTCTAATCTGATCTGGAACCTCAAGACTCGGGAGGAGCTTCGAGATGCTTTAGAGGGTGAGATGCGCTCGTTCAGCGTAGACCGAGAGCTTGGCAATGCCAGCGTCATCTCCTGGAATCACCAAGAATTTGAGGTGTGTAGAAAAAACGCTTAGTATTCATGGTCAAACAGTTTTATCCCATATTAACTGTCAAATACAGGAGAAATATGTAATCAAAAAAAGCTTCATTTTTACTGGGGACACTTTTTTACTTGAAAGCTTTTTTCCCAATTTGGTATAGGAGACTATATAAATCTTGGAGGACAGATTGCTGTACAGTTATATGATGTTTCCTCTTCAAGTGCACCCGTCTCAAGTCATTGCCAGATTTACTAGACATATTAGAGCAGGTATAGCACCAGCAGGTGTTCCTCACCCCTGATGTAGATGTTCCAGCATGATCTGAGTGCACTCTGAACGTGTGTGCAGGTGAAATATGAGTGCCTTTCGGATGAGATTAAGATTGGGGATTATTACCTGCGTCTACTGTTGGAGGAAGATGAGAATGATGAGTCTGGAGCCATCAAGAGATCGTAAGAGTCCACCCAAACACACACACACACTCTTATTCTCTCAGTTTGTTGCTGAAGGCACGGATTGACGGAGTTTAATATGCTGTTGAGATTACCTTGATCTGTAATTGATGGAGTTTAGTTAAATGGATTATGCTATGCACAAGTGATTTGACTAATATTTCCTTCTGTGTTCCCTTGATCCTATCTCTTCTCTTACCCACCTCCCTGCTTTCTGCCCTAGGTATGAGTTTTTTAATGAGCTGTACCACCGTTTCCTCCTAACACCCAAGGTTGCGATGAAGTGTCTGTGCCTGCAGGCTCTGACGATAGTTTATGGAAAGTGTTGTGAGGAGATCGGCCCCTTCACAGATACCAAATACATTGTTGGCATGCTGGACAGGGTGAGTGCTTTTACTCCAGAGTTGTCAAAGATCAGTCTACACTTTTTTTAGCTTATGTTGGCTAGGTATTAACTGGCAGATCTTAACTCAGGAGCTTGTTAGTTACCCTGTTAGTACAATGTGTTTGTACTAGGGCTGCACGATATTAGGAAAATATGCAATATGCGATAATGTTGTTGAGTATTGTGATGGCGATGTCACATGCGATAAGTAAGGACAAACTTAGCCTTTATAGTGTTAATGTTTTTCTGCTTTGGATTTGCTGGTGACATAGACTCCAGACGCTGACTAGTCTATGCAGAAAACAAATGAAATGCAACATTTCCATTCCAACATGTTTATTTTTGGAATAATTTACTTAAACAGAGCATTTTAATGCCTCCAGTAAAACATTTAAACCATTGAACATTGTTGAAAAAAATCTGAAAATAATTTTAAAGTAATTTTAAATCGTAGATAAATGTAAACATATTGTAGATTATAGTAAGTTCTTAGCCAGAAAAAAATAGCAAAAGGAGCAATCTATAACAATGTAGTTTAACTACACGCATTGGCGAACAGTCACTGTAGGACACTATGCAATGTAATGTACCGTGTCTGTGTGTGTAGTCATGTAAGTGGATGTGTGTCTCTGTGTGTGCACACTTGTGTAAGCATGCTTTGTAATGGCAAGTTTTTTCCTAGGAAAACCAGCATGTTTACTTTGCTAGGCTTTAAACATGTGCGCTGGCTTGTTACAATATTTCCTGTTGTGCTAAAAATTCTCTCTTATCTCTCTCTCTATGTTCTCTCTTAAGCCTCTTCAATGTTTGGAGCTCAGAACGTGGGGTTAAAATGCAGCAAATGTTTATTAAAAGTGTTTAGCATGGTCTTAAGAATGCTTTTAGCTTGCAAACTAATAATAAAGATAAAAAAGAATGACTAAAACACAACAAATATGGGTGATGTTAGCTTCTCGAATTATCCGTTCCACCTGAAATGATGGAATGGAAACAGAAGCACGATTTAAGGTGGAACGGGTCAGTCGAGCAAGAAGCTAAGCGGCTAACTTTACAAGCTGTACAACCGATAAATACACGGTTCTGAGTGCCAGAGTTGTTAGAGATTAATTATGACAGTGTATTAGTAATAGCATTGTTAATGATAGTTTAATACAGCAGTTGAAAG
>JBBPCX010000001.1:7444234-7454579 GCA_037974365.1 Hydrocynus forskahlii | reverse complement strand
GTTTCTAAACGCCTCCATTATGGGGTTGAGAGGAGACACACACACACAGACACACACACACACACACACACACACACACACAAATACGCATGCACACACCCTCACTCACTCACTCACTCACTCACACACACACACATACACAAATACGCATGCACACACTCTCACTCACTCACTCATTCACACACACACACACACACACACATCAATTCAAAGGACAACCAGCTGATTTTGCTCAAAACTGACAATGCACTGTTGTTGCAGGTAAATGAAATCCTGTCTCGGTCCACTGTGTGGAGTGCCTTCAAAGATCAGAAACATGATCTCTTCATCTCTGAGTCACAGACAGCAGGCTACCTAACAGGTACAAACAAATTTGGACCAGTGCTGTGAAATCCATCACATGCCAAAGCGTAGGGTCCAGCACTGCACAATGTATTATTTTTCCCTTTTAAAGTACTCCTCTTTTAACTTGTCACTTGATTATCTAGTTACAGAAGGAAATAAAAAAAGTGAATGATGCATGTGATAAAAAAACAATATCACAATGTGATACACTCCCGTCTTAGAATCGTTCAGCCATAGAATCGTCTGGTATTGACTCTATGTGCTATGGGGAATATGCAACACTGTCTCCTGCTCTAACCTTTACTCTCGAATTACTTGATGTGATTCATACGATTTAGCTTCCTTCCTCTCTCCTCTCGCTCTATTTTTTTCCTCTTTTGCTCCTTCCTTCCTCAGGTGTGTCTACTCCTTCTCTCCTGGCTGCCAGTAGTCCGTTACGAGGCGGACTCTAGGGGGCTCCAAACGGGGACCCTCCCTGTCCTCTTTTACTTTAACACAGGTAGACTGCCCTCTTCTCTGTGTCCCCCCCCTTTTCCACCCTTCACTCTCATTTCCTGTTCATCTTTGCAGCTTCCGCTTCATTTCTTTTTGCTAGTTTCTTCCTCTAGCAGTTGACTGGTTACCTAATGTAGCAGGTGGCACATTCCTTTACATAAATACAAAGGAAATGCATATACCCAGTAGCTTAATTCAAAGAATATTTAAGTCAATCCAATAAAATGTAACAATTCACTAAACAGAGAGGAAAGTAAAGTGGGGGAGAATGCATGGTTGTGTGTGGGTATGCGTACATATAATACATATGTACAGCTCTGGAAAAAAAAGAGACCATTGCAAAAAGTGTTCCTTTTATTATGTGCAAGTATTGAACTTAACAACTTTCCTTTTTCAAGAACTGCTGACAATATTTCTCATAATATCTCATTATATCCAAATAAAGTTCTTTAAAGTGTGATTTTAAAGGAAATGTCAAAACATCAAAATAATAGAAATTATGGTGTTTACAGAACATGAATAATTCAAAGAAAACAAATCTCTCATTCACTCTTAAACAAAATGGCAATAATTACCTTTGACGTACTTCTAGTAGAGTTTTACCATCCAACTGGTTACATTGCGAGAGGAGAGTGTTGATTATAGCAGTGCTTTTATACTTTTCCTCATTAAATAACATGCTTTTGTGTTCTTTGTGTGGGTAGATGGTAACTTTACAAGGTGTTCCTAAGAATTAAATTCCACACAGTCTTTATAGCTTTTTGTTATATTTCAGTACTACGCATTACTCCAAATGCACTACTACCTACTAGTACTACTCTTCACCAAAGTCCAAAACCTGTCTATATAAAGAAGAAAACATGCTGATCTGCTCTCGCATAATTCTTTCGACTGTTTTGAGAGTTGTAGCAGTACCACTCTTTCCCATTCCAATACTGATAATTCGTCAAACATCTGCAGGATTGAGTTTTAGCCTGAGAAGTTTTGACCCGATTTAAGTTTTAATCCCTCTCTAATAAATTATTCATAAAATGCTTACAAACAGCATGATACCAGCTTTAACCTGGATAAACTCTTGGTACCACAGTGTTCTCCCTCTGATGACCTATAGCAAGATGTTAACCCTAATTTGTTTAAACACTTTCTTTACATAGAACATACAGATATAACAGGCAATACTTTTAGTGAATAGTTAAGAATGAATTAAGAGCTAGAACATAAGGCATGGCAATATAGACAGGAGTAATTCAGTGTGCTTTACAGAGATAAAATAAGCATAAAAGCATATTGAGAAAAGGAAGCAGTAAAAGTAACCATAAAATTAATCTAGAATAAAAGTAAGATTTAAAACTATTGAGTGAGAGCAATATTTTGAACTTAATTCTGGACTGAGTTCAAATTTACAATGGAAGAAGGACACACACTGATTATAGTGGTCAACACCAGCGGTGACACTTCAGCAGAGTGAAAGCAAAACGGGTAGGTATTGGAGGGGCAGCAGTAGTCATAAGCGTGCACTACATCTTGCAGATTGAGTGCATTCATGTAACTGGATGGGAAAAAATGCATGTTTCATTTGTCCATTATTTGTCCATTTGTCTGACATTACCATCTTATTATTATTCCTGTTTTCTTTCAAGTGTGCATTTCTATTTTGTTAACATCATTTTCATTGTGGGGAAAAAAAATTCTTGATCATCTGTTACAAAATCTCTGACTACGTTATTACATTAGATTATGTTCATTTGCCAGACCCTTTTATCCTAAGTGACTTACAATACGAGGATATGAAGGAAAATGACAAAACATTTGGGCTAATTGGGATCATTTGTTTTTAATATGGTCTTACACACCTATTCATAATGTGTCTGTGCGTGTGCTCGTTTATCAGGTATCTGCACGGTTCAGTTTTAGTCTGAGAAATATATTCATCAGATGCTGCCAAACAACATGATACCAGTTTTGACCTGGATAAACGCTTCATACCATACTGTTCTCCCTCTGTGAGGTGTTCATAACCTAAAGAAAGATGTTAATCCTAACACCTCCTTTAGGGAGAACATGTTAGATTTAACACAGACAGTATTTCAATTGAATAATTAAGAATTCATTCATAACTAGGAAATACAGCAGTGTTTACATTTGAAATGCAAGGCAAAGCAAGTTTGCCTTGGGGTTGGTGGTGGCCTAGTGGGTAGAATACTTGCCTCTGAACCAAGAGGTCATGGGTTCCACTGGGTCCCACTGAGTTGTTGAGCAAGACCCTTAACCCCAGGTTGCTCCAGGGAGACTGTAGTTAGGGAATGGAAGTCGCTTTGGATAAAAGCGTCTACTAAATGCCGTAAATGTAAGTTGTTCTGGTCTTACACACTTTTTCATAACGTGCGTGCGTGTGTGTGTGTGTGTGTGTGTGTGTGTGTGTGTGTGGTTGTTCAGGTCCGGGAGTAGCAGGCTATCTAACCGCAGGCACGGGTGCTACGGTCATGCCCAACGTCCCGCCACCCGTAGACAACGACATCGGAGACCTGGGCTGATACACAGACTGACGGACACCAAGCTCTACGAACAAGCTCAGCCGCCCAGACCGCACCACTTCCCCCAGAGCAGCGGCCTTCTTATCCTCATGAGAGACAAAGGGAGACAAAGAGAAGGATGGATATAGAGAGATAGCGAGAGGGGGGAGAAAAAAAAAAGAAGGGTGGACATTCTGCCCCCTTCGTGACCTCCAGATGTCTGCGGTGTTCCCCCCTCACAGTCTTCAGTGATTCCTTTTTCTTTCTGCGTTGTTTTAAATCAGCCCTTCTTTCCCTTCTTCCTGTTGTATTAAATTCTGATCTTCATTTGTTATTTTCTCTGAAAAAGAGAACGTTTACTTTTCTATGAGTTGTTTTTTTAGGATTTATTTTTTGGCCGAAGGAGTTGAAAAAGAAAAAAAAAACAAAAAACCAGTGTGTGAAGACGGCTGCAGAGATGAATCTCACTTTGTTTTTCGTTTCGCCTTTGTTCCTTTCATAGCATCTCCGCCAAGAGACACCATGCTTAAATACGTTCGACGGACAGAAACGCTTCATTCGTCTTAACCAAATTTCGGACTGTCTAGAGTTTACAAAACCGCAGCTCCGTCAGAGTGATTACTCACCTTTCTGCCCCTCTTTTTTATGCGTATACCTTAAATGAATGAGTGATTGTTAATATGGAAGGAAAGTGAATGGTCAGTAAAAATTCAATGATAGTGTTGGTGTGTCCTGATGAACTACAAACTGTCTTCAAGTCCTTGATGTCTTTGTATCCTCCAAATCTGCCTTTCTGTGAACCCCATATCACTCCTGTCACTGTCCCTCTATCTGTCTCTACCCACATTTTTTTTCCCCCTTTCTACTCGCCCCCAGAATGCAAAAAGCACTAGACTATTTATGCCTAGCTAAGCAATGATCTTCACCAACTGAAAAATGTGCTTCTGAGAAAGGACCCAGGAGATATGAATATTGACTCTGGTCACAAATCGATGTGAAAGACTAGTGCAATTGTGAGACTGTCTATATAATATGCCGTATATAAACTTTCTATATTGAATGTACATTAAAAAAAAAAAAATCAGTCACACTTGTATATAAAATTTTAAGAATAAAAGGGAATCCACCGTGTTGTTTCTTTCTTTGTCTGTTTGATCTAATAACTCTTAGTGTTTTAGCAACATAAAAGAACTGATGGCCCAGTGAAAGTCTGAGGCAATGAATCTGATGCTTAATCTTGTTCTCTCTTTTTCAAATGAGCCCATGTCTCTTCTTCTACATTAGCATTACACAATACATGGACAGTGTATTGGGACATTCCTCTTAATTATTAAATTCAATTATTAACATTGTCACTGGTGTATAAAATAAAGCATACCAAGACACTGAACAACACCATGCTCCCAACTTTGTGGACACAGTTTGTGGAAGACCCTTTTCTATTCCAGCATGACTATCCCAAAGCAAGGTCCATAAAGACGTGGTTGGATGAGTTTGTTTTGGATGAACTTGACTGGCCAAACTGACCTCAAAACATTGGCCATCATTCCCAGCTGAGCCTGAGTGAGCCATTGACCTATAAACTTTGACTTAAGCCCAAATAAGGCGTCCCACTACTTTTGTCCACAATCACTTCCTATACTATTCTTAAAGGAAAACTAGAAGTGTAGCTGAAGGGGTCTTGAGCTAGAATAATTGACGCTAAAGTGAACCTGTAGGTTCAATATTTTGTTAATTTGTGTCGTTTTTATACTAAACATACAATAATTAAGTAAATACAATCAAGTAAACAATCGGTGCTTACTACTGAACTGGCTCTGGTACCGTTACTGCGCATGCTCAGTGAGAGCTCTGTTACTTCTCTCATTTCCTGGCTGCTGCACTCATTCGGAAAAGATGGCTTTAGTTTGCAGAGGTACTGCACATTCTGCCTTATTTCAGCTCTCTGCGACTGGTTTGCATACCTATTCACTAACAGCAGCTTGCATACTTACCTGAACTTCCCGTATATACCAGAAAAGTGATTAAAATCTTTCTCTAAGGCTGTGAGCTAGCAGGCTAACAGGCTGTATATCACTGTTGCTCATTTTCTTTCAATGATTTTTTTAACCACACATCTTCATCCACAGCTCTAACAACGGTTCTCTTAACTTCTGCTGCCTTTGCCTTCGTCGAAGACCTAGATGACAAGTAAGTCATATTTCATATTACTTTATTATTATCTGCTTGATGTGGCTAGCTGCTGTGGCAAGGTCTTGAAAATTCCTAGTGTCTTTAAAGGATGCCCATCTCTTAACCTTGTTTTATTATTATAAAGACTTTATAAGCACTTAGATGAAATGTCTAAGGCTGTGGATTTGTTTAAATGTATTGCAGCCTTAAGTCTATACAAACAAATTGTTCTGAAACTGAAAAGTCAAGTTGTCGGTTAATATTGGCGTTAGCTTGCTTATACATAGATCAGCCATAACATTGAATTCACCTTCCTAATACTGTGTGGGTCCCTTTCGTACCCAAAACAGATTTGATCTGTCAAGACTCTGATCTGGTACAAGGATGGTAGCTGCAGATTTTTAAAGTCCTGTGTGTCATGAGGTGGGGCATATCTCACCAAATGGCAAAGTCAAGACCTTGAACTCTTTCCCATGTATTTCAAACCATTCCTGAACATTTTTTGTAGTGGTGTAGGATACATTATCTTGCTGAAAGAGTACACTGACATTAGGAAAAGCAGTTGCAATGAAAGGGTGTTCTAGGTCTGCAGCAATGTTTAGGTAGGTGGTTCATGTCAAAGTAACATCTACATGAATACCAGGTCCCAAGGTTTTCCTGTCAGAACTTTTCCCAGATTGGCACACTGTCACTGGCTTGCATTCCTTTTATAATTCATAGTGTAATCCTGGTGCACTATGGTGCACATGCACCCGGGCATCCACCTCGTGTTGCCCCGTGGTCTAGTTTTGATCTCCACTGTAGGTTGAACAATGGTGAACAGGTGTCCAACCTACCTGCAGCTGTGCATCCTCATACCTAGCTGCAATGCACTTTGTGTTCTCACGCATATCATTCATATTTGGTAGTGATAGTAAAGTAGTTCTTCTGTGGACTAGTCTTCGCTCCCCATGTGCATTAAGGAACCTTGGGTGCTCATGACCCTGTGGCTGTCTTTGCTCGGTCCACTTTAATAGGTATTTACATTGCACACTGTCTTAGTATGCAGTGTTACAAGACCTGCTGCTTTGGAGGTCAATTTTTTCTTGTCCGTGTCACTCGTATCCTGGCGCTTGCCCGTTTTTTTTTTGTTTTTTTTTCTGCTTACACGCTTACTTCAAGAAATTACTGTTTATGTCTACCTAATACATCCCACCCCTTGACAAGTGCCATTATAGTGAGATGATAAATATCATTTATTGCATCTGTCAGTGGTTTTAGTGTGGTGGCTGATATCTGTATGTTCTTCTAGTTTGAGGTCATAGAGTTACGTGGGAGGTTATATTGATTGATGTTAAAAAAAAAAAAAAGTCAGATATCAGCTGATATATCCTTGAGAAAATAGTATCGGCATTGGGTCAAATTTCAACCTGATATTTCATTTGGCCTTTTATTGCACCATGAAAGAGCATAATGTTGACACTGAATACTGTGCTAAATGCTTTCATTTTACATTGTTTGTGAATTTCTAGGGAAGAAAGCGTGTTTTTCTAATGGAGGTAGACGTAATTTCTGATTTTTGCATTTTATAAGTGTTTACATATTTATATGATATGTATATTAAAAATGTTGGATGCCAGCATTGTCATTCTAGACGGTCTAGTACATGACATTCGCATTAGTCTGGTATTACCATTGGTATAAAGGACAGAAAATGCTAACGCTAGTCTGTATTACCTGGTTAATGAAAGGATTTCATCTATGTATAAGACATTTCTTCTTATTTGTATATCAGCATAATAATTTGTCTTCTTTTTTTATTATTATTTTTTTAATCTAGGTTCAAAGACAACAGAATGGATGATGTTTGGCTAGTGGATGTGAGTGTTTCCTTTTGCCACACACACTCACACACTCTCACACAGTCACCAGTGCCGCATTGTGGCTCAATCCAGGCGGAAGTACCAGCCATTAGAATGAGGAGCCGTGCACAGGGGATTTAACTGAAAAAGAGTGAATCATGCATGCAAGAACAGAGAAGAGGTGTTTGTTGGTTTAGAGTGGATGGAGTGGAACGGGTGAGTGAGTTCGAAGCCATGGCTTCATGTGACTGGACCCATCCAACTGGCAACTTCCTACGGTTGCTGAAGTAGCAAAATGCATGACTCTCACACAGTTTGAAGTTTATATATAAATGTATTCATTTTATGTTTAAAATTGTCAAGTTACAGTCAGAATGGCCATCATCAGATGAAAATCATCAGAACAGGACAAACTTTTTATAGTTGTTCAGTCCACCCCAGCTGACGAGTAACAAATTCTAGTAGATTTCTGGAATGGTTGCTGGACCATTGTGGAAAGCCTGCTTGCAGTACCAGGGGAGGCTTCATATGGATGCCTTTTGTTTAATTCATTTCTCTTGGATGGCATACAGCATGCTTATTTGATTTCTGGTAATAAAGTTTAAAAATGGAAAAGAGCAATTAGACATGAGATAGTGTCAAGTATTATTACATTACATTCATTTGGCAGATACTTTTATTCAAAGCAACTTAAAATGTGAGGAAACAGGACAGTGTGAGAACCAGAGGAGAGTACTAAATGTTAAATCTTTTTGTAAGAGTAGTGCCAGAAGATGCATTAGGAAAGGAGATGGTCTTTGAACAGAGTCTTCAGGGGCTTTTGAAGATAAAGACGGGAAAAAAAGTTATCTATTACGTGTAATTACTTTTATACACTACCAATACAAAGTTTGGACACACCTTCTCATTCAATGTTTTTTCTTCTTTGTTTTTATTATTTTCTACATTGTAGATTCATATTAATAACAAACAAAATGAACACATGGAATTATGCAGTAAACAAAAAAAAGAGTTAAATAAACCTGAATATGTTTTGTTATAAGGTAATGATGGACTACTGTTTTAGTTAAGTAGTTTTTGCCATAATGTGGAGTAGAACCGTAGTGGAATAGGATCACTAACTGTGTACCAACCCGACCATCACAACTGATGATCCCAAACACTAATGAACTCTTGAAGAAGAACACCTGTTAATTAAATACCAGATCGATACTTCATGAATCTGATTGAAAAAATGGCAAGAGTGTGCAAAGCTGTCATCAGAGCAATAGGTGATGTTTTCAATATTAATCTACAATGTAACCAATAAAAAAAAAAAAGGAAATCGTTGAATGAGTAGGTGTGTCCAAACTTTTGACTGTGTGTGTGTGTGTGTGTGTGTGTGTGTGTTTTTAGTTTACCCCCATGGAGCAACTTAAGTGTTCTCGTGTTTTTAAAGCCCTGTATTTTTATTGCAGTAAACTAAATTAATTTCTTACTGTATTTAACCTGCTTATACCAAAGAAAACATGTGTGCATGCATTACAGTGCAGTCTATATAGGGGTAATATCAGTATTTTACATAAACTGTAAACTGTACAAGATGAATACGGGTTTATCTTTACATTTTCTTTAAGGGTAATGCATTAAACTGAGTTTAAAATGAAATTAAAGTGTTTTGGGGATCATATTTGGGGGCGTATTTAGGGTTTACACTATAAGCGGGAGGTTACTGTATATAAAATTCCCAGAGATATTACAGAATGTAATTGCGTCATCTGCGTTTATTCTGTTCTATACAGCATTTTTCTCTAGACCTATGTTGAGGATGCTTTTTTGAACCAAAAGTATGTACACCATAGACCCCTCAGATCTCTACATGTGGTGTTACTTTCTCCAGGTGTTAAGACTTCTCAGTTTATGATTTCTGAATATTATAATATTCCTCCAGTTACATGACTGAATTCGTCATCCAAGTATTTGGCATAGGACAAGCCCATACCTGTCTGTTGTGTAGTGTGTAGATTTTAGAGGTCAGTAGTTTGTGAGTGTGTGTTCACCAGCTGTGTGGTATTTGTTGTAGTTCTACGCACCCTGGTGTGGATATTGCAAGAAATTGGAGCCGATATGGTATGAGGTTGGAGCGGAACTGAAGAACTCTGGATCACCAGTCAGAGTGGGCAAGATGGATGCCACCGCATACTCTGGTATGTTTGGGTTGAAATATACCCTTATAGACCCTTAAATATAACCTGATCCTAAACCTTATAGGTTTGTAGTGGGCATGCAATGGATCTCAAAACTCAAATATTTGGTCTTTTTTTTTGTTTGTTTGTTCTTTTTGGAACAACAGAAAAGGAAGATGAAAACTATTTATTACTTAAGTAATAATTAAGGCAGGGTAACTTTACCCATTGTTTTAAATGAAAACACCATACAAAATTTCCAATGTTTAAACAGAAATGTAAAATATTCAATTGTTAAATAAAGTGCGGTATAAGCAGGGGTTGACATAAGTGGTACGAAAGGAAAAACGGACCGTTTCGTGTCATACTCTGCGGCACTCATATGATGTCACAATATGCACCGTGTTTACATTAGGTTTTGTTCTACAATGGCCGACGCACCACGTGACTTTAACACGGTCCGGCGCTCTGTCCAAACATGCTGCCCATCGAGATGTGCTACCGTGCCTTTCTGCACATTCTTGGGATTCTGTGCTACCTAGCGTTAGGGAAACTGGTTTATCTGTGCTATCTTGCGTTCGGGTCACTGATTTACGGTGATTAATATCTTAAAAGCTCTCTTAATATGAGTGTGTCTCGCTACTCTGGGGTCTGTGTCTTAGTGGTCATCATGTAAGCAATTTCCTCTAGGATCAATAAAGTTTTCTGAAACAACAGGCTAGGAAACATCAGCACTGTCCAGAATCACCACAAGCTGTAAACATGGCACGATCTGATGTAGCCTGTGTACTGCTTTTCTCATTTCTCAGTGTTG
>JBBPCX010000001.1:7420134-7432195 GCA_037974365.1 Hydrocynus forskahlii | reverse complement strand
TATATATATATATATATATATATAAAATATATGTTTGTGTATATACACATACATTATTTATGTCTATTATCATTTTAGTTCTATTAGTTCTGTTTTTCTATCCATTTGTCCATTCATTTATCCAAATGTTTCTGGGAGTTTAATATAACATTCTATCATAAAAAATGTTTTATACTCCAAGACTTTATGAATATGTAAACAGAGCATTTGTGAACAGGTCAAGCAGCTGGCATTAATCAGCATGTCTGCTATAATTAACATTTTTCCTTCATTTCTTCAGAAAAACATTTACTATGAAAGACAAACGATCAGGATCTTTTAAGACCTCTTATGAGAGACGTTTCACTCAAGCTGCTCTCAGTGTGTCTTTCCTCCATTAAGTCATAAAAGGTTGCGATGCTCTTGATCGTTTGTCTTTCACAGTAAGTGTTCAGAAGAACAATCAGTTCATGAACAGCGAGGAGCTTATGGAAGTTCAAATAGATCTAGCCGTAATGATAGACACCAAAAATGAAGTAACAACAGTTATTTGCTGAGTGTTTCAGATAGGTTTGATGTAATCGTTTTATAAAGTAATACCAAATAGCATTATTAGTTATAGTCATTGTTTCCTTCCTGAGTTTTCAAGCAGAACCAAACAAAACAGTTCAGTTAAAACAAGCATCATAGTGTTGCGATATATAACATTATACGTGCGTTCCAAGCTAATTTGTATCATCAAAGCAATTTAAGTCTTCTTCAAAAAGCTAAAATACTAAAGAGCTCATCTTTTACCATTTAGCTCAATATCACTCAGTGTTGTTTTTGCACCCCCTTTTTTTTTTCTATTTTTCTATTACCTGTTGAAGTCGTCTACTCCGAGTTCCTGGTTGTGGTTGTGTGTGTGTTCTGTTTATGACAGCAGGGCTCTTTCATTTGGTTCTCACTCTCCACTGAGATCAGTGAGTTAGCCCTGCATTTGCATGTAGTGGTATCTCTCTTTGTGCGCTTCTCATTAGCAGTATGAAGGCGTGTGCGTTGAGTGGCAATGATAACAGAGTAGCGATGTGTTGTGCACATTTCCACATATTGATGTTTGTTTTCTTTTCGGCTTTAAGTGGTAGAACAATTGGACAATTGAAAGACACTCTCTAGAAGTCCTTGACCTTCAAGTGCAGGAATAAAGTCACATCCTAAGCCAGTGCTGGGCGTAAACAGCAGTGTTTAGTGGTCAGCTTGACTGAGTAATCTCATGAAGGTCAAAAGACATCATATGATTTTTGGCACTCCTTAAAATGATGTAAGCGATCTAATTGCCTCTGAACAAATATGTCTGTTTAACAGCTTTGCCTTAATTTTTAAGGACTGCTGACAATATTGACAATATTTCTTCTAATTTCCAAATAAAAATATTGTTCTTTAATGCTTAATTTGAAAGAAAATGACAAACCATCGAAATAAGAGAAATGATGGTGTTTACAGAGCTTGAATGATTCAAAGCAACCAAATCTTTTGTTCACTCTTAAACAAACTGGCAGTAATTACATTTGACATACATCTAGTAGTAGTTTGCCATCCAGCTGGTCACACTGCAGGAGGAAAGTGTTGATTACAGCAGTGTTTTTATACTTTTCCTCTTTAAATTTTTGTTCAGGTGATCATCAATCAGTACCTCATAAAGCAGAATGAGGTGCTTGTGTAGGAATTTAACAGACACTTGCATGGAATTTTTGTCATCCTCATAGAGGTGCTGATTTAAAAATAAATTCACTTGGTGAATGGGCTAAATGCAGAGGAAGAATTTCGTGCTGTTCACATTGTGTGGTGTGTTCACGTATACGGAGTGGTCAGTTTCCACTTTATACTGTGTGTGTGGGAAACACTGACATCACAGACCCCATATTGATAACCGTGGTTAAAGTCATTTACTCTTGTGAAAAGTAATTTAAGTCATTGTACAAATTAATCAGTCATTGTACCATTAATTCATTTTTATCCATTTTGTAGTCAATAATATGTAAGGGACACTCATTCTGAAATTCTTTTACTCAAACATTACACAGTTTAAGGCAAAGGTGTGAAGATATAGTGATGCCGTTTGCACTGTTAAGTGGCGAGTGGTAAACTTCCATTACTAGCTACAGCGGCATCTTGGATTTGGCACCGAACTAAATGAGCAATCTTTGGTTGCTGGACAAGATTATTGTCAGCATTTAAAAACTGTAGATTTGTCTCCAGGCTGTCACTTTAAGGCACAGAAGTATCTGTTGCTGCTCCTGGCTGTGTGATTAATACAAAGAAATCACCTTAGCTTAGCATGATCTAATCAGGTAATTATATGGTGTGGACATCAAAGCATGTACACTTTTGTGTTCTGTTCAGGTACGTGAATTTGGAATGAATGTGTGGGCAGATGTTGGAACAGAAAGCCAGTCTCGCTTCAGTACAAAGTTAATGAAGTGCAGGGCCATCAAACAGTATGGCAGGAGATTCATTTATGCTGCTTTCCTGTGTTTTTGTGGGAGTTAAACGCGGGAACCAACCATTTCTGTCATGCACACCTGTTTCTGCATGCACAATCATTTCTGTTGGGCAGATAACATGCCATCACCTTGAAAGGATAAGGCCTGTATGGGGTGTTTGTTTTTGAATATTAGATTACATACATCAACCAGCGATGCATGTGTGCATCACTCAGTGTAAAGCCAATTACTGTTAATGAATTTGACAGTGTGTTTATACACGTGCGCGCACACACACCACACATCCATGGTGTGTTTCTGCTGTGTGCGGACTTATATTGCCAGCTCCACACACACAAAGGCCACCTTAAGCCCTGAAACATCTTTTATTTTCCCCCTGTCTCAGAGTGAGAGAAAGAGACGGAGGCAGGCTGTCACGCCAGAGATTGGATAAGCACATAGCCAGTTTGCTGTCCAAACAAGGCGGCCCACTTTGAGGCAACCCTATTCGACAACACGCTGTCAGAAGTTTGATTGTTTTACAGCTGCAGGCAAACTTCAAAGTCCACTCGGGAGGACGCGACACAAAAACATCTGCGGCTCCTCATCCATTTTTCACCTGCCTAAGTGCTGCAATTTTCGGACAGTGATGCAGCAGTGCGAATTACACGACGCAGAGAGCGGGCTTCCTATTTGCAGAAGAGCTGAGGGAGATTTTTCAAACCTGTGCTGAATTTATTACAAGCAATGGTCTTATACAAGACCCACTGAGACCGTGAGCACATCCCAGGCTGTTAGACGGAAACAGGGTCTTAAAATACACAGCCTGCTCACGTCCCTCTTTCTGTTCTTGTCTTTTTTTTGAGAATCCCCATAGAAAAGCTTTTCTCCTCATGAGTGCCTTAAGGTCTGACTGAAGAGGTGTGCGAGATACTGGCCTGTGAAGGTGGTCCGTATTGAGTTTTCTCCCCCTCTCTCGTTTGCTAATGGTTTTATCAGTACCTAAAAGGCATGTGATAACACAGCTTGCGATGTAAATTAGAGGCAGTAAATGAGTGTAAAGCGTTTTTCTGTGTGGGTGACCAGGAATAGATGTCTGCAGGGGCTGATTTCCCTGTTCTGGAGCACCTACACTGCTGCTGTGTGGGAGGGCTGTAGGGGAAGAGGGAAAATGTCCTCACAGTGATGAAACATGGGTAAAAGCATGGGTAAAAGCATTGATAAAGCATCTGTGTTTTGAAGGTTTTTGTGAGCTGACCTTGTTAGCCAGGTGCAGGGTGGTGTGTGGGAGTGTGTGGGAGTGCGAGAGAGAGTGCGAGAGAGAGTGCGAGAGAGAGTGCGAGAGAGAGTGCGAGAGAGAGTGCGAGAGAGAGTGCGAGAGAGTGTGCGAACATGTGGTTTGGCCTCAGCCTGCCACTCTGTTGCTTCACTACATGATCTGTTTTTGCTCTTCTGAAGAAAAGTGTCTGTGCTTACTAAGAGTGTTTGCGTGAGCTGGCTGTGTATTTTCTGAAATCAAATTCTGTTTGTAAGAACAGTGCATGTTGTCAGTTCCACTCCAGATTTGCCAAAACTTAGAAAAAACTAACAATTATATAGTTTATCTCCTAATTTTATATTACCTGCTTCAAGAGATGATGATCTGTAATTTAATACAGAAAAGGGTTTGGCTCTATTTAATTTCACTTCTTAAAGCCATTAAGACAGTCCTGATGGCTTGATGAATTGTGTCAGGTGTGTTAAATTAGGAGTTTGTAAATAATTAGAAACAAGTACTTTCCCATGCAATCAGTGTGTGAGGGGGACGCATTGGTCTATGTGGGGGGTGTGTGGGGTGGGGTTTGGTGGTGGGGGCGGGGTTTGGGTGGGTGGGTGCCTGGCAACTCTTGGTCCTTTTAGGGGGTGGGGTGGGCAAACCCGGATTTCCAGTGGTATGTGTATTCTCCTATCAATTAAGTGGAATGGATTTTTTTGTGAAAGATTCAAGATTTAAGATTCAACAGCGCTGGGTGAACTAATATTTTATGTTAAATGTGGGGGGGTGGGGGTCCAAATGAGTAATTATGAAATGTGAAGGGGACACATCCCCTTCGGTTTGAATGGCGGTGACACCCATTCATGCAATGTACTTCAGTAAATACTGCAGTATGCTTAGTAATTTAAAGCAAACTTGGAAGCAAAACTTTTTTTTTTTTTTATTGAATTGGTATTGTGTTAAACATAACTCATGGGTGTGTCCAAGGCCACATACTATCTATACTCTATTAAATTTTGTTCTGCTAATGGTGGTTTTGTCATATTCTAAAACATTTAATGATGTGTCAGAGGCTCAAGAGGCAACATGAACAGAAAATCGATTAGGCCTGGAGGCTTAGTGTAGCTGCCCTTTCCTCATATGTATGTTAAGTATATATTTTTCTTGAATGGCCAGAATGTACACTGTGATTACAGTGGTAAATTGCTGCAGTAATGAAAGTGGTCTGCATCTAAGGCCATGTATGCACGGATGTTTTAATGTTGGATAAATGAACGCATTCTGAATGCCATGCGCATTTTTGTTGCATCTTGTAGCTGTGCTTGATTAACTTCTACATTGGCGTTCATTTGATGCCCAATTTGTACTTTCGTGTATTTACTTGTGGGGGCAGTAATTATTCTGTACAAACTGTTTACATGTTGGTCGTTTTTGTGGGTAGTTCTGCACTGATACATGGATCCGGCTGTAGTCTACATTATTGTCAACATTATAAGGCGTGATAGAAGGGCTCAGGCACTGCTGGATTAACGGCATTAACTGTAGGAGCCAGTGGTTCCGAGGAGATGGTGGAAGAGCTGTATGTGAGGCTTTTAATGACATGAGAAGAGCGGTTAGTGCCAGGGTGAAATGATCTGGAAGGTGGAGGTGGGTAGAATGTGGATCTGGTGTGTGAAGAGGGTGTAGGAAAGGCTGGTGAGTGCAACTGTGATGTTGAGTATTCGTGAGACATATTGATGGGACAAGAATTTTGGGACCTATTTGGCCCTCCAAAACGTCAACCAAACAGCATGCAAACGCAATAGTGACGTTTTCTTCACTTTCATTGGGATTTTGACAGTAAATTGATGCCAAGAAAACGCTGCGAGCACCGTTTATTTGCCGCCATCCGAACGCGCAGCCGACCGAACGCACGTGATGAAAGCTTGTGTGGACGCTTTGAGCAGAAAAGTAGTTGCCGTTCAGTCCACGTTCACCTGATGCCATGAACGCCAGAAAAGCACCTGATTCGGACGTCGGTGCAAATGAGGCCTAACAGTCACAAACTCCAGCAGTGGTGAGCAGTAACTAGTGACCAGCACAGCATTCATATATCAGTCAATGTGGATGTACACACGCAAGCCCCCAGTTTTTGTCTTGCCCATTAGACCAGTTGTTTCCAGGGTGATGAGCCATGTCTCTGTTAAAACAAAACAACAGCACTCTTTCAACTCACCTGTGTACTTCGTTGGAGTCAGATGTAGTGTATATTATTGTCCAGGAACAAACACTGGCAGGAGCCACGGAACTCCTTTTGTAGATATCTCAGCTGAGCAGGGTTAAGTAAAACAAGATTTATAAATTATTTATCGTTTCCATTTGGCCCTCTAGCAAATGAAATACTTGTGGACGGTTCGCTGCTCTAACACACATGCATTGACCTCTCCTGACTGTGACTGGTTACTATTTTGGAGCAGGCCTCTAGACATTAGAAAGATATACAGTGAGCTCTTTGTAGCTGTACTTATGGCAGTGTGTTTGGCAGTAGGGTCATTTTGTTTTGTGTACACTCAACTTTACAGGGGATGGTTTGCGTGCAGTAGGTATCAATTAAGATTGTTTTAGTCGTTTGGTCGTACAAAGTTGATTCAGTACTGCCAAGTGTCAAAGAAACTAGAAATGAGTCTTGACTGCCAAATGGTGATCAAAATCAAGTGTTGCAGGTCTGTTATGAACGTCAGTGAAGTTTGAAATATCTTTCTTAAATCGGTATCATAGTCAAGCTATCTCTATGGGTAAAAAAAAAAAGAACAGTACCGTGTGTGTGTGTGTGTGTGTGTGTGTGAGAATTTCAATCATCTATGGTTTTTTAAATAATCTTGTGATTATTTTGATATTTAATTATGTGGTCTAATGGCTTATATATTTTACTTCATATACATAAAATTTTGTTGATACAAATACATGTGCAATCCTTTCCTGCTGGTGTAGGGTTCCTCTCTTTCAGTGATGAAAACAAAAAGCATCTCTTTGTGGGAAATGTCCAGATAGCTAAGCATGGTTTATAATGCTTTGTGGTTGTCCTTTTTATCATTTAAATTGCAAATTACTCACTAATCCAGTTGGTTGTAAACGTGCATGTTAATCAGTTATTTATCATTTAATTGGCATTATTTGATCACAGTAATTAATTTTTTTGTATATTTCCTAACTACTCTTCAAACTATTTTCTTCATTACATTCACTCAGAATATAACAGAAACGGTATGGATTAGGTGCTGGATGCAAGCTGAAGGTCATTTTTTTCCTTCCTTATGTAACAAACAGAAAATCGCAGTTCTCTGAGGCAACAAAGGAGAGCTTATCACACGTATAAGCACATTTGAGAAACGCCTTTTCTACTGAGCTGTTGGGCATCAGCGCATGAAGTAAGGAAAACTTCTCCTTCCACTTGAGCAGCAAAAGCCTCTACTTAGGCACCTAAAACTCAGGGATTAATTTGGTGCAAATGATCAACCCAAAAACAGCACTGAATTATGAAATGATGCTCACAAGACACTGCAAGCACTGGAAACAGAAATTGAACAGAAAAAAAAGTTTTAAAATCAACTGAAAAATCTGCAGGGCTGCAGGTTTGTTCTTGGCTTATTAAACGATAAGCTAAACAGTAAATTTCTGTAAGAATTCCCACAATTTCTAATTTCTAAGTCTTCTAATCCAATGGTTTCTAACAAAAGTTGACTGATAGGACAATGCTATTGTAAACTGGTGATGATTGCTGCCAATGATTTGCAGTGATCACTGAAAAGCAATAGTCTGCCATTATTTTAAGAGACTTATTAAAGATTGTAGTTTTAAACATGAATAATATAAAATGAATATAAAATGTTTGCACATTATGCGTTATTCTTTTGTACAGTAATTGAAAAAGCAGAATTATTATAGGGAATTATTACGACATTAGGCTTAATTCCCAGTAAAAAATGAGCTTCTAAGTGTGCTTCTGTGTCAACTACAGATTGAAACTGCTTAGTGTGACAGTGGATGTTGAAAACAAAATTCACCATAGGGAAAAGCCTCAGTGGAGATGTCAAACACACCTTTAAAGCTTGCTGGCCTGCCAGTGTCTAGAGAACGAAGGTCGTTACCGGTCCAAAAAGCGGCAATTCTGCATGTCCCCCTGGGAGTTATTAGAACCAGAAACCATCCTGACTTCCTCACCTGAGCCAAGGTATAAGAATGTGGACAGATGAAGATGGGGAAAGCACCTACAGGAGTGTGTGTAATTAACAGATAATTCAAATGTCACAGAATCTACTGAGAATAGTCAGGTGTGTCAAATATGTGTAATTCTGTGAGACACTGTTGAGTTTAGTAGTTATAAAGAGACTAAATGAGTTTAAAGTACTATTCATCTATTTAAAATGGTTGGATGAGGTAATGTAATTATTGCAGATGTTTTTCACTGATTTTAGTTGAAGCTTGTATTATGTGCAAATTATATTTGTTTATTTGCTTGTTTGTTTATTTGAGGCAGGATAACTAAACTGTCCTGTGTGAATTTCTTTATAATTCCATATTCACTGTAAATTAAACAACAATAATAATAATGAAGTTGAGATTGACCACAATTACGAATGTGATTATATGAGCAGACATCATTCATTCTTTAGCTGCTAGCTATATAGGCTACTAGCACGTGCATTATAGATTCCAATCTAGGTAACATGAAACTATTTGCAACGTAATCATTTTACAAATAGGATCAGCACATCAACATACTATTCATACTTCAAAGAGGTGAAAAATAAGGCTTTTAATACAGCAATGTGAGAATTTGAAATGGAAGTCAGACACAAGCTCAGATGTACACACAGTACTCACATCTTATGTTCCTGCAGACATTATTAGGAAGAGTTTTGTTGTAAGAATCGACACATGTTGTACATGAATGTACATTTGGGAAAGGAGTTTGTGGATTTGTAGTGCTGCATACTATTTTTCTCAGATGACGCTTGACCTTTTCAGCAGTGGTCCTTCAGTCAATAGGTGACTCTGTAAAAGGCTGACTCTCATAACCAACTGTGGAAATAAGCCCAATTTTCCTCTGGAAATTTACCATCATATCTTGTAGTAAAGGACATCTGATGACAATTCTGATGACACATTGTATTATTCTAAGATTGCCAAGTAGATGAATGTAATGAGGACATACTTGCTACTTGTCAGCAGCTGTATGCATGACAACAATGTGTAAATTAGAACAGCAACTCTAAGCTCAGTAATTAATATCAAGATTTCTTATCCTTTGCGTAAACGTCACATATGTCCAGGTTTCAGATGACTTGTACTCTAATAATAAATTCAGTGTTACATTGGCTAGTTAGATTTCAGAAGGTGAAGTATTGCTTTATGATTAAGTCCACCTTTCGACCTGAACCGTAGTTACTATGCCTGTGTCCTTATATCTACTAAGACAAGAATGACAGACGACCACTACATGTTTGGAGAAAATTGCTCACACCGTGTATTCGAACTCTCATTTTTCTGATTCCAAGGCCGGCGATTTACTGCTCTACCACCTGGCCACCTCTTACCAAGACATGTATGGGTAAGGACAGCTGAAAGTGCAGGTAGTCGTGTTCATGGGCTTTCCAGCTTCTATTGCTGTGACATCTCACTCTCTCCCACACACATTTTGAAGGCGACTCGACCATCCTCACTTTCCCCATAAATTACAGAGGGCACTCGACCACAAAAATGTATTCATTTATTTATTTGAACAATCACTACTCTGCCCTTGTTCAACCAATCGGGCACATTGCAGGTGATCTTAACAGACATTTTGATGTCGGAATTTTGACAAAATTCGACACAGGCTCCATCGAGAAGTGGTAGCAAAAATGGGTGGAATGGAAATAATAATGAAACTTATGAACAATAGTGCTGACGCCGACACATTGTCACTAATAAGAGACAGCTGAGAAGCTTCAGAAGAAATCTGAAGGTTTAGGATGAAAAGATTTGAATTTTGGGTTTTTAGGCTATGAAGAAATTAAGTAAAAAAGTTTTGAGCTTACCAGGTTTGGCATCTTTTTGGAAATATGTTTGAATCAGGTAGAAGCTACTGCTTGTGGCCGTGATCGTAACGGAATTTTATGAATTAGTTGAAAGGAAGTTACAGAAATGCTGCTCTTCAAAGTGCTTTGCAGAACCCAGAGACTGACATGTGAATCTGATTGTAATTCAGGCGGTGGATGCCAGGGATTAGATCTTGTTAATGATTTAAATGGGTACTTACTGCTGTAGTTGACCCCCAATTACTTCTCTCTTTGTTTTCATTTCAGTCGTTAATTTTATGTCTTACAGCTTTATAACTATGGCCATTAAGGTCTAAGTGATTACCATGCTCTCAGTACGTACAAGGCAGGGTGCCTGTAGGATGTTATTCTGCACAGTAATGAAGACACTCTTGTATTAAAGTCTGCTAAGCTTAATTCAGCTGTACTTTGGAACAAGAGTTAATTTGGCTGTGCATTGCATGGTACCAGCATGTGTTGCCTTGTAGTCTTTTGTGGCAAGTGCCAGTGACAGCTTCCGTCTGAGTCGTATAAAGCTTTAGCACGTTTCAGATATTTGCAAAACATTTTTAAACATGACTAATGATGCATGAGCTCATTAGCATTTTTTTCGGCATGCCTCAAATACTCGGAACGCTCACCACCAAACCCAGAGTGGTTGACTTTGACACACAGGAGGGTGTTTGCCAGAGCTAGCGTTCATTAATAGCCTGTAGTTTGTAAACGTCTCTCCCAAAGGCAAACATTTGTCAAAACATTTGTCCGACTGCGCTTCTTCAATTACCTCTGTTGCCGCCACAGCCAGTGGTCCAAACTTTGATTTAAATCTCCTCCTCAGGCAAGAAAAGGACTGGTTCACAATATTCACGCAGCCAGATGGAGATAAGATTGGAAAGCCATATCATAGAAATCAGCTGTTGAGCCAATTTTAAGGCATTGTGGTCCATAACGTTGTGAATCTTTGAAAGAAAACCGTGATCAGGTAATATGCAGTATTTATAGTAGGATCTGCTTACTGTTCTAAGGCGCAGTAATAACCAGATTACACCTGTCTGTTTGTTGTTGCAGAGTACGAAGATGGCATCTTATCTTCATGGGTGAACAGGGAACGTTTCCAAGGTTACCTGCAGATTGATGGCTTCACACTCTACGAGCTGGGAGAGACCGGTACTGACCTGTATTATCGCAAACACCACCAGGCTGTCATAAAAACAAACAACCAGGCAAACATTCTCAAGCCTATGTATAGACATGGAAGCAAACATGTTTGCTTTCACCTAGATTATCATAACTGTGGGTACAAATTACAGCTTTTTTTTTTTTTGCATGGTGCGACTTAACCCTGAATTACTTGGGAAATTTCATTTTCACATTGCCTTTCATCATAATGTTTTTTTTTTTCTCTTCCTGAAAATCGCTATGAAGGTAGGAGGTTTTTATTAGACAATATTTTATGTGCTTTTTCTTTTCGTGTGATTCATATTTCAAAATGATACTTGATGACGTAGTTACCTTGTCTTGGAATAGTAAAATGTTTAGGCGATGCTGGCTATTGCACCAAGAATTTTATCCATTTGTACTGCAGTTGTTGGCCTGCAGAAATGAATGTCACGTTCATCTGTAATGCTATTCCAGTCAGATTTCTTCACAGCTTTTACATTTTAGAAATGTTTATGGATCAGCATTGGCAGATACATACATGAAACATATCAGGACATCCGCATTGGCCCGTAATTCCCTTTTCTTGTACCTAAAATGTCTTCTTGGTGTGAAGATTTTGCCTGTACCGTAACTTGACTTATCATTAAAGCACATAATGAAAAGCTTGGTTGAAAAGTGGTTCACCTTTTGAACAATTTGAGTGCTGATGAGTACCAAAGTAACATCAAGGGGACAAAATGAATAGGGTATAGCAAGTATTGTTGCATATTTGCACACATTTTCTGTTCCTCAAAATATACCTGGTTAGTTTTTACTATGTTAGACTATTACAAACTGACAAAGAAAACATGTTCTTTAGTATTATTTTAAAACGTTTGACAGTTGTGTGAAATGCATGGCTGTTTGGAAATGCATGGCTAGGCGACTCCACCAGAGGGTGCACATGCATTCCATATTCATCCAGTCTGACTTCCTGGGTAGTGCAGAATGTCCTCACTACAAAAGCACATTCATCCATTCACTGGAGACATCAGATCACCTAAGTCTTTTTTTGTCAACTACACTGCGTTCCAAATTATTATGCAAATCACATTTTTCTTAGATTTTCCAAATTACCTATATGAATTGCAGTCATTGTAATTTTC
>JBBPCX010000001.1:7387250-7411017 GCA_037974365.1 Hydrocynus forskahlii | reverse complement strand
TCTGTCTCTCTCTCTGTCTCTCTGTCTCTCTGTCTCTCTCTCTCTCTCTCTCTCTCTCTCTCTCTCTCTCTCTCTCTGCATGTTTGAGCTGCTGGTGTGCAATTAAAAATTAAATTAACTCCTGCATAATTTTGGCTGCCAATTGCTAATGTTGCTTAAATGCTTTGGTGGCTCTAGCCACCTAGTCATAGTGATACATACATTTACTACCATCATAGTCACCCACGGTTGAAAGTGTTTTCACCTTCATAATCCCATACTTCACACGGATTTAGTAGAAATGAAGAAAGGCTATTGTTCTGTGGGGTTGTTTTAAACAACATTTAAAGTCACCTAACTTTAGGATCATTCAGACAGATCCAATATTCAGACAGAGACAAACCTTTGATTTAGCATGATGGCTTACACCAGACATTGCTACTAATGAGAACTATAAACAATGCTATAAAATAGACTAGACCTACCACACATTAATATTGTCGCTGCAGTAGCTGAAAGAATAAGCAGCGATCTGTGGGTCCAAGGAGAATGTGCAAAGTGGCCCAAGTAGCGAGAGGCTGAACGGGTGAAAGCAGATGCTTTACATTTTGCAAATGTTACATATGAATTGTATGAAATGAGAAAAAACACATAGTAGTTTCATGTCCTGATATAAATGATTAGTTTACAAATTGGGTCAATAGCATCTATATGCCATTATGAATAAGCCTATAAAATGTCATTAACACTGGCCTTTCACATCGTCATGGTCGGCTGCTGAATTTTTATTTGCTGTTAGTGGCTTTTTTGGTGAGCAAGAATTGTAGAACTGTAATGTAGCCGAGTGTAGACATGGTTCAAAAAGTTGTTCTTTTCTACTTGTGTCATTTTCAGCACCCCTTACGTATGAAATGTCACTTAATTTGGTGTGTATGCAAAGGATGTAGGGTGTGAATTTTCATGAAGTTTGAACCTTTACATCACAAGATATTGGCACAGGCATGTCCTGAGATACTGATATGTGTCAGTTGCAGTACCCACTATGGACCAAATTTTACGTAATCGGTTGTATGTCCAAATATGCGGTAGCACATCAGAGTGTGAAGTTTGAACCTCTGCATCTCAAGATATTGGCACAGAAATTTTATGTCATAGATATTGGTCAGATGCTCACAGTCCAACCAGTAAAGTGAATGTATATCTATTTCACTACGTGTAATCACACATAAACAGTAACGTAAGAGTTTAGTGCGCTGCGCTGCACCTAAGGGAGGTCTGCTGTGAATGTGTGCTGTCATCTCATAAATGCTGCAGGGCAGGTGGGCTTGGTTTACCCCCTCCGGGCTCTCAGGGTGACTTCTTGGTCCAGCAGCTGGCCTCCCTGCAGAGAGGAAGAGGCACATGCACAGCAGGAACTGCCACTCTTGTCTCGGCTATTTTGGCAGTCAACCTGATTATTTAAAGAGCTTGAAAATCAGCTTTCACAGCCCACGGTCCTGCTCCATTTATCTGTGTGTGTGTGTGTGTGTGTGTGTGTGAGAGAGTGTGTGTGTTCATTTGCTCATTAGTCTAGCACAGCGTCTGGGTCCTGTATTTAATCTCCGTCCTGCACAGATGTTCAGCAATGGCTAATACTTTAATTCCTACTGACCGATGCTCTGCAGCTTCATCTGCTAGGAGGGGCTTTACACTCTCGGGAATGAAGAGTGGGCATGGGCGCTTATCACCTTCCGATCCACAGCGGGGTGTGAAACACTTCGTGTACCCAGGGCCACTGCTTTCTCTCTGGTTCCACAGGAGCCAGCCAAACCGCCTCAGGAGTCTTCTGCAGATGGCAGGTAGCTCCTGGGTCTCCAGGCTCCTCCCTGGCTGGCCGCTGGTAGAAAATATCCTCCGGTGAAGAGCTCTCAGTGCTGAAAGCTTCCCAGCCAGAATTATCCCGCTGTGGCCCGCAGGGACCGGGGGCAGCTCTGCTTATGCTGATAACTTCAGAGTTTAGAGATACTGCTGGTAATGTTCTTTTTCAAGCTGCACCACCTGTCAAAGGTTCGTGAACACTTTGATTTCTTTTCTCACTTTTTTTCTTTGTGCTGCTTTTTTTCTTTCTCAAATAACCCGTAAGAACGCTGGGCTTATTCGTATTTATTGAAAAACTGAATATAAAGTGTAAATTGACCAGTTTTTCATATGTGAAGATGCCACAGCACACTCTGTGAACAGCATGAAATCCTCCCTCTGCATTTAACCCATTCACCAAATGAAGCAGCGGGCAGCCAGGAACACAGCGCCCGGGGAGCAGTGTTTGGGGACGGTGACTTGCTCAAGGGAACTAGCAGTCGTGGGATTCGACCCGATGACTTTCTGATCGCAGGGGCAACTCCCGAACCACAAGGCCACCAGCTGCCCCTATTTAGGAAGTGCCATGAATGTTTTGTAACCTCTTGGTACTTCAGATTTAAAGCACTTCAAATGTTTGTGTAAGTTCTACAAACTTTTTTATGAAAGTAAAAATAGTTATTTAATATATCATAACTTATGTGGGTTTATAGTGTCACTCACTGTAGCATATTTAGCTCTCAAGATGAGTCAGTTAGTTCCTTTGGCGCCGTTCAGCGCATTGAGCAGCAAGTATCCTCCATCTTTCTCTGTTGGTCGCGACACGATGACATCCATTCCATGACACGTTGATCGCTTTCAAGTCCTCTTGGAAGGTCCATCTCCAAGTGGTTCTTGGGCGGCCACGTTTCCGCTTTCCGCTGGTGGTTGTCCAAGTCAGAGCTATTTTGGCGTCGTTTCCATCAGGCAGGCGCAATATATGTCCTGCTAATTTGAAACGGCGTTCTGTGATAATTTCTTGTAGCGTTCATGACTACAAGAAATTATCACAGAACGCGGTTTCAAATGACACAAGATGACACAGAGTGTTAAATCTACTCCCAACTCCAAATCTTATGTTTGGGCCTGTTTGCCGAAAGTTGCCTAGTTGGTTAAATTTAAATCATAAAGGAGCAGCCAAAAAGAGAAGAAATCTTGTACAGTTAATTCAGTTGTGATACAGGTAGCGTCAGTGGGCCTATAAGTCAAATACACTATATGACCAAAAGTATTGGGACACACCTGTTTTCGGGGGTTGGGCTAGGCCCCTTACTTCCAGTGAAGGGCTTAATCTTAATGCTTCAGTATACCAAGATATTTTGGACAACGCCATGCTTCCAACTTTGTGGACCTAGTTTGGGGAAGAACCTTTTCTATTCCAGCATGACTGTGTCTCAGTGCACAAAGCAAGCTCCATAAAGACATGGCTGGATGAGCTCAGTGTAGAACCTGTCTGGCCCACACAGAGTCCTGACTTCAGTCAGAATCAAAATCAGAACCCCATCCAACACCTTTAGGATGAACTGGAACAGAGATTGTGAGCCAGATCAGTGCCTGACCTCAGAAATACTCTACAGAACTTAATGGGCACAAATTCCCACAGAAACACTTCAAAATCCTGTGGAAAGCCTGATCAGTTGTCCCAATACTTTTGTCCATCTAGTGTATATTTAAAGGATGGATCTAAATTCATTTCTGAGTAATAATGATTTTCTATAAAGTACCTTTTAAGAGGAACAGTCACATTTAGGTATTTTTAATGTAAGCAGGTGCTGCTTTTTATTTTTACCATCGAAACCATTTCAAAGAAAAAAGCTAGGAGGATCTGGATATGTATCCATATTTCAGTTCCTGACACTAATAATGACATAATTACCTATTAGTTTCAGTTACCATTTTACACTAAGACTGTCCCTGAAAGGGCTTAACTAAGTTTATCAGTGGTTACTAATTTGCTCATAAACACCTTCAACAATTAGTATGCAGTATTAATAAACAGTGAGCTGTTATTTCAGTATACGGTATAGACGAATTTGAGCTCACTATTTGGCTAGTACTGTGTTACTATTCTTATGACAACTTATTAGTAAACCAATGTTTAATCATTCATAAACACTTCATAAACACGGTCTTTATAAAAGGTGCCCCCAAACTTTTAACAGACTAGCCATTAACCATCTTCAGATTGTTCCGCAGGTTGTGTTTCATTGGAAGTGATGCTTTTATCGACCTTGAATCCTGACTTCAACACTACTTTCCTGGCTTGTAAAAAACAAATAACCTGGAATTGGGCCTTTGAGGCTTTTTCAGACTTTAAATTGCACCATACATCCTCACACAGATGTATGCAATCCCGCCCAAACTTCTAGACAGATCGGTTATTTTGTGATCTTGTTCTTTGCTAAGGTTGTTCCATGTTCTCTTGGGAAAGAAAAGAAAAAAAAAAAAATATATTAGAGAAATATGGACACATATTTCTCCAAATCTCATTGCTTTTTCTTTTAATTGCTTGCTTTGACATCGCAACCTTTCTCCTTAAACAGCCCTCAGCTATCATTCCTACCACCATGCCAGAGTCTTCCTAACATAATTAAAAGAAATTACTTTGGTTTATAGTAAATGTTGGAAGGCACTATGAACTGAATCGACCTCTGCCAAATCATTGAGGATGTTCTATTAAATGTATAGGCATAATGTATCAAGCAATGGAAAATACAGAAAAGCTGAACTGTGTCTCAGGACTGGAGGATTATTACAGTGGTAATTTCTCTCCCAGTGGACTCGGATGAAGAAACAGGACCAAGCGAAGCCCAGAAGTTGCCGTTCTAGGGCTTTGGAATTAGAATCGTCAATGTTCAGCTTTTCCCATGGTCGGATCTGCTGTCCAATTAGCTTCTTCTTTTCCTTATAGCTCCATGTCTTGTGCTGTCATCTCTCCGACGGTATTTTTGTCCTAAGACTTTCTGAGAAAGCCGCAATTAAACATTTTTCCTCCAGTGAATCTGATAATCCCCAACCAATAGGACGAAATGAGGAGCTTTTGATGTCAGAATATAAGATGACCTATCTGACGTTTGCCCCCATACTTTATCTCCTTCGTTTTGAAGAATTTTTCAAAAGCTGACTTTTACTCTACTATTTTTTTTTTTTTTTTTGCCTTCAAAAGTGGCAAACCTACTGGACCGTTGCCGACCACCCAGGCACGCGTAGGCGGACTTCAAGGACATTTCTCCAGCTCCAGTCTGGGTTTTTCTTTTTTCAGTTCATTTTCTTGCTTCTTGAGAGGCTTGAGGAGGACCCGGTTGCCTGTGTGGTCTTTCTTGGATGCAAAAAAGAAAGGTGGAGAGCTTTTTTGACCGAGCAGATATGTCCCCCAGAATCTTTCACTCTCACCCCTTTCTGTCCATATCTTTCTGTCTCTATCATTCTGGCAGTTCCTCTGGAGGACAAAACAGTCAGTGCACCTGGAGTCAATACGAGAATCTGGCTCCTGTGTCTAACATTGTGGGTCCTAAAGGATCAGGGCCTGTCTCAGAGAGTTAGAGGCTACATTTATCAACAGCCTGACTCATCGAGAGACCGAGCGAGAGAGCCAACTGGAGACCTGTACCCGTCCTCTCTCAACATTTCTTTCCGTCAGTATAACTGACACGGCACAGCAAGAAAAAGAAACACACTGTCTTCAGGGTCAAGAAGCGGAGTTCTCTTTGCGCTTGTTGCTGTGTGTACCCTTTCCTTTAGGCTGGCGCATGATTGAAGGTGGGAGTCCATAGCAACAGCACTGCTATAGGTCAAACAGCATGGGAAGAAAAAGGGCATTATTTCTCATTAGTAGCTGGAGTAGACCTCTGACAGAGCAGGGTAGAATTGAAGTATTGATTATTAGCCCTGCTTCGGTCTGGAGGGAGGTCTGCTCTGACTGTTTGCCTCGCCTTTTGAGAATGGCTATAAGTTCCTCTTCTGAGTTTTTAGCTCTAGACTCAATGCTTTGCATACTTGGACCAAGGAGTGCAGAACCCGCACTATATGGACAAAAGTATGGGACCATACCAGTTTTTCATGCTTTGGGCAAGCCACTTCCAGTGAAGGACTTAATCTTAATGCTTCAGCAGACCAAGACATTTTGGACAACACCATGCTTCCAACTTTGTGGACACAGTTTGGGGAAGAATCTTTTCTGTTCCAGCACAGCTGTGTCCCAGTGCACAAAGCAAGGTCCATAAAGACATGGTTGGATGAGTTCGGTGTGGAAGGACTTGACTGTCCCGCAAAGAGTCCTGACCTGGATGGAGATTGCGAGCCAGGCCTTCTCGTCCAAGATCAGTGCCTGACCTAAATGCTCTACAGTATGAATGGGCACAAATTCCCACAGAACCTAAAAAATCTTGTGGAAAGCCTTACAAGAAGAGTAGAAGCTATTATTGCTGCAAAGGGGGACCAACCCCATATTATTATTTGTATTTATTTGACTGCAATGTCATTAAATCCCTGTTGGTGTCATGGTCAGGCGTCCCAATGCTTTTGTCCATTAAGCGTATTTTTGAAAGGTAGGGCAAGGCATCAGTGCACCCCGACTCATCACTTTACCCATGCACACCTCACTGACAAAAGCACTACTCAGCTGTCTCAGTAGCTTCTTTGACTATCTTTGATTTAGTGAAGAATTAAACCAATCAATCATGAGGTCTTGTTTCATGTGTTGTGATAAAAGTAAACCCAACATTTAGTTGCACCATAGGTAAAAATGCATGAACATATACTTCCATTGCATGTTCCATTGCAGTTGTATATATTTTTATGGTTTGACTGCATACCACACATCTGGACTTTTTGTTTTCTTTTTTTATTTAAAATACACAAATAAAAGGTATAACGAATGTAGAGTATTTTAGAAACTCATTTAATCTATACAATAGTGTCCTAAGGAACATGTTTTAAGGAGACATTTACATCGTTTTTACCCTCAATTTATCTGAAAAGTGCCCTTTCTTACTGACAGTGTATCCCAGTCAGGTTCCCAGGACCTTTGAGGAAAAAAAAAATGTCTGAAAATGTTGTTTCATCAGAACAGAAATTCAAGTTCTGTTAGTGTCAAGCAGGTATTCGCAGTTAGATTTTTAAAAGGTTTGGAGACTTGGTTACCTTAAAATGCTACAGTTTTCTGCAAATCTATAGCTGTGATCCTTTAATTTTCTAACCATCCTCTTCACTGGTTTGGGCATAAAATATACATCCTCCTCAAGGGTTCCAGATTCACTACAGCTTTGGTTGTTTTCATTTATTATCTGAGCCACTTACCTTTAACCAGGGTTGCATTTGCGACTGTCTATCCCAGTGGTCATAGAAACCTGGGAGCACATACATTCACACTTAGGGGCAATTTAGCATTTCCAATTCACCTGATATGCATGTCATATTATATGGAGAACATGCATTAAATAGCCTCTACATATTCAGAAGAACTTTAAAAGGGAGCAGCTTCAGTTATATTTTCACAATTTCCAAGAGTGAAATTGAGATATGCTTTCAAGCATTCGCTTTTGTTTTTTTAAAAAAATAGGGTCATATTTATTTCTTACCTTTTTAGTGTGATGATGTGCTAATTGACCACAAAGACATTTTTTTTTTTCATGACAGTTTATCTCTATAAATGATCCCAATGATTATGGCGCTAACTATATGTTGTGCCTTTAAACGGTATTTTTGTACTTCTGCCACATAAAGTGGTTTGATGGTCAAACTTAATGTCAGATGAGGAGAACCTGAAGAAAGACACATGTTTAGATCCTTTCACATGCTATTTCACAGGTGTTTCAATTGCACCTAAACTAAACTGCACCAAAAATGCATAATTCATCAGACTAGGCAACCTTCTTACATTCCTCCATGATCCAGTTTTCTGATGCTCACATGCACATTGTTAGCACTTTTGCCAGGTGAAATTGGGTAGCATGGCTACTCTGATTGCTTGGCGGCTACGGTGTAGTGCAAGCTGTGAGGCACTGTGTGCTTTTCTGTCAAAGCACGCATGAACTTTTTCAGCAATTTGTGCTACTGTAGCGTTTCTGTAGGTTTGGAAAAAAATGAGCTAGACTTTGCTCTCCATGAGCATTAGTGAGCCTTGGGCACCCATGACCCTGTTGTCAGTTCATCTGTTATTGTTCCTTGGACCACTTTTGGTGGGTACTAACCACGGCATACCAGGCACATTCCACAAGACCCAACTCATGCCACTCAGATCTTCACACTTACCCATTTTACCTGCTTCCAGGACATCAGCTTCAAGAACCGACTGTTCGCTTGCTGCCTTACACATTCCTCAGATGCCAAGTAACAAGGTAAGGGGATAATCAATGTTGCCCTGGTAGTTAGGGAGTTGCCCTTGCGACTAGAAGGTCGTAGGTTTGAATCCCAGGTCTGCCAGTGGCACCACTGAGGTTAACTTGAGCAGTGCACCATCCCCACAGACTGAAAACCTTTTTAAGACTGATATATTTCAATAACTTTCTTTCCCTTCTCATCTAGAATTTATTTTGATTACACCATAGTAGAGTTCAGATTCTCTGCCCGAACCTGAACACAGGCCGGGCCCGGACCGGCCCGCGGGTCGTGTCGGGTCGGGCCGATATTTCCTGTCACTGTCCTCGGGCCGGGCCAGGCCGGGCCGTGATCAAGCGCTCGGAGTGTCAGTTTACGAACGCACCCACAGCTGAGAACGTGTGTTATAATGGCCCACGTATTAAAAAACTGTCGGGTTTAATCGGGCTCGGGCCGATAATTACAGTTAATGTGTCGGGCCGGGCTGGGCTCGGACACAAGGTGCACCGGCTCGGGTAGGGTTGGGTTTCATTTTTTGGGTCCGATCTAAACTCTACACCATAGTGTGCTGCATGTTGAGAGCCTTTAACCATTTTGCATTTCCGGGAAGGTTCTATTGAAGTGATGCTTAGATTCAACAGGGCTGGCTTTAATTAAGCCTGGGTGTGTATAGTCTAATTTAGGGGTGCCCAGTACAGTTTGGTGATTAAACTCAAACACACTCAGTAAAAATGGTAATTATCAGATTCAGTCTAGTGTGTTTGAACAGGTAAATCACCAAACTGTGCTGGACACTCTCCCTCCAGGTGGCTCCGTTGGTCCTCCCGCTGGCGGATTGCCAGGGCCCTCGTCCGGGAGAGAGGAAGCGGGCACGGAAGCCCGCAGTGAGCCCCCAGACCGGTATGTTGGGGGCTCCCCCTGTCCTCTCCCCGGATCCGAAGGGTCCTGTGCACGAGCTACCCCCCGCCAACGCCTCGCGGCGTGTCCCAGCGGCTCGGCTCCCGAGTCGAGAGGCGACTCTTCCTCGTTCCGCAGCGCCACCTCCCGAGACGCCGGTAAGACCCGTGCCAGCGCCTCGCAGACAGCTCCTGGTCTGTGAGGCACCCGCGCTTCCTAGCGGCGGGCTGGTGGCGTCTCGGGGGAGCGAGCCCGACCACCTGGGGGCGATAATTCAGGCCCTGGAGAGGGGTCTGAAACGGTTGAGAGAGGTAGGGGCTTCTCCGTTGCCAGCTCAGGCTCCTGCCTTCTCTGTGCCTCCAGGCGGTGAGGGGGCGCTCGCGCGCCCTGGACCTGTGCCGGCGCCATGCCGGGGGCTCGCGGCGAGCGAGAAAACGGCACAGGCAAGAGCGACGCGTCCCAAGGCGTCGAGAGAATCGCCGCGTCCCAAGGCGTCGAGAGAGTCGCCGGGTCCCAAGGCGGCGAGAGAGTCGCCGCATCCCAACGTGGTGAGAGAGTTGTCGCGTCCCAAGGCGTCGAGAGAGTCGCCGGGTCCCAAGGCGGCGAGAGAGTCGCCGCATCCCAAGGTGGCGAGAGAGTCGCCGGGTCCCAAGGCGGCGAGAGAGTCGCCGCATCCCAAGGCGGCGAGAGAGTCGTCGCGTCCCAAGGCGGCGAGAGAGTCGTCGCGTCCGAAGGCGGCGAGAGAGTCGTCGCGTCCCAAGGCGGCGAGAGAGTCGTCGCGTCCCAGGGCGGCGAGACAGTTGCCGCGTCCCAAGGTGGCGAGAGAGTCGTCGCGTCCCAGGGCGGCGAGAGAGTCGCCGCGTCCCAAGACGGCGCGAGAGTCGGCGCGTTCCAGGGCCTCGGGTCAGGAGACTAGGAGTGGCTTCCGGAGGCGGGCCGTCCCGGAGGAGGGTCTTCCCGGAGGAGGGCCTTCTCGGAGGAGGGTCTTCCCGGAGGGGGCGTGGCCCCAGAGAACAGTTACGGAGGGGGGCACTCCGTGGACACTGGGGGAACTCTGGGGTAGGAGCAGGGGGCTCATGGTGGGCTTCCCTCTGCCCCCACCCTTCCCACCACCGCCTCAGAGTGGAAGGAGGGGGTGGAGTGACGCCCGGAGGGCGTCTTAGAGGGGGGGGTAATGTCACGGTGGTGTTTTGGTGTCTGGGTTTTTGTTCCCTGGGGTGGCCAGTAGGGGTCACCCCTGGTCCACGTTATATGCCTGTACCCGGTTGTCTGTGTCGGTTTCACCTGTCCCTTGTTTCTGTTAAATTAGGAGTTTCACGTGTCCCTTGTTTGGTCTTGTTCCCCTATTGGTTTTCCCAGTTCCTGGTTTTGTATAAAGTCTGTCTCGTGTATCTGTTCGGGGTGCGGGCATTAACTCTGTAATGTTAAGGCAAACTGTATGTACCAGTGCTTGGTGTTTTGCTTTACGAAAATAAAGTCACGGTGAAGAAAGAAACCTCCAGCTCAGTAATGACTTTCTGGTCGCCACGGAGCTACAGAGCTCCTCCGGTCTGGTCCTGGTGGGACGAGGAATTACCGTTGCCGTAACAAAACCTTTATTTACATGTACATCAAACCTTTATTTACATGTACAAACAACCTAAGTAAGATATGAAAGACCATGACTCTTAAAAAAGCTAAAAACCAGAAAAAATAAAATTACTTCTTAACAAGGATAGGCTAGTAAAAGTTTTGTATCCCATACTGGCTCATGCTAAACCATGGCGTAAAGAAGCTGTTGGAGCTGTTTGCTCCAGTTAAGCCGGTGAAATGCAAGCCTTGAGCTCACTTGTAGGGCCTCTAAATCAGCAACATGCAGGAGAAAGGTGTGAATCATAACTCTGCCTGCAAACATGGCTATGAGTGTGAGGCGGCAGCTTTAAAGCCTGATTTATGGACTTGGCTTTGTTACACGTGCAAGCTTGTCCCTTTTAAGAATCTGCAGTGTTGTATAAATTTCGAAGCTTGAGTTGTTTCTCCTCCTCCTCCTTGAGATGCTCTCCTGCTGTCACTCGGATGAAATAAAGACTGACAGCTGCGGCGTGTTCATGTGTTTTAGCTCAAATAGTGTGTGCGTTCTGAATATTCATTGCTCTCTCTAGCTTTGTGAAGGTTTTATTTGTTCAATTATGAATAATAGCTGTGGCGCTTGATTTATTTTCTCTCTGCTTCATTCCAACTTGAAGTCATTTGTCTTTCTTTGTGCAATTAGCTAACCTTCCCTTGCTGCTTCCTGTTCTCCATCATAGCAAACAGAAGATGCGGGGAGGTGTGTGGGTCTGCGTGTGCGTGGGTCTGACTCTGATTTGGCTTAATTAATTTTGGTTTTCAATTAGACAGCAAAAATGAGACTGCCATTCGTGAATTCAAATCACCAATCATTTCAGCGTTTATCCGCAGTCCTCCAACCAAAATGGTCAAAGTCTTAAACGGTGTGAATTCAAAATATGGTGGGGGATCAAGTGACCATGGCAAAAACAACTTTTCAGTGCTTTCTCTGCCTCATGTACCATGCAGGACTCATGCTTTTTCCTGTTGTTTCTTAGGAGCAGCATTACAACCAGTATGTTTCTCTAGCTGAAAATGGAACGCATTTCATATCCAGGCCTCCTGTCAGCCCGTAGCCTTTAGCCAGCCAGTGAAATCTTGGGCCCTGGTTAACAGCTCTGATACACTCAGCAAATCGAATTTATGGAAATCATGTGTTTTTGAGGCGCTTGTTTGGATACATTATACAGTGTGGCCAATTCTGCATAATACACTGCTGGCAGTATGATTTGAGCTGTCTTGATTGGATGCTACAGGCCTCGTTAGCTGCTCCAGACCACATTACTCCTGCTTGCAGATGTAAACCGGTACTTGCTCTTATGTATAACTAGCACATGTTCACAAACTGCACAGCTTGCATGACATTACTGAAATGCTTTAAAAGGGCTATTTGCTCTCCGCTCGTGATATTTGTGTAGGGTTATGAGCCAAAACAGTCATACTTCTTTTTAAAGGAGCCATATCCAACTTCCTTTTATCTCTTAGAATTAAACATTCTGTTTTTGTTATTGCTTCTCTGACTGATGTATGTAAAGGTAGTACTTGATTCTGATTTGTGTCTCATTCAAAAAGTAGTCCTGGCCAAAACACATTTCAAAACTTCAGTGTGAATGGGTGGAGCTAAGGTGCTCTAGGCTGAACATGTGGATATAAGTAAATGAGTTGGTTTTAGTTACATTACAAAACTAGATGTACTGTTTTGGCAACTTAGTTTTCATATTTTGAGAGATAACTATAATAGCATGAAACTATAATAGCATGAAGCTGTTAACCAAATCTAAATGGAAGGGAACATACCACCAGAGGCGCCAGCATTGCTTTTTACCTTTTATCAAAACACCAAGTGACTCGCAGTCCCACACACACATTCATCCACACCAATTTGAGCTACATTGTCTTTAGCTGTTTGGCTTTCCTCTTTCTTAATTGTTGTTAATTGAGTCCAGCTTAGGCCATAGTTTGTTGTAGTAATCCCCAAAATATATACAAAAGCAAAACAAAAAAGAGTTGTCCCAGCAAGAGGGCTCCAGATGGCGTCCCGCTTCACTATAGGAGAACTGTACAAAATGTATACAAAAATTCAGTCTGTAGAAGATGACTTTAGGTGTGGAGAAACGACAATGACTTCCCTATCCGAAACTGTACCAAAAATACACATACAAGTATAGACAAAAATATCCATAGACAAAAAGATCCATAAAAAATATTAGCCTCCTAGCCCTAGCTTTGGCTTCCTCTGTTATTAGAGAACGGCAAGTAACTCCCCAGTAACAACCTCCCCATGCAAGTTGGAGAAGGAGATATTGTTGAGGATACGTGTACATGAACAGTACCCAGAACAACCTGAGAAAACAGGTTCTTTGTGTGCTATCTGTGCCAAACTATTCGTGTGTATTTAGTCAAATACGTTTTTGGAAAAAAACTGTGGCTATTAATGTTGGATTAATAGTTTTTATGTCATCGAAGAGATGGAAATAACTGCCTGGTTGAATTGCTAAGATAGCTATTGAATGGATAAACCGTCATATAAGAACTTTGCATCAACCCTTCCAGCTTGGTAGCATTTTGTCAATGGAGAAACCTGGCCAGCAGGTGGAACTGGCAACGGCTTTGCAGTCGTGGATATAAACTGTGTTAAAAAACGTTATTTTTAATTACTGAAACATTGTCTGTGTTGAGTTGGGATATTTCTGAAAAGGGTGAAAACTCCTTTGAATGTCCATGTATGATACATAACTTCAAGTGGAAAATTGTTAAGACTGTGCTTCCTCCTCATCTTCAGCCAAACAGCCCATCTTGGCAGTGTTAGAATGATGAAAGGATGATAGGCTGTAGAGGAACGTGGCAGTTTATTGACAGCATCAGTTTAGAGAGCAGCATAAGTGTTCTGTGTGTTTTTGGTTCAGCAAGCTGGCTAATGGGTAGACTTAATAGGCATTAACTGGGTGCCAGTGCCAGACAGTATCAGCTTTCTATCAGCCTTCCGGTTACAGCATTGTGAGAGTAGCCTGACAGCGGCAGAGTGCTGCGAGGGCTCTGCCTTCTTGGGCTTATTTTTAAGAGCTGTTAATTAACTGCAGTGTTTAAATAATAGCTCCTGTTTCTGCTGCTAGTGCAACACCCTACGGACATGACATGTTCACAGTGGAAGTTTCTTCTGGTTCAGATTGTCCAGTCCAATAAACACATATAAATGCTTGTGTTGGGATGTTAGCAGTCAGCTTCAAAATGTCAATAAAAGCCACTGACAAGTGTAATAAGCCAGTATGAACAAAGGGGGAACATTCCAGACCAGTGATCCACATGGGACGCTACCTCGCTCTCAGCTGGTGGGCAAAAAAACCTTTTTTTCATTTTTTTTTATTAATGAATTTATTTTTCGCTTGTAATGTGTTTTTTTTTTTTTTTTGGCACCGCAGGTTGTTTGTTTGTGTTAATGGTTTTTCAACATAATGGCTTATCATGTTTAGCCTACATTAATGTTTTTTAATTTGTTTCAAAGAAAAACATAGAGGAAAATAAAAGGATAGATAGCTATCCACATACATAACTATATATATATATAAATACCAGTCCTTACTAAAGAGACACATTCTGCTCAGGCCATAATTGTCAAATCACAAATGCTTATTTATGACATCACCCCTGTTTGTATTTTTTTTTTTTTTTGGCATTTTTGACCTTTCTAGAATAAACACAGACATTTGCAACTTGTAAAAGACATTTCAAATGTTTTATTTAAAGGTCCTAGATTTGATTCCCAGTGTACATGTTCCCCTCGCATCTGTATTTCTGCCCACAGTCCAAGTGCATGCATGTCAGATGCCATGTGAAATTGTCCTTAGGTGTGAGTGTATTCTGAATGTGTTTGTGTACCTTGTGACAGACTGGCAACCTGTGCAGGGTGTTTCTCCTCCTTTTGCTGCTTTTATTATAGCATTGTATGTATTGAATTTTTCTATTATTTTTTAATTAATTTATTTATTTTTTGGTGGGTTTGATTCTGTGCATTCTGTGTATTTTATTGTTTAACTTTTAATTTAACTTTTTTAATTGATTAGTATTCAGTTGGTTTATTCTGGGCATTCTATGTATTCTGCTTTTCATCCTATTTGACAATGAGTCACTCTTGTAAAAGGTGAAGAAGGTGCACTTGAAAAAATGTCACTGTAAATATAGCTAGAAATGTTTGTTGTTGTCCTTACTGAGAACAAATTGCTAGTTGTGCTTTCCTGAAAATACATTTTATCCTTCTTTGCCAGGGTTTGCAATGATTACCCGAATGCTGTGTTTAAGATATGACGCATTCTGGCAGACTGAGCCAGAGCTTTGGGGCCGCAGCATAGTCCAGATCCACCACTTCCAAATCAAGTGGAAATCGTGGCATTCAGCACAACTGGTACATGTATATACTGTAGTAGATACTGTAGTGCACCCATAATTTCAGCCAAGACTGCTTCTTCAGGAAGGCACCCAATCACAGCGGAGCTCTTTTACATGTCTCAAAGCCAGCGATGTGAAATGACTTTTTAATACATAAAGCTGAAATGACTTTATACATGATGTGAAATGACTTTTTCGTACATAACACCATACAGTGTTGAAAGAAATGAAAATACTTTAAATAAATTAAATAATAATTGAATTTAAAAAAAACAAAATGCTTGCAGACTAGAAGTTTTCTAATGAATTCACATACACTGCCTGCGACTAATGATGCCGCCATTCTTTTGATGCTAAATTCTCTTTGAGCGTGCTCCTCACAATAGTGCTTGTAATAAAATCCAAAAGACAGGGATCAGTGCGAAACACTTGAGTAGCTCAGCGAATGTGTTGGCTTTTGTTTGACCTTCGTGAAAGGGCCGTGATACCTGGCGCTCTGTGATTTGAGTGCATTCGACCTGAAGTTTAATTATGGCCTGCACTCCAGGACTGTGGGCCTTTTTGAAGGTCTATCCCCTCAGAGATAACAGCATCATGAAGTCTGCCCGGCGGTCATCTTCGATTTACCCTGAGCAAATTCTTCATGACGCTCGGGCAAGCTTATAGAGGCCCTGGGGCTAATGCCGCAATCCACAGTAAACAGAGATATCACTGTAATCAGAACCTGTGCTTCCATGACTTCCATTCATGCTTTTGCCCGGCATTTAAGTGACAGGATAAGTGTCCTTCGAGGGTCTACAAGTGCCATCTATTTTCCTCAGCTGTCTTATCATATGGCTTCTCTTTAAGTATGATTCACGACCTGACTGACTCGATGTGACACGCACTAAAGCGGCCCCCCTGAACTCTCTGCTGTCCGCCAGGCTCACGACACTAAACATTATCGTGCTGCTTCTCGACCGCATTCTCGGGGCACAATAAAGGCACGAGGAAAACGCCGGCGTGCGGTTGATAGCAGATGACAGGGCCAATGCAGCACGGCCTTCACATTGTATTTGCTTCGGGTTGTTCTCTTAAGCTCTACCATCGGTCCTCAGAAGCTCTAGCCCAGACTACCATTCACTCATATGAGCGGGATTAGTCATGCACCCACACTTTTCCCTCTAACAGACGAATGCATTTTTGTCTTTCTCTCAACTCTCGTGCACACACTTCTACAAAGACGGTTTTTCAAACGCCACCTCGACAATGCGTCTCGACAGCCTTATCTCCCCCGAGCCATCTCCCACCTTCGTAAGTGCTTATCAAAAATGATTTAAATTAAACTACACCGAGGAAGGAATGAAAACGCATTTGACAGAATTAGAAACACTTGCACGTGCGAGAGTCACCTGTGGGAGCTTAACAATATTTTATTCGGTGAGTTAGCCTAAGCGTTTTGCAGCTCTAGAGTGTACGCATGTAATTATATTTTGGCAGCGCATTCCTTTGTCCATTAGGTTGGATCATTTGCAGTGAGAGGCGGTGGGACAGAGCCCTGTCTTCTCGATTTATTACAAGTACAAATAAGTACGGTCAAAGAATGCAGTCTCGAACGAATGCCAGCATCATTGGCCAGCAGTTTTTGTTTAAATTTAAACACACTGGTGATGGCCAGAACCTGTGGATGTAGGGTCCAGCACCACCTTCCAATGTTCATCAACAAACACCAACATCCTGAAACTCAGCTGATACTCATCTGACAAGATGGCGAAGTCAGAAAGGGACTTCTACTGATTTGACAAAGAATACGATTGTTTACATCTCCAGTATTGCAGAATTCAATCACTGAGATGTAAACAGTCCTTTAGCTTGTTTTGATATGCAATGCTTTGTAGAGGTGCACCATAGAGATGCTAATAAAATCGAATTTCTTCACAGTGGTGGTGATAGGAACCATGTGCAATCTGCAGGGCAAATATAGCAGTTTCATGTATTTGTAAAGTGTATGGACAAAGCTACTGGGAAAACCTCTTAATTATTGAATTATGCTTCGGCATATCAAGATATTTTGGACAACACCATGCTTCCAACTTTGTGGACCCAGTTTGGGGAAGAACCTTTTCTATTCCAGTATGACTGTGCACCAGTGCACAAAGCGAGCTCCATAAAGACGTGGTTGGATAAGTTTTGTGTGGAAGAACTTGACTGGCCCACACAGAGCCCTGACCTCAACCCCATCCAACACCTTTGGGATGAACTGGAACGGAGATTGCGAGGCAGGCCTTCTCATCCAACATCAGTGTCTGACCTCATGAATGCTCTATAGAATGAATGGGCACAAATTCCCACAGAAACACAAAAAGCCTTCCAAGAAGACTGTAAGCTGTTATAGCTGCAAAAGGGGCTACAACTCCATATTAAAGTCTATATATTTGAATGCAGTGTCATTAACGTCACTGTTGGTGTTAAGATCAATGTGTCTACACATAAATAATATAAACATAAGACTAGATAATCTGTGAAAAGAACTAATTAACATAAACCAAACCTCAAGACTTCTGAGAAACCTCATCCTCAATAGTTAGACATTCTCTGCAAATGAAAAATAAAACAGGGCCATCACTATGCCCCTGCGAACAAAAGGTTGTGGGTTTGAATCCTAGGACTTCTAGTGGCACCACTGAGGTACCCTTGAGCAAGGTACCATCCCCACACACTGCTCCCCGGGTGCTGTCTTCCTGGCTGCCCACTGCTTCACTTGGTGAATGGGTTAAACGCAGAGAATGAATTTCACACTGTTCACACTGTATGCTGTTCTGGGGTGTGTTCATGCATGACTATAAGGGGCCGCTTTGCTTTGCTTGTTACATTGGGGTCTTTTAAATGAGATGATATGATGAATCATGCATAATATGACCAGATGCATTACCTATCAAGAGAAAAAAGGTCTCTTTTTATTTCAAGTTGGCTGGTTGGGAAAAGAAAAAGAACAGACAAAACATATTAACCAGTGAGAGGACAACCATTGTAGAGACAGCCACGCCCTGCTATGATGCATCAACATTTGAGTCTCTGTCTTTGGTGCACAGTGTTGGATCTTTGTGACTGTGCTGGGTGTTCTGGACTTCACAGGAATAACAGTCCATTTCTAACCATGATACAGATGCTCTTGTAAACCTGCATTCATGGGATTAACTTCTGGCATGCTCCTTTTATTGAGCTGATACTCTTTACTGTACCTAACAGCCTGCAGTGCTTTTTACAGTCTGTGGGGCACATTTCTGACATCCCCGCTGTTGACCTTACTTTTATGACTGAACTGTGCTCTTGGCAAATTACGTTAGTCTCACTTGGCATCTCTCACAAATGTTCTGGTTTTGACTGAAGGCCAGTTGCCACCTGGAAGCTAAACATGCATTTGTATGCACTGTTTATGCAAACATCTGCAAATATAGCATCAGCTGAGCAAGCGCTCTATTAGTCATGCCTGCACTTTCCATGAAAGACTGCCTATTTAGTGACACCTCAAGCTGTGTTTTCTGCACAGGTAGGTTTGGGCCTAAGGGATAAGAATATATCTACTGCACTGAAAGATCACAGATGCACTTATTTAATAGGCACAGAGTTTTAACAGTTCTAATCTTGGGCCAAACCTCTCTCCAGACCAAAATCAGATATATTGCAACAATACATATCTTGCAAAATGTTTGCATATACAGTACTGGACAAAATAAGACCCAGACAGCCTAGAATATTGTGTAACACACGTATACACACACCACAATGTTATTTTGTGTGTTTGTTTTTATTCTAAGGTCATTTTGAAATACAAACAAAAGCTAACTGTCCCATTAAATGTGTCATATATGATTTTCTCAAATGTCCAAGTATGCATTTATACAGTTTAGGGTGTCCCTTATCAAATGACATGTTTACCTCTTGTCAAATTACATGCTGTCTTGATTTTCTGAACAAAAATAAGTACAATAATTACAACAGATGCAGTTTGACCGGGGGTGTTTAAAGGTTCACGTACTGTGTGACTGTATAAACAGCCAGACATCCAGATAATGATACCAGTATGAGACGGTATCAGCTCTGGTGTCATTGTAGGTCACTCATGAAAGTGACCGTTGTAAATACAGGACAGTCCTACGCAGTAAATGATATGTTACCATACTTAGGTCAAAAATAGGGATGAAAATGTGAATGGCAGCCTGGTAAAGCTGTAGAGGTGAATAAATTAAAGTGACTGCCACTGGCATTATGTCCCCAAATGATTTAGAATTTAGCTCTTTATACCAAAACCATTATAAGGAAATCACTGAGGAAAATGTGTGTGTGTGTGTGTGTGTGGGGGGGTTATTTTACATTTAATGTGCCCATTATTTTTTATTATTTATTTGTTTATTTATTCATTTTTCCCAAGGTTTGCTTATTATGTTTGTACTGTTTTATATGTGAAAAACAGAACATTAAATGACCGTTTACCAACCTCTTCTTACAATTAAACAAGCTGTTCTTGTTACTGTGCCCTTAGGAGTAATATCAATAAAAGGCCTCTGTTCTGAATGGCTGCTCTGTACTGTGCCTGATTCTAAAAGTAGTCACGACTAAAACAGTCCTTCCTTGTTAACATGTGGGACTAACCTGCGGTAAGCGGAATAGGCAGACAAATGAAAATGTGCTTGGCATCAGATACACAGTAAATTCAAAACTAGGACTTGGTCTCCATAAATGGACTATAAGGCCTGGGGAGTGAAGAGTATACTTCAAAACGTCAGTAGTCCTTACATGCTTTTTTCTGGACTTTAGATGTCGGTGTGTAAGAGTCAGATACCCTGTAACTGATCCACACACACACTCACACACACACACATGATTTCTGCCATTCTCCCTTGTCTTACTCCACTGTTTCTCTGAGCAGCACAGGGATGGAAGGACATGGCATTCGAGCATTCTCCTCTTCTTCCCCTCCTCCCTTCATCTCCCCTGGATGCGTCCTTCGGGAGAGAGAGAGTGTCACTGTTCATACTGGGACTCATTCTTTCACTCGCCAATATCTCGGCCCCATCCATCTTAAGCTCTCTTCCTCTTGCTCGCTTTCGTTCGGGTCTTTACTTTTTTCTGTCTTTCTTTCATTCTGTCTTTGTTTTTTTTTTCTTTTCCATCTCAATCACGCTGTATCTTTCTTTCGCTTTCTTTTCTTTCTTTCTTTCTTTCCTTTTTTCCATCCTCCCTTCCTCCTCAGGCTTTCCCCTGTCCATCCGGATTGCTCTCTTTCTTTCTCTTTCTTCATTTCTTTTATCTTTTCTTTTCTTTTATCTACATCCTTTTTCTCTCCTGCCTTCCTTTACCTCTCTTTTTTCCTGCATCTGTCTCATTCTCTCTCTTTTCAGTATGTTTCTCTCTCCCTCTCTCTCTCTCTCTCTCTCTCCCTCTCTCTCTTTCCCTCCCTCTCTCTCTCTCCCTCCCCCCGCTCTCTCTTTCCCTCCCTCTGCCCCCACCTCACTCTCGCAAACACACCCATCCTTTGACACTTGGTTTATTTGTTTGTTTGTTTGTGTGTGTGTGTGTGTGTGTGTTTGTGTGTGTGTGTGTGTGTCTGGACAGTGTCTTCAGTGTCGTCTGTCAGCAGTTGTGTCCACCACGGAATGGACCTGTCAGCTCCAATCAGCTTCTTGGCCTAATACTGCACTTCAGATATCGACACTGCCACTGCTGTTAAAGAAAGGCCACAGTCACACACATCCTGTGTGTGGATCATGTGTCAAAACGCTCAGGCTCGTGTAGTTGAGGATTGCTGTTAACAACTGCAACCCACCCACGTCCATGTTACATCACAGACCAGTACTGAGACTTTCATCATGGCAGTGGAGGCTGTAAATCCTGAATTCCTCATGATACACAGGTCTGTGCAAAAGTTATATTTAAATCTCTTCATCTGGACAGTTTCGATACATGAAAAAAATAAATCATGATTTGTTTCCTCAAGGCAGATAATTTTATAGAACTTTTCAACATTATCTGCATAATAAATAGTCATCCCCATTGTATGCGTTTCAGGTCACGTGAACCTCAGTTATGGAAGATAGTGGATCATCGCCCTACACATGTGGGAAATAAAGATTGCCCAACCCAGAATATTACTGTTATATTACTGTTCCTTGGATAGACTCCTAAAGCTACATTCTCTGACAGATGAGAGTTTTTACAAACACAAATACTGCTTTGGGGCCAACAGCGATGACCATATTGCCCAAAAGAATTTTCTTTTCCTTTTCCATTGTGATCTCCATTGTTGTGCTCTGTTTTCTCTCCAAACTGTAGGATGATACCTCCACCGAGCACTGGGGAAAAAAACACTGTTAACCACATTTTCAGGTCCTGAACCTATATTTTGACTGAAATGGTCAGAAAAGTTTGGTACATGAAGTGGAACAGAACATGCTCCTTGTTGGTGGAAAATGGATTTGAGAAAAAACATCTAACCAGCATTAATTATACAGGAGATTTGTCTCTCAGATGGAAATACTAGAACATTGAAGCAGCGGTCAGTTCAAATTTGCCTTTTATTGAGTAGAACATATTTATTTTTATATGTGTGTTTAACATTGTTAAATTGCTGTTTAATCATTGTTTAATTACAGAAGAATAAATCATAAAAAGAGAAAAATCGAACAATTCATAAGGCCCTATGTCTAATACCATTTAAGACCTGCTGGTGGTGAAGGTGATGAAATCCATGCAGTAACTGAAGAGCACTGAAGAGAAAATCAGGGACCAAACTCTTTGTTGTTCTCCATTATGTTTTAAATAATAAGTTTTTTTTTACTGTAGTGGTATTCATTTATGTTCCAATATTTGTAAGCAAAAACTTTAAGCACTTTTCAACAATATTCTCAGCAGGCTCAAGATATTTGCACCACTTTACAACTGTGTTGTCAGTCACTAACTTCTACCCTATTGGTAAATATCTCCAAAATAATTACAATTATGGCTCATAATTATGGCGTATTGGTGCGTCTGTAGTGACATGTCTGTCAGGAGCTGACGTACATGACGATGACTGTTATTAGGAGGAAAAAGCACATGTGTAATCAACAATATCAGGCAAGTTGCATCAGCACACACAAGCAATACATTCAGTTATATGTTGCAACCTGCTTATTACTTTTTGGTCTGCAATTTAGTTGGCCTATTCTAAGAGACTGGCCAATTATACTGGTGGTAGATCCTTTATGCTTTGCATGACGGGTTAAAAAAACAGTTAGGCTGATGTTTAACAAGCCACTTCAAAAACAAAGTCTGTTTCATGTTAAGAGCAAAGTTTCTTGGGTCTTCGAAAGGAACTAATTCGGAGAATTCTTCACGCACGGCAGTAGATTTGACGGCTATGTGGGAAAGAGACATCTGATTACAGAATTCCTTTGTGCTGTACTTACAAGCATCGTTTCATTTATTTGGAGAAAACCAAACACACAGCCCCCCCCCCCCGACACACACACACACCCCACACACACACACACACACACACACACACACTCGCACGCATGCACACACACACACGCACACACGCTCGCACGCATGCACACACACACACACACTATTTCTGCGCACACTCACAGCTCTTTATAGCTGAGAAAGCATGCAGTGCCAAAAAACACTGGCCCTTCCTCAGAAATCCACAATAATGCTTACACTTCCACCGGAGCCTAATGCATCTGTGAGTAAATATGCATATTGATTTTTTTTCACTTTACTTTCACATAACGTGATAAATGTACTGCATGATTTATCCTAGACTGCATGCTGCCCGGAACATGGGGCACACAATTCTCACACTTTCCTGAGCAGGGTTGGTGAATTTTCTCTTCAGACCCCAGAGCCCCACCCCCCTGTATCCCACCCTCTGTGCCAACACAGAAAATTAATCACGTTTCAATTATAACGGTGGCAGGATGTAATGCATAAATTGGCCAACAGCAAACAAGTGGTTCGGTGCAAATCATGAGCTGATTCAGTCAGAAAGGACGCATACGTGCACAAACACAAGCAGAACACACACAGTCACGCACGGTGCAGGGTTCTGAACAATGTAGCCGCTGACAGACTGAATCAGCGTCAGTAGTACCCAGTGATGCAGAGAGGGACAGAGAAATGAGACAAGCAAAGAGGAACAGACACTGGTGCACTGGATGAAAATGGAATAAGATGGAGGGGATCAAAGGAACACGGAGAGAATGAACACGGAAAAGGACGAAAGCTGGGGAATATGTCAAGATCCTCCGTTCAAACACAGTCACGGTCTTAGTATTGAGTAATGGTTAATATAAGTAGAAATACAGTGTACAAGGCCAAAATACCAATGGTCAGTTTCTGGCTGCGGATGTGCTGATGGGCCGTTCTCAAGCATCAGAAACACTGCTGTACGTAATACACTCGTACCAGGAACACACACACACACACTGCCATGCTACTTCTTTGTGGTCTTATGTAACAAATTGATCTGTCCTGTAGTCAGAAATGGATATATACACTGCGTTCCAAATTATTATGCAAAAAGTGTTTAGGAGTGATAAGGTAAGAATTTTTTGTTCATCAGTTGAACTCATGGATGGTGATGTGTGTCGGGGCTCTTTATATCACTGAAAGCAACTGCAGACACTTGTGCTAATTAGTTTGGCAGGTGTGTCCAATTAAAGGCAACACTACTTAAGAAGGCTGTCCCACATTATTAAGCAGC
>JBBPCX010000001.1:7349397-7375747 GCA_037974365.1 Hydrocynus forskahlii | reverse complement strand
CCCTAACCCTAACCCTAACCTTAACCCTAACCCTAACCCTAACCTTAACCCTAACCTTAACCCTAACCCTAACCCTAACCCTAAACCTAACCTTAACCCTAACACTAACCTTAACAGTCACCAGTTAGCGCTGATACTGGCAGTGTTACACTCTGCATTGAAATACATAGGGTACTGAAGCGTTGTCCTAGCACGAAAAAAAGGCCTAAAGCGTGATCACAGCACATTTTTTAATAGATTTAATGTCGTGATGGCTGCACGAAAAGTTGTGAGATTGGGTTGATTAAATAACAAACAAAAGGGTCTGAATATTTTGATTCCTTCACTGTAGATGGACAGTGCCAAATTTGAGCACATTAAAGATTTTACGGACAGCACTGGGAGAACAACTGTGCCACATCTTCACTGATAGCAGATTTGTCAATAGAAGACTAAAAACTGTTCATGATATTTTATTCCGTAATTGACTAAACACTGTTAGTATACATTTCTGACACTACTAACATACCAGTATAGGGCAACAATCATCAACAGTATCACGTATGAAAAGGCAAATGTCAAAGGGGTTTGGTGGCCTTTTCGTACCTGCATTTAACTCCCCACTCAATCGGATATGGTTCTGGTCTTGTTCATCTTGAAATATCTGCCCCAGGCGTTAACGATATGGTGCAGGAGAGAGATGGCTTCCCCTGCACTGACTTCGGTGCAGACACAGGAAATTAGGTCACAGCGGTAATTGTGGTGGGATGTCTGGGGCTGTCGAGTTGTCGGCACATTGGAATGTGACCTTGTAATCAGAAGACTGTAAGTCAAACCCTGGGCGGAAACGAGGGCTGCCCACAACAGTAATTACTCCATTAAAAGCCTGAATGAGATGCACTCTTCCTCTCCATCTCCTCCGTGCATCGTTCATCTGTAATTCGGAGCTGATTGAAGGTAACGTTGCAAAGTTCTGGATGAGTGTAGCCAGAGAGCACGAGAGAGGTATAGAGAGACAAAATGAGAGAGAACCAACAGGCTTTCCAGCTGGAGGAAAAAAACTCGTTGAAGGGGGGGAACCATAATTGCCAAATTAGAGCCTGGAGTCTTTAATGATGCAGAAGGGTGTTTCATTACTGCCGTCACCTCCTTCCTTACCAGACACCTCCTTCATCACACACACACACACACACACACACACATGCACTCACACACGCACACACACACACACACACACACAGAGTCAGTGGTGATCAAAACGACTGATCAAACTCTTGTTTGTAGTATGACAGTCTGAAAGTACAGTAGTCAGAACTAAGTGTTATAGTGTAAATATGTACGTCAGAGGAAAGAAGCAAAACACTGGAAGGCTAAAATATTATGGTTTTTATTATTATTGTGTTTGATGTTTTGTGTGAGGTCATATATCAGCCGGCATTTCGTTTTACACCACCACTTTCCAACCCCTCTTTTCTCCCTTGAATTAAACTGGCTGTGTTGGTTACTGATGTGTATGTAAATCATATGTGATCAGACTGGCTGTTCTTTATTATACCTTCTTCAAAAAACACTCTAGCTGAAACAGTCCCTATAACTTCAGTGTGAATGGATGTAAGCTATGTAAATATGTAAGTGTTTGTGACATTATAAAATCAATTTATTCAGAATTTGCTCTTAATATTTCACAAATTCACTACTTTAAGCTTTTCATTTTACAGGGCTGTATGGAAATTTGGATTTTGCATTTTTTTTTATTTTGAAAAAAATACTGAGTACTTAATAAACATCTTACATTGCACCAAATGAAGTTATGTAATAAAGGATGTTTATCAGAAACATTACACTCCCCCCACTACCAAAATCATACCATACACATGCATGATGGTTCATACTACCATGTGATGCCATCCAACCTGAAGACTAAATACACTAGCCATCATACTATTTCAATAAATCAAGCCTAGTTTGCTTCAGCGGTGAGCCATACTAAAGATACATACTCCTGCAACAGGCCATGTGTGGAGCACTGAATATGGTGAATGACAGAACAAAAAAAGAACAGTTTAAAGGATGAATAGTCTGTTAAAAAAACTATTACGCCTGTCTGACTGTGTGTGCCATTGGCTTTGAGAAAGATCCACAGTATGCCTATGCAAACAGTGGAGTTGAATGAGTTCAAACAGAGTTCCATTGAATCAGATTATACAGGAATAAATATAACTGTATAAAAGTTAATTGAGGAAGTGTGTAGGAGTATGGACTGTATAGGGGAACTACAGACATGACAGGCAAATCACTGTAGAGTGTGATAACCACCTCATATCTATATAACTTCAAACACTGTAGAAAAACTAGTTAATGAATAACAATTTAACATGTATTTTTCATTTGAAATTGTCTAGCAGTAGTACTGAGGAATTGATCAACTCTAAATAAAAATACATTATATGGACAAAAGCATTGGGACACACCTGATTTCCGGTGAAGGGCAATCTTCATGCTCTGGACAATGCTGTGCATTGTGAACGGTTTGGGGAAGGAAGGTCCTTTTCTATTCCAGCATGACTGTGCCTCAGTTCACAAAACAAGCTCCTTAAAGACATGGCTGGATGAGTTCAGTGTGGAAGAACTTGACTAGCCCGCACAGAACCCTGACCTCAACCCCATCCAGCATCTTTTGAATGAACTGGAACGGAGATTGTGAGCCAGACCTTCTCATCCAACATCAGCGCCTGACCTCATAAATGCTCTACAGAATGAATGGGCTCAAATTCCCACAGAAACACTCCAGAATCTTGTGAAAAAATCTTCCAAGAAGAGTGGAAGCCCTTATAAATGCAAAGATGGGACCAAGTCCATATTAAAGCCAATGAATTTGAACACAATGTCATTAAAGCCCATGTTTGTGTAATGTGGCAGTGTGCAGTAGCAAGGTGACACAAATCGAGATGATCACAGCAATGATACACAAGCTTAAGAAACAGCTGTAAATGTGACGACGACAACAGAGAACTCACAAAATATATACCCCTGAAGTGGAAACATGCTATATATATCAACAGCGACTGTAAGAACACCTAAGAATGGGAGGAGACAGGGATAAGACACAGGTGCATTACAAGGGGGTGGGGCTTGACTGACATGGCTCGAAGAGTATATGAAAGCAGAAAGGGGCAAAGGCAGGGTGTGACAATATTCTAAGACAAGTAAACTTATTTATTTGAATTTTATTTCAACATCCAAAGTTACTTTACTGTCATCATCAGCTGTGTTCACGTACATAATGTGATGAGACAACGTTTCTCCAAGGACCACGGTGCAAGTTACGACAGACACTATACAAACAATACAATAAATAAACACCACAACAATTGAAGAGCAAATTTCCAAAACTCACTCAGTCCATTTTTTGTGATATTTTAGGTGACACCACTATTGGCATGTTTTTACATGACCTCTTTATGTGCAATAGTATAACCGACCAAAACTCACTCAGTCCTTGCATAATACACAGTACAAGATTAGGTGAACTCACTCAGTCCACTGTATCTTTACCAGTACTGGTAGACAGAAGTATGTTTACAATTTTTATGCAGTTAGCGGTCATTGACTCTATGCTGTGTCATGTATTCGGATATAAATATTGATTTACTTAAAAATTGTTTGTATTATATTTTTTAAACAAATTTACCTGTACTAAAATGTGCAGGAGTTGCACTTTAGAAACAGGCATTGAAAAATGACAAGTAACTGTAAAATTTCAGTAAAATAAATTATTTCCTGTAAGAATTGCTTTCCAATAGATAAAACAGGTAAAATGCGATTTTCTGGGAAAAAAAAGCTTTTGGATTGAGTGAGTTTTGGAAATTTGCTCTTCAACTGTACAGTAGTATAATCGAACAGTATAATGTTAATGCTACATAAACATTTCAAAGTGACAAGTATTGCACCATCAGTATCATAAGTTTAAAAATGTATCAAAAAGTCTGCCCAGCTGACGAGCCCACTTGGCCATGGAAGTTGAGTTGAGGGACCAAGACAGGTCCTCCGTGATGTGAACTTGATATTTTAAATCCTCTTAACAAAGGTGCCATCAGTGGTGAGAGGTGGGTGGGCGGTGCTGATTTCCTGAAGTCTATTATTATCTCTTTTGTTTTGTCGACGGTAAGCGGAGACATCATCATTCCTGATAAGACCCACCAGCTTCACATTGGTACGATGGCAGCGGTGATATCTAGTTTTACCTCTGACGTTTTTTTCGCATGTTTGCTTCTTATACATTCCTCTTAGATTAATATATGTATGCTAATGTCTATGTTTGTGTGTGTGTAATAATGGACAGGTCAATTGTTTATCGCATTACAGTGACACCTGTCAAGGGGTGGGATAAATTACGCAGCAATTGAAAAGCCAATTCTGGGAAGTTCATGCGTAATATAGTAGTTAGCACCTACCAAAAGTGGTATAAGGAACGACAATAAGTGAACTGGCAACAGGATCATTAGCATGAAAGGCTGAATGATGTGTTGAGCAAAAGTGGAAGAAGGTGGACTGGAGGAAGGTGGTCTGGTCTGATCATTCTTTCTTTTACATCATGTGGATGACTGGGTGCATGTGTGTCACTTACCTACCTTTTAGTTCTGCAAGTGGCGAGGCGAGAACCACAGATCTGATTAGTCTGTCCGGCAGATCCTGCAGGACTGAGCCCTGAAGAGTTTGGAAGCCACGCCAACACCTTTGTCACGTTCCATGGACCATTCCTGAACAATTTCTGCAGTGTGGGAGGGTGCACTATCTTGCTCAAGATGCTCAAATGCCCATCGTAGGTGCTTTTGGCAGTGGGCAGGGGTCAGCATGGGCTCTCTGACTGGTCTGCGGATATGCAGTCCCATTCTCAGCAAGCTGTGATGCACTGTTTATTCTGACACCTTTCCATCACAACCAGCATTAATGTTTCCAGAAATTTGTGCTATAGCTCCAGACCAGGCAGACTAGCTTTCAGTCTCCTCATGGAGATGCTCTGAGTCAGTTGTCTTGCCATCATAATTTGGCTCTTATCAAAGTCACTCAGATTCTTATGCCTGCCCATTTTTTCTGCTTCCACCACATCAACTTCAAAAACTGACTGTTTCCTTGCTGCCTATTATATACCACTCTTTCACAGGTGCCACTGTAATGATATAATTAATGTTATGCATTTCACCTGTCAGTGGTTTTAATGATTTGGTGGAATGGGGCATATTCCAGTTACAGGGCATATAGTGTGGAGACCAGATACAGAGAGCCTGTTAGCAACAGGAGTTAAAAATACTTACATATGACTGGAAATTGCGCAAGCAATGGAAGATGAGATGAAACATGTAATGTCATAGCTGTGATGTGATCTCAGGAAGTGCCAACCATCTTGTAGATCTAATATATTGGAGAAACATCTACGATGAGAGAAAATGGCAGAGAATGAAATAATACTGTGATGACCAAAAAGGATGGTGGTAAAGAGATTTACACATATGATTTGTCATTAAAATACTTTAAAAAAGTTTAATCTTATTTGTATGTCTCTACCTTTTGATAAATGTTCTACTACCTGCAGCGTTCCCCTTCTCTTTAAATGTGCCATTATACTTCATAAAACACCTTTCCAATGGCGATTTAGCAAATGGTCCAGTCTCATTACCCAAAGTGATAATGGCTTTATAATATTACTGGTTCTTTCTTTTAAGTTATTCACACGAGTAATAAAGCTAATAGGCATGCTATTATGTTTGACAGTGTTTCTTAATTCTAGTCAAATAACCCTGGACTGCACATTTTCTTTGCATCAACACACTCACTGGGTTTTACATCCTTGGAGCAAGGCAAGCGCCACTGCTACTCCATTAACAGGACAAAAAATAATATTAATTTTTCAGGTTAATAACTTTTCCTCTCCCTTTCTCATATTTTCTCACTCAGGCTGATTTTGGCATGTTGCCTGTGATATCCACATAACTTCAGATGAGAAAGTAAATGTTGATATTCATGCATTTGAAGCAGCAGAATCTGTCTTACATGAGGAGACTGAGTTGTTTGGAAAGTAGTTTTAAATTTGACTGAAGCCAGTCATGCAAATATACCAGAAATGCTCATTTTACTCCAAGTGAAGATGCCCTGCAAGTTATTTACTTAAAGAAGAAGCAGCAAGCCCAACCTAAGCAGTTCAGCTTGGGTGGAAACATGACGAAATTTGGCCGTAAATGTAGTCAAGCGTCGGCAGTCAACAGATCTTTAGGGAGACTTGCTCATTTGTTATTACTGTATGTGGTTGTACTAACATCACAGCATTCCGCCACCATCTGCTTCAGTAGAAAATAACAATAATAAAACCATTTTAGCATGTAATGTTTCATTTCATAAACACAACACTTGGCCACATTTCGTGCTGTACGTGCTCATGTTTCCATGCCGTGAAATGTAGCTTGAAGAAGATCTGCTTTTGTATGGGGTACTATTTTTTTTTTTAACATATTGTCCCTGGGAGACCCAAACCTTGCATTTTCATTTTGTGCTAATCAGTGGAACAAAAGCTTTTTCCAAGGCATTGTGGGCCATTTCTATTGGTACAGTAATGGAGAAACAAGGTTTTGTTCTGACTGCAATGATATATAGCACTAACTGATGAGCCACTTTTTAGGTACCTTGTCTCATTGTCCCTTTTATCAGCTACACTTGCCATATAAGTGCAAAGTGTGAGTGTGTGTGTGTGTGTGTGTGTGTGTGTGTGTACAGTGGATCACACATCACACACAGTAGTGTTCCTGGAATTTTTAAACACCATAGTATCACTGCTGGTTAGAGAATAGTGCGCCAGTCAAAAATAGCCACCAAGAGTGATCACGGATGAAGAATCAGAAGACGACCAACACAATATGTGCAGAATCAGATGGATTGTCATCAACAACTTTAATGTGGAGTAAAAAAGTAATACATGTCTAATACAGTGGGAATACAGTAACAATGTTTGAAAGATCTAGCTGCACTGCACTGTGTGATCAGTGTCAGTAATGTGCTGATTCACTACCCAGAAAATACCTGCTCATGGGTGGTCCTGTGTGGGTCCTGACCATTGATGAAATAGGACAAACAAATGATGCAGAGAAACAAACAGTCTGGATAAGTCTGTAATTGTAAACTACAAAGGTCACCTATATGGTAAGAGGAGTTGATAAAATTGGCAAGAATTGTTGATTCTAAAGAACTTTGTCTATGTATGTGAATGTGCCTGGTGAAGCTAAACTTCCAAACAATTGACACAGGACATTTTGCATGGCGTTTTCCTCATCTGCCACCTCCTACCAATTTCTTGGTATTTTGAATACCCTTCTTATGATTTAGTTTTGGTGCTGGGCTCGTATGTGGATGCACGTAAGAGCTATTGTAAACATGTAAATGGAACATGCCTATTGTACCTTCTACCTACTTAATCATAACTGCAATCTTAAGTGGACTGCTAAGTCATTTACGTACTTGTTTTCAAGTAGAAGTAGGAGTTTGCTGTGCATAACTATTCTCATTTATCATGTTGCAATATTTTCCACTGCCAAGTCATCTTCCAGAAATACTGGATGAGTGGTGCAGTGTGGTGTCAGCTGCAATCAACGGTCACATTTGTTGGAGACATGGATCAGTATGAAATATGGCAAAGGATTATTCTGAAGATAGTGTTTTTCTTCTAAGCAATTAATTCATACATAGTAGTTTTCAAGATGGTGGTGCACTAAATTGCAGTGGCCTCTCTGGGTCAAAACCCTTTGGTACAGGTTTCAGTCAACTTTCACACCAAACCTTTGCTCACATGTGTATCAGAACAGCTGGTACTTGTGTCTACATCTGACAGACCCTGCTTCAGTTAAGATATAAACAAAAAACGTACTTGAAGGTTGCACTGCTGAAAAAGTTCTGTGAGCTCGGGGACCAGGCCCTCAGACCATGGCGTTACCTGATACTGTTGGCCAGGGGAGGGGACATTGTAAGTGGCGGGTGGGAATGAATGCTAGGCTAAAAGCTAACGCTAGGCACCCAGCCATCCCGCACATCCGGTGGGATGTTTGCTCCCTTGACAAACTACTAGCATGAATTCAGAGACTTCTGTATGTTAATCTTTGGATACATGGCTCAGTGACAGCATTCCACAGCCACTTCCAGGACACTGGGGACGGATGACACATATGGCAGGGCATCTGGGCCATCACCAACTACAGGGCATCTCCACCTGCCTGTGATGGTGAGACGTCCCATCCAGATGTTCTGAATTACATCTACATACAGTTTGAAAGTCACATGACAGCGAGGAATACCACCTCGCTCCCCAGTATCCAGGTACTTGGCCGGACCATAGCTGATGTGAGGGAACACTCTACTTTGAGTCAACGGAAGGCTGCCGGACTAGGCAGTATTCCTGGTTGTGTGCTAAGAAGATGTGCTGACCAGCTGGTAGATGTTCTCACAGACCTCTTCAGTATCTCTTTGAGCACTACAGTTGTTCCAGCGTGCCAGTTGTCAAAGAATATCACCCCGTCATACTCACAGCCATCATCATGAAATGTTTCGAGAGGAAACATAAAATCACTGCTGCCCCCCTCACTGGACCCTATACAGTTTGTATGTCATCCCAATCACTCAACAGACAATGCCATCTCCGCAACCCCTCACATATCCCTCACACACCCGGACCAGAAGGACACATACATGAGAATCCTGGACCTCCTGACTGGGAGATCTTAGTCAGGATTGAGAGAAACACCTCCAGTACCGCGAACCTAAGCACAGTGGTCCCCCAGTACTGTGTGCTTAGCCGTCTGCTGTTCACACTGCTGACCTACGACTATCCAGCAATGCACAGCTATTGAGCAATCCACAAAGTTTTTCGATGACAAGACTGTGGAGAGTTTGATCAATGAGAACTGTGAGGGGACATACAGAGAGGAGCTGCAGTGGTTAATGGACTGCTGCAGAGCTAGTAATCTGAATGTGGACAAAACAAAAGACTTCAGGAGGGCACTCTTCACTGAACACCAATGGTAGCCTCAGTGGAGCTCATACCAAGTTCCTTCACCAAGAACCTCACATGAACCCTCAATAGCAGCTACATCACAAAAAAGGCCCAGCAGCATCTCTACTTCCTGTGGAGACTGACTAACCCTCCTCACCACATTCCCTGTAGCTGCATCATGGCTTGGTGTGGAAATTGCTCCGTTTCGGACCACAAGACCCTATAGAGGATAGTGAGCACTGCTGAGATCAGGGTCTCTCTTCCCTCTGTTATGGACATTTATATCACAAGCTGCCCTCAGGCTATCAGAGTCATAAACTGAAACATAAATTGTACCCACACACACACACACACACATACACACACAACACACCACTGAACTGAATTTCTTCCTTCTCTAACACAATTCATATGCACATCGAACTGTTCTGCCTTAAACAAACAACTCACATCCCAACTGCCCCTGTAAATACCCTTTATTTATTACATACTGCTCATTCTCTGTCCTGTTGCTGCTGCTATTTGCATTATTATTTATTGCTGTCTATTTCTAATGCTGAATTCATTTAAACGCCCTAAATTCATTTAAGTTATTTGACCAGGGGTGTCTAACTCTGGTCCTGGAAGGCCGTGGTCCAGCACGTTTTGGTGATTTCCCTGCTCAGAAACACCTGGTTCACCTCGCCAGTTAATTGCCAGGTTTAGTGAATGTGTTTGAGGAGAGCTACCATCAAACTGTGCTGGACACCGGCCCTTCAGGACTGGAGTTGGACACCCCTGTACTTGACTATATAGGGGGAAAATACATTTAGATATGATTTAGGTCATACCTAAGGCCAACTGTGATGGGGTTGAAGTCTTAGCTACTCTACATTCAAGCCTGTTTCTTTCTCTTAACCACAAATATTTACCCGATCTCCCACATACACACATACATAAACACACGCACATGCTTAAAACCACACATTCACTCAGAGTTATATATCATTCAGCTTCACAAACATCACGTCTCAAATTAGCTGGCTGAATAAACAAGCATAGGCGTGCAAATGCACAAACACATTTCATCTAACAGACCCAATAAGATGCACAAAGCAGCAGGTATGGACACAGCGGTGGCTAACATCATTAAGCATGGACCACCATGCCCGTGTCTGGTGTGTATGCGTGCCTGTGACATTTGAAAGCAACAGGGGTGTAAGCTTGGTCTGTCACACTGATAACACTCTCCCTGGGGCCAGTGTGAGAGTGAGCTGCCCAAACTTTATTTATTTTATTCCCATTAATCCCCTGAACCCCTAGGACAGTGGTAGCTTGTGTGTGTGTGTGTTTGTGTGTGTGTGTGTGTGTGTGTGTGTGTGTGTGTGTGTGGTGCCTCATTATCGGCAGGCCACACCTGTTTTGAAGTGAGCCTGATAAATAGAGCTGTATACAGTAACACACCAAACACACACACATGCATTCTCTCTTGAAGTCTGACTGGGTAACACTGTTCATTCATGAAACAGTTTTATTTCTCTTCTGTTTTAAGATATGAAGATATGAAGTTGAAACTGAATTATTTACTGGTTTGTTGTTCAGACACTTTCACCAACCTTCTGGTCATTTTGAACCAGACAAATAAACTTTTTCTCTTTTTGATCAGTCAGAAAGTTAAGGGTACATAGATAACATACTGGTTACCATCGGACTGATTCAGCAATCTTTATGCTTTTTTGTCAGATTTGCCACTCAGACTTAAACACATGATTAGAGTGAAAAATCAAAATGTCTACATTCAGTCCCAGCTCTATTTTAAAAAGGCAGTATTAATGATATGGTTACTTTTTATGAGAATACTGTTTGAATGTGTGCCCACTAAATAATCTATTGATTTAAACCATGCTCATTTAAACAACAAAACATCATCAATGCATCTTTAATAATTACTGTAAAATCCCAGTGAGTGGAGAATTAAATAATGGAATATTACAATACTGAGGTCAGACTGAGTCTCAGCTATGCTCAGATTCACTCATCAAAGGGCAAAAAGAATGATTATATAGTTTTTGTTTGGGTCCGGTGCCACAAAAGTGCCTCAATTTTGCTGAGCTCATGGTCCAAAGCTGGCAAAAAGCTAAAAAATATAGGAACTATTGAACATTTTGAAAAGACATCTTTTAATGACAGTAAATACACAAAAGAATTGTACGTTTTTATTATTTGTATTCTTACTACAATTATTATTTATAAGAATTATTACCAATATTGTAATTACATCTAATAAAATCCTACAACAGAAACATTATAAAGAATTATTTTTATAGCAAGTTTGCGTGGGGGATCCTGTCCAATCTGGCAGCTCTGTTAGTTCTGTTTGAGCAGTGCAGACCATTGTCTTAAAAATCATTTTTGGCCAGTTTGTAAGAGAGCAGTGAAGAGGTCAATGTTTTTAAGGAGCTCAAATCCACTTTATAGGCCTACTGGAGCTCATGTTAGACTCAGCCAGATGCAGTTTGAGTTTTTATTCTCAGTAATTAACACAACTGAGAATACATTAGATAACTAGCTATCAGTCTGGAGCAGTAGGAAAATGATTTGGACTGCACCTGTGGTAAAAATCCCTTTATTGTTTTGAACTATGCGAGTTCTCCAGCTGTGCCATATTGCAATCTCCAAAGTGTCTAATGTACAGAGCTGGCAGCTGTACGCACCATTTGTTTCCCCATGGAAGCATGTGGATTCATAAATGTATGGACATGTCAGTTATTCTGATGGTTTTTCTGCTTTCAAATGTTTTTCAAATATTTGTTGCAATCCTGCACATGGTAAACAGTTATTTTGTGAAATACATTAACAGAACAATTACATGAGGAAAATCAGTGAAAGTGAGAAACGGTGTGAGTTAAGCAAAAATTACATCACAGGTTTTCCCGATGGGCTTCATACTCTACATGTATTCTAAGACTGCTTTTTATCTATGGAATGCAGTTAAGTCAGTATTCACCCTTCATTAAGCTCCCAAATCATTCTGGCCAACTCTGGATACAACCTATTGGTTCTTCAGTTGATCTCCAGTTCGCCACTGCTGGTTCTCCAAATGTTCCCAATAGAAAAAAAAAACGACTCTTAAATTTGTTGTTGACCTATGCAAGTTGTCTGGGTTGCATCCTTACTTACTGACCAACCACTGACTTTATTGTTGGTTGTTTGTGTAGACCCCCGTGCTAGCACAAACATACCTTCTGAGCCATAATGGGCAGGCAGAATGTCCCACCAAACCAGACTGTATGGTGTGAAGTGAATACTGATATTACTAGATTATTGCTACCTAGATCATTTTGTCTGTCGTGGCTAGCAGTAGTTGCTTTAGTTAGGCTTGTTTTCAACCCCCTTTGATAGATGATCCTGGTGGTTAGGTATCTACCCCTGCAATCGGGGGGTTGTGGGTTTGAAACCCAGAACCGCCAATGGTACCACTGAAGAATCCTTGAGCAAGGTACGGCCCCCACACACTACTCCCTGGGTGCTGCATTCCTCGCTTGCTGCTACTTCACTTGGTGAATGGGTGGAATGCAGGGAAAAAATCACACTGTTCACACTGTGTGCTATGGTGTGTTCACATATGACAAATGGACTTTACACTCATGACATTTGTCCACACAGTACAGAGATATGTCCACTTCCATAGCTATTGTTATACTCAGTCCAATCCATTGCAAATTGTGCCACAAACAGTTTTGCCTGTTATATCTTGTGTAGAAGACATAAAGCAAGCCTTCACTGACCTATACTTGAACCACAGAAATATTGTTTTGAAAACAACAGCATCTCTTGGGATTACAAAGCCTTAGAAGTGTTTGTCTAGGCTTGTGATGTAGACAAATTCTCGCTTCCGTGTGGTTCGCTTTTGGCTCAGCGACTTTGGTCTAATTTTCCTGCAAAGAAACAATGCCAGTGTTGATGAAATGGGATGAAATGTTTTACCACAGAGACATGAATCTTCCATGAGATCCTTTCACTTTTTAGACCCTCTTGTGAAGTACAAGCTACTGAGCTTCAACGCATTTCTTCTACTGGCATCACTAGAACAGTGTCTACTGCAATAGACACATTTAAGAAAGCACTAGGTGCTTCAGCATAGACATCATTCATTATCTAGCATTTTTCACTGATGGGTTTCAGTGGCTCTTTGGCTTCCTATCTTAGCCTACATGAAGTATGCGAAAGAACTAGTTCCTCTGAAACCTCCCTCTTGCGTGCACGTCTAAATGCAGCACCATGGGTTTGCACCGCACTGCTGCACTCTGCCAACGGAATGCAGTAGAATTTCTGATGTCTTAGAACTGCCCTGCAACTCCACTGAGGCTGCTTGTGCTTCTCTTTTCATCACATCTAGGCCTCACTGAAGCTCACCATGGGAGTTTGAGTTGGACATGATGGCAGTTTTCTGTAGGCTGTTCATGCTCAGGGAGCAAACACAGAAAGTATGCTGCCTGATGTCACTACAGTTGCATCATTAGACCCAGAAGCCGCTGCGAAAAGACCAGAGTTTAAAGATATTTAAAGAAACAAATACCATTTATATGGTCTGGAGCTGTATCACAGAATCTCTAGTTGTTTACATGTTTGCCAAGAATCTGGCGTGATCGATGATAGATAATTGATGCTAATGTAACAGGGGTTCCTCAAACGGTCAGGGCCTACACATTCTCCTTTCATTCTCCAAGCTATTTAACCTAACTGTCACGAACAAAACAGAATAGACCCAGTTTTCAAAAAAACATAGAAAACTGGTAAACAGGCAGTAACACAGGCAGTAAACACGTAAGGAATGCCTCATGTTATGTGCACACAATTGAAAATGAAGAAAGAGTACAGTTTATTAAAATTCTTCTCTACCCCACTTTTTGCCTCAGTCCACACTTACAGTGTGGCTAATGTAACAATCCAACCTCATGTTTGTCTCCTTGTGCATACTATGTTTGATGTCTACAATTAGAAAATATGATGTAATTTCAACATATACAAATAGAAGGCCAGCTCCTTCAGATCTAGGAGGCCTACCAGGATTATATAGTTCAAACATCTCAGAGATGTATTTAGGGCATAAACCATTGAGTGACTTGTACACAATGAGTAATGCTTTACCATTGAGAGTCAGTGCAAGGACCTGAGAATTGGGCTAAAAGCTAATGCTAGCCAGCCAGCTACCATCCATCCTACTTATTACTGTTTGCTCCCAGGACAATAAACTGGACTTTATCCGACTAGAACAAACTACCCAGCAGTTTTTGTTTTTATGGAGCTCAGCGTCAGCGTTCTGCACAAGGCTTCTTGACTGGAGTAATCAAACACTGCTCTGTCCAGCAATACCTGAATAGAGGCCTTGTCAGAGCCATCAGTGAGCTCCAAAACACACACCCAGATAGACTGTACACTATATGGATAAAAGTATTGGGATGCCTGACTATTACACCAACAGGGATATAAATAACATTGCCTTCAAATGCATAGACTTTGATATAGAGTTGGTCAAAACAGCTTTCAATCTTCTTGGAAGGCTTTCCACCAGATTTTGGAATTTCTGTGGGAATTTGTGCCCATTCATTCTGTAGAGCATTTATGAGTTCAGGCACTGATGTTGGACGAGAAGACCTGGCTCGTGTTCTCCGTTCCAGTTCACCCCAAAGGCTTTGGATGGAGTTGAGGTCAGGGCTCTGTGCGGGCCAGTCAAGTTCCTCCACACCAAATTCATCCAACCATGTCTTTATGGACCTTGCTTTGTGCACTGGGGATGCTGGAATAGAAAAGGTTCTTCCCCAAACTGGGTCCACAAAGTTGGAAGTATGGCATTGTCCAAAATGTCTTGGTCTGCTGAAGCATTAAGATGAAGGCCTTCACTGAAAGTATGTGGCCTGGCCCAGACCCTGGAAAACAAGTGTCTCAATACTTTTGTTCACATTGTGTATACTGACGCTAGAGATTTTAAACATGCAAAGGCATCTCTCCCTAAATTCCATCAGTATGTGGACTTTACAATGAGGTGGGCGAATGTTCTGAACTGTTTACACAAACCTTGCTGGGCATAAACGTCTCCCTCTGCAACTGGATGCTGAACTTCTGGGAAACCTCAGTCAGCCAATGGGGTCATCTCCAGCATCATGGGGGCCTCCAGGGCTGTGTGCTCAGCCCTATACTGTTTATGCTGATGACTTGTGAATATGCGGCACTGTACAGCTTAAACCATGCTACTACCTTCCTCAATGTTTGCACTTTTTACACACTTAACAACCAGGATCTGTGTTAATCCGAAATAGTACTGTTACCACTTTCGTCGACTCCACTGTATGTCCTTAAATATCGTATTGTTGCTCTTGTGTTTTTCTTGCTCTCTCCCTCTCTTTGTGCCCTGTGTAGTAATGTCCTATTCACACTTATGTAGTCTTGTGGCATTTCTGGTTTTGTTCTTTGTGTTGCACCATGTTCCTGGAGGAACATTGTTTTGTTTTACTGTGTACTGTGTATTTGGCTGAAATGACAATAAACCAACTTGATTTGACTTGATCAGCAAAACCCTTCTAGGCCCTCCTAAAAACACCTGACATGCCACTCTGCCCATTTCTTGAGGGAAAATAACAAATTACAGTGACCAACAAGCTTTAAAGTTATTTCAAATACATATTTAAAGTAATTTGAACACTTATTCTACATGCAGTTTAAATAAAGAAGAAGAAAAAACCCTGATCCAACCCATTAAACTTTTGATGCTGGATTGCTGTTAATCCACTGGTCTCCAAAACCTGTTCATTAATTCTTCTCATCTGTACTATTTTCACATCTGAAGTCAATTCATAACACAAGCATAACAAGTGATGAAATCCAGTTATGTATTTAATTAATTATTAAAAATGCTGCTGTTAATGTTAATTCCTGAAAATTAAACGTGAAAGGATCACTGTTTGATTCAGCTTCATCAGAATTATGCTAAACGCTCTAAATCGATTGCAACTGCGTCAGCATGGATATCTGATATCTTCTGATAAGTTATGGTTTGATTTAACACAACTGGTTTTCTTTTGCAAGAAGTAATTTGATCTGTAAGCTTCACTGAGGGAAAGTTAGCTATGCTGATTTCTGTTACATCCATTGGCTAATAACAGGCTTGTTATCCATCGCCCTCTACTTTGAGCTCTGTCTTAAAAACTCCTTATAAATTTCCACATGGATGGGTTGTTTTGTAATTTTAGACCCACATTTAATCTGGTTGTCACCAGATGTTCTCAATACGAGATCAACAATGGCCCTGTGAGACTAAACCATACCCACACTTAACCGGATATGGTAAGGAATTTGACTTGGGTATTATGCCCTGATGACTAAAACATACTCATTGACCCTACCACCAACGTTTCACTCTAGTCATCATCCAAACATGAAATTTATCTGTGCTTTAAACCACCCACGATAGATGTGATCACCCAAGCCTGTAGCATCATCAGCCAGTAATACAGCAGCCATGCCTTAATGCCCACGAGGAAAGCTTTCAACCAAAGCACCATCCTCTCAATGTAAAAAGCCCCTTCATTTCCATGGCGGGTTAGTCAGGGTTAGGAGTTAACACAGCTTTATCCTATAATGCACTTACATGAGAGAGAGAGAGAGAGAGAGAGAGAGAGAGAGAGAGAGAGACTAACAGGATTTCCTCTTTTTTAGAATGAATATCAAGGCTGCATCCTGCTGGAGCCTCCCCGTACGGACGTGCATTAGCGGAGGGGACTAATTTTATTAGATAAGGTTATTAACACTTGTCACACCAGGCGAAATGGCTCCCAAAATTACACATGACAAATGCTTCAGCTGACACCTGAGTGAAATCTAAATGGTGTCATAGAAGGAGGTGCAGCAATCCCCGCAGGGCCTCGCTGTGCAATTAGGGAATAAATATATGTTGTGTGTTCTGATGCAAGTAATTGAATTTGTCATTCACAAGCAGTTGTGTTAAACTGTATCACTGCAGGATGAAGGCGTATGCTAGCAATAGCGGCTGTGGTAAATTATTGCCATTCTAATGCAAATTCATCATTGCGTGATGTAATGTAGTGGCGAATGTGCCTCCAGAAACAGCGGGCAAGTGTACCTAAAGCTGTTTCTCAGTGACAATGATTAAAACCACAAAACCATTTAAGTTTACATTTACAGCTCCGGGAAAAAAATACAAGACCACTGCAATTTAGTTTTAAATCCGCATCTCTAGGAGTATGACGACCATTCCAGGCCAGTGTCTGTTAAATTCCTACACAAGCAGCTCATTCTGCTTTATGGGGTACTGATTAGTGATCACCTGAATCACATCTTATTTAATGAGGAAAAGTATAAAAACACAGCTGTAATCAACACTCTCCTCTCGCAGTGTGACCAGTTGGATGGTAAAACACTATTGGAAGTATGTCAAAGGTAATTATTGCCATTTTGTTTAAGAGTGAACAAGAGATTGGTTCAAGTACTGTAAACACTGCATCATTTCTCTTATTCTGATGTATTGATATTTCCTTTCAAATTAAGCCTTAAAGAACAATATTGTTATTTGGAAATGAGGAAAAATGTTGTCAGCTGTTCTTAAAAACTTAGGCAAAGCTGTTCAGTTCAGTACTTGCACCTATAAAAGATAAACATGAGAAACTGAACATTTTTGCAGTGGTCTCTTATTTTTGTCCAGAGCTGTATTATCAAGGAAGAATGAATGAAAGACATTCCTTGAAGGAGGTATATTTAGTCTCTTAGCTGTAAACACCCACACATTTTAGGTGTTTAAAGAGACTTAGAAGTAAAACAGAGGTTGCAGTTCCTGGACATCTAAACCTACATACATTTTGAGCTTATTTTTGCTGGTTCCTCACAGGGATCTCAAATGATAGACACCAAAGCCAGTGCCCAAACACAGCCTCTAATTAAAACACAACAGTTCTGCCTCCATTTGGGTGACAGGAAGGTTAAGTGGCATTTTGCCAAAATGTGACTGGAATGTATCGGAAGCTTTATGGGTTTTTATTTTATGATACGGGAAACATGTTGTTCAAATGTAGACATTCATTATCTATAACAGCTTAATCCGTACTAGGCTCGCGGTACCTGGAACCTATCCCGGAGTCTTCGGGTGCGAGGCATGAACTAACTGGGCCCCAGCCCAATGCAGGGCATGCACACACACACACACACACACACACACACACACGCACACACGCACCATTAATTCACACGCAAATGTAGACATACAAATAATAAATCACCAAAAGTATAAATAATATGAAAATATATTCATAATACAAACCAAGCCATAAAGAACTGTACAGAAACACAGTGGTGTTCAGTGAAGTCTAAAAATGGTGCCACTACATACCTGGTCTATTTCCCGCCTTCCCAAACTTCGCAAACTTAACAAAAGCAAAACAAAAAAAAACACAAGAAAAAAAGAGCTGCCTTAACATGCCTTAAGAAGTTAACAGAAAGTAATATAGCACACATTTCACGTAACTGCACTTGTTTGAGTAGAATTCCAAATAATCGTACTTTTATAATTATCTCAGTTCACTTTTAATAAGGTACTTGTCACCCCCAGGCCATGCCTGTTCAGGAAGGAGGCGCAGGCGCAGATTTCCATGCTTTTAGGGGTTTTTTAAAATTAAAATGCAAAACAAAGAAGGCACGAGGGCCACAGCTCAAACAAAGGGTAGAACCTGAACAGACAACTAGAACTAAAGCATTCAGACTATTTATACAGGTGCATGATCCCATAATGTGGATGTTACAGTACTTAATAATTCTACTTATTTTACTAATTTCATACTTATAGTGATTCTGCTTATATTACTAATTGTACTAATAGCACTACAATTTACTAATTATTATGAATATCATTTAACTTTTCAAAACAGTTACAAAGTAAATACGAGTGAAAAAAAGGTTAGTTACTGGGCTGCCTTGATTAATAAATAAACAGAATGTAAAAAAAGTTCACTTGATATTAACCCTCTGAGGTCCGAGGCCTGTCAGGCACTTTGAGGCAGTTTGCTGCACCTTTACGTTTTTAAGTATTTCATCTAACTGAAATCATCTATGCATAAGTGACACTTATGGTTATATTTTGGAAAACCTCAGCAATAATAATATGCAAATAAGGTGAATGTAATTACATTAGTTTTTTTATATTTTGTAAACATGACATGACAAAAACCTATTTTCAAAGCTTCAAACAAAGTAAAAAAAACCCCACATAAATATACCTGAGCAAGACTTTTGAAGTTTGAACCTTGTAAACATATGTCTTGGCTACAAAAAGGTAAGGAGAGCATTCAGAAATGTGTAGTTTCAATACAAATTGTAAAAATTTCAGACTACCTACGTTTTCCTCTGCTCTTTCACATGTATATTGAGTAGATGGGTGTTTCACACCTGTAACTTCCCCCTCCTCCTGTCAATGGTCATGTGACAATGGCTATCATTGTCTGCCTGCCCCCAAAGCACTACAAGCTACTGCAAAAAAAGAAGTCCCAAAATAAAAAAGCTTCTAAATCTTTTACAAAACTCAAGTTCAAGAGTTTTATTTGTCTCATGCAGTTATAGCTGGTACAACATACAGTGAAATGCTTCTTCTGACAAAAGACTGTGCTACACATGGTAAAAATCGATTTCACAAAAATACTATAAATGAAAAAGAAAAATATAAGTATAAATAAAAATAAGAAAAGAAGCCCCAAAATACAAAAGCTTAAATTAAATAAAGAAGAAATAAGTAACCAACACTACAAAAATTGCATAAGTAAAAAAAGAAAAATACATAAATGTATAAGTATAAATACAGTAAAAGACTAGATATAGCTTCATTCTCCCTATAAGCTAGCAGAAGCGTGATGCATGATTAGCCTATTTAGCCTAATGTTGGCTGATTAGCCTACTGTAAATGCAACTCTGAGCTCAAAGTGACATGGATGCCTGACAATGAACTTTGTTTCAGTGAGAAACATCTACAGAGTCCTTACTCATGCAAGGGATGTTTTATGAACTTTTAGAGAGTCTGATTGAGACGTGGACTGGAGACGTCTTTGCTTGTGGAATTATTCAGAATTCATGGAAACAAAGACATAAAAGAGACAAGAACAGTTTGAAATAAATAAATAAATAATGGTGGACAAACAAACAAAGACAGCCTTCCAACTTAAGCAGTGCCATGATTGTGTGTTTATTCTGCAGATACTCACTGTGTTTTTTAAAATCTCATTTGCATTTTTTAGATGCTTACAGCTGTGTGCCTTGTAGATGTGATGTGATGATTCTGAGAACTTCGGTTAATATCACAAACTGTAGTTCTAAAGTCTGAAAATGTAAAAAAGGACTGGATGTTGCTTCAAAGCTTGATAACCAGACAAGTCAGATGAGCATCTACATTATATGGACAAGTATTGAGACATACATGTTTTTTAGGACTAGGCCCCTTACTTCCAGTGAAGGACAATATTAATCAGGGGTGCCCCCAACCAGGGTGCCCTCAAAGACCACATGAGTAGCCCGCGGACCTGTTCTAAAAATAGCACAACTCAGCAGTGAGCAGCGTCTAACAGTTTTATCTTGTTGCTATTCTTTTTTAATCATGTTTGCATTTATATAGATTTGAAAATGAAAATATCTAAAAAAAAAAAAAGCATTTAAAACATGTTTATTATGCATGAAGTTTGGATAAGTTTAGGTAAATTCTGTTCTAGTGTATCAAACTGGTGGCCCTTCGTATGGCTCAGTACCAGTGAAGTAGCTCTCAGTTTCAAAAAGGTTGGTGACCCCTGATATTAATGCTTCAGCACACCTAGACATTATGGACAACACCATGCTTCCAACTTTGTGGACACAGTTTGGAGAAGAACCTTTTCTATTCCAGCATGACTGTGCCCCAGTGCACAAAGCAAGTTCCATTAAGAAATGAATGGATGAATTTGGGATGAACTGGAACGGAGATTGTGAGCCAGACCTTCTCGTCCAACATCAGTGTCTGACCTCATGAATGCTCTACAGAATGAATGGGCACAGAAACACAAAATCTTGTGGAAAGCCTTCCAAGTAGAGTGGAAGCTGTAATAAGTGCAAGAGGGGTGACCAACTCCATATTAAAGTCTATGTATTTGAGTCCCTGTTGGTATAATGGTCAGGCGTCCCAATACTTTCTGAAACTAATAAGTAAAACACAACAGTATTTCCTAACTGATTGGGAGTGTAGAGAGTGCGTTGAATAAATAACTGCTAAAATAAGTGGATGATGTGCTGATGTTCTGTCCAATGGCAAATAACAGAGAACAACAGGAAAGGTCTATAGCGGTTTTCGTGCAGCCATCCCAAAAAACAATTTAATCAAAATATGAGCTCCGATCACGATTTATGGCTTTTTTTCGTGCTAGGCCAACGCTTCACTACCTGGACAGAAGGAGAGAAATAATGAGTTGATTCCTTACCTTAACCTGACCCTAACCTTAACCTGAAACTTAACCTAACCCTAACCCTAAACCCTAACCTTAACCTAACCCTAACCTGAACCTTAACCTAACCCTAACCCTAACCTTAACCTTAACCTTAACTTTAACCTTAACCTTAACCTTAACCTAACCGTAAGAGTCACCAGTTAGCGCAGATACTGGTGATTTAACGCAGTGGGCATGAAAATACTTAGAGTGGTGTAGCATTGTCCCAGCACGAAAAAGTGAAGCATTGTCCTACCACAAAAAAAAGCTCTTAATCATGATCGGAGCACGTATTTTGATCAAATTGTATTTCATGAGGGCTGCACGAAAACTTGTGAGATCGGCTCGGTTATTCGCCATGGGAATACATGAGGGCTTCTGGTTTTGACATGCACTATATTAAAGGTTTTAGTCCACTCTTTAGGGACCCCCAGACTGCCCATGTTTTTGTTCTGTCGCAGATTCTTAACACAAGACAGGTCATCAGTGTTCTACACCCCCCAGATGATCTTGAACAGGTGTGTTTGGAGCTGGAATAGAATGAAAATGCGAACTGTCTAACATTCACCAGGAGCAGGCTGAAAACCTTGCAGTCAGAAATGAATAAAAAATCTCAAATAGGGGAATAATACATTTCCAACACATTTAAAATAAGCAAACAAACAATATATGCACAAATACACACGCACACACACACACACACAACAAATCAATTAATGTAATAAACAAATCAGTTAAATAAATAGATTCACACTATGTCCAACATTTGCAGTTTATCTGTTCCAGTGAATGAATTCTGTTGACACAGGTGTTAAATTGGGCAGACACAGCTTGAAATATTTCAAAAGAAAACATTGCCAACCGAATGCGGTGTTCTGGAGCAGCCACAGGGTCACCATGCCTGATGCCAAGAATGGGCTAGAGGGGTGTAAAGCCCCCAACTCCAGAGTTTTGGAGCAATGAAACTGTGTTGCCTGGTGTGAGTTATAGTGGCATCTTGTGATCCAACATTAATACCAAGACTAAGGATCCAACCCGGTCGCACAACTTTTTGTGCAGCCATCACGACATAAAATCTATTCAAAAATGTGCTGTGATCACGCTTTAGGCCTTTTTTTCATGCTAGGACAACGCTTCAGTACCCTATGTATTTTAACGCACAGTGTGTAACACTGCCAGTATCAGCACTAACTGGTGACTGTTAGGTTAAGGGTTAGGGTTAGGGTTAATGTTTAGGGTTAGGGTTAGGGTTAATGTTTAGGGGTTAGGGTTAGGGTTAGGGTTAGAGTTAGGGTCAAGGTTTAGGGGTTAGGGTTAGGGTTAAGGTTTAGGGGTTAGGGTTAGGGTTAGTGTTAGAGTTAGCGTTAGGTTAGGGTTAGGGTTAGGGTTAGGGTTAAGGTTAGAGTTAGGCTTAAGGTTTAGGGGTTAGGGTTAGGGTTAGGGTTAAGGTTTAGGGGTTAGGGTTAGGGTTAGAGTTAGGGTTAAGGTTTAGGGGTTAGGGTTAGGGTTAAGGTTTAGGGGTTAGGGTTAGGGTTAGGGTTAAGGTTAGAGTTAGGCTTAAGGTTTAGGGGTTAGGGTTAGGGTTAGGGTTAAGGTTTAGGGGTTAGGGTTAGGGTTAGAGTTAGGGTTAAGGTTTAGGGGTTAGGGTTAGGGTTAAGGTTTAGGGGTTAGGGTTAGGGTTAGGGTTAGTGTTAGAGTTAGCGTTAGCGTTAGGTTAGGGTTAGGGTTAGGGTTAAGGTTAGAGTTAGGGTTAAGGTTAGGGTTTGGGTTAGGGGTTAAGGTTAGGGTTAGTGTTAGGGTTAAGGTTTGGGTTAAGGTAGGGGTTAGGGTTAGGGTTAAGGTTAGGGTTAGGGTTCGGATTAGGGTTAGGGTTTGGGACTCTCCCCGTCTCACCGCCTTTCAACCTGTTTCAACTGCTTTGAAAAACAAAAACGATAAGGAATCAACTCATTATTTCTCTCCTGCTGTCCCTTAATCACCAGTTAGCGCTGATACCAGCGATGTTACGCAGTACGCATTGAACGGGACCTATTATGCAAAATTCACTTTAGTTATGATAGGTCTATGGGCTATTCAAAACATGTTAGTGAAGTTCTTTGCACAAAATCACTCTCACGTAAAGAGATATCACCAGCTCTATTCTTCACAGTTTCAGTTCCTTTCAAAACAAGCTGTTTGGATGGAGGGCCCCCATGTGATGTCAGGTGGGGGCCAATTTGCATAGAACCGCTCCTCATCTGTCGAGACTCCACCTACTAGCCTGTTCCTTGTCACGCCTTTCAGCGGCCTTCTTAGGTCTTTGCAGTTTTATGTTGCTGAATTCAGCTGTGCCTGACCACTGCAGTGGTGAAAACTCAATAAACACAATAAAACAATTGATTAAGGCAAAGAAATTGGCATGAAAATACACCAATCACGGCGTAAAATACATGTCTTGTTCCCATATACGTATACAGTAAGGTGTGCTCTGCTGCACCCCAACACCAGATCTGCCATTACGTCTGCTAGTTTAGCGAGCACGGATAAGCCGAGCACAAGTCTACGAGCACACATTAATTGTTTTGTTTGTCTTCTCTGCGTCCAACTCGGGGTCGAACATGTAGGGCTGGATACCGCCTATTTTTTGCCTTTTCCGCGTGTGTTAAGTGTCCCAATACTTTTGTCCACCTAGTGTACCTTTCACGCTTTCTCCCTCCCTTCCTTCCTTCAGCCTGGTCACCATACAGGCTAGGACCACTGTCACAGGAAAGAAAGAAAGAAAGACTTTCACTGGTGTTAAGGACATGAATTCTAATGTAAAATCCAGAAGTTAAACGCACAGCTTAAGCATGGGATGGCTGGGGCGTGGCCAGCAACATCTTATTTGCATAAAAGGGACAGAGCCTGAAATGACTTGTTTTGAAAAGGACCGAAACTGTGAAGAATAAAGTAGGTGATATCTCTTTATGTGAGAGTGATTTTGTGTAAAGAACTTCACGGACATGCTTTGTAAAGCCCATAGACCTGTTATAACTTGTTTTTTTAAAAAGTGAGTTTTGCATAATAGGTCCCCTGTAAAATACAGGGTAGTGAAGCGTTCTAGCACGAAAAAGTGAAGTGTGGTCCAAGCACGAAAAAAAAGCCCTAAAGTGTGATCGCAGCACGTATTTTGATTAGATTGTATATTGTGATAGCATCACAAAAACTCGTGAGACCGGGCTCAAGGATCTTATAGCTGAATGCACCGAAATTCCTTACTGCAATGTTCTAACGTAGCGTAAAGCCTTCCTAAGGGAACAGAGGTTGTTCCTGGAGAAAAGAAGTTATAAACTCTGTATTAATAGTCTTGAATTCAGAGGAAACACTGGATGAGCAGGCTTCTACAAACTTTTGGACCCACGGTGTATCTAGGATTCCATAGTTACTTGGTAAGAAAGGGCTAGGACGAGGCTCATCATAGAAAGACAGAGATGTTGAAATTCTCCACATCTCCTTCTTGAGATTATCTGAAAGCCGTTCTCGATAATTAAGATTATACTGCTGGTGAGTTCATTCTTGAACCACGAGGAAGGAATTGTGGGTGTAATTGAATGAACACTATTCAGACTCTCTCAGGCTCTGCAGGCCTCATGAGATTTCTGTTGCAAAGCTGTAATGGAGCACAATGTGTATAATAGAGTGCCTTTCAGGTGCATCTTTCAGTGTACAAAGTCACACGCAACGTGTATGTTAGGGTACACACTCATGTTTTTCTGCTCTTTCACGGCACGGCAAGGAAATTGCTTCTGTGCGTGTGATTGACAGGCTTAGATTAACACTCATTAACGATGAAGTCGGGAAACGGACAATGAGAATCGGGAGGAGAGGGCCTAGTTGAATACACTCCGCCGCTCGGCTGCTGTTCAATCGCCCACCTCCATCCTGCCATAATCTTAAATATAGAGGCTCTGGTCTCCATGTGAATTTTAATTCCCTTCTCCCATTGTGCTCTGTATCTCTCTCTCTCTCTCTCTCTCTCTCTCTCTCTGTATCATCATGGAGTTCTATTTCTTTCACACTAAAATAACTGAATTACTGACACCAGGACACGAAGGCTCGATGTATTCCCTCATTATTGCCATGGCAACCCTAGGCTCTGAGCACACACTGCCAGTAGAGACCAGAGAGAGGAGTGGAGTTCGCACCATTGTGCTCTCAATAAAATGGAAGGGTGAAGAGGATTGCTTCTCTCTCTCTCTCTCTCTCCCCCACAGTGGAGGAGAAACAGGTTTTAAACACAAGCGGCTGCTGTTTGTCAGGAACTCACATGAGGAGAGACGTCTGTAAATTCAAATCAGAAGAAAAAAAATTGCAGCCAGTCAGCCTCCTCCTGTATCTGTTGCCCACCCGCCACCCCCCTCGTGCCCACTGAGTCGGTGTGAAGCAAACCTCGTGCTCTGCTGTTTGGTTCTGACATGGCAAGCTGGCGCGCTACACAGCTTGGCTCACAGGAGAGCAACAGCCACCAACCTGTCTGTCAGCACACACACCAACCTGACAACACACACCCCTCACCACACACACACACGCACACATATCATTTCTGTGGTCTGCCTCTCTCTTATTTCTCGTTTTGTATCCATCTTCTTTCTTTTTTCTTCTCTCAAATTATTGCCACAGGTGGCAAATAATGAAAAAAAAAATGTGTATATATATATGTATATATATATATATATATATATATGGTACTTATTTGTGAAGGATTCAAAGTAATCACTTTTGCTTTCACTTCACATTTTAATAATGTACTTTTACTTCTTCAGATGTAGTTTGATTTCTTCATTGTATCTTTTTATATATTTATTCCTTTATTTATTTATTTGTTTATTATTATTATTAT
>JBBPCX010000001.1:7329903-7349297 GCA_037974365.1 Hydrocynus forskahlii | reverse complement strand
ATCATCATCATCATCATCATCATCATCATTATTATTATTATTACTAACATTATGACTATTACATGACTAATGCTTACTCAATTTTATTAATATTATTTTTCATTGCTGTTACAGAGAAAACACAAATGCGTTTCAGTTCGCAGAACCATTAGAGGAAAGCCTGGTTAAACTGAAAAGACTTGATTAAACTGAAATATATGGTGGAGACAGAGAGAGAGAGGAGACATCAGTACACTTTGCTCAATTTGTCATTTTTATTCATTTTCAAATGAATTTAATTAAACTGAATTCTTATAAGTTGCCAAACGTGCCTTTTCACCCCGAGGAGGCATGTAAGCCATCACCTCACTGGCTAAACAATCTGCTTGTAAAAATTGCACTCTTTTGTAAATAATCTACCTGGTATTGTGACCCTTAAGCAAGTAACATGAGCTTTTTTTGTAAAGCGCAAACCATAAAATAGGCTTAAACAGTATAAAACAAATTCTAATACTTTGAGATTCAGTTGTTTAACCCAGTGATCTGACTCACTAACTTTCAAATGTTAATATAACCTACCTTTTAAGGTAATAATTTAATTAAATAATTTAACTAAATTACTATGACAATTCTTTAATAGTGTTTGTTTTGAATATTTCCAGGCCATTTACCCAATTCACACACACCCACACCCACACACACGTGTGTGTGTAGTCATGCAGAACGTAATGTAATCAGTCTCAGAATATTTTATATTACTATTTTCTCCTTTTGTACTCACATCACATTTTATTTTATTATTTTTATTATTTCCAAGGATACCACCATGCAGACTTTATGTGAAAAAGTCATTTTAAAAAATGCACAATGTACGTATTTACCCTTGAGTAACTGACTTTAATACTATTGTCATCATTGCCTTTTTGATAATGTAAAAATAAACACCTGCTTTTTACTTTGCTGTAACATTCTACAATGAATGGACCAATAGAAATGCCCCAAAGGTACAAAATTCCATTAAAAGTTAAGAATGATTTTCCTTCTCTTTTATCCATGACAGAAACACTTCTCTCTCTCCCTGTAATTTCCTCTCCCTCTCTTCCCTTCTCACTATGTCCTCCTTTTTCTTTCTTTTCCTTTCTCTCTGTCTTCTTTCAGCCCCCTACCTCGGTCCCCCTTGATACTTCTTTTTTCTCCTCTTTCTCTTTTCCTCCTTTTCTATTTCCCCATCTGCCTCTCTCCGATTTTCCCGTTTCCCTGTCTTGTTAAACTCCCCCCACCTGTCTCTCACTCCTTATCTACTTCTGTCACCCAGTCATTTTCTCCTTTTGATCGGTCAAGTCATGCGTGAGTGTAAGTCACTGTTGCACGATGCTGTTTCAGCCCTGCTGCATCACTGGGATGTGTCTGGGGATGCTCTATTGTACCATCTGCTCACTTCAAATGTATGGCTGGCTCCTGTAAAACATGTTCAACAGGATATGTGAAAGAGTACATGTTATGTAAAGTGGTTTATGGGATAATGTGAAATTAAAATGTTCTTAAAAAAGGCAAGTGTTTAATAATTAAAGTTTGCATATTGCTAACTGGTGAGCTTTCAGATAAATACCAGAGAGGAGGACCTTCTAAAGACCTTAGGATCTTCTAAGGTCTAATCTTGAAATGGGTTTATTTCTCAAATCAGGAATTTATTTACAGTGGTCTCTAGGCAGATACAGCCAAGCGAGCTCTCCCATTGGTCAGGCCTTCAGGAGCCAGACTGAAAGTTTTACTGATTATATTAGATGACTGTAAACATAATTACTTTACATTACATTATGATCATTTGGCAGACACTTTTATCCAAAGCAACTAACAATATGAGGACACATTCAAGTTTTAGGACAGTGTGAGAACCAGTGGAGGGTTCTAAGTGCTAAATCTTTATGTAAGAGTAATGCAAGACGATTAGAAGATGAGATGCTCTCTGAACAGACGAGACTTTAGGAGGTTTTTGAAGCTAGAGAGGTATCCTGCTGCTCTTGTCGGCTTAAGCACCTCATTCCACCAGTGAAGAACCACAAAAGAGAAGAGTCCGGACTGGGTATGCCTTGTGAGTGTGGATGACAGAGCCAGCTGATGTTCCGTGGAGGAGCGGAGGCAGCTAGTAGGAACGTAAGCCTGAATGATGGGATTAAGTTAGTTGGGTGCAAACCCAGATTCCACTCTGTATGCAAGTGAAGTTAGTGAAGTGAAAGTGGAACAAATCAACCACAGTGGGTGTTAATTAGGGACAAACATCACTCTAGGCCTCTTGGAGGTCCCAGATATGTCACTGGTTGTGAATACAAGCAAGATGGAACGTTTCTTCTCAAAACCTTGAATCTCCATGTTTCATTCAGAATGATAAAAAATGCTCATGTACAGCAGCCTAAGTTTAGGGTGTACTCATATTAAGCGATCCGTACCACGCCTGAGCTTGTTTGGCCCCCAAAATCCAGTTCATTTGAATAGCAAGATTGCTCAATACACTTGAGGAGATGGTCCTGGCAAAGTTCAATTGTACTTGTGCACGGTAAGTGTCTAGTGTAATTGGTCACTGAACCCAAGCATGGAACTCAAATGTGACAGGGCAGCAAAGGGATGACTATGGATCTGCAGTAGAGGTCCGTGTAAAGTGTAAGCATAAAGTGTGCATTTGTCATACGTGAACACAGCACAAAATTGTTCTCTGTGTTTAATCCAGTCACCAAGGTAAGCAGCAGGAAGGCAGCACCCAGACAGCAGTGTGTGGGGATGGTATCTTGCTCAAGGGTACCTCATTGGTGCCACTGGCAGTTGTGGGATTCAAACCCAAGACCTTCTGATTGCAGGGGCAATGCCCTAACCACCAGACCACCAGCTGCCCCCCAGAGAGCGGGGTGTACTGGAAATTTGGGTAGACGAGAGCATACAGACACAGCTGGATATAACACACAAGAATTTGGTAAAATTGGTATCTTCATGTTCAAGAATACCAAAGAACCACCGAACCAATAAACTGCAACTTCATTATCGGGATCAGTATCTGAATGTACAGGTCACACTCCGTAACTTTCGTGCTGAGCCTAACATTACAAATTCCACTAGCAAAAAATTGTGTTATTGCAGGAGTGTTTTATTCTTGACTTTGACATTTATTGTCCAGCTGAAGGCTAAACATTTACCACCATTTGGCACTACTAAATAAATTAGCCAGGGCCCCACAGTGGGGCAGTGTGTAGCACTGTTGCCTCAAATCCGAGTCCCGGCCTTGTGTGTGCAGAGTTCGCATCCTCTCCCGGTGGTTGTGGGTAGTCTCAGGTTTCTTCCACAGTCTAAAGACATGCGTGTCAGGTGAATTGGGGATTCTAAATTGACCGTGTGTGTGCCCAGGGTCGTGCCTGTAGACTCTGGGATAGGCTCTGGGTACCCATGACCCTTGTATGGATTAAGTGGTTACAGAAAATGAATTAATAAATTAGCCTCATAGTTCCAATGGGAGAACTTCACCAAACTTGTGCTGGCTGACTGGCTGCATCAGGGTTAAAGGAAATTCGTGTACATCTGAACTTTTGGTTTTGCTGTACAGACATATAGAAGAAAATCAATTAGGAATTTGCTTCATCTAGCTTCATGGCGTTTGATGAACCACTCTGCACTAGCCAATGTCAACATGATGCCATTCGTGATGTGGGCTGAATCAGACAACTGGCACTGCTACAGTTCCCCCACTAACTACTAAACAATGAAATGTTATATGGTGTTCATAACCATACCTCAACTTACTGCCATGTCATATGCTTAGAAAGACAAACACATGCATGTTTTGTATGTAGGCCTGTGCTATATGTTCTTATAAATTTGAATTGTTTGGAATCGTGAAAATATAGAGGAAAAAGTGAAAAATATATTTATGACAGTTCCTATGCCAGAAAGTGTTTATTTTCTTAAGGCCTGTATTTTATTTAAATTTTGAATATGTAAATGTTTATTTTCTGTATTTTTGGTTAAAAGTGTACGGTGACCAGTGAACCACCTGTGAAGGAAGGTGTTATAGGAAATGAAGGAGAAGAGTGAGGATGGTGGGCAGCAGACGGATAGTCTGAGCTCGTGGTAGAGAAACTGAAAATTACACGGGTCTTATCCGCATCTAGGCTTTAAAAGTGGAGCTTAACGGGTATAAGTTCATCGGACTGATAACTGTCACACTGGTTAATGTGTATGTGAGTTTTGCCATGTTTAAGTCGACGAGAGAGCCCGCCTTCAGGCCCAGACTCAATTAATAGCGTCATCCACGAACAAGGATTTCGGGATGACAGTGAATTCACCGTTCATCTGGACAAGGTGGATGGAATAGAAATTCAGCGCCAGCACGAGTCTACATGAACACTTTTTCGTCTGAATTCCGGGTAGCCTACACTAGCTCTCTGTTTGTTTGCTCTCGGAGCGAAGCGGCCATTTGGGGTTTTCGTTTTACAGGCCTGTAACGAGGGTTTGGGTACCATTTTAGTTTACTTTGCCAACATAGGACTTTCATTTATCACTAATAAGTGAGCTGAAATCTGAACTGTGTTGAATTGAAGGGTTGTTACAGATGCCTGTTTATGTTCTCTTTCTGATGGTCTGTGTGAAATATGCGAGTGAGCGAGGATTTATTCCATTCAAAGATTCAATAGCAGATGTGCTTGTGGTTGAAAGTGCAAAGCTGATTTCGATTAGGAGGGGGGGTAAGATATTTTGATTTGAGAGGATCTTAGAGGTCTAAGCAACCAGTTTCATTTGACAGACAATCAGAAAGTGAACAAAAGAGCATTATTACAGGTATTGTGTTTTTATGTCACTTTCTTTTTTCTGTGAGATAAAAAGCTGTTGAACAGTAAAGGCTCATTATTTCATCCTACTCAATGTAGGGGAAATTCTGATTTATTAAGCAATATCATTAGTTCATTAGAATGGTACAAGCTACTAGAGCATATGCTACACACCCACATAGACATCCACATATATTGTCGACAAGTTATAGGAACTCAGGGCGCCCCACAGGGAGTTCAAAGGTTAATTCTAAATGGTATGCCTACCACAGGGGCATGGGGCGCTACATGTATATGGAACAAAAACTGCAGTTAATTATATTTCTATAATTGACTGACCCATCAGCCACTCAATTAATAAACTAAGATAATATTTCAAACTGATATTTTGTAACATAGGTGTGTTTGTTTTGAATGGTATTGCTGCATGGATGCACCACAGTGAGACACAACCTCTGACTTGCGTATGATTTTTGTTGTAACAAAACCTGAAAACTATTTATTTCTAAAAGAAAGAAACAGCATTCTTAATGTAATGTAGAATAATGTAACAAGGCTTAATTCCAAGTAGTGTTATATAATCTCTGCTCATCATGTTGTAAAGAGCAATAGGGATTTTCAAGAAATGAAAGTTTATAAGGCAAGACAAGTTTATTTGTATAGCACGTTATCACACTAGGGGATGCTTTACAGAGCAAAATTGAGCATAAAAGCATAAAAAAGAAAAGCAAGCAATAAAAGTGACCATAAAATTAAAATGTAAAAAAAAGTAAGATTTAAGGACAAAAGTAGTTACATGATTTTTGACATACTGTCTTTGCTTCTTTGGTTCCTGTCCCTTTGCTGCTGCTGCCATTTTTCAAAGTTCCATTTTTATTCATTCCTTTTTGGACAAAAGCATGGGGCCGCCCAACCATTACACAAACAGGGATATAAATGACACTGCATTCAAATATATAGACATTAATATGGAGTTGGTCCCCCTTTGCAGCCATAAGAGTTTTCACTCTTTGTGCCCATTTATTCTGTAGAGCATTTATGAGGTCAGGCGCTGATGTTGGATGAGAAGGCCTGGCTCACAGTCTCAATACCAGTTCATCCCAAAGGTGCTGGATGGGGTTGAGGTCAGGGCTCTCTGCGGGACAGTCAAGTTCTTCCACACCAAATCTCATCCGGCCATGTCTTTATGGAGCTTGTTTTGTGCACTGAGGCACAGTCATGCTGAAATAGAAAAGGGCCTTTTCCTCAAACTGTGTCCACAAAGTTGGAAAGTTGGAAGCATGCCGTTGTCCAAAATGTCTTGTTATGCTGAAGCATTAAGAATTTGCCCTTCACTGGAAGTAAGGGTCCTAGCCCAAACCCTGTAAAACAGGTGTTGCCCCAATAATTTTGTTCATATAGTGTATGTTGCAATGAAACAACAGGAGCTATATTTCCCCCTATGCTTGCTGCAGTGCTTTGCAGTCTGTTTGGATGACCTTATGTGACCTTGTAGGAATTATAAAGCATTGTAGAGTTTTTATTGATAATAAAAATCGATGTCAATATTTTTCACCCTTGATATCATCAGTTTTGTGGTTTGGTAGACCAAATCATTGAAATGTCAATATTAAACATCTTAACCATATTTGTTTTAGTGTTTGAAAACACCATTACATTGCACAGTGAACATTTCATGATGAATGGACCAGTAGAAATGGTCCAGAATTACCTGGAACATTAAAATTATATGACATTAAAAATTAAACCGTCCTACAAAATGTTCATTTCAGAGATGAAAGGACTTGGTATGATGGTGACCATATTTCCAACTGACTAGCTGATCTCAGTCCCATAACTGATGGGCAAGTGGGAAATACATGGCCTCCAGACTCCAGGCCTGCACTCATGTAGTGATTTATGACTGCCTATTCCAGCCCAACCAGTATAATGCTTGAACAGAATCTCACTTGCCCTACATGTTGTGCATGGATGCACCTCATTACCTTCAGCTTAACCACAGTGTGTGAATAAATGTGCTAACATTTATAAGTAAATAGCTGCTAATTCTTCATGGAATATAACCCTGTTATGTGAACCAGCCAGGTTCTCAGGCATGATAGTAGTTCATTGTTCGTCATGAAACTGGTTAAATGGGAGCAGATTCACAATTGACGAATGACGAATAATTTTAAACAGCTTCAAAGAGTCATTAAACACGGAAACGCACATTCTTAGACGTTCAGCTTTGTTGAGTGTAATCAATAGCTTTCCCTGCATTGAACTGGCTTATATTCAAGGTGACCTTGTAGAGTAATTTGCTTAAACCATGTGCAATTCAAGTGGTCAACCCAATGAGGCCTGGGCACAAAAAAAGAAAAAAAAAAGAAAATGATGCGCACTGTTGTGGCTTTTCTGAAGCCCAGAGAGCAGCGAGACTACAGCCTTTTGTGGCACCGAGGCATCTATTTAGAGCGACACCACACAAAGTCGTTTCTATGGCAGCGCTGCGCTGCGGATCGTGTTTTGATGTCGTACATAACGTGCTCCATTTACGACTCGCCCATGAGAAACGCTCTCGACCATGTTCAAGGCCAAGACCGACAATGTCATATGCTATTTCTGCATGCCGTAGTTTAAGACTATCCAGCATGCCTACATCTTTTGGGCGCAATTAAGAAACAATGCCATTTTTCCTCACAAAGATTTTTTTGTATTAGTTTATCTTTGTGTATATGAAAGGGGCAATGCCTGTTAAAGAAATTATTTGTCTGTACAAGGATCCAATAAGTGAGATCAATACTGCTCCATCATGCCAAAAGCATGGGCTTTCTATTAAAGCAATTAACGCAATAAGCCGCAAGAGGCCATCTGTAATTTTACTGCTGGTAATGGGTGTTTCGGCCTGAAGTACGTCATTGAAAGACAAAGCCTCGGGTGGCCTATTCTTCCATCAATCAATTTAGTCTGCTAACAACAGGCTATGGTTGCCAAGCAACGCAGATGTCAAAGATTACGCCATGAGCAGCCCAATGGTTTTTAATAACTTATATTAATAAAGAATTAAACTGGAGTCGTTTTGTGCATTTGAATTAGCATTTTCAACAGCTTCAATCAGGTTTCAGAGCCGGAACCGCTTGCTTTGTGAAATGTCTTTTAATCTGCCAAATCAGACACAATTGCTGCATTTTTTAGCGTAATCAAGCACATCAACAAATGAACAATTTAGGAGCTGGAAAACATTAAAAAACAGAATACTTCCGTTCACGGATCAGTAGTGAGACAAATTCGAATTGGTTTCCCGCTTGACAATGCACAAACACGCACACAACTCATTTGTCTGAGTGGCGCCACCCGCACAGCTAAGGTCTCTGTAATTAAGAAAGCCAGCAGGGAGTAATAAAGCTAAATTAGTTTTGAGGAGTCAATCCGTGCCCAAGTTTGCCAAAAAGAGAGACAGCGAGAGGTTAAGTTGGGGCCGCAGCAGGGAGAAACGTCTCTATAGCGTCTTTGAATGCCACTCGGCTCTGTTCTCACAAATTTACTGCCCTCTTTTTTTACTGTACACAATAAATTACCTTGAGCGTTACAGCCCTATTTCTCCCCCCGCTAACACTAACTCTGTAAAAAAAAAAAAAAAGAGCTCAAGAATTATAACCCTTCAGTCACTAGCCACCAAAATGCTTCGGGAGCTGCTGAGAGAAGGGGGAGGGCCAGAAACTGGAGTGAGAAAGGAAAAGAGCGATGCGATGATTGTGGTACAGACCTTGAGAGATATACGAGTGCAGTCAAGAAATGAAGGAAGTGAGGCCAAGGGAAAGAAAGTGACTTTAGTGAAAGACAGAGGCACCTTGGTTAGCACGTACAGCTTGCTCGTGTCCTGACCCGCCACTGTCCCTATCCAAATCAGTGCTCATTCCCATGGAATGATGAAGTGAGAGTGTCAGTGGATGGTGTGGTCACCCTAACTGTGTCTGACTGGGACCCAGCAAGGGCTATTAACCTTTTGTCCCTGCAAGGGCAAAGACATGGCCGAAATAATGGAGTGGTCTGGCCTGTTACGAATGTGCTCATTACCTGTACTTCAGCGTGTGGCCAATGGGTCAGCGACAAAATAAAACAAAGTGGGCCTGCCCGCTTTGCCAGGTTAAAAGACTCCATGATTCTTGAACACCAGTAAGGACACCCTGCTACATGATCTGCTGCTAAGTGGAAGGAGAAAGCTGGAGATATACGCCCTCCACCTCCTTAACCCACCCAACCGCTGGTCCCTAAGGACCGAAGCATCATTTTAATGGCGTTGGTGCTTTTTGCTTTATGTACGATGCAATCATAGGGTTTCATCTTGAGAATATAATGAAATGAGAGCATCTAAAATTGGATAGCTGATTCCAGTAGAACTATAATTACATGAAAAAAAGACAGCTTTACATAACAAGACTTATTGCTTGATTATGATCTTTTGCCTTATCTTTCTGCCTTCATGTTTGTAAGTAGTCCATATCTGCCACTAATGTGAACGGTATAAATCAGATCTGATTGGAAATGATCAGATGTGTGTCTACACAACCATAGAAAGATCAGAACTGTGTCACACTGAAGCAAATGAATAGATTTCTGCAATTCTAGTTTGGTAATGTGAATGGGATTCACGTTAAAGGCCATTAAAAAGACAGAAATTCACATTTTGACCTCCAGACAGATTGGCCACATACAGACACAACATACACCTCTGTCTCCCAGTACAACATTTTAAACAAGAAAACTCAATATACATTAAAAATCCTTAGATATATTATGTAAATGAAAATTGAATACATTATTAATTCTTTAAATTAAAGGTTGCTGGCTTGGATGTGTGGTTTAAGGTCTTTCATTATTGCACAACACTTTCACTATGTGCAGATTCTTTAAACTGTTAAAAACAATATTTCTTAAAAGAACCATCCATTGGAAAGTTCATTAGCAAATCATGTTGTCATGTTGTAATTTTAGTAGATTGCCCCAAAAACTCTTGGCATAATTATTTTTGAGAATATGCAATGTATCATACTCATATACATTATTCTGGTAAAGCCACTTACCTTCTTACTTTATGCTTCTTCTATAGTGTCTACAAAGAACACTGGTTAGAAGCTGGTTAGTCCAACTCTAGTCCATGTAATTACTATGTAATACGAATCAGGGTGTAATAAGCCTAGGATTTTAAGGGGATTAATGTCCCAGGACTTTTAGGTATTTAGACTTAAATGTTGAAGAAGCCAAATGGCTTTGCTCTAAATAAACAGCGAAATAAAATAATAAAGCTGAAGGAGCAGATGGTCTTCATAGACCGTTTATGCAGGGAATGTGTGACTTACACCACTTCACAAAGATGATCTGGATTTTAGAGAGGAAAGATACATAGTCATGTCCAGTAGGTCCATAAAATGTATGATGTCCATAAACTATTAATCAAACCAGATGCACTGATGCTAAAAAAAGGCATGATGCACAAAAAAAACTAGATGTAAGCAGACTGCTCTCTCCATGACAAGTAATTGCTATGCTCTAAAATTAAGTTAACTAATAGTACCTGCAAAGTGCTTGGTAAGGAAAGATATTTTCACTTGTTAAGATATAATTTTTCTTGCAGTATAATTTAAGGACGATGCCCCACCGTGCCAACAGAGTGTGAAGATGGATGAGTAGATCAAACATATGCAGAATGAGCCACAGGCAAAGCAATTGTACAAATAATTCATTTCACCATTGGTTTCCTCTCTTGCTTGCAATGATGCAGCATTTGGTCAAAATGAATAGGCTACACTGGTGTAATGGCAATTTTGTGGCTTTTGAAGGCACTGCCAGAGCAAACCGTGTTCTTCAGGATGGCAGGCTACACTTCAATGGTCGTCACATGTGAGTCCTAACCAACCTGGGGCTAATTATACACAGGGTTGTAGCTATGAATACTGTGAGGCCCTTTGATGGTTGTTGGTTCTGGTAGAGGAACCACGTATTCAAGGGCATATCTTCATTATCCACCGGCTGTGTTTCCCTCATTCTCTGTTTGCTAATTACAGGAAACTTTCTGTTGCAAACATAATCACTTTAGAGTTCACATTGCTTTGCTTTATAATAAGGCCTCCCTGATGTGGGCAAAAAAACAGGTCTAAAACTTTTTTTTTGGTAGATGTTACCTGTATGCAATTTATCACTGATTGATTATTATGTTCCTTTGTATTTGAGAAATGGCCCGTGCACTGAATTTGCCATTGTCTTCTCTCTCAAACCACGTAACTGGAACAGTAAAGCAAGACTAGAACAACATCATGCGCAATTTGTCCTCACCTGTACCCCATCCCTCAATGTTCAGGGGCCACCACAGTCCCAAAAGTGACCAGCTATTTTTTGGCTGGACTGTTCTCAGCTCAGGAGTGGCATCAGCATGAGTGTTGTACTAGTTTGAGTGGAGTTTTAAAATACTGAGCACACTTATTGGCCACTATTAGAAACATCTTCCTTGTTCTGAAACTTTTTTGGTGTATAGTTGTAATGTATATGGATATTGCACAGTTTGTGTTATTTTCTAGCTCTGCCTCTGTGGTCAGTAATGCCAACTTGCTTAGTCATTTGTTACCTGATAGGACAGAATTGGCTGTTAGTGTTCTTCTCTGAGCATACTGAACTGTCTGACGGTAGCATCATGTCCCGGGGGAGGCCTAACTTGTAACATGGCTGAGTTGGACAGTGAAATAATCAAATAATATTTGTTTTGGACCAGTTTTTTCAAGATTAGCATAAAACATTGTCTCAAGCACCCATCATGCATCATATAATAATTTTCTGTGAAGTGTGTGAGTGAGTGGTGTGTGTGCCCTGCGTCATGCTGGTGCTCTGCCCAAGGTGAGTGCCTACCTCGCACCCATTGGCCCCAGGATAGGCTCTGGGTACCTGCAACCTTAGTGAGGATTAAGAGGTTTCAGAAAATTAGTGAGTGTACTTCCCATGAGGTCGCTATCAGATCAGAAGCATTAAACACTTCAGACATCCAATCATCCAATCAACCATAACATAACCTTCTACCTAATGTTGGGTAGGTCCCCATCATGCTACCAAATAGCTCTGAGGTCTACACAAGACCTTCTCAGGTTGTGCTGTGGTATTTGCCACCAAGAAGTTAGCAAGCACGTGGAGCCTCCGTGCATTGTACTAGTTTATCCAGCAGCTCCCATAGATGCTCAATCGGATCAAGACAGATTGAATTCTCCTGCGGAAAGAGGTGACTGCCATTAGGGAATAGCGTAGCCATGAAGGATATCTGGTCTGCAACAACCCAAGGGATGCTACCATAACACTGCCCAGAGGATCTCCCAACCTCCACTTGCTTGCCATAGGTCCCAACAGGGAACATGATTAATCAAACCAGGTCTACAACTAGCAAACAGTGCCAGACTGTGTTCTGACACATTTCTATCAAAGACAGCCTTAGCTTTTTCAGTAATTTGAATTCTCATGTGCATCAATCAGCCTCATGTGTCCATAGCTCACTGGTTAATGGCTCTCCAGTGGATCTCATTTTCTAGTAGATACTAACAATTTACTCGTAACACCCCACAAGTTCTGCTGTTTTGGAGAATCTCTGACCCAGTATTGCAGCCATCACTTCTTCCTGCTTCCAACACATCAACTTCAAGAACCAACTGATCACTTGCCTAATATATCCCACCCCTGACTGTTCACTTGCTGCCTATTATATCTCATCCCTTGACAGATGCCAGTGAAACCAGACATCATTTCACATCATCTCTTTAGTGGTTTTAATGTAGTGACTGACTGGTTCACAGTAATTCCATGATGGTAAATATTGTGACTTGTTTGGATAACAAAACATTTCAGGTAAAGAATTGTCCACCTCACCAAATATGTCAGGGCCATTAATGATCAATTATTATTATTACCTTGGAAGGAGTGTCTGATATATTAGCCAAAACTGAATTATCCATACCATTTGCTTCTCTTTTTTCCCTCTGGTCTTAGAATAGCAAGCCTCCATTTCTGCCCACGCATTTCTGTAAGACTTATTTAAAGGCATTCTTTGAAGTGATTACCATCCTCTGACATCCCTTTTCTTCCCTCCCCCTCAATTTCTCCCTCTTCTCCCACTCCAAAGAGTCCTATTATGGTATCCACCTAACCTCAGACCTCACCCGCCCATGGACAGAGGTACTTCTGGGGCTTCAGACCTCATCCAGGTTCTTGTCGTCTGTCATTACAAGAATGGCACAAGGGTGTGCCTGGCCTTCTGTGGTCAGAGTACCCCCTCTTTAGTATGTTATGGCTAGGATCAAAAGATGTCTTTTAAAACATGTATGGAGGATCCATTTGGGATAAGGAATTCTGTTACCTTTTCTGATCATACGCCAGTCCAGTCTATAAGTAACTCCAACACACACTGCGGTTGAGATGGTCTGTAGCAAGTTTGGCTAATGTTAACTTCTTATTGCTTCTGAGGTAAGCTCAAAGCGACTCTAAGTTTTCTCTCGACATTCGTGTAATCTTGTGGTGAGCGTGGAATGGAATGTTTAGTGCAGGATCGTTGACCTTGCATTTCCTTTCCAGGGTCAGGATAAATAATTATGGCAGCTTTTGAAGATTTTAAAATATGATATGGCCAAGGTTCTGGAGAAAATGTCACCATGCGGTTACAGACTACAAAGAAGCCTCTGGCTAAAAAATGTTCGGTATTGTGTAGTGCTGCAGTAAATTATATTTCTCAGCTATGGCACCACGTGGATGATGTGCAGCTGGTCACAAAAATAAAATAAATCAAATCAAAATGTCTAAACGGACTAAATATGTGATTGTAAAGTTTAACATTAACCCCTTCTTCACAGCTTCCATAAAGGCAATTTCACACGTCCAGGACATTCCTTTAGTTCAGCCTAGAATTTTGCATTAAATTTGATCATTTAATTTGAATTAGAATTAGACTTTGATTGGATTAAAGAGCAAATTTTCATTTCACTGCAGAATGATTTCTGTATTGATTTAGCATGTGCTTAATGAAAGAATAAAAAACCCGTTGACAGAGATGTTAATGACTCAGTTAGGGACTCTACTCAGACCCTTAACTGACTCATGACTTGATTCACACTTGAGACTGCAGACTCATGTTTAGGTCTCGAGGTACTAGATTGAAAAAAGGACTTATTGTAGACATCTGCTGGACAGAGTAAAGGGCGAAAGATCATTTAACTAAAGAAATCAGCTAATGTAGCCAAACTGTTGTGCGTTGCAGATTCCTTTAAAACTTACTGAAACATAATTTGATTAGCTAGTCCATCAGATAGTACATTCGCTAGCTACTAAATACAATATATGGACAAAAGTATTGTGATACACTTGTTTTTTAGCATTTGGACTAGTCCCCTTACTTCCAGTGAGGGGCAGTCTTAAGGCTTCAGTATACCAAGACATTTTGGACAACGCCATGCTGCCAACATTGTGAACACAGTTTGTGGAAGAACCTTTTCTATTCTAGCTTCACTGTACCCCAGTGCAAAAAGCAAGCTCCATAAAGACATGGTTGGATAAATGCTCTATAGAATGAATGGGTACAAAGTCCCACAGAAACTCCAAAATCTTGTAGAAAGCCTTCCAAGAAGGAGTGGGAGCTTTTGTAGCAGCAAAGAGGGGACCAATGCCATATTAAAGTCTATGTCTTTGAATGCAATGTCATTAAAGTCCCTATTGGTGTTATGGTAAGGTGTCCCAATACTTTTGTCCATATAGTGTACTTCAGACTGGTTGTTTCAAAATGCTTTGCCTCTTTCGCACCACATCTGCCATAATGATTTTTTTTCTATAAAGAGAGGCGTATTATTTTATGCTGTATTGAACATGATAGTAGGGTATTACTTTTGTACTGTTAATAACGAGACTGTCTCAAGCCTCGAGACCTGACACCCTCTCACACCCAGAGACTTGAGAGAGAATTGGACCCCAAAAAAGACTTAACTGAGGTTTGCATTAATCCTCTAGTAGCCTGTTGCCACATGGAAAGGCTCTATTATAAACGTGTTTGCAGTCAAATGGTTTGTCTGATTCTGTTATCTGTGGTAATGTGTTAGAAGTGCAGCACATAGAGATTATATTTGAAAATGCTGGAGAATTGTATTAACACTCATATGAAGTACAAGTTGGTCTCTTCTAATCTGATGCCTGCTATTGTATTGTCAAAGCAGCTACTGTCAAAGCAACGACTGCAGCTGTACTCTAGTGCTGGGGGCCAGCACAGCTTTAAGAGTGGAGTCTTGGAGATAACTCACTTCTCCGTCATCATCCTCAACCTCCATGTGAGCAATGCCCCCTCAGACGATGATTGATTAGCTCATTCATCTCCTCAAAGGCCTGTGCGTATACAGGTTATAAACCAGCCAGAATCCCCTCAAATTGTTTTCTCTGCACCATCAGATGGAGAGAAGCGAGGGTATTGTTTGCCATTAGATTTTAATAAGACGGATGCGAGGGTGGGGGGGACTTCTCCGGGGAAAAATAAATAAAGTGGAGGCAGAGCTGACTCTAGGGTGGGCTGGGGATGAATCAATTGACTATTAGAGCTTGAAGCCAGGCATGAAAAGGCATCTATCTCTGGCTAAGAGAGGCAGAGGTCAGCCATGACAGCTACTATGTGTGAGCTCCTGTCATAACATGCAATTCTCCTGTCGCATCTTGCAATGCATCATTGTCCTTTTTAATGGATCTATGTTGCGAAACCATACGCTCAAGCATTTTTTCACATCAAGCATACATGTCACACAGACACACATATGTACAACAATGGAAAAAATAAACAAAAAATAATCTCAGATCCATCGTCATTGTGTTCCTGAGAGGTGACCATTATGGAGAGCTTGAGACATATGTTGTCTGTTGTCTAAGTCATGGATGGAGCCATAAACCTTATACCAGGCTTAGCTTAGCCTTTCAGTACTTTCTCGATTAACTACATGGTCGTTTTTGATCCAGCCACTCTGTAAAACATTTGACAGCCGTCTTGTTTACTGAATTCTATTCTGCTTGTTTTTAGTCAGCTCCATTTTAGCTGTTCCGTCGTCACAGCTGCTGAACAAAAAGATTGCTAAGGGACAATGACAGGCTCGGAATTGAATGCGAGCCTGCTGTCACATTCTTTTTCTAAATTGGAACAAATGTGGTGAAATATTGTTTCAGAAAAATTAGCAAGTAAAGAACATACACTATATGGAAAAAAAGTACTGGGATGCCTGACCATTACCCCGACCAGGACTTTACATTTACATTTACATGATATTGCACTTTAATATTAATGACATTTACTTTAATGATATTGCATTCAAACACTCAACATGGAGTTGGTCTCCCGTTGCACCTATAACAGCTTCCACTCTTCTTGGAAGGATTCCACAAGATTTTGGAGATTCTGTGGGAATTTGTGCTCATTCATTCTGTAGAGCAGGACTCTGTGTGGGCCAGTCAAGTTCTTCCACTCCGAACTCTTCCAACCATCTCTGTATGGAGCTTGCTTTGTGCACTGGGGCACAGTCATGCTAGAAAAGGTTCTTCCCTAAACTGTGCCCACAAAGTTGGAAGCATGGTGTTGTCCAAAATGTCTTTATTAAAGTGACCATTCTGTCATATGTGAACACACCACAGCACACAGTGTGAACAGCACAAAATTCTTCCTCTGTATTTAGCCCATTCACCAAGCGAGGCAGGGGGCAGCCAGAAACCCAGTGCCATGTGTGGGGACAGTACCTTGCTCAGGGTACCTCTGATGTGCTTGGCAGTCTTGGGAACCAAACCCACAACTTCCTGATCACAGGGCAAACGCCCTAACCACTGCGCTACCAACTAATGATGAGGCATTAAGATTGCCCTTCACTGGCCCAAACCCTGAATTAAGAGCTGTGTCCCAATACTTATGTACATATAGTGTGAGCTAACAGTAATACCTGGTTCCACACTACAGGATATGCTGTGTGGGGTATGTATAATCCAATCTTCAGTCCTCCGCTCTACTCCCAGTACAGTTGGAGCCATTTAGGTTGTGAATCGTAAGTATTAAACATGTTCGGTATTTATAATTCAGTCTCCTGTTGTCTGCAGTGGTTGCTGATTGTCTGGTGTGAAACACAGTGTTGGCATCATGCATGAAAGTCTGTCTACTGATGAGAGCTGAGCTGAACGATGCATATGAAAGAAGTAAATATAGACAAAGAGAATGTCTATATATAATGTCTTTATAATGTAAAGCATTCTGCATGGCTTTATCTGTGCAGAAATCACACGCCACCCACAGAACAATCACCTCATTATCTTTTGCCCTGTTTATTTAGATCTAAAGTTTCCATAGTAGTTTATGATAAATACAGTGAGGTTTTGAGTATCTCATCCTGTAGTCGGGTAGTCAGAAAGTGTGTGGTGTTTCATTCAGGGTGAAATTAATAACAGAGACTTTCGTGATTAAGAATGACCAAGAACAAAAATACTGGAAAATGTGAGGTTTCACATTTCCATCAGTGCAGAACAGGCATTAGATGCCTCTCGCAGTGTAAAATATTCTACAACAAGAACAATTTTCATTTTCAAATAATATTAATCATCTAGTACTATGGAGTATATGACTATACACTGAGTTACCAGTTTATTCAGTGGCAAACTAATTGTACCTACCATGATTGGTCATTATATCTGATACAGAACCTTGAATGTGCCCTTTGCGTGTCGTCCCCGTCTGTTGGCTTATCAGCCTCTCTCTAATCTGTTCATCAGTGGAAAGGGACCACCACAGGACCACCACATTCCATTTATTATTTGAGTTGTAGGCCATTTTCTGCACGGCAGGAACACCGATATGGTGGTGGCTTGTTAGCATGTGTTACACTGGTATATAAGCCACGCCAGGAGTGCTGTGTTTTTACAATGTCACTATAAAAATATTCACCCAACAGGGGTCCTATGGTCACACACACTGACCACTGATGAAGGGACTATGACTAACACAAATTACAGCAGTGCATTACTGTTTGGGCTGGGTTTCGAATGCTGAGACTTGGATGGAGTGGTGCAGCAGGGGGGTGGTATTTGAACTGTTCCAATTCAGGGCTGTTTTCAAACCCACTTTGGACCAAAGATGCACTTTTGCTATTGTTTCCTCAGATCTAATTTGAGCACAAACACTGCAGTAAAACTAGAATTTTTCTCAAATCCAGCACAGGCACAAAGACATCAGGTTCTGTGGATGAACACAATCTAACACCTACGGCAATATAAATAGCCTATTTATAAAAATTGATAAAAACAAATGTTATTATTAATAACAAAACTCTTAAAACTTCCAAGCTCTTCATGTAATAGCCACTGACAGAGTGCATTTATTTGATTTTTTTCTGCTTTTATGTATGTAATCAAGTTGTTTCTGTTTGTTTCAAACAGGTTTTTGTATCTTTTTTGCAGTGTTTGTGTTTATTTTATTCCCCTTTGTCCCCTTGTTTAAATTATTTTGAAAGTTTCAGAGTATAAAAATGTGTTAACGTAAAATGACATCAATTACAACAACAACCATTATAATAATAGTAATAATTTATATTTTTTTAAATTCAAAAGCAATTATTATAAGAATAAATATTTTACTTCATTGTACTTCTTGCCTTTTTTAAGAGCAATAAGCCTCTCAAGGCTGTATGCTGTAGTGAATTATTGCTAAAAGATTATCGCCAAACAATGAAAATGCAACTTTTAATAAAATGTCAGTATGCTGTACCACCAATGGACACGGCGATTATGTTCTAGCATCTCATCTTTTTGCACCTGTACAACTCTCAATCAACCAACAGGCAGCAGTGCAGAAATGTTCTTGCACTGGCATTATCACTCAGAAAGGCATAGAATCTCTCTATAGATTATCCCACTACTATGTCAATGTCACCACTACTCTGAGAACAGCCAATAATATCTGGTCACCAATGGTTCCTTCCACTGACAGGGTAGGGGGTATGTTATAATTTGTGCAGCTAAAGCTGGGCTATAGTCAGTAATTTTAAACCTACACAGCCACGGACAGGCCAGCTGTTCACAGGATTTCTATTGTTTCAGATCACCATGATTCAGCTGCGCTGGATTAGGTAGGATAATGCTCTGCTTTCAGGAATAAGCTCTGGCCTGATGTAATGACATTGCGGGACATAGCGCATTTGGAAAATGTGTATCTTGCCCATGTGTTCTGTGGACCGTATGAGTTCAGGCACTGATGTTGGACCAGAAGGCCTGGCTCGCAATCTCCACTCCTGTTCATCCCAAAGGTGTTGGATGGATTTGAGGTCAGGGCTCTGTGCGGGACAGTCGAGTTCTTCCCCACCAACTTCATCCAACCATACCTTTATGAAGCTTGTTTTGTGTACTGGGCACAGTCATGCTGGAATAGAAAAGGACCTTCAAGGTACCACAAAGTTGGAAGTATGTTGAAGCATTAAGGTTGTCCTTCACTGGAAATAAGGGGCCGCCTGAATTCAATAATTATGAGGTATGTCCCAATACTTTTGTCCATCTAGTGTAGATATATAGATAGATAGATAGATAGATAGATAGATAGATAGATAG
>JBBPCX010000001.1:7294238-7322448 GCA_037974365.1 Hydrocynus forskahlii | reverse complement strand
ATACTGCACGCTCAGTACACCTAGGTAATACCGGTCAAGAATACTTAAGCAACACCTGTCAAGGAAGGTGGAAAGAGGGGTCAGGTATCAGGGGCGTCAGAAGCATTTTTAATGTGAGGGGGACGCATCAGTCTATGCGTGGGGGCGGGATTTGGGGTGGGGCCGGGGTTGCTGCGTGCGTGCAAAGTCTGGTCCTTTTAGGGGGTGGGGTGTTGGAAAACCCCGTTGAATCTTGAATCTTGAATCTTTCGCAAAAGAATCCACTCCACTTAATCGATAGAAGAAAACACACACCACTGGAAATCCACTCCGGGTTTGCCTCCAACTCACCGCATGCAAGTGAAGTGAATCGGCAGTGCACAGACAGGCTGCTCAGATTTCCAGTGGTGTGTGTGTTCTTCTATCGATTAAGTGGAGTGGATTCTTTCGCGAACGATTCAAGATTCAACAATGCTGAGTGAACTAATTATTTATGTTAAATGTGGGGGGGTCCAAACAGATAATTTTGAAATGCGAGGGGGACCTGTCCCCCTCTGACTGATTGACGCCCATGGTAGTTATCCTGAATGTTCTTCCAGGTTCAAAGATCTTGCGTTTTTTCCCATTTGTTTCTAAGCCCTAAAACAAAAGACATTTGAGCATTATTCTTTATGGGCATTTGCGTTTCACACCATTTTTAAAATGCAGTAGCAGTTTTTAAAATGATAATAACTTGATTATATGTGACATAGGAATGATGTCTGACACCTTGAGCATCAACATAAACCAGGGAAACTTACTTTGTCATTTGATGACAATTTACCATTTGTTGTGCGTCCAGCATGGATCCATGCCACTCGTGTTTAGGGGTAATTATTGTCCTACCAGTAGATGTGGGATTTCTAGACATACAGCACACTCTTGTCTCATTTAATTTTTGTATTCTGTAATATTTACCTAAGGGAATTTGGAATATGCGGTACATTGTATTTATACTCTAATGAAGCATGCTTGACCATTCAGGTGATCCTGAACTCCCAGGTGAACTATAAAAAAAGTGAAACTTGAACATGCTTTAGCTACATTCTGTTCAGGAGAATTTCTCAGCCATGTTATTAACTGGCATAGATGTGTTTTTCCCACATTTCCAGTCTGAAAGTGAAGTAATAAACAACATTAAATATTTTTTATCCATCTTTTCCAAGGGTGCCAGTAATTATGGAGTCGAGTATATTACTTTGGAGCATTTGTCAAAATTTCAGACTGTCAAAATACTTATTATGAAACTCAAAGGAGAATTTTGCTGTCTTATTTCTCTTGTTAGAGACATTAATTTGAATTTTTTTCATATCTGCACAGTTTAAAAGATTTGCTAGTCTGACTGTGATTTTTATGTTAAATCATTTAATTTTTACTTCTATATACTTAAATGTGTAGATGCTTTTCTTTTTTTTTTGGACATATTGCCCATACTTTCACTTAAGTAGGTCTTTTTACACAATGTGTCCTTTGAGAATTTGCTATAGACCAAAAACAGTGTTTAAGTAAAGAACTGAAACTAGTTTGCTTTCAACATAGCTATAGAAAAACACAATATCATCCCACATCTGCATTCTTGTGTTGAAAACGGATAGCTCCATGTTTTTAAGCTCCTCAGGGTTACACTGATGATCAAGGGTCAGCTTTTGCTTCTATAGAAGTATCCAGTTGTATGCAGAGTGAGGAGGCGATCTCCTGACCCCGACACTTGACAAAAAGGTCTTACTCTGAAGCTATGAGCTCTTTCTTGGTACTAACCCACTCAAAGCTGTACGATGGGCGATTCTCACAACACACCAGCACTTAACAAGCTAAAAGGGAGAATAAGGGGAATACTGGGCTAAAACACACACCCATTATTCTTTTGCTGGACCTCTCCACCCACAGCAGCAGGGCAGGGCTCCGCTGGTGTGTTTCACGTACCAGGGTGTATAATTAAAAGAAGCTCAGAAGTGCAAATTTGGCTGGGCAACCATTCAGACCCCCAGGCAAGGTTGGAGGCACCTCATTATGATCAGGCATAGTGAGATACGCCCACGCTAGACAGATTACTGCCAGACTGTTAGAGCTCATTAGATGGTTTTCATCGATGCTGCTTTAACATGTCTACCCTCACATGCGCCCCCACCTGCGGCAGCCCTGGTGTGGGCTCGCCAACAAACACCACACAGTGGTTTGAAGTTTTCGAACTAACATTGTTAGTAGCATCAATGCACCATATGCCTGTGACTAATGACTACACAGCAGTGGTGGACGAGTCTGGGAACTGGAACAGAGAAATGACTGTACATCACTGAGTGTTTGCATTCTGGCTCGGTGAAAATTCGCTAACAGTGTTTTTAGACAAACGTTCTTGACAGTTTGTTAATATTTGCTGATATTCTATGACTTGCTCATATTTTGTGAAAGTATTATAGAAAATATCCAGTACTACACATGTACATATATGCGCACTATATGGACAGAAGGGATGCCTGACCATTACACCAACAGGGACCTTTTTTTCCCACACTTTAATATATAACTGTCCAGCTATAACAGCTTCCACTCTTCTTGGAAGGCTTTCCACAAGATTTTGGAGTTTCTATGGGAATTTGTGCCCAATCATTCTGTAGAGTATTTATGAGGTCAGGCACTGATGTTGGACGAGAAGGTCTGGCTCACAATCTCTGTTCCAGTTCATCCTAAAGGTGCACAGTCATGCTGGAATAGAAAAGGTTCTTCCCCAAACTGTGTCCACAAAGTTGGAAGTATGGTGTTGTCTCGGTATGCTGAAGCATTAAGGGGTCTAGCCCAAACCCTGAAAAACAGGTGTCCCTCTCTCTCTCTCTCTCTCTCTCTCTCTCTCAACTAGTTTGACTAGTTTAATTCCAAATGTGCTCAGTTGGATTAAGATCAAGGGAGTTTGGAGGCCAAGTCAACCCCTTGACTTCTTCGTCATGTTCCTCAAACCATTCCTGAACAATTGTTGCAGAGTGGTTGGGTGTATTATCCTGTTGAAAGGGGTCACTGCCATTAGTGGATGTACTTGGTCTTCATGTTTAGCTGGGTTGTGTGTCTTAAAGTAATTACGCTAGAGCCAGGGCCCAAGGTTTCCCAGGAGAACACTGCCCAGAGCATCACACTGCCTCTACCCGCTGGCCTTCTTTCCATAGTGTATCCTGGGGAAGGATAGTACATCCTTCCCCAGGTAAGAGGCAGACACTCATCTGGCCGTGCACATGTAAATGAAAATGTAATTCATCAGACCAGGCCACCTTTTATCACTGCTATATGGTGCGATACTCATGCTCACGTGCCAGTTGTAGATGTTTTCAGCATTGGAGAGGGCTCAGCATGGCCACTGTCACTACCCAGGTCTGACCAAACCAGCAAGCTGTGAGGCATTGTGTGTTCTGACACCTTTTTTTCACAGGCAAAATGAACCTTTACAGCAGTTTGTGTTAGAGTAGTTGTTCTGTTAGATCAGACAAGATGGGTTATCCTTTGCTCCCCACAAGTGTCAATAATTCTTGGGCACCCATGACCCTGTCTCCAGTTCAATGGTTTTTCATCCATGGATCATTATTGGTAGGTATTAACCACTGCATACTGGGAACACCCCACAAGACAAGCTGTTTTAGAGATGACCCAGACATCATGCCATCACTATTTGACCCTTGTAACAGTAAAGATATCAAAAATAGCAGCAGTCAATATCAGAAATAAATAATACGTGTTCAACCGTCAGTGGTTTTAATGTTGTGGATGGTCAGTGTTTCAGTATTTCCAGATCTTACTAAATGCTGCTTGTCTTGGACAGAAACATTCCACCAATCCCAGTCCTTCACAAAGCGAGCGGGATTGTACAGGCTATTTTTATGATGCGTAAAAGTGGGAGCTCAAGGATATAGTTAAGTCTGCTTAAGTCCTGTGGCTGAGCCTCATTAGTTACAAATGCAACACTCAGCTTTTGCACCACAGTGTTTACTAATCCCCCTCACCTTTTTTAATGTAAGATACCCAAATAAACTTACTGGCAGCCCTGCATTAGGGCAGCAGAAGGATATGCATCCATTTTAATTGGGTGCTACACGTAGGGGGAAATTCCACACAGTAAATAAACAAGAAAACACATTTGTTGTGATTTCTTCCCAGACTGTTGAGCATTGCTCCATCTGTTTGGTTGGGTAGAAAAGTGAGGGAGTATTTCAGAATTCATCCTCTCAGCTCAAGACAAATTGTGCTGATAGGAGAAGCCTGAAATGCTTAAATCAATGCAAAGCCTTCCAGTAAAGGTGTGATTTAATGCAATAATGTGTGTGTGATTTAATGCAATAATCTATATTTTATTTATATGGAGGTTCTTTAAACTTTAAGAAGGTTCATCTTTGAAGAGTCATTTCTTTTTTAAGCAACCAGATCTAGTTCTTCCATGAAATCACATCTTAGGTTGTAATAGCTTCCGCTGCTCACATATAGAAAACACTCTAGTGCTTAAGCAACCTACATTCTTGCTTCTTGTTTTATGTTTCTCTGAGTGGTTTCTCATGTTTGTCAAGGTTCTTTGTGCGATTTCATAGAAGAACTATGTTTCTAAATATGATATGTGTGTGTGAAGAATCTTACAAAGGTATAAAGAACACACATAACATAATTCTTGTTTCCCAGATGAAGCTTTGTCTTGAACATTCACATGTATGTAAAGGGTTTTTATACAAAATGTTTGTAACTGGATCAAATGTTATCAACTGTTATCAACTTGCTGGGACTAAGCTAGTAAGAGCAGGCCTCATCAACAAGTATGCATATTTTAGAAAAGTTTTTTTTATTTCAGAAAAGTATTTTTTGTCTGCGTTTTTGAAAGTCTATCACTAAACCACCCCCAGCTCTTCCGGTCTACAATGTTTTATTCCATACTTTTATTATGATGTGATGAAAATATCAATTCATAAATTTTGTTTTTATGATTATATTTTTGTCCAATTGTTTTGAAATTGTATGAAATGAGTGATTTAATTATTACCATTACATTTGTCCTAAAAGTAAGAGGACTGGGGAAGTTTGTGGTAAAGAGGGAACTGAGCCAAAAGGCAAAGCTCTTAATTTACCAGTCGATTTTATTTCAAAGCCCACCTATAATCATGAGCTTTGAGTAGTGACTGAAAGAACGAGGTCTGGAGGTGTCCCGGGAATAAAATCTGGGAAGAGACCATGGGGCAACCCCAGGACTCGAGGGGTATATTATATATGTGGAAGAAAATAAAGATTACGATGAAGCATCCATATATTAGTTTTTTATTTTATTTCATGAGTATTTGTACATTCATTAAAATATTGAAATTACTTATCCACTTTCTCTTCTCCGTTTTTTACATCAAACAAGTAGGTGTCTCATTTTATCAGTGAAACAGCTGAACAAAAAGTGGTTTTAGGACCCATTGTGTTTGAACTGGAGTGATGTGTTCTGTATATATATATATATATGTAGATATACAGAACACATCACTCCAGTTCAAACACAATGTTACCTTTACTGTTACAAGGGCCAAATAGTGATGGCATGATGTCCGGGTCATCTCTAAAACAGCTTGTCTTGTGGGGTGTTCCCAGTATGCAGTGGTTAGTACCTACCAATAATGATCCATGGATGGAAAACCATTGAACTGGTGACAGGGTCATGGGTGCCCAAGAATTATTGACACTTGTGGGGAGCGAAGGATAAGCCATCTTGTCTGATCTAACAGAACAACTACTCTAACACAAATTGCTGTAAAGGTTCATTTTGCCTGTGAAATAAAGGTGTCAGAACACACAATGCCTCACAGCATGTACTATCCTTCCCCAGGATACACTATGGAACGAAGGCCAGCGGGTAGAGGCAATGTGATGCTCTGGGCAGTGTTCTCCTGGGAAACCTTGGGCCCTGGCTCTAGCGTAATTACTTTAAAACACACAACCTAGCTAAACATGAAAGGAGGCACAAGGCACAAAGGAGGGCTACACTAAGCAGGTGGTTTTAATGTCATGGCCACAAAATGACACAGTTACAGGGGTTCAAGAGAGAATGCATTTAAATTTGATTTAAAGAAGCCTTTTCTATTTTAGTTGCTACAGCACATTATTTAAAGGATATAACTTTTCATATCATATTGAAGATTTAAATATGTTAATAATTGCATGCGTAAGACATATTTAAGCTTTCATCCACGGTTTTAACTGGTGGTTACATCATCTTACTAAAGATAACATCAGTTGTTTGATTTCTAGGGATATAGTCAGAACACTGATGTATGATAATGTATTGAAATGAAACTTATTTAAAATAGAAAAAAGGAGGGGGACTCCCAAGTAGTGCAGCTGTCTAACTGTTGGCCCTATCATCAGGATATTGCAAGCTTGATCCCTGGTGGGTCCACATCCATCTACAGCTAGGAGTACAAGCAACAGGCTTTGTTCTCTCTAGGTGTGCTCTCCCTCTCCCACCATCATTACCTTTACATTTATGGCATTTAGCAGAGGCTTTTATCCAAAAAGTGTCTTTCTTTCCCTAACTACAGGGGACAGTCTTAAGTCAGAGTAGTGGTGGTTTGCTGAAGGTAGGATTTGAACCCATGACCTCTTGGTCCAGAGGCAAGTAGCCTACTAGGCCACCACCAGCCCATCACTCAGCACAATGCTACTGTAACAGAAAGGATGGTTTGTGTTCTCCTCCAGACATGGCGATCTGTGCAATGATGTTGCAATAGTGAAAATTCAAAAATATGCAATGGCTAGGTTTACATTTATGGCATTTAGCAGACACTTTTATCCAAAGGGACTTCCATTCCCTAACTACAGGGGACAGTCTCCCTGGAGCAAGGGTCTTGCTCAGGAACCCTGTGGTGGTTTGCTGAAGGTAGGATTTGAACCCATGACCTCTTGGTCCAGCGGTCTCATTGTACCCACTAGGCCACCACCACGTGACTTGGAAGAAACACATGCTAGCCTTCACCCGCCTGGTGTTGGTGGTGTCCTGTGACTTGGGGATTCCTCGTGAGTAGAACTGAAAATGACGGAACTGGGGCAAAAAATTGGAACAAAATCCTTTTCTAAAAGAATTAATGAAATACTACCAAGCCAGTTAACCAGCGAGTCTGATGGATGCACTTTTTACATTCAGTTTTGCCACAGTGTTTTATATCTGTATATATCTTTAAAGATGTTGTTTGTAAAATCTTCATAGTTTAGACTTTTTAGAATAGTTTACCCTTCTTTGAAAAGCTATGCATGTTCATTCACATTATTCAACCATATTTAAAAGTAATTTACTCATCCAGGTCCTGACCTTGTGTGTGGAGTTTGCATGTTCTCCTCGTGGTGGTGTGGGTTTCCTCCGGGGTCTCTGGTTTCTCCCACAGTCCAAAGACATGCGTGTCAGGTGAATTGGGGACTCTAAATTGACCATAGGAGTGAGTGTGTGAGTGAGTGGTGAATGTGTGTGTGCCCCGCAGTGGGCTGGCGCCCCGCCCAAGGTGAGCCTTGCGCCTGTAGAGCCAGGGATAGGCTCAATGCACCTGGGACCCTAGTAAGGATTAAGTGGTTGGAGAAAGTGAATGAATAACTTATGCATTATATTACTCATATATATGATAGAGGCAGCCTCCAACCAATCAGTCAAAAGTTTTTGCACACAACAGGTTTTTACCACTTATCTATTTATAGGACTGAAATGTTGTTGAGTGAACAACGATAAATAAAAATGTCAAACGAAACAAGTTAACTTTATTACATGTAAAAAATATGTAACATGTAAATAATATGTAACATCCTATTATCCTGGGTGTATGGTTATGGCGTAGTCATTCTAGACTGACCTTTAATTTTAATATAATGTGTATCATTTAATGTAATGTGTGTCATGGTGTGAAGTAAAACTTTTTTTCCTAGTATTTTTCTATGATTTGTTCCAAAACAAAAACACACTTTCATAAGATCTATATACAACTTACACCAGTTAAGATTGCTGTGAAGGGATTTGCATTTCTTAGCTATTTTCTTTATAATCTATTATATAATACACAAATGCTAAATTGCTCTTAAATCAATACATACTCATGCTGTTCTATTATTAAGCTACACAAAATAAATAAATAAATAAAACACAATTTTGTCATTTAATCCTCTTATGTTCCACCGCATGTGAGATAAAAGGCCACAAGGCTATAAACGGATGAGCGGGTAAGAGAAATGATAAAAAAAAAAAAATGTGTTAGGACACCTGAGGATTTAAGTTGAATGTCACCTTCCTGGTGTTCGAACATTCATGAGGCTCTCTAAACAAAATTGAAAGGAGATGATCTTTCGTTAAACGTGATTAAGTGCAAAACAAGGATAAAAGGGTACACAGTGATGAGATGATGCCGGTCACTGGGAGGAGTTGCAGGGTGATTGTCCTTGTAATGTTATGGGGGGTTCTGAAGAATATATAATGGAGTCTATCTATCAAGAGATAGTGATTGGATCTTTTATAGCAGAGTGGTAAAGCAGAGTGCCCCTGATTTGCATTATAAGCTCCCATGTAACACAGACTACAGAAGAGAGTGGGGGCATTATGGCTTACACCTCTCAAACTGGATTTTTACTGTGGCACTTTCGTCTGACATTTATTTGATTATTACGTAAATAGTGCCTGGCATTGTCCTCTGGACTGAAAGCCAAAATGGAAAAAAGCTTCAAGAGAATCTTGTTGGAAGAGCTGGGAAAGGCACGGGAAGCTGCTTCATTTCACTTGTCATCTGTGAAAATAAAGGATGAGCTCCTATTGCAAAAGCTAGCCAGTGTCAGTAAAAGAAAAAAGAAAGACAGCATGAATTCACAGGAAGGAGTCATTCACCCCCTGAATTTCCATGCTGAGAGTTCACATCTGGGTTACAATAAACAGGAAATGTTCAGAGCAGATGGAACTGAGCAAAATAAAGCTGACAGTGTGTCCCGCTAGGAATTTAATGTCCAGATGCATGAGTAAGCTACTGGACAGTACGGCAAGGCTGCTGTTTTTGAGACGTTCTTATGGGTTTCATTTATGGGCACAGTATGGTTGTAAATGACTGACAGCGATAAGTCGTGACAGCCTGGTCTCTGTCTGTTGCACCTTGAAATGTTCTGCTTTGCTAAATAACAGCTTCTCCGCTGGCCAGTGGCTAGCTATGTTTGGTGAAATTAATTTGTGCAAGAATCCTCCACACCCCCATAGAAAGACTGACCACCCATAGACTGCTATAAAAAAAGAAGAAAGGTTACAGAGATCACAAAACAGTGGATTTCAGACATCAGATCTGGCATCTGCTGGATGAATGCTAGATGTACCACCTAGCTCCTCTTCAGAGATGAAACAACCTGTAGAAAAGCATGCTGGAATGTGAGATGATCCATTCAACCTCTTCACTGTCCCTATCAAGAAAAACAGTTGTTCAGAGTTAATCTGCAGTACCTAAAAATGGCCAATGATCCACAAAAGGTACATCCTCTTCTTAGATATGGACTCTCCATATGGCCTTAAAAGAACTCTGTATTTAAAAGTAGGCCCAAGGACCACAAACAAGCAGCTTTTACCACGTCTGTGGACTTCTGACTTTGATCACATACCTACTGGTGTTTGCAATGCACCTGCTAATTTCTAGTAACTTACATGTCAATGATTTTGGAAAACAGTTAAGATGTGACTTCTCATTTATCTGGTTGACATACAGCTCTGGAAAAAAAAATATGAGACCACTGCGAAAATGTTTGGTTTCTCAGGTTTTGTCTTTTATAGGTGCAAGTATTGAACTGAACTGCTGGCAATATTTCTCCTCTTTTACAAAAAAAAATATTGTTCTTTAAAGCATAATTTTAAAGGAAATGACAAAGCATCAAACTAAGAGAAATGAAGCAGTGTTTACAGAACATGAATAATTCAAAGAAAACTAATCTCTCGTTCACTCAAACAAAATGGCAACCTTTGATGAACTTCTACATGAACTGGTCACATTGCAAGAGGAGAGTGTTGATTACAGCAGTGTTTTTATATTTTTCCTCATAAAATAAGATTGTATTCAGGTGATCACTAATCAGTACCTCATAAAGCAGAATGAGGTGCTTGTGTATGAATTGAACAGACACTGGCATGGAATGGTTGTCATACTCAAAGATGCTTAAAAATAAATTGCAGTGGTCTCAATTTTTTTTTCCAGAGTTGTAATTGTCCACCTCAGACTTCACGAATCCTCCTGGAGCTATGGAAACAACCTGGTGGCCTAGTGGTTTGGGAGTTGCCCCTGCGATCAGAAGGTTGTGGGTTTGAATCCCAGGACTGCTAGTGACATCACTGAGGTACCCTTAAGCAAGGTACCGTCCCCACATACTGCTCCTTGTGTGCTCCCCTTTGGTGGCTGCCTGCTGCTTCACACGGTGAATGGGTCAAATGCAGATGAAGAATTTCACTTTGTTCATGCTGTGGTGTGTTTACACATGACTATATGGGGCCATTTTACTTTACATTACTTTAACATGCTAGGGTTGAGACTGTGATCCAAGAAATGTGATTTGTTTCAGCAAATAGTGACTTTGTTTTAGCAAAATGTGGTCACAGCCATATTATTCAGGGTGATGTGGAAACTAACCCTGAGAAGATCCAATTTTAAAAAGTGGTACTGTAAAACTAGAGCTTTCTAGGATTTGTGGGTTATTGCTGGCAATTCATTCCACAACCATCTTGCAACCATCAAACAAAGTGAAAAAATCCAGTTTACTGGACTGGAGCATGCAAGACGGTGTTTTAGCACGTTAGAAATGACTGGATTTCACCCTTTCTTTCTTTCTTTATACAGATGCTGACCTGCGGCAGCTGCACTTGTCTTGGACCAAAAATACAGTTCTTTTGAATGTTTGGTCCTTAAAATGAGGCCCAACTGAAAGGTTTAAGGGCAGACTGTTAAACATATGGTGTTTATAGACAATAATCGGCTGGATTAAGTAAAGATGGCATGACTGGGAGCAGTTGAGCAGCTCTAGGCAGCACAGTTGGCAAATTACCAGCATGCAGTTTGATATGGGCCATGTACCACTAACTGTCGCCACTACAGTTAGAGGAAGCTATCGTACAGACAATGTGAACAGATGTAGCTCGTTTACCTAGGGGGAGAATGTGCTTAATTCAACATTTTAATTACATTTTCTGCAATGCAAAATGAGGAATATGATCCAAAAAAAGGTGTTTGTGCTTTCTGTCATGAATAACCATTTTAGTCAATCAAACATTTTTTAGGAATATTCTTCTGACTACAGACACCTGTAATTGTTACTCTGAATGAATAAATGGCACAGTTTGAAACAATTTTAATTTCTATATAAGTGCAATTGCAATTGGTTTATCAGAAACTGCCTCACTGCCTTATTATTATGCATTGCTTCTTTTTGATGCATTTGACAAGTTACTTCAACCACTGTAAGCAATCACAATTGCTGGAGGGTGTGGTTTAATTTAAGTTAGACACTTTCTTTAGTTGGTTTAGTTATATTGTAGTTAAAGTAAAGACTGCTGGGAGGCTGCATATAGGGGCTAAGCATAAGGGTTGAATTGGAAGTATTATTCCAGGGAGACACTAAGCAGGACAGTCAGTCAGTTATTAGTAAGGAATTTGAAATGGACTACTAGGATCACTAACTGCAATACTAATGTTCTGCCAGGTCACCAGGATGAGAACAGAAAGCTATTGTCAAGGCAATGCAAGCAGACTCAAGCCCAGGGCTGGAAATGCAAATAGAGTCAAAGAGAGATGAAACCATCAACTAAATGACCTAGACCTGTGGAGGATGCGTGAATGTAAAGGTCATGACACCGTGCTCTCCTCTCAAGAGCAGGCTGATGTCTCTCCTCTACTTAAGCAGCTTTATCGCCTCTTATCTCTGGCCTCTGGTATTTGATTTTTACATACAACTGACAGGCTTTACCCTTGCATATTTTCAGATGATGAATTTCTTAAAAGAGTGCAAAACCAGAAGTCTTTAACTGCTGAACAGTCTATGAGCTATATACCTTTAATTCTGGTATAAAATTATTCAAACGCATGTAGGTTAGTGTTTTGCAATATACATCCATAAGATTACATGCACACACACCATTGGGCCACAAAATTAATTAAGTGATTAAGTGAAAAACATTATCTCATTGCAGTAGTACATGTGAAGCTGCGGGATATATTAGGCAACTAGTGAACAGTGCTGAAGGCAGGTATAATGGACAAGTGTAAGGATCTGAGTGACTTTGACAAAGGCCAAATTGTGAAGGCCTAGACGACTAAAACAGTGCATCTTGAAAACAACAAGTCTTTTTAAGGACAGGGAGAGGGGGGAGTTACTGCTATACAAGGTTTAGTACCTACCAAAGGAGGTCCAAGGAATGACAACTGTTGAGCCATCAGCATCCTCATGGCCACGCACGACTGACTGATTCATGCGAGGAGTGAATCTGGTCTGTTCCTCTAAGAAGAACTACTGAAATCATTAACGCTGGTTATGATAAAAAGGTGTCAGAACACACTGCACTGTAGCTTGCTGCGTGTGGGGCTGCGTAGCTGCAGACTGAGTCAGAGTGTCCATGCTGAAACCAGCCCATTGCCAAAAGTGGCTACTATGGGCATATGAGCAAAAGAACTGGACAGTGGAACAATGTGAGAAAATGGCTTGGTTTGATGAGTCACAGTCCTGCTTCCAACACCCCGACTTCAGTTGTTTACTTGCTGACTAACAGATCCAACCCCTTGCCATTGTAGTATTGTAATAAGAAAACCAAAGATATTCTCTTTACCACTGGATTTAATGTCGTGGCTGATTTTTGTATACACTGACAGTCAAAAGACCGGAGACACTTGTTGAAATAAAATTGTACATATATACACACACGTGTGTGTGTGCGTGTGTGTGTGTAAATGTATGTGTGTTTACAATTTTATTTCAACTGGGGCAGAACCTTGACAGGTATATGAGCAATTTTCCATGGGAATACCGCTACCTTAACTGAAGTAGAAGGGTTTTGTATTTATTTTTCCACCGTGACTCATTTGTCATGCACAAAGTGGGATATTTCAGAGTTTGACATGCAAACAGGCATCCACACTTATCTTTGAATGGAGGCTTCCAGAATCCGGGAAGCTTTCTGTTTCTTTTTAATAGGTAGTGAGGTGTTAAATTGCTTCAGGAAAAGTACCTTTCTTTTAAGTTTGCCTTGTTTGAAATGTATTAGGCTGTGTCAGGGTAGGCTGACAGATAAAGTCATTTAAATGTGAAAATACAAATGAGGGTCGAGAAACTCTTCCGATTTCCATCCATAAATTTTCATTGCCTGAGTCGAGTGCCATTTGCTTTCTAAAAGACTGCTTGCTGTATTGTCTAAAGCAATCACTGGGAAGGAGTGTCAGATACTCAGATTTCACTGAGAAAATATAGCTAATTTACTCGAATGCTTTATTCTCTTGTTTAAATAAATAAAGTGGCCCCTTACAGTCATGCACAAACACATAGTGTGAAATTCTCTCTCTGCATTTAATCTAGTCACCAAGTGAGGCAGGGGGCGCTCACCAATGAGGGGTGCCAGGGGAGCAGTGTGAGGCAACAGTACCTTGCTCAAGGGTACCGCAGAGGTGCTACTAGCAGTCCAGGGATTCGAACCTTTGACCTTCTGATCTCAGGGTGAACTCCCTAACCACTAGGCCACCAGCTGCCCCAATAATTTGCTTCCAGATGCACCATTCTGTTGTTTTTGAAGCAACGCATGAGTCTCCAAGAGAAGAATTCAGGAGATTTGATGACTCCATATGCATTCAGCAAGTGACCACAGGGTTAAACTAGCATGCTCCCCAAGCAAATGTCTGAAAAAAGCTTCAGTTATTCAAGATAATAGACTATACCACATTACATATAGTACTTTAATACAGTGGATTTGCCTTATATGTCATATATTTGAGATGGATGGTTCCTGCATATATTAGACACTGAATGTTATTAGATCCTTAACCAAAACCTAATATTCGGTACTCAGGAATCTAAGTGAAAACATAACACTCTAATGTTAAACATACTCATGAGTTTTGGATCCTTGCCTTGCTGTTTGGATCCTTGCCTTGCGGTGTTGCTTCAGTTTCAACACACCAGCTAATTAGTAAACCAGCGAATTAAAATTCATTTGAACATATTTTCACCTTTCTACCCTTATGCACCAACCTTGTAAACTCTGGTAAGTCCTGCCTGAAGATCCTTGGGGCTACGGCTTTTCTATAACTTAACGGAAGACTTTTTGACTTGCTTTTTGGACAGTTTTCAGCAAGATGGCCAGGCACTGCTGTCCCATTAATGTAGCTCTGGCAGTTGTTCTTTGGAGCTCCAGAGTCCTGGAAATGACTTTCAAGCGCTTCCTGGCTTACTTTATCAGTTCCTTCAGTCGTGACATTTTGTGCTGATGGGAGCTGTGTGCTTCTTCACTCTGTAAGGTTGTAAAGTGTAAATTTGGTCAAATCCATAACAGACAAGACCTTACTGATTCTCCAAAGATACTGTTTTACCATTCTGTTTGACTGACTGGGTGCAAAAGTTAAAGAAGCCAGGAAGCTGTGTTGAGTTTTACAGTGAAATTAATCTTGTGCCCCTTGAGGGTGAAACATTGGCTAGATGTGTGAGATACGTCTTTCAAAACCATACCCCCCCTCTTTCTTTGAGCTTGGAGTGGAGCAAGACCTTGTGTTCATCCCATGGTGATTTCTTTCATTTTTCTCCCTCCTTTTTCTTTCTTGCTCATTCTTTACTGAGGTTTGTAAACGTCCACGTCATACACACTCTTAGTTTATGATTGAAAATTACTATCAATATTTTTCCATTTACTTTGTTAATCCCAATTGAGTTGGGTCTAATCAACAGACAAAAACAGGCTGTCAATGCTAAATGTATGACATGATTGATCAGGCAAGTTAATGAGAAATAATGAGAAATTGACTATAAGGTCATTTGGAGCAGGAGTAAGGGAAATGAGCAGATTTGCCTTGAGTCAGACCTGTGGGTGGCCATTTACAGATGGCGTCATTATCAGCTTTACAGTGTTTTGACAGTTTCAGCTGTCACGATTCACCAAAGTGATGACCAAGGCAGTTTGGATTGAGTAGGAAAACTGTTGGTGTTCCTTTGCAGTGTATTCCTATGTGATTTCATAATCCAGAAATTGGTAAGCCAGTACAAAAAAGACTGCAAGGAAGGACCACAGGCAACTACATACTAGATATTATTTGGTGAACCAGTGTCAGCACAGGTCTTAGGACTAAAGCAGCTGAAACACTCCAACCAGTGTGACACCCAGTAACATGCCACTAATCCAATTAAAATCTGGTCAAAGGAAATATTTTAATGATCGCCATTTCTGGGTGGGGTAGAGAAGGGCTGACATATTAAGCACCAACAGAAGGGCTACAGTTAGCAACTGTATACATATGATGTGCACCTATATGGTTGGTGTAGCCAATAAAACGGCCAGAAGTGTGGACACAGGCACAAAGGACTGCAGTGATGAAGACTGGATCTGTCAAAATGGTGAGGCTGCAGATCCAAGTAATGGTGAGACTACAGCAGTGGAGTAAGTTGGCTACAGGACTGAACCAAGAGAGCAGACTTATACTGGAGGGTCTAGAATGGGAGCAAAAGCAGGAGATATGGTGCTGTTCTTTAGAGATGTGGAAGGAATATACTTGAGGCCCAAAATGTTGAAGTTTAAAATTTCCAAAACTGCTAAGTGCATGTACATCTCCAGAACAAAATTAGAGACCACCACAAAAATGTTCAGGTTTGATCTTTCATGGGTGCAAGTATTGCACTGAACAGCTTTGCCTTAGTTTTTAAGAACTGCAGACAACATTTATCCTCATTTGCAAATAAAAATATTGCTCTGTAGAGCACAATTTGAAAGGAAAGCACAAAACATCAAAATAAGAGAAATGATGCAGTGTTTACAGAACATGAATAATTCAAAGAAAACAAACCTCTTGTTCAGTCTTAAACAAAATGGCAATAAACACCTTTGATGTACTTCTAGTAGTGTTTTTCCATCCAGCTGGTCACATTGCAAGAAGAGAGTGTCAATTTCAGCAGTGTTTTTATACTTTTCCTTATTAAATAAGATCTGATTCAGGTGATCACTAATCAGTACCACATGAAGCAGAATGAGGTGCTTGTGTAGGAATTGAACAGACACTGGCATGGAATGTTGAATTGCAGTGGTCTCTTATTTTTTCCAGAGCTGTATTTTCTGCCATACCTTCACAGTGATCTTTTTATTATTTTTTGATTTCTTTAAATTGTATCAAATATTTGACTGAAATAAATCTGGCTCAGTATCATCTATAGATGTCACATATAGAAGAACCTGGAAGAACATGGTTGGACAAGAATCAGTGAACATCACTAACCACTAAGGTATGTCCTTATGTAAGCTCAAACCACCTTGCCATCATGAAAGGCTGTGGTGAAGCCAACCTTATAAATGTTCCCTGACATTCGGGCCACTCAGGGGAAATAGGCGTGGGAAATAGGTGTGAAGAAGTCAGTTCATGAGAGAAGGAATGGAAAGGTTATGAATGCGATTACAGGTCTCTGTGGACCTCTCGACAATCAGACAGCTTGACACTGCATGGACAGAAAGGTGACTTGCCTCAGCTCTCGGCACTAAGGGTGTCAGGGCAAATGTCTCAAACCCACCACACTCCAAACAATGCAGAGTCTTTCTAAACAAATTGCCTCAGATGATAAAAGGAGGTTAATAACATTCAGCTCAGGAGACTTCATCTACAGAATGTAGGTTAAATAGCTCTGCAGAAGAGCAAGGAGGGAATCAAAACAATTCTGACTTCACGGCCTTCACAAAAGAATATTGTGTGCTTGGCACAAGGGAGAAGGGAAGGGAGGAGAGAAAAGCAATCATTTTTAATCATTTTTCATTCTATCAACACTCTTTTCATTTTCTAAGCTCTCTATTGAATTTTCCTATTAAAACCCACAAGGATTTGACTGTATTTAGTTGCTCCTGTATGTTCACCCGCTCCCAGATGCACGAGGAACCCACAGGGTAATAAAGGGAACTTAACAACTTGGTGCATTTTAATGTGTGGGCGGGAACAGGCGGGCGGTACACAGCGACCCACCACTTGCGGCGAAGGTCGCCGACTGCTGTGAAAGCAATGCTGAATCAGAGCTTTGAACGTCTTAACAAATCTGCCAATTCGCCTCGAATTATAAATGTTGAAAAAGACATTATTTCCAAGTAGCTGATCCATTCTTAATCACAGCCATTGAACAAGGTCCCAATGCTGATGGAAGTCATTTACATTATAAAACAGCTGATAATAAAGGGGCAATGTCTGAGATCATAATAGCGAAAAAACTTTTCTTCCAGAGTGTGACACTGAACAAAAATACTGTATTGTACATCTGCATTAATTTACCTAGTCTTCTGTTTATTTACAGTGCTCCTACTGTACTATACAACTACAAGATTTTGTATAACTACAATATTTGCTGTAATTGTACAGTATTTTTTACCATGAGGTGAGCATTATATTTCTACTGGCACTTTTACTAGTCATTAAACAACATGGTTCCGTTCGAACGCCAAAACACGTTAAATGTTTTTAGTACCACTAGTTTTGCAACCACTACAAGCACTTTTAGTACTATTAATATTACTACTACTATTAACGCTACTATTGTTTACACTACTATTACTGTTATTACTATTACTGCTACTGCTACCTCTATCATTGGTACTTTTATACTAATACTACGATTACTTCGAATACTATTACTATTCCTACTTACGCCATATACTGTTTGCACTACTATTATTATTATTCACTGCTAATACTATTACTACTAATATTAATAATGATAGTAATACTGCTATTACATACTGTTATGACTGTTACTGCTAATACTACCATTACTTCTAATATTATTACTGCTACCACTAACGCTATGTTCCTACAGCCACTAACGCAACCACCGCAACCAGTACTACTATTATTAGTACTAATGCATCTAATACTAGCATTTCTAAAGCTTGTAATACTATAGCATTAGTACTACAGTACTATTGCTATTACCACTACTACAACTACTAGTGGTTTTATGTGAGATTAATTATGAGAAATCTGAGGATTGTGAGATGTTTAGTAGTATCAGTGTTCCACAAAGTCTCCCACACCACAGGTTTGCAGGTTCCTCCTACTGTTTTATATGTATTACCGCAAGCAATTTGGCAATGTTCACAGTGACACCCACTACTGCTACAGCGAACACTTGTTAGCCATTCATACATGTAGCTTTAGCACTGTGGAGCGGTATGTCACTGAAATGATCACTGATTGTAAATAAGTTGTACAGACAGCTCTTCCTCAAATGGATAAATAGTCAAATCAGTTACGTTTCTCTCCTCAATAAAAGGAGTATTCATGGCAGTTTTTTTGCCCGAGCAACCATTTCAGTCCTGTATATCTACCAAAAAAGTGACCTAATTACCTTCTATCTCTCTTTCACGACTTGAATTTGCGTTTTCATGATTTTTATTCATGTTTGTTTGCTTGTTTCTTGTGATTTCATTGTTTTTCATTGCTTATTTCACTGCACTTGGGGAAAAAATGCAGTAAAGCAGTCTCTACAACAGAAGCACTGCATCTGGCACGTACTGTTGGGCCGCTCAAGATATTCCACACTGTTTACACCATGCAGGTAGTGCGTGTCAGACAGGCTTACCCTTTTATTTGTATCAACATTGTATGATGTCTAGTGTCCGCTAGTGGAGCAAAGGTTGTTAGAAACTCTCAGTTCCCCCACAGGAGTGTATTTCTGGTTGTTACTATCATTCACCTTATAAAAACAAACAAACAAACAAAAAAAAACAGCAATAGGGTTGTGACCCAGCAGTCATATGGCAAAAGTTAGAGAAACACGCTGGACAGGTCTTCAGTCCATTGCAGGGCAGGCAAACACATTCACATCTAGAGCCAATTTTTCATCTTCATTTTGGCTGACGTGCATGTCTTTGGGCTGTGGGAGAAAACCAGAGCAGCCAGAGGACCCTCGACTGCCCTGGCTTGAAATCAAACCTAGGACTATAAACTGTACCATCATACCACTACTCCCCACTTATCAGACCTAATTTACACCCTGCTTTTATTTTTATTGCTAGTATTTATTGCAATTATTTTTGCTCTTATTATAATAACATGCTTTGATGAAGGTTCCGTATCTGCTTGTAAACCCTCTAATATGGCATCGCAGTTTATGAGCTACTCTCTGATATAACTTTTGCCTTAAGTGCACAAAGCATTCCGCCAATAATGCATTGCAATTACCGCCAAATTGATGGGAGATGGGCTGTGCGAGATGAATATAGCATCGCATAAATAGATGCTTTTCCTCCCTAGATTGACATGTGTGTGCTTCATGCAGTTTACAGTTAATCTGAGATACAACTGCGTTTAAAGGTTGCAGAGGTTTGGTTGTTTAGTGTGACGAAGTGCGTCATATGGCATTAAAAGGAAACTTTCATCATGTCCTTTTTTATTCTGTGTGAGATCTGAAGGGAGGTTATACTCGATATACTTAAAGAGAAAGGCTGAATAAATTCAACAAAATAGATGTAAAACGTCTGTTAATTCAGGCCCTAGACCTTCCGCACACTTCCACCCTGCAAGCATCAGTAAGAGCTGAACCTCCTCTACTCAATTAAACACTTAGCAGCTTTGGCTTCTTCCAACCAAGTAATTACTCTTCCTGCAGTATTGATCCGACACCCAGACCCTCCCCTTGTGACCTTTAATTAATAATATCATTTTTATGTTACACTCCAGCAATAAGAGATGGATCAATGGTGAACAACTCAATAATCCGGATGGCGTTATCCAAATGTTAATGTCTGCTTGAGGGTAATTGAAACACAATAGCTGGGTGATTAAGATGTGCATGATTGATAGCCCCTAGATGCAACCCAAGGTACCTGGAAATAAGAAGTGAAAAGATGGGCTGGCTTTCCTAGCGTCACTACCCAGTGGTCTATTGGCCCAGGGCTGTTGGTAATTAAGAACTGACAGAAGGAAAACATTACTGAAGCTGGTATTAAAGCCAAGTCATTCAACAACAAGTTTTCCTACAAATGTGCAACATGTTCTCCATGCCCCTATGTAAGTAAACACAGAGCTCTCCTGAGGTACATGCAAAGTCTTTGGAATTACCCTTTAAACTTTTGCTTTAGTGCAAGGATGCTTTCATGACTACATAAAGTACATAGCAGTAACCACATTATTTGTAGTAGCAGTTAAATAATCTATAGCAGTTAAGAACAATTGTACTTGTTGGATAATTCATTTCAGTACCAAACCATTTACAGTAGTTACTAAGTCCTTAAAAGTAGATAATCAATTGTTTGTAGCAGTTACTGAATAATTAATAATAATTACCAAGTAATTCAGAGTAATAATGAAAAACTAATAATAGTTACTAAGTAACTCATAGAATCTGCTTAAATAAATATAGTAGTGACTGAGTAATTCATCATAGCTAGTGAATAATTTGTAACGGACACTGACTGTAAATTTAATAATAGTTACAAAGTAATTCATAGTAGTTCATGAATAAGTTGTACCAGTTACTGAACAATGCATTCTAGTTATTAAGTAATTCATAGTATGAACTGTTTTGTAGAAGTTACTGAATAATTAATAGATAGTAGGTACACAGAAACTGATAGTGGTTACTGAATAATTCAGAGTAGTTTACTAAGTAGTTTACAAGTCATTGCAGCTCCTGAAAATAATTAATAGTAGCAGTAGTAATTCATAGAAGTTACTCATTAATACATTAATTCATTAATTCATAGGACTCACTCAGTAAATCTTGGCAGTTCTGGAATCATTCATAGTAGTGACTGTCATAGTCATTGCTGTGTATTTCATAGTAATTACTCAGTAATTTAGAGTCTTACTGAGTAATTCAGTGAAATAATTTATAGCGGTTATCAAGTAATCCTATTTTGTTAATAATTTAATTCTAATGCTTAATCACTGAGTAATAATCCCAGGGGATCATGGTGGAAAAGGATGTACGGTACTGATAATGGCTAAAATGCAAAATATTTTTCAGAGTTATTCCAGATGTTTGCCTGTGTGCTATGTGCAATGTTCACTGTATCTCTATGAAATTCACAAGTATCCCATTGTTCTTACACTGGAATTTTGCTTAGGGTTCAATATTGTTAGTCTGCGACACGTCCCACAATCACTAACAGCACAATAGAAGAACAAGCTGATACCCACAGCTGTGCAAAACAATTCTTGCATCAAAAACAGTCCTGTGTCAGAAAACTGGATCCTTGTCTCAGCATTTGCCTAGCAGAACTGTCTCCTTAGGTGCTCTTGTGTTACACAAGCAAAAGAAATCTTAGAACATATTGTATTGCATGGTTGTAGAGTTCTGCAGAAACTGCGGCTCGGCTTTGGTTTTGGTTTCTGCTCACAAAAATAACACATCAAGCTTCAAATGAGGTAACCTAAACCTTCAAGGTGGCATGAAGACAAACAGTGCTGCAATCGTCATTAGCGGTAGGCCAATCCAGAGGTCTTCATTTACATTGAAAGGACGAGCTGGGAGTGAGGCGCCGGAAAATGTGTTCCATAAATATCAACAGCAACATTTAATCTGTGTCAGTTGCTACAAGACTCATCACGTGCTGTCTCTCTCTCTCTCTCTCTCTCTCTCTCTCTCTCTCTCTCTCTCTCTCAAGCAAGAGTCACTGGCACTTATAAAACTAAAGTGTGTGTGGGTGTATGTTCAAGTGTGCTTGAGTGTGTTTGTGAGGTGAGAGAGAGAGTGCGAGACCACATGTTGTTTGTATGTGGTGTGTGCGTATAGATAGATGTATGATGTCTAGTGTCCACTAGTGGAGCAAAGGTCAGAATCAGAATCAGAATCAGGAATCTTTGTTGATCCTGGAGGAAATAGCTAGTTAACATTTTTAGTGTTCTGTAGGTTGTAGTAAATAAAATTTTTCCTGCATTTTAGCTTCTTCCTATTAGACCATATCATGTTTATTTGAATGGGGTCCCCCAAAACCCTAGACCCCAACACTCCCTGTATTTTGCACTTTTAAATACAATATAGTAAATGCTACGGCAGGCAAGGCATTGGTCCTCATGCTAGACCTAGAATTAAGGTGTATTTTCCCGACCACTAACATCACCCCTTTCTGCTCCCCCACACTTTAGTTATGCCTGAGCCACCGCTCGTGGGGCTAGTCAGCAATTTGAAAGCTTCATCGTTTCCTATTCTCCTTCATACCATCCCTTTTTTAATTGGCAGAGCATAGCAACATGACAGGAAACTCAACACTATATAGCACAACTAAATACACTATATGGACAAAAGTATTGGGACACACCTGTTTTTCAGGCTTTGGGCTACTTCCAGTGAAATTACCTTACATTGCAATAATTTGGCAGACGTTTTTATCCAAAGTGACTGACAATATGAGAACACATTCAAGTTTCAGGACAGTGTAAGAGCCATTAAGTGCTAAATCTTTATGTAAGAGTAATGCAAGAAGATGCACATTAGGAGAGGAGATGCTCTCTGAACAGAAATCTTGTGGAAAGCCTTCCAAGAAGAGTGGTAGCTGCAAAAGGGGGACCAGCTCCATGTTAAAGTCTGATGTATCTGAATGCAATGTCATTAAAGTCTGTGTTGGTGTAATAGTCAGGCATCCCACTAAGTTTGTCCATACAGTGTATGTGGGTCCTTTAGGCTCCTTTACGTTGAATAGGATTATATCAACAGCGGCTATGCTATCCATTTGTCTGTGTCGTATGTGTTGCACAGTTGATGTAATGAATAACCAGTAAATTGCTCAGAAGCATTTACTATGAAGCAGATCAATACTGCTCATGGCTGCAGGTTGACTCAGAAGTCAGCAGGGTGTTTGTGTGTAAATGTGTCTGTATGTGCACATCTTAGGTGGCATGGTGGTCTTACATAATGGGATGCCGGGGAGCTAATATTTGTCTGCTCCTGTGTCTCTTCCTCTTGTAATAAATTGGATACTGCTGTGTTATTATCTCTCCCACCCCCATCTGCTGCAAAGGGCCTATGTTGGGGGTCACCCCCCTGCTAAATAAAAAAACAACAAAAAAAAAGCAAAAAAAAATGAAACTCCAGCAATCTGTGTAGGTCACAGCAGGCTAATGGGCTTCTAAATACACCCCTCCCTGATGATTAGGTTGATTAATCGGACTGCGGAGTGATAATGTCGGCCCCTCTTTTCTTTCTTTCCTTCTCTCTCTCTCTCTCTCTCTCTCTCTCTCTCTCTCTCTCTCTCTCGCAATTTTTAGTTTTGCCTCACTATCTTTATGCTCTCCTCTCCATTCCTGCCAGATGGCTTGGCAACAGAAGAGGGTGGGAGAAGAGCAAATCAAAGGTAAGGTTCCTGGCCTTTGAAGGGAAGAGAAGAGAGAGTGGGGATGGAGGGTAGAAATGTGCTGTTGATGCACATGCTGTTGATTTTTTTTTTCATTACACACTATTTGTGTCCTGTGTGCTCCGAAGTGCCCTTTCCCCCCTTGTGATATGAGAGTGATTTCAATAATCCCTCACTTGCAGCTTACGAAACAACATATAGACTCAGAGAATATGCAGAAATAATGCATAGATAATGTGACTGTAATATTAATGGGTTAGTGTGGATGATAGGGAAATAAATACAGAAAATGGGATATCATGTGAATTAAAAGCCCAGTATCTATTATGTGCTCAATCATTAGTGTTACTGATATATAGAGTGCATAAGGTAGACAAGAGACCCAACTAAATATTTTTCAAACACAATGTGCACTAAAAATACTTTGAATGTTAAGTAATTGCCACATTAATTAAATATAATACAACACAACTGTGGTTTTTTAGTGTATGTTTTTCAGTATAAACTGAGCTGATGTATTAAAATTGGGTTATTACTGCCATTTTGCTATTTAAATCAATATTATATAATATAATTAACGCTGGGCAATGATTAATGATCATTAATGATGGTTTTCTGCAATTAAGCGCGATTAATCACATTGTTATACGCAAAATTAAGTAATTCATTCAAAAGTAGTGTATTGCGCACTTTTACTTTTATAGTACTGCTATATGAGCAAGAACATTTGGTTTGCAAACACTTTAAACAAATAAGGAGCTTTTTAACAGCAGTGTTCCCTTCAACACAGGCCCATAGCTGCGGTTCAAATATTCAGCACATGGGATGGGCGGAACTATTATAGTAGCCGCAAAGTGGTAGCAACTCCATATGAAAGTCTAAGTATCTGAATGCAGTGTCATTAAAGTCCCTATTAGTGTAATGGTCAGGCGTCCCAATACTTTTGTCTATGTAATATGGACAAAGTAAAGGGATGCCTGACTCCTGAGACGTAGAGCGCTGCATCCACAAGCACAGAAAGCACAGAACTTTCAAAATAAAAGGATTTTTTTAAAAATCTGTGTTAACGTGCGATAAAATAATTGTTGGCATTAAAGGGGACATATTATGCAAAACTCACTTTTTGCATCCTTTTGTATTTCCATTTGGGTCACTACTGCTCCTATAAACACTCCAAGAGAAAAAAAACATCCATCCGTTTTCTGTGAGTCAACTGAAAGATTTTGGACGGCTCCCTTATTCTGATGTCAGGATGAGGAAATTTACATAGAACCACCCCTCCTCTGTCAAGCCCCCACCCACTAGATTAGTTGAAGATCTGCCATTTTTGTCTGCTGGTTTTACGAGCATGCATAAGATGCCGAGCACTACGGCTACAGGCAAAGGCAAGTCACTCATGAAGTGTTCATCTTGCTCTGGGTCCGACTCGGGGTCAGACATATAGGGCTGGATAGCGCCTCTGTTTTCTGCCATTTTCACGTGTGGTAAACGCGCAGCGTTAGCATGGGGTGTGTGGGGCGTGGCCAGCAACAGCTCATTTGCATAAAAGTGACAGAGCCCTTACATGGCTCATTTTGAAAGGGACTGAAACTGTCAAGAATAGAGCTGGTGAGATCACTTTATGTGAGAGTGATTTTGTGCAAAGAACTTCATGAACATGTTTTGTATGGCCCATAAAACTATTATAACTTGTTTAAAAAGAGGTATAATATAGTAAATAATGCGTTATCGCAATAATAACACGTTAATGTGCCATTAACGCATTAATTATACAATATAATATAAGTCAGAGAACATATTATAATACATTATAATATGATATATACATGTTTAATTACTTGGCAAGTTTTGTTTACATTAAGGAACAACAAACACATGGCAAAACATAAAGGATGTTTATGTTTCTGCTAAACAAGAGCTACACCCAACAACACAACTATTAAACAACCTCCTGTAATGATCTGCTAATATGACATTGCATATGGTAGTGAATCTGTACATTTCACTGCGTATCACTTTCTTTTTCAATAAGTTAGAAGTGTAAAATAATTAAGATTTTCTCATGACCGGTTATAATGGTCAGAGAATGAATAAGGGGGCCATTATTTGTTACATTTTTACTTCATATGTCATTAGATATATCTGGCCTATTACAGGGTACCAGGTCTGTCTCTAATATATAAGTACCCTAGAGGACTCGAATATGAAACACAGACAGCAGTCGCGAGAGACTTGTGAAAGTGCTGAAAGATTAAAACCAGGACAGAATGTGCCAGCTGAGGAGAGGTGCGGGCAGAGCAGATGAGAGGATGAGTGTTTGTCAGTGCCATTAGCTGAAAATGTCAAGGTTAACTCTTCATCTGTGGATGTGGGAGGGCTGTTTTTTTCCCCAGAGGAGAAGTGCAGATAACACTGGCCATTGTCTTTACCCTTTCCATATCCTCTTAATGGACACCAGCTTGATCCGAAAGGGCGAAGGAGTGCATTACGCGTGTTGTGCTCTTAGAGGACTTTGTGTGTGTCTATTTCTGAGACAGAGACAGTGAATCCACTTTCATATACTTTCTGGTATGATCAAATTTGCACTCACTGTTGCAAATTTAAGGGGCCCGTGTTATATGTATATTTTTAACAAAAGAGTACAGCGCCGTGTGTACATAGACTTTCAGAACTAATCACTCCTAAGACCTGTTTTACATTTATTGTGGTTGTGATGTCACAGCCATGAACGCATTCGGTCATTCATTCTACAGCAGTTTGGACTGTCCAGTCACGTTGAAGTAATAAGGTGTTTTGCTTTTGCACATTTCAGTCCAGACTTGTTGACATGTCAGACGATCAGAACAGAGGTCATTTACACACACTATGTGGACAAAAGTATTGGGATGCCTGATTATTACATCAACAGGGATTTGAATGACATTGTATTCAAATACATAGACTTTAATATGGAGTTCCACTCTTCTTTTTTACGTTTCTGTGAGAATTTGTGCCCATTCATTCTGTAGAGCATTTATGAGGTCAGGCACTGATGTTGGACGAGAAGGTCTGGATCACAATTTCCGTTCCAGTTCATCCCTCAGGTGTTGGATGGGGTTGAGGTCAGGACTCTGTGTGACCAGTCAAGTTCTTCCACACCGAACTCATCCAACCATGTGTCTTTATGGAGCTTGCTTTGTGCACTGGAGCACAGTCAAAGGGTTCTTCCCCAAACTGTGTCCACAAAGATGGAAGCATGGTGTTGTCCAAAATGTCTTGGTATGCTGAAGCATTAAGATTGCCCTTGCCTGGAAGTAAGGGATACAGAAAGGATGGAAATAGTCTCAGAATTACATATTTGGTGCATAAACATACCTAGATATCAGAGGTTAACCTCAAGGCTGCAAATACAGAAGATGGGTCCAATAGTCACATTTTTTTATTGCTATGTACTGTTCCTCCATAGTTTCTGCAGCCAAAATACATCATGGATTTTACAATTTGGATGTTTTGCGTTCAGAAGATTAAACAGAAGATTGCTTAAGAAAGTTACATAATTAAAACAGATTTTTTTAAAAGACTTGGCTGAGGTGTTTCTTTCTGTTTCAGTTCTTTGGCTTGTGGCCTTTATAAAGCTATTGATGCCCACATGATTTTTTAGTTTCCAGGACACGGGGTTGCTAAGCAGTGGACTCTTGAGGTTGCACACACAAATACACGCCATGTAATGAACAGAGAAACATGTTTTTCAGCCTTTAATACAAATTTCCAAGTCACGCCTTAATGTGGAAAGCTAATTAGGCATGACTCAATGTAGCAATGTTATAGGTTCCGTATCAGATGGATTAGTTCAACCTTTAATGGAACTGTCTTAATGCAAAATTAGTTAATTGCTTAATAGGCTATGTGGATTATAAATACTGCTGATTTATAGCAGCTGTTGTCAGGGTTAAAAGGGCCACACTGTGCAACACACGCACACACACACACACATGCACACACACACACACACACACACACACACACACACACACTCACATACAAACACATACATATCAGAATCAGAATCCCAGAGGAAACTGCTTATATTACGACTGCACAGACACACAGAGACACGGAAACAAGAACAATAAAAAATAAAAAAGTCTAAATAAATCCAATAAAAACAAAACTTTAAACTCTATACTCAATACTCTATACAAAATATGCTATATACGTGCTTGAGCATGAATACTATAGACAAGTAACTTACAATCAAGTGAATTATACGTTTAGTGCACTATTTACTATTTACTAATTTACTGCACTATAGAGGTTAGGGGTGTGATATTGCACATAATAGTACACACATACATTACAATGTCAGTGTCACTGCTATGCTGACAACAATCCACCACTAAAATAATACTAATACCTGCTAACGGATGGTTTGGTGGGGGTCCTGACCTAAATGGGGCAACAGGGGTCAATAAATGATGATGAATACAGTAAAATAGTCTACAGTTTGTATTGTAAACCATTATGGTAAGTAGTGGCGAGATACAACGGCACCTAACAATGTGGCTTATCAACATAAACACTATAGTTCAAAACCATGGACATCAGTATGTAGTCAATACTTGTATGTGCATATATGCATAAATATATATATATATTTTTTAAATTTATTTATTTATTTATTTATTTTTTTGTTTGTTTTTTTACCCCGACAACAGC
>JBBPCX010000001.1:7261015-7293453 GCA_037974365.1 Hydrocynus forskahlii | reverse complement strand
TATATGTATATAAATATGATCTACTTTATAAGTCTGTATTGTTGTAGTCTCTGCGCTGTTTTATATTATTTTTTTTATTTATAGCACATTCAAAGACATATTTACACATATATAAGCTTAATTTTAATTCAGTGCCCCCCTTTTTTTTACCCTCATGTTTGTCTGTGTTGTGAGTGTGTTGTATGTTGCACCCACTGGGGACTATGTGTATATGACTGGGATGACAATAAAGCGCTACTTGACTTGACGACTTAAAAACAGAGACCCCCTACCTCCCCAAAAATAACCACCACCACCAAAACCATCCAACATAGTGGCAGTAACAACCTCCGCTCTTCTAGCAAGGCTTTTCCACAAGTTTGTGGAGTGTGTCTGTCAGTATTTGTGCCCATTCAATCAAAAAGTTGGCATTCCTATGATAACATCATGTTCAAAACCACGACACATCCAAAAGAATAAAATGAATGATTCCCTTGCCTGGTCACCTGAAAGTAAGTTTAGCTTTCAAGGTCAAGGGCAAGTAGGTCAAGTGGGTGCTTTCCTTTTGTGACCAGTAGGAAAGAGTATGAGACAGAATAGTGATTAAATGTAGGTGGCACATCAACTGCGGGGCACATCTCCTTCCTCAACATTTTGTATTTTGGTAGACTCACCGACACCTATAAGTTTTCCCCTTCTTGTAGTCTCTGTACTACCAGGATGGTGTCATCATTTGCATCTGAATGCAGAATGGAAGCTTCATTTGCATATAAATGCTCTCTCCGAACCTTTTTTGAATTTATGGAAAAGACAGTTTACTTCATCAGAACTTTCAAACTCTGTTTCAGAAATAAGTAGCAGTGCTTATAGTTAAAAGTAACATGTAGATTACTTAAGTAGGGTTTTGGAAGAACCTGCACCTTTTGAAGTGTGGCTTTTGATGAATAATTTCTATGCTTATGTAGGTGAGTCATTTTTCAAACCATAATTTTCTGTTATCCATGCTCCACTTTTACTGTGGGAATATTACCAGTTTTCATGTAATCCAACATACTGCGGTTGCTGGGCCAGTACTTTCGGAGTAAAACTGAAGCCAAACTGAAGCAGAAGCTTAGGAGAATTCACATATTTGATCTAGAGGTACAGAAATCACTGCTTTGAATGAGACAAAAGATGGCACCTATGCAGCTCCACTATGGAGGTAAATTATTACTTGGTAATGGCAGTAAAAGCTCCACTAGATACCTTCCTTTGTTCCTTTGTGTCATTTTCAACATCTAAAGCATTCTACAAATTATGTGCTACTCCAACTACTTCTGCACTGGTAACTTTAAGAAAGGGCAACTTCAGTTTTCAACCTCAACATGATATTTTAATATGGGAAAAAGGCATAGGACACTATTGTTTTAAAAGAAAAATTAACATATTAAAATGAACAGAAGACCATTTTAAACACAATCAGATCACTGAACAAATGAACAGTTATATTAAATTTGAAAGTAGATTAAAACAAAATAAAATGTGCAAAATAAGCAGATTATAAAAAGAATAAGTTGGGTAGCGTGTTGTCTCACACCTCCAGGGCTGGGGGTTTGAATCTGGGTCCTGGATTTGAGTGTGTGGAGTTTGCATGTTCTACTCGTGATGGCGTGGGTTTCCTCTGGGTTCTCCGTTTTCTCCCATTGTCCAAAGACATGAGCGTCAGGTGAGATGGGGACTCTAAATTGACCGTAGGTGTGAGTGTGTGAGTGAATGGTGTGTGTGCGCACCCTATGGTGGGCTGGTGCCCCGCCTGGGGTGAATCCCTGCCTTGTGCCTGTTGACCCCAGGATAGGCTCCAGGTGACCGCGACCCTAGTGTGGATTAAGCGGTTAAAGAAAGTGAGTGAGTAACTTGTGTTCTGGATCATTAAATTCCATCCAATTAACATTTATCACTGACTTGTGCTTTATTCCAGAGATGCACTGTATGCACAATAGTATCTCCTTCCAGCATTGTTTTCTGATCATAATCTACAATTTTATTGGACCTTTCTCAGGCTTGAGATCTTTTGAGAGGGCTACTGTCAAACTTCAAATTATGGCCACATATCATCCTCAAATTGAAGTCAACATATTAACTTTGTTTTACAACAATAGCTACTCACTCCAGATATAATATAAAACATGTGGAACATATTATGATGTGTCTGAGTTTGCATTTAAGTCCCAGACGTGAGGCTCATTTCCACGCAGGCACTGCAGGGACAGTGATATGAGAGAAAAAGCAGAATTACAGCTATCATTGTCAAGCTTATTTGATTTTTAATGAACAACAGGAGCCTTCTGTAGTCGAAACATGTAAGTGCAGAGGGCATTATTAGATGCTTTAGAGTATTTTCGAGCTAGCTTTGCTGCTGTTAGCACTCGCAGCTGTTAGTCTAAGAATAGTGCAATAAACATATATCAGAGTGATAGTTTAATGAGACACCGCATTAAGTGTTTCAGCGATATTTAAAAGCAGGAGCAATCACCGACCACCAAAGGCTTTGAACTCAGTGCAGCCATCACTTAAGCATAGCAAACCGAACACTAGTGAGAAGGTCTCGGGAGACCTCCTCTCTAGTGGTGTGGGACGGAAGCCTATCAATATCAATATTTTTCTTGAGGCTATAAATTTTGACACTGTGGAAAAAAAATTATAGGTATATTACGTATTGTTACAATAAACTACAAAGCTTACTATTACTTACTATAATCAAACTACAAAACTTACAACAAAGTCCAAATAATTTTAAATTCGAGGACCTTTGGACATATGGAGCAACACACTCTGCAGAGGGGAGCAGGGCCTTCTGAGGCTTTAGAGAAGGTCTGATGATTTCTGGGGACTAGACAATACACTTCTTATTACTTATGTCTTTATACATTGCTGAATCATTATTTAAACTCCACAAGTACTGCAGTATCACCTTTATATCGTTATAGTTTTGTGATGGAAACAATAGGATTCAATTCTTAAAACGCCACCTGAAAAATTATCCAATCAGAATTTTCTAACTCTGTGGTATCTAGTTAGATATAACTAACTGGTTAGGATTTCAAGAGCAGGACTGAAAACATAATTGGTCAGAATAACCACCAAAGTCATTTGAAAGGGACAGAAGAATAAACAAGCAGCCCAACCAGTGGGTTTCAGTCAGATGGTAAACAGTGGCATCTCTATGTCAGGCCTGTTTACTGAAGGAATCACAGAAATGTAACAAAAAAAGAAACAATATGTTGCACACTTGAAATAAAAGATTTCTGTTTTTATTCTAAAACGGCCAGAAAATGTGTATGTAATACTGTTAGCTTAGCCTTTACATACTACTAGCATCCCTTAGGGACTCCAAAAATGTTTTACTCACTTTTTGACTGTGTTCTGACATTTATGCTCTGAACTGAAAACCTAGCTCTAACACTCATGGTTTGCAGCTGGTGCTAGTGACTGAATCATGCTCAAGCGTGCCAATGTGTTTAACCTGGAAAACCCGCAACATTTTTGCTTAGCGCCTCTAGAGTGTGTCAAACATCATCCCCAGCTGACCAGTCAAGACTGAGGACTGGTCAGTCACTTATCCAATATGAAGGAGAAGCTAGTTTTTGACACCCACAGCTGTACATTACTAATCACACTCACTAGCACAATCCAGCTTTACCTACTTGTAGGTCAAATGTGTACAATAAATACAAAAAACAAAAAATGAGAAATAAGTAGCTTAACATTGCTTGACTAAAACACCGCCATCACTGGCAGATGTGTAATCAGCAGAGGTGCTGTCAGTGGCATCATCAGTGCCACAATAATTATCCGCTCTACTCCACTCTTCCAACCAGATGTGCCTGAGTGCACTGAATTGGAGTGGCAACCATGCTGAGAGTGTGGCTGCCCTTATCAGCTGCACTGTCCCTCTCTTCTTTTCTTGTACTGTCATTTCCGTCATAAGGTATTGTCATTATTGTGGTCATACCAAAGAAGCTTGATGACCTTGAGTTTATTACTATGACATCAGTTTCATAATTGATATTATTAGGTTTTGCGGGAATAATGACAAGAAAGCTTACTTACATTCTGAAGTTCTATTAAATGGTGGCCATGCCTAGGACACAAGTGAATGCGACATAGTGATACTGATTTTACGTTGGTGGGTGTGTTTCCGGAAGGCATGGTGGCACGGTGGGTAGCACTGTCACCGCAAAGTTAGCATGTTCTCCCCATGCTGGGTACTCTGGTTTCCTCCCACAGTGCAAAGACAAACAGGTGAATTGGAGATGATAAATGGTAAATTGCTTCTCGTTGCGAATGCATGTCCGCCTTTAATGGACAGACAATCTGTCCTAGGAATTTCTCTGCCTTTCACCATAAGACCGCTAGGATAGGTGCCAGCAACCCCTGTGACCCTGTTTAAGGATTACCAGTTCAGATAACGGATGGATAGAGGTGTGGTATAACCTTAACAAAATAGTTCTGGTTCTGATTCGAAGTCTCAGTGAAATACTCAATAGATACATGCCTATGACAATACACTGAAGTTATTAAACTCTTAAAGCCCAAGGCATTCCTGGACGCATTTTGATAAAACACATACTTTTTCCATGTGACAATGTGTATGTATGATTACAGTCTTCATAACCACGTTGCACATTATATATGGGTCTATACTGTAGAGTGCAACAGAAAGTGCACTCAGCTGCAGGATATTCTGCAGGTTAAATTCTATTTAGAATAATTTTTTGAAGAAAAGTCCAATAATTATTTTCAAAACATTCTAGCTAACCTTTTGATCATTCCAAGGCTACTATCCAGCCTGTTCATTATATGCAACACCTTGTATCTCCATTTATGTTGTGTTTCATTTTGTGTCATAATTTGAAAATACCTGCTTCTGTCAGATGGTACAGCAGCAGCTCTTTACTGACAGTTTCACCCTGGAAATGATACATGCATGGTAAAATATATACTAATTTGTCTGTTGCAATGCGATGGCTTGGCAACCTCTCCAGGATGTTTCTCCGCCTCCTGTGCCTAAGACTGCTGGGATAGGGTCCAGCAGCCCTCACAACCCCTGATAATAAATGAATAAATGAATGTCTGTAACAAGCTTAAGCCTTCACATGAAATGTTCATATTTGTCCTGGAATGTCCAAAAAGTTCTTATGTAATGCTAATAGTTTGGCACTAACAGACTCCCATGACTATTGCACTTTTTTTAAAATTTTGCTCATTTTAAGACCATGTTTTGACATTTATGAAGGCTTCAAAGACTCCTGCTGATCTTCTGATCATTCCATGAGCACAACACTATCTAAAGTCCCCATGTGTTTTCTTAACATGTTACTTGAGACATGTAACAGTTCACCGTCTTATTCTCCCCTTTTCTGTCTTACCCTTTTCAATTTCTTGTTTCATACGGTTCTGTCATGCTCTGTCTTTGTTCTCCTTGGTACAAGCGATATCTATTTATATTCCCAGTCACGCCCCACCTTTGTTTTCATGTTCTATGTGCTTACGTTTTGACTCTCTGTCACGCCCTGCTCAGAGTGGTTTCTGTTTGGGTTTTCGCTTCTGGCTCTGCCCCATCCAACCTTCCCATTTAATGCTTTCATTCGTCTGACTCCTCCTGTGCACTCAGCTGTCCCTCTTCATTCCCACATCTGAGAGTGCCTCTCTGATGCCCCCTGCGTCTCTAGAGCATTCCTTGTTGCTGCCAGCATCACCTAGAGCTCTGGAAAGCACCTACTTACTGGTTCCCAGTGAGGTGTTTGTCACCTATGGCACATTTTGCTGTTCTAGAGACCCTCTCACCACTGCTAGCACTCACTGCTCTTCTGGGGCGTGTCCATGTCATTGGCAGAATGTCCAGCATTTCCAGAGAGCTCCTCATTGCCTCCAGTATAACTTGCAGTTCTAAGGGCCCCATATTGCTTCCAGCATCTTCTTCTGCACTTGTGCGCCGGAGATCACTGCCTCACTGGCTCCATCGGCTGTTCATCATCACTGGCTTTCCCTTCTTCACTGTATAGTGTTTTGTCACTGGCTTCTCTCCCACTCCAGGGAGTTTCTTTTTACTACCAGCATCCCTTGGTGCTCCAGAAAGAATTTCCTCACTTCTGACACCTCCTGCTTTTTCTGGCACGTCCTGCTTTTCTGAAGAGCTGCTCGTTGCCAGCTGCCCAGTCTTCTGGTCCTTTACCGATGGCCTCCCAGTCCCTTGGCCCCCTATTGATGGCCTCCCAGTTCCCTGGTCTCCCTTTGATGGCCTCCCAGTCTCCTGGTCCCCTGTCATTGGCCACCCAGGCCCTGGTCCCCCTGTCATCGGTCTCCCAGTCCCCTGATTCCCTGCTGATTGCCTCCCAGTCTTCTAAACTTTCACTGTCAGCCTCATCATCCTCTGGTTCCTTATCATCAATCTCTCGTCCTTTGTCGCCTGCCTCCTCTTCCCCTGCTCACCGAGGACATGGCAGCCATCATAGCAAAAGCTGCACATGGACCCTGCACTCAGTTTATGTTCTTGGTTCCTGTAAATTTTGCTCATTTACCCATTTCTGTCCCGGTGTCTGTCCTTGTTACGGTTCTCATCCCTTGGTGTCTCTCTCTCCCTCTGTATCTGTCTGTGTTGTCATCCCCATGTTTGTGCTTATTCCTTTTGTTATCCCTTTCCCACTCATTGTACCCCAAGTTCCTGTTCCTGTTCCATGTTCTGCCTTCTCATTTCTCTGTTTTACACCAGGTCCCTGGCGTGTCTCATTCCCCTATAGTGCCTCCTGTATTGTCTGATACCCAATTTCCTGCCTTTACTGGTGTTCAGTCCCCATGTCCAGTCTCCCATACTGTCTGGTGTCTCCTTCCCTGTCCAGTCTCCACTGTTTTTCTGTTCAATGTCCTGTCCAGCCTCTATTCCATGTTCAGCCCTGTGTCCAATCCTGGGTCCAGGCCTGTCCAGTCGCATGTTCAGTCTTCTATCGTGTCTGTTGTCCAGCCCTCTGTTCCTTTCCCTGTCAAACCCCACATCTAGTCTCATGTGCAGTTCCCCTGTATCTCCAGTCATACTCCCTGTCCTTCTGTCACCTCCTCCTGTCTCATATTCATCTCCTAGTCACAATGGCTTGGCCCTTTTTTAACTAGCGCCCTGAATGACAAACAAATGGCTTGTGGCAGTAATTAAAGACATCTGTATTTAAAAAAATATGGGGCTGAAATTGTTTAAATGGTTCAGTTTATGTAGGATTAATACACAGATGCATTAATACACAAGTACGTTTACGGCATTTACGTTTATGGCATTTAGCTGACGTTCTTATACAGAGCGACGTACCTCAGTGCTCAAGTAGTCCACATCTGTTCCTTAAACCTGTGAAGCTAAACTTAAATCATCGTCCGCTGTTGAACCAGGTTACTGCAGGCTAAGTACACCCAAACAACACCAAGGTTACCGATGGTTCCTGGTTCTATGGTCATTCATTGTTTGTCACTATAAAATCATCAAGATAAAAGCAGCTTTCTCATAATTTGTGTTGCACTAGATCAAAAGTGACAGGCCAGGATTTCTTGAATTTCTGTTTTTTTCTTTTGAGAGTTTTAAGATTCCTTCTTGTGAAAATAATGTTGAATGACCAGTGAGTTTATTGGAAACGTAATTGGAGCTTATCAAAGAAACAGTGTTTATCCACCTTTGGTAGTCCTATTGCTTGGTGTAGCTTGGCATGCAACCCCCCCCTGAACAACGGCAATCAATATGTTTGAAATCCACATGTTCAAGATCAGGTGGTGCACCATACATGAGTAATGACTGGCTCAGTTTTGTTTGACCTACAGACACCTGAAATCCTGCACAGGAATCTCACACCTGCCTGACTCAATTTGAAACAGCAAAAGGAGCTCAAAAACAAACAAGAACAGTTTTTTTTTTAGATATAATGTCCTGTACTGATAATCTTTGGTCACATGTTATACTTGTACATGAAAATAGCCATGTAAATACAAAGCTAAATCTGACTGACAGTGAAAATCTAAAGTAGGCACAGATGCCATTTAGTTTAAATACTTAATCAGCATGCATGTGGTCTGGCAAAAGTTTCCAAATTAGACACTAATAAAAAGCTATCTGTGACCTGAAGTCTTGTAAATATACTATTCAACGTGCATAGGATATGCCAGATGGTCTTACAATGCCCGCTATGTCTGTCATTACAAAGCCATCTTATCTTCTTATAGATTTGCTTACGTTTTGTTCCAGCAAGTTTCCACATTAGCTTGCAAACTAATATTACACTGTCTTTAATATAAGCTGCTATTTGCTTATGCTAGCCTGTGGCCATGCTATCTCCAGCATGTCTGAACAGCTTTGTTGTTTCCTTGTCAGTCAGAGTTACATATTGTATAAATGCAGTCAGCAGTTGGCTTTAATGATGAATGGACCATGTGAACTGTTTCCATATGTAAAAAAAAGTAGAATATTTTTTTACTATAAAGCAACTTTATTGGAGACGTGAAGTTTTGTTGACCTATTGACAATATGCTATCGAGTTATGTATGATGTTACATATATAGTCAGCTAATTTAATATTTAACATTGCCAGTCATTTCATCCATGATGCAAAATAAACCGCTGCTGAGGTATGTTGCTAAAATGACATCGATTCACTTGAAAAGGCCATTTTAAAATGTAAAACTGCAAAAATCAAGACTTCTTACAATAGAACATTTATTGTAAATTATGTGTGAATATTTATAATACGTTTTAAAAGTCTGCCATTAAGTAAAATTCACAGTACAATTTTTTTTTACATACAATGTAAAAATGATCTGATTTCAAATCTTATTTTTCCTATGATCTACGTAATTTTACGTATTTTGCTCTTTCCAAGAAATGTTGCTAAGTAGATTTTACGTAGCCCACTGATGGACCATTTTATTTTATTTTTTGCTATACATAAGCATGCATATCTCAGATGTGTCTCAAATGTTCTGGTTTTGCTAATCTGCTAAGGGTTTTGAAGTGGTGAAGAACCCTCACCTTTGCACAAGTAATTTTTCCTTTTGCCAGCTGCAAAATATCGCAGTATAATCATCTTTCCCTTCTCATTCCGAAGTCGACTCGCCTCAGCTCCTCTCCGCCGGCTGCCTCCAGCCAACCAATCATTTTCCTTCCTTTCCTTTCTGCCCGCAGAACAAGTTTGTTTAAGTAACCCCCGCCCCCCCCCACATCTGCTCAAACTTATTCAAAGGACTTCTGGCAGCATTTTGAAAGCTTCAGAGGATACAGCCTGCAGATACTGGAATAGCAACTTTTCATGCGCAATTTTTTTGGTCCCAAAGAAATGGACTTGCAAGTGCAATTTACCCACAATGCCCAGCAAATAATTCCCTTAATCTCCCCATAAGCCTGTCAGTGCCTTCTCACAAGCTGTTTTGAAGAGGGGAGGCTGTCTCAGAAACTGCTAAATCTTATATTATGCCCACATTTATGTGTGAAATATGACTCTCTTTCTTTTTCAGACGTAATCAGGAATCTAAGTGCCAGCTGCTGGATCATGGTAACTAGGACAGCCAGCGGTTTACTCCAACCCCTGATGGGTTTAAGGGAAGCAAATCACGCAGGATATAAATATGAAAGTATATTTGATCAAGTGGTATTCATAGACAAGCAGAGATATGAATCGCGCGAGAGTAACGTGTAGCTGTGTGTGTGTCTGTGTGTTTGTGTGTACGTGTATGTCTCTGTACATTAATGATATCAAATCTGACTTTGCGAAAATGACAGTGCTTTAATCACACGCACCGACCCAGGAGATGTTAAGATAAAGGTGGCTGATATAATCCTGATTTAATCTTGTTTTCCTGGAGCGGTATTAATAAGTACATGTAGGCGATCTAACGCACACCGTGAAATTTGTTTTCTTTGATCCACTTAGATTGGGTTACAACAGAACAAGCAGACCCACTTGTGCAATCGGCCGTTTGGAATCCACGTGGAAGTGTAGACTTGTAAATACATCGCTTATTTACAGTATTTGTTGGCCACTTTATTAGAAACACCCACCTTTGTTTAGAGACTGTGGTTCGACAATTCGTGTTAGTCTCGACAGAAACAGATAGCCTAAAGTCTGGGCACAAATGTATCGTGGATATATATATATATATACACACACACATTGTCAGCCTCAGTCGTTTGTGATTTTTTACTTAGAACCCAACTAATAATTGACTTTGAACTTCAACAGAAAGAAGTAATTGCAGGTTTAATTGTATAATGATTAGGATGCCGGAGTGCATTGCTGTTTCTCTGTTGCCCTGTTTGATGAAGAGTCTTGCAAATAGCTGTTAACAATAACAGCCCACAGCATGACTAATGTTGCAAATACAAAATAGGACACAACCTACATTTTATGATAGCAGTGAGACTTTTCTTTGAAGTCTCTTTATTATGGGAAATTACATGATAATTGTCTCTCTTTTTGTATTTTTGTAACAAACGAAACTGATTTAAGATCAAGACATTGCTCAAGTCAAACAATAATCAAGCCATACTTTTTAGTAATATATTTGTAGATATGGCTGCCAATCAGAATATACAATACAGATGTTGAACAGTTTTAATATACAATACACTTTATGGACAAAAGTATTGGGACAAACCTGTTTTTCAGGGTTTGAGCCCGGCCCCTACTTCCAGTGAAGGGCAATATTAACGCTTCAGTATAACAAGATATATCCATGCTTCCAACTTTGTGGACACAGTTTGGGGAAGAACCTTTTTCTATTCCAGCATGACTGTGCCCAGTGCACAAAGCAAAGTCCATAAAGACATGGTTGGATGAGTTTGGTGTGGAAGAACTTGACTGGCCCGCATCTTGAACGGTAGGAAGCCTTCCAAGAAGAATGGGAGCTGTTATAGCTGCAAAGGGAGGACCAACTCCACACTGAAGTCTATATATTTGAATGCAATGTCATTAAAGTCCTTGTTGCCGTAATGGTCAAGCGTCCCAATACTTTTGTCCATATAATGTATGCTCCAGCCATTCTGAAGAGTTATTATGTATAAATTTCAGTCTTAAGAGCTCAGTAATAAAAAAGGAGCTGACATTTAAAAAGACATTTTAGAAGTCGGATATGAACCGTTGCCATGAAGTTAAATTCGCCCCTGCTTTCGGGCCTCCTAACTGAAAGTATTTCTGACTCATAACTGACTTTAGCACCAGCCGGTGTGTTACACAAGCCTGTTATTCCCCCATGACGCTGATATAATTGGTGATTTAATTGACAGACATTCCATCTGTCAGATAGGTTTGATAATCTAAAGCACCCAGGTGTCCAGCTCATTCTGGCGGCGTCTCAGGAGAGATCTTTCACACCTGTTACTTAACAAACTTACAGAAGCCTATTCATCAGCCTACCACCATGCAGCTCCACTAATTACTTTTGCAAATTAGTGGTTTTCTACAGCCATTTTTAACTCGACCATGTTATCAACATTGCAGAAGAGGCAATCCATCAACATTCATCTTACTTTAGTAAGACACATGCTGCCAGATTTCTTAGTTGCCCATGTAAAATAAATCAAATTGAATGAGTCAGCTCTTTTAGGATCTAACTTGCATGTCTGAAGTGCTTTTGTATTTCGTTTGTTTGTTTCATTTGCTGCCCCACATGTCTCATCTGTAGCCTGACAAAAGCCAAAAATTAAAAACAAAATCACAGTGAGAAAATACAACTCTTAAATGTGGAATTTAAGAAAGGTACCGGAACACACATCACGACTCTGGATGTCTTTGTAGGTACATGGAACTTTCTCAATTCATAGAAATCCATTATAATCCAAAGCAGGTGGCACTCAGATTTGGTCTTCAGGCCACACAGAAGTACAGGCCTACGAATCCACTTTTGCAAGCCTTAACACTCCCCACCCTCCCTACAGCTCAGGGTCATTAGAGACCCATATACTGCCCTCTTCCTGTCATAGGTCACTTCTATTAAGCCAATCTTGTGCCTTTTAATATGCAGGAGCTTGTTGCAGTAGCATGCTTTTGAGTGGGATATTTAAAGGCTTCTAGTGACACAGTGAGAGGTCAAAGTATTTGCCAGTGAATTGGGCACATCTACCTGCACTATATGGACAAAAGTATTGGGACACACCTCTTACTTTTTAAGAACTTGACTGGCCCACACAGAGCCCTGACCTAAACCCCATCCAGCACCTTTGGGATGAACTGAAACAGAGATTGTGAGCCAGGCCTTCTCATCCAACATCAATGCCTGACCTCATAAACACTCTATAGAATGAATGGGCACAGATTCCCACTTTGTGGAAAGCCTTCCAAGACGAGTGGAGGCTGTTCTCAATGCAAAGGTGGACAAACTCCATATTAAAGTCCATGTATTGGCCATTTCCTTAGAAGTACCTACAATTTAGCAGGTCCATCCATCGATAGAAAGGGACCACCATAACTATCACAGTGGTGGACAGCGCTGTCCTGTGAAGGATTCTTATTTGTGGTACATTCCACAAAGCAGAATGGCCCACCAAGGCCAATTTGTCATGCCACTGGAAAGGAGTTTTTTTTACTGAAAAGACTGATGTAAATAATTGCAAACACTGATATAAAGGATACAATGTGGCATTCATGTGTTTGTAAGTAATTTCTATCCTGCAAGTTAAAAACTGTAACAGAGTAAAAGGTTAGAGCTTTCACAAAGCCTGCATGAAAATCGAGAACAGGGAGCTAAGCAATGAAAACCAATGAAATGAAACAAAAAAAGAAATTAAAACATGAAAACATAAATTGCACAAAAGTAAAATACAAGCCAGCTTGATTTCTGGTAGATCCAGGGCGGATTGCATTTCTCAAACATCCATCCCACAGTGCTTAAATTGATTTCATTTGACTTCAAACAAAGAGAAGGACATAAAAACAAAAACATCACATCAAGGCTCCGGATGCTACAGTAAATGGAGAAAGCATCCTTGCCTTTTTAAGGGCAATGGGATATCAAAACTGAATCAAAATTGAAGGAACTGAATAGTGGCTTAATGTAGCCACAGCTAATTCGTTTACAAACTTTGTGTATAGTCAGCCTGTCTCTTGATGACATTGACTCTTAAAAATAAAACCAAACTTGGTAGAGGTTCTTTAAATTATTTCTGATTTACAAAAGTGGTTCTATAAATAATAATCCATTGAAAGAACTAAGCACAGTTCTTCTATGACTTTTCTCCACAAAAATGGCAAATTCTAATTGACATTCTCAGTGAAAAGAGGTCCCTGTGCCTTAATTCCGTGTTTGTATGATGTGTTTACGCTGTCATTTAATCCTGCGTGAAGAACAGGCCATATTCTGGGTATTGATCTTCTGTATTAATGACCACTGCTCCTATTGGCTGTCTCGGTGGAGAGCCAGGGTAGGGGGTGAGCTGGAGGTGCAGAGAGTACAATCAAAGAGAATCCATAAAGCAGGAGTTACCCAATACTGAGGCCGGAGTGCCATTCACACTAAGTGGAAATTCTGGTCATTTCACTTTACAGAAACAGTTGCAGTAATTATACTATGTTGCAGTGTAGTGCAGTTTCAGTGATGTGTGTTACATACATATTTTTTAGTAATGTAGATTAAAAAATAGTTTTTGTTTCCAAAAAACTGTATTTAACTGCAATTTAATGCATGTAATGCAGATAAATTACAGTACTGTCGTGCAGTATTGTCATGCAGCATTGTCATGCCGTGTTATCATGGAAAGCTCTATTTTTAATAAGGACTGTGCACTGCTGTTGCCTTGGGAGATGAGTGAAATGAATGATACAAGACTTACCCGGTCAGAAACACTTTTCATCCCACAAACTTGAACTGGCATCCACCACCTTGATTGACCATATCTACAATATTTCTCTCTATAGTCTCTATATAATGAGCATGTGCTAGCCAAGCATATCATTACACAGAGATGTGAGATGCATAAATCTTGTGATTTTGCTTTAAAAGAGTTAAGAAAATGCAACGTTCTTCCCGACTGTTAATAAGGATTTGTCTGTTAATAAAGATTTTGCCTTTCATAACAGCTTTTGAAATGAATGAGAAAGCTTGTAACAGATATTCATGTAACATATCCTTTACTTTGGATATTATCGTTTGGAAATTGACCCATTCAGTAACTCAAAACCTGTGTGTGCATATTACTGGGGACTGTTAGTTTAGACATATACTCAAGCAGGTGGTACTCACATTTGGTCTTCAGGCCACACATTAGTACAGACCCATGAATCCAATGCAGCCAACACCCTCCACCTTCCCTACAGTTCGGGGTCATTAGGGTCCTCTATATTGAACTCTTCTTCAAATTCAAGTCTCGGGACAGTGGGAGAACCAGAGGAGAGTTCTAAGTGTTAAATCTGTATGTAAAAGTAGTGCATCAGGCGCGGAGATGCTCTCTGAACAGATGAGTCTTCAGGAGAATATGGTTCGATTTAACCACAAAAAACCATCTGCTGAATGAGTCATTGATATGAACAAGTGTAATGTTCATGATATGGGACACTACATCAATGCTTTGCTCTGTCCTGTCCATCATAGTCACCTAAGCATGAAATGGCAGCCGCTTAAATGGGCATGTTTGTTCAAGTGGGGACGCGACGTTTGTTCGATGTTGCACAGAATCAAGCAGAAAATCCAAGTAGCCTGTAGCATCACATCTCTACATCAAAAAGGAAGATACTTCACATTTCACAATTACTCAAATGGTAGATACAAAGACAAGTAACCTTTCTGTGAACCTGGCAAGAAACAAGAGAGTGGGATAGGCATTTTGTTGCTCACTGGGACAAAGTTAGGAAAGTTCATTTGGAAGTAAACTTTTTTTGAAGTACATTGATAGGTCATTTCCCTATTCTTTTGTAACTAGGCGGTACGTAGAGGGGGAGTTGATGCTGAACGCAAAATCCATCTGAAAGAAGGGAAAGTGATGCAGTACACCTTTCCTCCTCGCAAACTGAAAAATATTCCATGGTGAAATGAGATGTGACATTCAGATATCTGTGGCCTGTGAACCTTTGATGTACCTTTGAAATGGACTTCAAAGCACCTCTTAAGGACCAGCAAAATGCCTGTATCAAAATACTTGCCATGGCTCAGGGCTTGGGAGGCAGAAGCCATGCACTGAAGCTTTTTCAAAGGGCTGGGGAAGAAAGGCATGAGTAAGTAGGCCCTCTACTCAAAGCTCCGGCAATGCCAATGTTACACTGACCTTACCCACCACCACCAAGAAAGGATCAATTTTCCCTGATCACATGCAAACAAACAGGCGTCGCTTTGCATCCCCTGCAATTAGCGCCCACTCGGCCCCAGTTAAAACAACAAATTCGAGCATTCCGAGGGGCGTCGCGTAAACGGCTGCCTAAATATTGATTTTCTGTCAGAAAGGTCCTGCAACAAACAGGCTTGCGTGCAGCCCCTGACACCGCTGTGTGCCTTAGCCAAGCACACAGACAGTTAGGGTTCCAGTGCAGGACACCATAGCTACATGCTAATCACATGCTATGAGACTACTTTCCAAATTTGCATTGGAAGCACAGAGGAATCAAATGGTAATAAGGCCAACACATGCCCAAAAAGATGAAGAAATGGAACATGGGTCTCTGAAAGTGAAAGGTACCCCTGATTATGACTTGCAGTAGTAATTGCCCTCTTCAGTGTGACACTAGCAGGCCTACAGCAGATGCCTTTTTGACAGACTTACTCACCCTGCAAACTGAAAGAGAACATTATGGCTCAGGTTGAAGATAGACACACTGGATCACAGATCAGATGCCAAAAAGGCCTGGAAAAAATAAAATTGATGAGACAAGCAGGAGGAGCTGCTGGGGAACATGTGAGAGGTTTGCAACCGATTGTAAGGATGCGGTTTGACTTTTATTATTTAAAAAAATATTTTATTTATCTGACATTTAACAACCATTACAGAGTAAAATGTTAAAAGAGATCCTAGTTGGCTTACCTAAGATGTGTTCAGTATATTCTTTTCATTCAATTAATTTAGAACTGAGCTAGCTCTTTGTTAAACCTATACTTGTTACTTGTGTTCTTTTGTCTTAGACAGCAAGTTTTGCAATTTTATGAATGTAAGCTGATTGGTAATGGCTGCCGGTCAGTCATCATTTTCCAGGTTAGACCATACAGGTGGTCACAAAAAAAAGACGTGCTGCAGTTCAGGTTTTCGATACAGACAGAAAAAACCTGAGGTCAGATGACAGGTGCCAAAAAGAAATAGAGAAGGAAAATATGACAAGCCTAGCTGCAGGAACCTCTGGGAAGTGTGTGCAAGGATAGCAACAGATAGTGAGGGCTCATCTGTTCTTAGGTGGGACAAGGGCACGATAATGAGAGAGGAGGGTTGCACTCTAGAGTGAATCATGGAGTGTTCAATTAGCTCTGCTGCAGCTACCTGCTAGCGTTAGCCTGCTGAGTGAGTGTGTGTGTGTGTGTGTGTGTGTGTGTGTGTGTATGGCAGTTCAGGGCCAAATGGGAACAGGCACATGAAGCCATTCACTAGGGGCTTATAGTGTAATGCTGTATTTTGCCTTCTCTGTCTTCTCAGATACGGAAAATAGTCTCACCTTGTCTGTTTGCCTTATTTTCATTAGCTGTTGATGAAAAATAACACTTTAAATACACCAGGTGGCATTTTGGGTCACAAGAAATTACAAGTTTCATTTCAAAATGAGGTCAGCCAAATTATGTGCAGCTTGCTACAATAAAACAAATGCCTTCAATAGAGAGATGAGGTGGACGCTGCCAAGTTTTTTTTCAGACACTTAGAAAAAAAATATTTTTGAAGAGAGTGAGAGTACAGTATATTGCAGGTATGGTCCAGCCTTTGAGAACACCACTACAGGTGATTTGTAGAATACTGACTGTTATAAATAGGGAAGCATAGGAGCATTAAAGTTAGTTTGAATGGGGTGAGCGGACGACAACAACAAATTCCAGCATTTTATTAGTATATGGGTGTAACATTTTTCCTCTGATTTTTCCTGCTTTTTGTTTTGTTTTTTTTCCCATTTTCTTGTCTGTGTTATTGTTTACATTCTCCATGTGACTTTGCTTGTCTTAGACATGTATCTGAGTCTGTTGTTGACCTAAGCCCCACCTTAGCCCAGCCCCCTTGTTAACCTGCTCACCTGTCTAGCTCCTGTCTCCTCCCCTGCCCAGGTGGTGGTGTTTCGTTTCCCTGGTTAGTAGAAATATCCTCTGTCTTTCAGTCTGTGTTAATGGGTTCTTTGAATATCATCCTGAATGCTCCTTGTTGACTCTGATCTTGTAATACTCCTAGCGTCTGTTCACCATTGTGCCTCCAGCTAGTGTGGCATATTTCAGCTTTATTAGTTAGTCTCTGTATCCCTCTCACAGATCTCTGAAAGCTGTACACCTGGCAGCTCTTGTTTTGACACAGAAGACGCATGTGTTAAAACTGTAAGCTTGGCAGTTCCCTCTGACCACAATGTTGCAGGTTCAAACCCCCACTTTCTACCATTGTGTCCTCAAGCAAGACACTTAACCCTCAGTTGCCCCCAGGAGGACTGTGGCTGTAACTAATGATTGTAAGTCACTCTGCATAAGGGCATCTGCCAAATGCTCTTTACCTCTGTACACTGTCCGAGCAGACCACTCACGGCTGGACCTGATGCTGTTGGGGCCTTCCCTTGCTGAATCATGGTGGACTCTATTACTCCTCAGTTTGCCGTAAAGCTGCATTGGTGTTGTATCTGACACTCTGTTAATTAACTGTCTCTGTTTTCTAGCCACCAAGCTGCTGTAGTGGCATTGCTATTGATGCTGCAGCACTGGACTGCTTTCGTTTAGTTCACATGTGGTACAGAGGCTAATTTATCCTTGACTTGGTTAATTTGCGCCGTTCTGCTACCTCAGTTATTCCTGCTGCTATCAGTGCTCATTGAGTTCTCCTGTTTTTACAACCTCGGTTGCCAATAAAGGATTTCTTGAGAATGCATCTCTTTGAAACACACCATGCATAATGCCATTAAGTTTTGAGTCATCAGATTAGCCAGATATGAAAAAAAAATATGGGGTGGTGGTGGCCTAGTGGGTAGGATACTTGCTTCTGGACCAAGAGGTCATGGGTTTGAATCCTACCTTCAACATACCACCAGTGGGTCCCTGAGCAAGACCCTTAACCCCAAGTTGCTCCAGGGAGACTGCGCCCTGCAGTTAGAGAATAGAAGATGCTTTGGATAAAAGCGTCTGCTAAATGCCGTAAATGTAAATGGTGGATGCTTTAAGACTAAATGGGACGCATGGCATCCCTTAAAATACCATGATAACGTACTAAAAGTAATATGCAATCCATTTTCAGTGCGACAAAGCCAGAAATAGAAAATAACAAGCCTTATCTCTTCATATACGGATTAATGTCTAATTCTGGACATGAAAACGCAAAGTAAAATTTGGTGCAAAATAGCAGTTGTCGTGAACACCATATTTCGGTAGACATGCACATTGGAATGACTGATGCACAGATATCAGTCACGGCCAGTGACTGGCCACATCAGCAAGTGCATTGATGACATGACTACCTCCAAAACCACCACCACATGACCCAACCAGAGGCTGTGGAAGGCTGCAGAGGTGCACACTGATGAGAACCCATGACTCTGCCTTCAGGTCATGCTGCCTTAAAAACAGCAGGGACCAAGCTGTCCCAGGCCATCAGACTCCAAAATACAGGACATCTCCACTTGCCTGTGCTGGTGAGGCCGTCCGTCCTGATACAATGAATGAGTTTTAAGCATAATTTGAGACACAGAATGACTTGGCAGCAAAGAAGTCCACGCTGCTCCTCAGTGACCAGGTGTTACCATAGCTGATGTAAGAAAGAGTCAACACACGCAAGGCCGCTTGTGGTGTTCTGTTTTTGTTTTTTGTGGTATTCTGTTTTTTGTTCCTTGTGTTGCACCACTGTCCTAGAGGCACGTTGTTTCATTACACTGTGTACTGTGTGTATTGCTGAAATGACAATAAACACCTACTTGACATGACTTGACAGGTGTGATCCTGCCATAGCTTGTCAGAGGCTGGAGTCAGAAAGACTTTGCAGTGATTTGTTATTAGGTTTAGAAAAACTGGAAACATGAATCTGCTCACTTTAAACATAGTATACACAAACTGCACAGAAATAGGAGCTTCTGTCTACAACTTTACACCTACACTACCAGTCAAAAGTTTGGACACACTACCTCATTCAGTGTTTTTTCCTTTTTTTCTTTTTATTATTTTCCCCATTGTAGATCAATATTTAAAAACGAAACAAAATGATGAAGGAACACATGGAATTATGCAGTAAAAAAAGAGTTAAACAAACCAGAATATGTTTTGTAATAAGGTAATGATGGACTGTTGTTGTTTTTTTTTAATTTAGTTAAGTGGTTCTTACCATACCGTGGAGTAGAACCGAATAGGATTACTAACTGTGTTCCAAACCGACCATCACAACTGACGATCCCAAACACATTAAGAAGGCAAGAAATTCAACGAATGAACTCTTGACGAAGAACACCTGTTAATTAAATACCATTCCAGGTCGATTGCTCATGAATCTGATTGAAAAAATGGCAAGAGTGTGCAAAGCTGTCATCAGAGCAGTTGGTGGTGTTTTCAGTATAATCTACAATGTAGCCAGTTATAAAACAAAGGAAATCATTGAATGAGAAGGTGTGTCCAAACTTTTGACTGGTAGTGTATAAAGTACAAGGTAGGCGTATAAGGAAGTGACCAGTAAGAGGACAGTGTTTAAAAACTCCAGTAGCTTTGCCTGCGCCACTACCATGCCACTACAATATCAGAGTTGGTGCAGTACCATCTATGTAATACCTGGTCAGTGGTCGTCGTGTGGGTGGTTCTGACCACTGATAAGCCGGACAAAGGAAGGACACAAAATGATACAGAGACACAGATGGATCACAGTCTGTAATTGAAAACTGGAAAGTCAGTGTGACCTGATAAAATGGACAATGAGTGTGGAGGCAAAGTAGGTGTATCCAATCAAGCAGCCAGAACTTGAATATTGATTTCTTAAGCTGTCTAAACGATCTAAATAATCTAAATCTTGAGGACAATACTAATGGTAGCCAGCAATGAATGGAGTGCCAGAAGGCTATCTTTAAATGACTTCCAATTAATCAAGGTACTGTTACTAACTCTTAAGGACTAAAAAGAGATAAATCTACATATCTACTGAGCTTTTCAGCCATTGGAAGAGCTGTAGAGAAACTCAGCACCAACTAAGCTGCACTCAACACCAACTAACTTTGTCACGAAAGTTAGTAGTAAACTCAACAATTTGGTCCAGGTGATGAGTTAGGCTTGATTTACTAATTGCCAATATATCATTTCTAAGGACCAGATAGTCAGACAACATGTTGGAACATTTAGTTGGAAGAAATACAGCAGCCAGCTGGAAAGCCTTGTTTTTTTCCCCCTGAACAGGAAGGAACTTGTTCTATTTTTGGTAAGGAGCAAATATTTGTGCCCAACACTATTTTATTGCAATGCAAATGCACTGATTTTATTCTTTCAATAGGTGAAGAAGTAGGTTGGAATGCTTTGTTTCCTCTAATGTTGTTTTTGTGCTAAAATATGCATGCATGTGAGATGAAAAGTATCTGAGGTACTGCAGCATATGCGAGACTGTATGTAAGTACTGTGGCTAAACACATCTCTGTTAGAGGCTATAAGTCATGTTTTCCTATTACTCGGCTTCATCCTGGTTTAAACCTTGTAGGATACCAGACTGCTTTGTGTCAAGCATACTGTAAGTAGACTTAAATGAGTATCTGGATGAAAATGAAAGCAATTACACGGTCCATTTTACCGGCTCAATTTGGCAAATACTCGTCCGGTTCGAAGTTTTGGCACACGCTGAGATTTTCTACATTTGCATGTTACTCGTTTACTAAAAATACACTCAATATTGTAAATAAATGATAAATGTACAGTGAGTTCACCATTTGAGTACCATTATTAGCCAGGCAATGTTATATTAACTCTACTGACACCTAATATAACTGTAAATATAATTAAAATGTGAGTCAGACAAATGTTAAACATATAATGAAAAATGATGTCACAGCCAGTATGGTGAAACAGTTAACGAGTTAAAGGGCAGTCTAGAATCTGACTCTGCCATCACCACACAACCATTTAATAGGATGTCAGACATGCATAGTTATACACTCTTTATGAAGGAAACTTTGTTTTATTTGACATAGTTTCATTTACAATTCACTCAAGAACTCCCCAGTGCTCCACAAAAATCTGCTGTTAATGAAATTAATGGATAAGTGGTAAAAGCCTGTAGTGTGCAAAAACATTTGGCTGGTACTGTGGGGGCACTTTGTGGTCTTGCATAATTTGTTAGCCTGCTTTACTTTACTTTTTGGTGGTCAGGACCCCTACAAGACCTCCACTGAGCAGGTGATCATTCTCAGCACAGTGGTGACTCTGACATGGCATGGTGTATGTAGCACTGGCACAAGTGTATCAGACATAGTGTTGAACCCTGTTTACATTTACGGTCACTTTACTCCACACACCATGCCTTGTTGCTCGACCATCTGATGCTGCACAGTTTGTGTTAATCAACGTCTAGTCCTTCATCCACAGGACACTGTTGGCTATTGGCTATTTTTGGCTTGTGGACTATTCTCAGTCCAGCAGTGACATTGTAGTGTTTAAACAGAGAAAAAACAACAACAATAAGAAAAAAAAACAAAACTGCTACTAGCACCTACCTGGTTGACTATTGGAGCTATAAAGCTGACATATTCCTTAACTTTCTTACTAGATTCCTTTTTCTTTTTATTTCATTGTTTTAGAAGAACAAGCACTGCAGCTCTTTTTTGAACCTAAAACTAAAGCTGAAATTCTGTTCACACATGTCTGTTGTTTAGTTAATTCATCAGACGCAAGCAACTAATAAAGCACACTGTGCCTTTATGATCGATACAGATGCAAATAACCTCTGTCCTGACTGGATTCGATTGTGTTTCATTCAAAAAGAACTCTGGGCTTAAGCATTCCTTGTAACTTCAAATATACGTCTAAACAGCTGCTATAGGCTAAATGCGCCTTTTTTTAAAGTTTGCTGTTTTTATCAATTATTTTCTATATCTCGATCATATGGGCTGAATAGTGAATAGGTTTTACTTTGACAAATGGAAGAAAAAGGGTTTTCTGTGATATGAGAGCTTTAGATAGGTACTTTCCTGCTTGTCTAACCTGTGACATATATGTTTGTTTATCCAGCTGGATCTGAGCTTGCAAATCCGTGAGTGTTTAATACCTGCAGAGAAAGGACTGGGAAGAAGTCTTTGTAAGGATGTGGGCTGGAATAAACTCTGCCACAGAGAAAATCCCTGCGGAAATCTCTGTTACGGTAAGGACAGCACTCATTGGGGTGACAATGATGCTCATTTTTTGTCTGGACCTGCAGGCTAGTATTGCCTCCGCAGACCAACACTGCACAGAAAATTGCACAGATATGAATATGAATAAAGCTGCCTCATGCACCAGAGGCTAGATTGGCAAATATCAAGCTTAACTCCGAATATATGGCACAGCTGAATGTACTGTTTAGATTGAGTACACATATTGGTGGCACATACTCAGGGAATACAGCCATGAAAATTGGAATGTGTCTCCCTTAAAGGGCCCGTATCTTACTTTTTCTCGTATTGTATTTTTTTCTCCAGGACTCCACTTTTGTTGTTTGCACTGGTTTATGTACAGATAGCTAGGTAGGTAGATGGATGGATGGATGGATGGATGGATGGATAGATGGATAGATAATACTTAAATTCTGAGAATAAGTGTTAATATCAGAATGAATGCAAATAACGATAATACAGTAAATAGTGATTTTAATTGTCAATGTGTCTACTTAATTATCCAAATTCCTCTCCTTGTGCAAGCCAAGTACTACTTTGTAATTATCATCAAATATCTGGTTTGGCTCAAGCAATACTTCATTAAAATAAATCAGGATAATGGAATTTCTCGAATCCATGCAATGGCTGGAGGCATCGAAACCTGGAACCAAACCTGTTCTTCAAACTACCTCACAAAGCAAGTCCTTCATGCAAAGAAAAAAAAAATATTGATTCTTTTCACTGCTTTCTTGTTTTGTTTCCACTTATTCTAGTATTCAGTCATATTTTTACAGGCAGAAAGGCACTTACTGCTGATGTAAATGGATTTAAACTATGTGCATATGTGCCTAAGACTTGTGCACAGTACTGGATGTTAAAGATTTTTGTTCTCAGTGGCTTCCTCTTATTGATTCAGAAAACAGCCTGGACTAAAACCCTCATTATGACTTTAACTTGAATTGGCAGGCTCTTAAGTCAACTGAATAGATGGAACTATAACTAAATGTCACGAATATACAAACATTAAATTTGTGACATTACAACAACATTGAATTCAAAATGGGTTTTTATTGCAGCCTATTTTGTATGTATGGACTGATCAGTCAAGTTCTTCTTATTTGAAGAGAAGTGAGGAAATGTATATCTATAATATGGAGACCCCTATACATACAATATGTTTTGTAAGATGTACCAACCCACGTGCTTCCATGAGCTTGCGCTTGCTGTTTGCCTTATAATCTGTGATAAAGGGGACCACTGTTTGTAGTGTCAGAGTTGAATCTCTCCATATTGAATGTGCTTGGATTAAGCCTGGGAAAAATATGGCTCAAATGAAAACTGAAGTGTGAACCACACTAACTCTTTATTGATATTTCAAGGATTCAATTTTTTAAATCCTCTGTTTGATCCTCTGTCAGCCGGAATGGGATGACCTCTTGTCCTTGGATGCTATTATTCGTCTATACAGAATCTTGCAGATATTTTTGACAAATCTATGGATCAGGGTACAATTTGCTACCCAGCCTGACTGGGCCAAGCTCTCATTCTTTGTTGCTTGGCTAAATGCTCTAAGTTAAGCATTTTGGAGGTTTTGGCTTCATGCTGTGAAGTGAACTGCTTGTGAGAAAAGAAACAGATTTGCCTTATAAAACTGAGGCCATCACTCTGATGGCTGATTCCACCAGCTAAACTACATTTACGTCATTTAGCAGACAGTTTCATCCAAAGCAAGTTCCATTCCCTAACTACAGGGGACGGTCTCCCTGGAGCAACTTGGTGTGAAGGGTCCTGCTCAGGAAACCAGTGGTGATATGCTGAAGGTAGGATTCAAACCCATGACCTCTTGGTCCAGAGGCAAGTATCCTACCCACTAGACCAACACCACCTATGCGATATAAGTTCACATGCACACCCAAATGTTCATTGCCAGACAAATCATCAAAGGATTCAGCAAAACAGAAGATCTGTCTTGGTTTCTTGAGGGTGTGCTGGTTGCTATCTAACAGTATATAGACAAATTCTGGGAGAAGGGAGAAAGAAACTGAAGAGGTACACTATATGGACAAAAGTATTGGGACACACTTGTTTTTCAGTGTTTCCAGTGAAGGGTTTGATGTTAATGCTTCAGAATACCAAGACATTTTGGACAGCATCATGCTTCCAACTTTGTGGACACAGTTTGGGGAAGAACATTTTCTATTCCAGCATGACTGTGCCCCAATGCACAAAGCGAGGTCCATAAAGACATGTTCAGTATGTAAGAACTTGTCTGGCCCACACAGAGTCCTGACCTCAACCCCATCCAACATCTTTAGGATGAACTGGAACAGAGATTGTGAGCCAGGTCTTCTTATACAACATCAGTGCCTGACCTCATAAATGCTTTACAGAACGAATGGGCACAGAAACTCCAAAATCTTGTGGAAAGCCATCCAAGAAGAGAGGAAGCTGTTTTAGCTGCAAAGGGGATCAATTCCATATTAAAGTCTATGAATTTGAATGTAATGTCATTAAAGTCTCTGTCGGTGTAACGGTGAGGCTTCAGAATACTTTGTCCATGTGGTGTAGTTCGGAATTTCGACACACACAAAAAGTAATTTTCTATCAATTTTAATACAAATAAATACAATAAATATAATGGTAAAGCTCCTGAGACACAGTCCTATTAGTGGAAATGTGACTGTTTTACAAGTATATAAGAATTCACTAGCTTTGTAAAAGAGTGCACTTCTTAGACATCTGGGTGGGCAGAGACTACTCTTGTTTAAAAAAAGTAGCTATGCCCTGCTGGGATTGCCATCTGTGTTGTTTTAAACCAGTGACAAAACTGGCACTTTTATGTGTATGGAGTCACCACAGAAGACCCAAATTAAGAACTATTTTAATTTTGCTTTTGTTTTCTTCTTTTGTTTCAAGAAAGAAGGATCACCCATGTCTTTAACCAGCGGCGTAACTAGGATGGGCCTTGCATATGAAAATCATCCTGAGAGGGAAAAAAAGCAATAGCATCTTTACTTTTTGTTGCTACACTATATGGACAAAAGTATTGGGACAACACCTGTTTTCAGGGTTTTGGCTATGCCCCTTAATTTCAGTAAAGGGTAATCCTAATGCTTCATCATAACAAGACATTTTGGACAGCGCCATGCTCCCAACATTGTGGACCCAGTTTGAGGAAGAACCTTTTCTATTCCAGCATGACTGTGCCGCACAAAGCAAGCTCCATAAACACATGGCTGGATGAGTTTGATGTGGAAGAACTTGATTGGACCGCACAGAGCCCTGACCTCAACCCAATCCAACACCTTTGGGATGAACTCGAATGGAGATTGTGAGCCAGACCTTCTCATCCCACATCAGTGTCTGACTTCATAAATGCTATACAGAATGAATGGGCACACTTCCCACAGAAACTCCAAAAGCTTTAGGAAAGCCTTCCAAGCTGTTATAGGTGCAAAGGGGAGACCAACTCCATATTAATGTCTGTGTATTTGAATGCAGTGTCATTAAAGTCCCTGTTGGTGTAATGGTCAGGTGTCCCAATACTTTTGTCCATATCGTTTATGTCTCAGCCAAGTTGGTGCTCAAATGGTAGACGTATACTATTTTGAGTTATGAGTATTAGTATAAGCACTAGTTCTAAATATTAGTATCTCTGCAGTAAAAGCCTTAAATTAAGTTCTATACACTCATGTACCTGAATTGCAAAGTGTTTTTTGGGAGAACCTAACTGGTTTTTCTATAGCACTGATCAGAGAACCCTACTTTGGGCAACATTTATGAGATTTTTTTATTAAACTTTAGTATGGATCCTTTAAGTCTAGTAACAAGGATTAAAGTGACAATTGATTGAAGGACAACTGATTGAAGGACATCTCATTTGGTTTTCTGTCAATTTCTTCACCTACGCATTCTTTCATTGTGTCCTCAGAGGGTAGAGCCAAGATGTGAGGAAACAATGTAAGGAAGAGGGACAAAGCTATGAAATGTAAGAACATAGACAGTATTTAATTTGGCCTGTATGTGCTCTTTCTCTTTCTGCCACCTACATCCACAGTAAATGCTGAATGGATGAACCGCCCCTCATTTTCAGAATTATTAGCAGGTTGGTGCACAGTAAAGGAGCATGACTGTCCTCCCTCCTTCTGTAAAACATAACTAATATTTCTCTTAATGGTGAAAATGAGTCCCTTTTGAGTCTTGCTTCCTCCCGAGGTTTCTTCCTCCAGCTTTAGGGAGTTTTTCCTTACCTCTGTCGCCTTTGGCTTGCTCACTAGGGGTTCGGGCCTGGACTCTATAAAGCTGCTTTGTGGCAGCTTGGTTATAAAAATTGCTATATAAATGAAATTGAATTGAACTGAATTATGAAAAGTGCATATCTGGACCTCCTCTTTCCTTGAAAAGTGTGTAAGCTGTGTATTTCCAAGAGAAAACTGGCCTGACTGTATCTGCAGAAGAAGAAGCAGCCATGCGCCTCTATTGATGCATTTGAACTAATAAAAGTCAGAGGACAGTGACAAATTGAAAACTTGATCTCTATGCAATCTGGGCCTTAAAACTTTAATGAGTTTTTCTTGGTTCCACAGCTCTGAAGTCTGAGGCTTTGCTTCAGAAAGGTACAACTGTGCCACAAATCACAGAATCGGTAACAATCTTGATCACCTTTCTACTGACAGACAATAATATGAATGTCGTATACAGTGCTAACGTACTCGTATTCACATGCTTTATGCATTCAGTGTATCTCACTCTAGCTAATCTTTCTATTTCTGTCATTTTCTTTTTTTCTGAAACAGTTGAGGATCGTGGGCCGTTGTGACGTCATATATGACAGGGCAGAGAGGCGTATTCACACTGTTAATCTTTATAACACCTGGCGTTAGGCTGGAAATGAATGCTATCATTTTTTCTCATGAAGTCATTTAGCACGAGGGAAGAGAAAATCCTTCTCTCTCAACAGGGGAGAAAGTCACTTAAATTGATTCGGGCTTTGGAAAGAGCTACAGGGAACGGATGCCATAATTTATCAGCGCTGGTCTTTAATTTCTGGGAGCGCCCATGAGATTACCCGGGGTGAAGAGTGTGGGGGAGGAGGTGAAATGAGAAAGAGAGAAGGAGGTAGCATGGCAGGGGTGAAAGAGAAGGCTGTAATCATCGGACTTTTTTCCAACATTTGTTTGGTGCACGCACTTTGTTCCTGCACTCCCTGGCCATTTCATCAGATACACCATCATGTAGGTGCACTTTACGTAGTCACTACCCTGCCATCGGCTTCAGACGGCTACAGTTGTAGGCCTAGAGTGGCATAGGTACCCCTGCAAGAATGAGAGTTGGGGCCATATGCGGGGTGGCTAGAGTGAGTAACATGGGCTCACATAGCACTAGCTTCCAGTTCGAAACACAATTCTGCATTCATTTTTTATTTGTTGTTAAAATTACACAAATACATAACAATGTAGCTTAATTATGATGATCACTTTTGGATCCCACCACAGCCAAACCAAAACAGCATGTTCTGGCCAACCCTCTCGTTTCAGAAGACCCGTCATTCTCCCTCCCACTCCCTTCCCGTCTGGAGAAACACCCCCGGCCCTGCCCCAGCGAACACACCCACCCTGACCATTTGTGATTATCATTTATTTAATATTTATGCATTTGCCATATTGTATTTTTTGGCAGTTATAAAGCAACGATCCACTTGAGGCTTGGCATTACGTTTAGTTTTACTCTATTGATTTTATATATCACTATCACTAAGCAGCACCAAGAGGCTTATCTCCTTAAGATAACCTTTACATTAAAGTAGTGATCAAAACACCCCTTTCTTCTTACAGTTTCCAAATCTTCATGTTGGTGCAGTGTTATCCGTCCCTGTTTTGGTTGCACTCGTTCTCATGAGGTCAGACTGGAGGAAAATCTTTGGTTTTGTGCTCAGGTTCTATTAGTTATGTCTTTTTTTGTCTGATAAATGTATGTTCGCTCATTTTAAACAGAACAAGCTATTCTGTTTAAAACTGATTGGATACCTTTGGACTGGACGCTGCCTTTTATGTTTTAGGTCTGCAACTAGCATTAGAGGCTTGGAATGTTCCTTTATAACATTACAATTAGAACTGAGGAATTTCACAATTAGAATTTCCTCAGATGGACTGGCGACCTCTCCAGGGTGTTTCTCCACCTTTCGCCCTGTGAGCACTGGGAGAGGCTCCAGCTCAGAAAATGGATGAATGAATTAGAATTTCACTAATGTCCACCCGCCAGCTGTGTGACCATTAAATTTTAATATATGCATGTCTTACACTCAATCCTTGGAGGTGCTCCTGGTGTTAAGGGGCCCTCCCACTGTGCCCTCCCTGTGGGCACCTCTCCCATATAATTAGAGGCCTACATAAGAGATGTTTGTTACATGACCCATGACTGTGCAGCATTGCACAGTTCAAACCACATCATCATCATCATCATCATCCTCATCATCAAGTTTGCTGATGACATGGCCGTGGTGAGTTTGATCAACAGGAACGACAAGTTTGCAAACAGAGCCAACAACCTGTCTGAAAGTCGACAAAACAAGAGATGGTTGTTGAATTCACTGTAAAGACCCTGCATTTATTTATATACCATACATTTTTTCTAATCCTGTTGCTGATACTTACTGTTTTGTGCAATTATTTGTTGCTGTCGACTCTGCTGCTAGAATGCAGTATGTCAGGATACTGGATTCACTCACATCAGTGCTGTTACTGCTCCTGTCGACTGCACTATTTGTTGTCCAGTCCTGTAAATTATTCTACTGTTGCTCTCTACTTTTGCACTCTGTCTTTAGTCATGTCCTGCCACTTGTGTAGTCTTGTGGTGTTCTGTTTTTGTGTTTTTTGGGTCTGTTTTTATTCTTTGTGTTGCACCATGGTCCACAGGAATATTGTTTCATGTTACTGGGTATTGCAAACATGGTTGATATAACAACAAACACCTGGTTACTTACTTGACTTTTGAGTGGTGGTGTATATGGTAGGCGCTTCTGATGAATTGGCCAAAACTGTATTGTATATACAACACAGTAAAATGGCAGATAAGTTGCTCTGTTACCAAAAACATCCTCTTACTGAGTAGAAGGACAGACCAGAATAAATAACCTCTCAAGCCCACAGTGACTAGACATATTAATGACTCAGATCTCCCAAGAACAGATTTCAGCCTCTCAGAAAATTCACCATAATATTTTCCACTCCTCTCACTCCCCTAACATCTTAAGCAGTCCACTAATGGCTCTATATATCAGCCAAATATCCAGCATTTGTTATAAGAACGATTTTTATTTTATCCTCTCGTCTATTTCTGGACTTTTGTAATGCGCACAGGTTTATAACTGTAATTTTTATATTTTATGTATCTTTCCATAGATAACATTGCCATTAATGTCTTACTAATGAATAGTAAATGGTTTAATAACTACTAATTGATCAAAATAAGTGTTGAACAATGGATCCAGAGTGGACTAGAGAGCCAGGAGAGACATTAGCAGGAAAGAAATAGGAGAGAGAAAGAAGTAAAGGATGTAGAAGCAAAGGAGGACAGGGCCTGTAGGAGGGGATAGAAGAAGTAAATGTAAATGTATAGACAGGCAGTGGCAAGAGAGGAGATGTGAGGTGGAGGATTCAGAGGACAGAAAGGAGGTGGCAGGCTAAACTCTGTAATCCTGCTACCTCAAGAAGGAGGTCAAGAGCCATGAAATATGCAGGCAGCTCTGGCAGAAGAGACGCTGGCTTTGATTCGACTTGTTCCGAATACATTTTAGAACTGTAATTTTCCCTAGCGAGTTGATTCTCTATTTGGTCTTTGCTAGAGATGTTGCGTCATTGAGCTGGATACTGATTTCTGGAGACCTTTTGAAGACCTTCATTTTAGGTCCACCTTGATGGTGTATGGTTGGAGACTGATGTGCAGTCCTGTAATCATCCTCTAGCCTTTCATCAGGTGTCAGTTTCTGACCAAAGAGCCACTATTGGCTGGATGTTCTTGAGTGGATGTCAGCCTAGCAGTGACACTGACCTGTCGTGTCTGATACACTCCAGCACTACACACTACAATGTAGGTATCACTGCTGTGCTAGGACTGGTCCACCTCCTGAATACTAATTAGTAACTAGTAGTCCTGTGGTCAGAAACTGGCCAGTCATGAACAGAGTGGATGCCAGCATACTGTGCATGACAACAGATATGTAATTGTATGCATTTACACTATGTGGACAAAAGTATCGGAATGCCTTACACCAACAGAGGCTTTAATGACATGACTTTCAAATAAATGGAGTTGGTCCCCCTTCTGCAGCTATAAAAGCTTCTTCTCTTCTTGGAAGGCTTTCCACAAAATTTTGGAGTTTCTGTGGGAATTTGTGCCCATTCATTCGGTAGAGCGATCTCCATTCCAGTTCATCCAAAAAGCCTTGCCCAAGACTTGGAAAACAGGTTTGTCCCAATACTTTTGTCCATATAGTGTATATGACAAGTTTCCCAAATCCAGATTAAGGGTAAAAAAGATTTAAAAATAAGATCTGAGATTAAGTAATAAAATTTGAATGACTAAGTGGCACGGCAACAGCAGGTCCAAAGAATCCTGCTTTTAGCGACAAAATTTGATGTATTAAGTTCACAGAAGTTAACAGAAATAAAACACATTTTCTAAATTGTATTTACTTTTTGATGAGTGAATGAAGCTTCAGTTTTTTGAAGAGTGCAGGAGGTTGCAGCAGGGGGAGCTGTCAACTGGAGTATTTTTCTCTTTTTGTGAATAGAGGGATAGTTGCCCTTCATCCTTCTCATCAATACATTAACACTTAGTTTGACACAAAGATGATAATTTGCATGAATATGGGTCCTAAAATTTTTTTATAATTTTTTACAATGTAGGTGGCTGGTGATTGAGTTTCAAAAAGTGTTCTACTAGAGGTAGTGTTGTTTAAATAATTAATTATGATCCTACCAGGTGGAGAAAGTCCTCTTTGCATATTTAAGGACACTGTTATAATTTGAAAACTCCCTTCCACCACGTTAAGTGTAATTTTAATGAACAGATGGTAAAGAGAGACTGTAAATTATCCTAACTACTTCTCAAATAGCTCCACCAAATCTGCCTTTTCTTGTGTTTGTGTGTGTGTGTGTGTGTGTGTGTCTCCATGCATATGAATATTGTCTAAAACAGCCGGATAGTTTTGTATTTTTACAGAAAATTATTGGTCTCATAATCATCCACATTATCAGAGCTGCAAGCCTTTTGCATCCTACATTTCTCTTAATTGCATCTTAAATATTCATATGTTATCTCTCCCTGCCTGCCTCTTCATTCTGGAAGCTGACTTACTGTAAATTGGATACCACTTTGTAAGGATGCCGTTTTGGAGGGGGTGTCATCTTTTTCTGCAAAAAGAAAAAAGAAGAGTGTGCTCATGAAACATAAATGAGTATATCAAGCCATCCCAGTGGAAGCAAAACAGTAAACTAAAACCCTCAGGCTGGCAGAATTACAGCTGAAATTTCATGGACGGGTCTGAAAAGGGCTGAATGGGAGAATAATTGGATTAGGGTAGATGAAACTGAACAGATAAGTTTTGCGGAGTGGATGAATAAAGGGTGACATGGCGCACTACTCAGAGTGCTCTGTATGGTGCGGTGCAGTCACTCAGAGGGCTGATGGGGTTAGCTAATGATGTGGAATGTCGGCTCTCATATGGAAAAGTAAATCTGAACCCATCATCTTAAGTATAATTTGCTTGCTTGTTGTCTGGGTGATGTGCATTAGCGGACAGGATGCTGCGTTTTCCTCCAGCACGACCAGAAATAAAATGGTTGATTCAAAATGATGTGCTGTGAATGTGGATTTGCAGCAAGAATTATTTGTGAGTATTAAACAAGACTTAAAACGAGGATAAAAAAACATCTCTCTCTCTCTCTCTCTCTCTCTCTCTCTCTCTCTCTCTCTATATATATATATATATATATATATATATATATA
>JBBPCX010000001.1:7233168-7250728 GCA_037974365.1 Hydrocynus forskahlii | reverse complement strand
AGGGACCGTCCACCGACGGGCCCTCCACACCCCTCTCTCTCCCCGACCGCAGAGCCGGCTAGTACGGGTGCGGGCATTCTGTGCCGGCGCCGTGACAGCATGGTGTGACTACGCTCAGCATATCCAAGCACTTTTACCTTTTCCATGCATACAATATAAATATTAGGGTTAGGGTTAGTTCATTTGAAATTAATCATGCACTGCAGTTTCTCATTAGGTTGAATAGGATTCTTGCTAATATTCTGTAAAACTTGTTCAACCTCACAACAGTATAGCTGGTGGAGCAAGACATACACTATATGGACAAAAGTACTGGGTACTGGGTTTGAGCTAGGCCCCTTACTTACAGTGAAGGATCTTAATGCTTCAGCATACCAAGACATTTTGGACAACGACATGCTTCCAACGCTGTGGACACACTTTGGGGAAGAACCTTTTCTATTCCAGCATGACTGTGCCCCAGTGCACAAAGCAAGCTTCATAAAAACATGGCTGGATGAGTTCGGTGTGGAGGAACTTGTCTGGCCAACACAGTCCTGACCTCAGTTCCATCCAACACCTTTGGGATGAACTGGAACAGAGACTGTGAGTCAGGCCTTCTCGTCCAACATCAGTGTCTGACCTCATAAATGCCCTACAGAATGAATGAGCACAAATTTCCACAGAAACTCCAAAATCTTGTGGAAAGCCTTCCAAGAAGAGTGGAAGCTGTTATAGCTGCAACTGGGGGACCAACTCCATATTAAAGTCTATGTATTCGAATGCAACGTCTTTAACTTTCCTATTGGTGTAATGGTCAGGCGTCCCAATACTTTTGTCCATATGGTGGATCTCTTTCAGTTACCGAAATGAGAGCATTTTTATAGATGTATGCACTGTGGCCACACCAAAAAGGTTCAGTGTGTAGGATTGGTAAGAAATTTGAAGAAAAACCTGTCAATTGTTTTAAATTTAGGGCTGAGAGTAAATATAAGGTAAATCCTTCTGAAAATGCCTCCACGCATTATTAAAAAATTTTTATTTCACAGGATAAGACAGAATATCTTACAAATATGTGATTTTATATGGGATTTATATAAACAGATACATGCAGCACAAAAGTGTTGGCATGGTGAATTTGGATAGCGAAACCAGGACAAAGTAACCTGCCCTCAAAGTGCTTTAGACTGTGACTTTCCAGTGAGTCACTGATTAGAGTGGACTTGCATTTGATAATGGCTAATGAGAAACAGGTGCAGAAGGGGCAGCGGCTAGACACGTGACAATGTACCATAAAATGAGCAGTCTTTTTTGCCACGCTCAGCATTAACATGGGAAGTGATGCCTGACACAAAAGAAAGCAAGAGAGAACTGCCACCCTACCTTGGAGAATGTGCTTGGGCTTTTCCTTTTCAGCTGTGTCCCTCTCTGTGAGTCTTTCTGGGGAATTTAGGCTGGGAAACCAGGATAAATCATCCAGGAAAGAACATAAACAAATGTAAATCATCATAATGTGTTATAATGTGGTTTAAGTGACTGCTCCGGGCTATGAAGGTGAGTGAATGCTTAAACATATTTGCAATTAGCCTCAATTTAAGGACAAGATGACAGAAAGGGGAGGCATTAAGGGGACTATATTACAGGAAAATGCACTATTAGAGGTTTTTCTGACTAACAGGGCCATGTAAGGGAATTAAGCTGAAACATTCAGTTCATTTTTCTGCCGATGTCGCAAAGACCAACATATTTATATATGTACCTTTTGAGCTTTTAGCAGTTCAACTCCACCCACTCCTGCAGACATTATAATGAGTGTTTCAGTTTGACTGCTTTTTGAATAATGCACAATATAGGGCAACCAATTAGAGGGGTCAGTTTTTGAACACAAATCATAAAGGTACACTAGCAATACAGTCTGTTTAATTCTATGTAAAATCTTGTCTGTTTTTGGTATTTATGCCTATGTACATGTCGTAAGTCAGAGACAAAGTGAACTGTAGTTTCATCTCAACCATATACAAGATATGCAAGTACACAGAGAGTCGAAATGGTGAATCGCAAATTCCACAGTGTACACACTGTGTGACACACAAAACGGTGCAAATAAAGAAGTATAAATAAGAGTAAGGTTTAACCTGGCCTGAATGTGTGAACAGCTCTGTACAATATATAGAAATATTAGTAAAATGTATAATGATTGAAAAAAGTGCAATGTAGTAGAGAACTGTGCAAACAGTATAAACAGTATAGACAGTATAACCAGTTTAAACAGTGTGGCCTGTGTAAACAGTGTCAGCAATGTAACCAATATAAAGAGTATAAACAGTATAGACAGGGTAACCAGTATAAACAGTGTAGCCAGTATAAACAGTATAGAGAGTGTAACCAGTATAAATAGTACAAACAGTATAAACAGTATAACCAATATAAATAGTATAGACACTACAGACAGTATAACTAGTAAAAACAGTATTACCAGAATATAGACAGTATAAACAGTATAGACAGTATAAACACTATAAATAGTATAGACAATATAAACAGTATAAGCAGTATAGGCAGTATAGACAGAATAAACAGTATAGGCGGTATAACCAGTATAAACAGTATAGGCAGTATAACTAGTATAAATAGTACAGACAGTATAATCAGTACAACAGTGTAGACAGTATAACGAGTATAAATAGTAAAGGTTTTAAAAAAATAGTAAACCTTCTTAAAGGTTTGTGTACTCTTAAAGAATGTATAAACATTATGGACAGTAAGTGGACCACAGAAGGGAAAAGTGTTCGATCGAATCATATCTCATTATAATACACTGCTGGTTCATTTCAAGAATACATTATATTATGGACTTTTACTCGGGAGATAACTTGTTGACATACCTCGGAAAAGTTACTGCAGATGTACTGTCTGTTGAGGACCCAAACCAAGCAAAATAAATAAACAAATAAGCAGATGTATTTCTTCCCCTCTCTCTAAATCCCTGTTGTGTACAAAAGCAATCGAGCTAATGCATAACTGCGGCTGATACATCTCTGTGTAATAAAAGGGGGATTTTTTTGCAGCACTGTCGAAGTGCAATATAAAACAGCACCTTAATTAAGTGCAAGCGCTTCACTAGGCCAAAAAACGAGAAAATGTCATATGCTAGCCTAGGCCTTACAGACCCAATGTTCTCTGCCAGCGCCGACAAACCCAAACATTAGGTCAGTGTACCATAGCTGAACGTGACTGGAACATTCTCCTCGGTCCCAGTGGTTCATTTGGCTTGTCACATATTTTTCAGACCAATCTAAAGTCACTAATAACATTACAAAGCTCGGAGACTGTTTCAACAGTGTGACCTGGCTTGAGATCCATGGAATCGTCATCCTGCACTTACTAGCAAACCAAAAGGCCACGTTAGTGTCATAGCTGTGTGAAAATTCCAAGGACCTTCTCCTTAATTCACACTGGGTAGTTTGGTTTGTCAGTCTTATCATTTCAACGCTGCAATCATCTGATGACTTGTTGAAGGGAAAATGATGTTTTGCTGTTTGTGAAATACTGAAAAACTGCAGGATTGAACTGGACAAGATTAAAAAAGCTCAGTTCAACACAGTTTTTGTTTATTTTCATAGTCTGTAGAGTTGAGGGTCTTGCGCCAAGGGCCCTCATTGCCGTATTGCCCAGTATAAGAACTGAGCTCCACTCTCCTGCTTAGAAAGCAGAGATGTTACTCACTACCCTACATACATTCTTCTAAAACATAGAAAACATTGGTAGCACTTTATAATAACTACTCCATTTATTAAGCATTGGTTAAGTCTTTGTTCATACTTTGTTAATCATTTGTTAGTAATTATCTCTTAGTTATTTCTCATCAGTTAATCATTAATAAATATATCTATTAATGTTTTGTGTGTGATGAACAAGTCCATCTTATGAATGTATTATTTTAACTTCAGAAAATATTTATTAAGCATCTGTACATATCATTATGCATTTGTTAATATCTTTGTTCAGATTTTGTTGAATATTGTTTAACATTGTTTTATTATTACTGTTTAGGCTTACGTCACTACCCTACATGGATGCAATATTTGACAGACCTTCATTAAAAGTAGTTTGAGTATGAATAAATGATTTACAAACACTTACCAAAAGTAGGATGTGTGATTAACTCAAGAGTTATAACTGAATAGTTAAGTATATTTTGGGAGCTCTTCTAAAGTGAGACTTGTCTATGCTTTACAAAGCATTTACAAATGACTTGTTAAGGCCTGCTCATGATTAACTCAAGAGTTATAACTGGTTACTTGAATATATTTTGGGAGCGCTCCTAACGTGAGACTTGGATATGCTTTACAAAACATTTACACAGTACTTGTTAACTACTTAATAATAATACATTCATAAGATGGACTTATTCATCACACAAAAAACATTAATAGTTTATTAATGATTTACTGATGAGAAATAACTAAGAGATAATTACTAACAAATGATTAACAAAGTATTAACTAAGACTTAACCAGTGCTTAATAAATGCTTAATAGGGAGTAGTTATTATAAAGTGCTACCAAAACATTTTCTTAATTCAAATGTATGCAGTTTTAACCATTCCTACTGGCCCCTTCACAAGGAGCCGCATCATTTTGGGGTAGCTGATGGCCGAAGAGTTAGGGAGTTGCCCCTGCGAAGGGTGTGGGTTCAAATCCCAGGACTGCAAATGGACCGCCTCTGAGGTTCCCTTGAGCAAGGGACCGTTCCCACACGCTGCTTCACTTGGTGAATGGCTTAAATGCAGAGAAAGAATTTCACACTGTTCACACTGCTGTGGTGTGTTCACGTCTGACAAATTCATCACTTCATCCTACATGTTTCTTGTATTTTATTTGGTCTTGTACCTAATTGGTCTATGGGTCCTGGTTCATTTTAACATGACCGTTTTCCAGCCTCTCTTTATCGCTTTAATTAAACCGTTTTTGCTACCGTGTCTTTAGGGCTGATCTATGCAAACAACCTCCATTCTGATGGGCAGTATGGTATTGTGACCTATTCAAAAATCAGCCTGGGATGAAAACACTTCTAAAATGTAGAGGAACAAAGCTGCTAAATATGCAAATGATAGTGTGAAACACGGTTTACAAGAGAGGAAGCTTTGGCATTCAAAAAAGGCAAAATTGGGTTGAGGTTTTAATATGAGAGTAACAACATCTTAGCACAATCACGGTGCATTGTTTCGGAAACAAACACCTAAAAATAACGGTTCATATATTAACATCAGATAAAAACACTGCATGTTTAAAAAGGAATACAAGTCTGAATGCTGCAGTCTTTTATGAACATGCTGCCACTGTTTATTTCTATCATAATGTTTAGGCAGACATCTCTGAGCCAATGCTTTTGTCCTGTACAGCCAGACCAGTTATTATTATTATTATTATTATTATTAGTAGTAGTAGTAGTAGTAGTATTACTAGTAACAGCACAGAATGTATACATTCTTCAAACCTTATCAAACCCTCTATTAATCATTCACCAATCAGGCATCTAAAGATTAATTTGTAACGACCTTAGCTTGTCTTCCAGTCACTGGAAAGACTGGAAAGATTTTACTTATGCAGCAGCATAGCTGTTTTAAGTGCAAGTGCATGTAGTGCACATGTATACATTTTAAAGTAGATTGTACATTTTGCTTTCAAAACATAATCTGTTACAGCAGTGACTGACGAGCTCCCCGTTCGTGCTGTTTGCTGAGAAATGGGATATCTGAGAGGTGGTGCAGGAAAAACCTGAGAAGAAAGGAAAACAAAAACAAAATTAAAAACAGCAAAAACGAAAAAACAAGAGCAAATAGTCATTCATCACCATGACAGTTAAAACCCATCTCAATAATTACACATGATTCCAGCTCTTGGCAAACCACTACTTATACTAGCATGGCGGAAAGTGTCAGATGAGGCTCCGAGATAGCTCCAAAGATCGATGCACTTTATCCGAATGAGAGCAAGGCTGATAAACAGTAAACAAATGTTTCAGACACTGTGATACATTTGCCTGCGATGGATCCGGCGTCTGGCTGGCATGGTCTTAGCGGAAGACAGATGATGGAGAGTAATTGAAGAGGACAATCGAGGCTTATGAAATTATTATTCTTCATCTTGGAACCTGATTACCAATTTCTTACGCCAAAACACCCAAGTCTGCTCTTAGACAACAAGGGTCCTCGAATCAAATTCAGTTGTTGTCGTGAATTAAGCTAAAGCACACTCTCAAACTATAGCGGTTTAGCAGTACACCCTGAAAATAAAGGTTCTTTGGGGTGATGGCATAGAAAAACCACTTTGGCCTCCTTAAAGAATGTTTTACTGCATTGTTCTTTCATGATTAGAACTCAAAGCCTACATTACAATTATATTATAACTCACGAACAGGAACTTCTGGATAAGCTATATTTATTACAACAATTTGTCTCCAACAATAAGTAATTTGTCTCCAAAAAACCCAACCTTTTTCTTGTTATTACCTGTTTCTATTCCCCATAACCATCCATACTGCATGTGCTCTTATCCCCCAAATCCCATGTAAAAATAATGCACTCAAAGTATTTAATTGCAGAAAATGACATCTGGTGGTAGAAGCCTAGTAGGTAAAACACTTGCCTTTGTAAGTTGCTCTGGATAAGGGCGTCTGCCAAATACTGTAAATGTAAATGCAACTGGTCAAAATAACATACAGTGTTTTCAGACCTTGAATGATGCATAGAATCAAAATGATATTCAGTTGTAAACAACACACAAGCTAATGTTTGAACTGTTGGAAGATTTCAGAAATCAGTATTTGGTGGAATAACCTTGATATTTAATCACAGTTTTCACGCTCCTTAGCAAGCCTTCCACCATGTTGCTTTCATGTTGCTCTTGAGTGACTGAGCCCTTCTTTTTCTCATTCAGAACCTTTCTTTCTTCCTTCTCGTCTGGCATGAAGAACAGATATTTTCGTAGGTCCTACTAGCACCTTTTGCAATCCAAACTGGCCCTTTTGCAAGAGGATAGTGATGACCACAGTAATGGTTTTTAAACTTTTCTTCAACATTTGGTTCAGGTACCTAATCACTCCCTCATTAAGTAAAATAAAGGGTGCACGTGCTGGAATTCCACTACAGACACTGTAATGTAAGCGTCAAGAATGAATTTAATTTAATAAAAAGCTGAAGTGGTCTCTTAATTTTTTCCAGACCTGTATATAGAAGCCCCTGATTAAAAATGTATGTTCAGCATATTAACAATGGCCAAAATAATTCATTTTCTCTAACCACTTAATCCTCACTAGGGTCACAGGTAGCCAGAGACAATCTCAGGGTCTATGGACGCGAGGCACGGACTCACGCTGGGCAGGGCACCAGCCCACCGCAGGGCACACACACACACACACACACACACACACACACAGTTAATTTAGAATTCCAAGTTCACCTGACAGCATGTCTTCGGACTGTAGGGGAAACCAGAGACCCCAGAGGAAACCCACGCCACCACGAGAACATGCAAACTTCACACACACACACACACACACACACACAAACACACATACACACACAAAACCAGGACCTGGATTCAAACCCCTAACCCTGGAGGTGGGAGGCAACAGTGCTACCCACTGCCCCAACATGGGGCTGGCCAAAATCAAAAAGATGTCAAAATTCAGTTGGCATTATTTGGATGATAATCTGACTACCCTCTGAAGATGACCAAAATAAGACCTAAGGTTTGAAGAAGCTTTCGGTGGACAGATCTTTAAAGGAATATCACCTACAGTTGATAAACAGTTGACAGAAATATATATGCTTTTCTCTGTACTTTGTGAAAGAACACTCATTTCAAGTTGATGTTCTTTGCTAAGAAAATCATTGAAATTGCTGTGACTTGCAAGCCAGATTGAAAATGTGGGAGTATTCCTTTAAGCAGCCATTCATTTAGAGATTATTTAAGGAACTAAAAGTGGCATGAACCTTTTGGCACCTTTATTTCCAAGAAAATGCTTGTGCTGTGGTGCTGTAGGCTCTATATCCTCTGCTTCAGCAGAGCAGAAGTGTCTATAAGTAGACACACCTGTAATTCTAATGTAATTCTCACGCCTTTGTAAACAGTCAGAAAAGTTCTGTCTTAAATGTCCACTTCGCTGTTTATTGTGGGCTGAGCTACCTCCTGCCATAATAAAGCCTACGCACCTTTTTATTTTAGAAATCAGCTCATGTAGGTGGTTGGGTAATTATCAAGAAGCAAAAGAGCTGCCACTGCAATATTCTGATGGATTTCTATCGAAAATAAATCATGTTCTGCTGGGAAATTGGTGAGAAAAAGTGCAGTCAAACGTGACTCATCCAGCACAAACAGAGATGTGCACTACTCAGGACAGTGCAGCTGTCTCTGTCACATATACACACTTGAACGCACATGTCAGCTTCTCACAGACACAGCTCCAACCAAAGAGGAAAAGCATCGCATATTATAGTAGATCACCAGGCACATTTTAGATATCTAACAAGCTATTAAGTGATGAAACAGTTAACGAGTGCATTGAAAGCTGAAGGACAGACTAGAATTTGACTCTGCCATCATCACACATCCAGTTAATACAATGTCAGACATGCACTGTTGCAGATTACACTCATCTTTTAAAGGAAACTTGTTTTACTTCACATATTTTTCATTTATAACTGTATATCACTCAGCAACTTTCTGATACTTAACAAGAATACAAATCTGCAGTTTAGGAAATAAATGGACAAGAGATAAAAAACCTGCAGTATGTATATAGATATATATATATATATATATATATATATAAGGGTCTCCATATTCAGTAAATAGAACACTGTTTCCCATATGTGGCTGCACAGTTTTGCTTCATCCATCAGTTGAAAAAGACTGGCATAGGTGCCACCACTCACCAGGGATTGTTTGAGTGATGGACAGTTCTTATCATATCATGCTGTGTGTATGTGTTGCACTGGAACATGTGTATCAGGTGCAGCAGTGCTGGCTGAAAATGGCTTGTCGACAAAAAATGTATCCAGCCAACAGTGGCCATCTGGTCAGAAACTGACCACCGATGAAGGGCTAAAAGAAGACTAGGATAAACTGTGCATGGACAAAGATTTACTGTGGTCTCTAATTGGGTATCAACAAGGTAGGTGTTTCTTTTATACTGGCCAGTTGTACAGGCAAAGCCCACAGTGACGCTTGTACCTAGGCCCTGTTTAAGACCTAACAGGGCTCCGGGGTCAAGGCAATTCCAAAGCCCCTTCCAAAGCAGCACCACGTATTTTCAATCCATCACTGTGCCATCTTGTTAAATGCCATATTTCCCAAGTTACACAGACACTGAGCTGCTGCAATGAGGTACAAACATTCACATACCCTCTAAAAATGAAGTAAATGGCATGAGTGCCCAGCCTTATCTGTAAATGGCCAGTGTGGGTCAGGCTTCAGGTTTTCCTTTCACTTGATTGCACTTGTTTAATCAGTTGGTCTCAGTCTTCAAACAGCTGATCACGTAAGCTCCGGCTTTGCAGGATGAAAACTGCAGCCAAACCAGTCGTTTACAGATAAGACTGGTCACCCCTGCCCCTAGTACAATTCTCACCAGAATTTAAGAGTGGACTGGTGTGTGTGAACAGACGTTACCAGTAAAGTTGGGCACTGTTGTTTTAGCTATCATAAGTGAAGTAAAATGCAGGTTTTTTGCCATACAGCATCCCTGGCACTTTCATATTTTGGCTGATTAGTTCATATTTTGCAGGAGAAAAACATTGAAGGTGAAAAAGGAGCTGTTGGTCATTCATCCTTTTTGTGTTGTTCTGTTAAATGAGACTGTAAACATGTGCAACCTGGTAAAAAAGCAAACAGTTTAAAAACTGTATGCTGTCAATTAATAAATACTGGGAAAATACACTGTTAATGCACAGGTTTCTGAATGAAAAGGGCTTACATGAAGCCAGGTCACAATCTGTCTGCCAGATCAGCCTACAGGATTCTAGACTAATCTGGAACAGCAACACTACTTACACACTCATGGCATTAAGTTTTAAACAGTACTTAAAGTTTTAACCTAATACACAACATGCACAAAAGTATTGGGACGCACCTGTTTTTTAGGGTTTGGGCTAGGCTCCTTACTTCCCGTGAAGGGCTTAATCTTAGTGCTTCAGTACACCAAGACATTTTAGACAACACCATGCTTCAAACTTTGTGGACACAATTTGGGGAAGAACCTTTTTCTACTCCAGCATGAGTGTGTCCCAGTGCACAAATCAAGCTCCATAAAGACATGGCTGGATGAGTTCAGTCTGTGTAAGAACTTGACTGGCCCTCACAGAGCCCAGACTTCAACCTCATCCAACACCTTAGGGATGAACTGGAACAGAGACTGTGAGCCAGACCTTCTCATCCCACAGCAGTGTCTGACCTCATAACAGAACAAATGAGTACAAATTCCCACAGAAACACAAAATCTTGTGGAAATCCTGCCAAGAAGCGTGGAAGCTGTAATTGCTGCAAAGGGGGACCAACTCCATATTAAAGTCTATGTATTTAAATGCAATGTCATTAAAGTTCCTGATGGTGTAATGGTTGGGTGTCCCAATACTTCCATCCATATAGTGTATATTCACCATTTTAAGACAAAAGTCACGTAGAATGCACATAGAAACCAATAACTGCATTTATGAGGGCAAAAAAAGTAAATTACTTGCAAGCAGAAAGAAATAGTTACAGTGACTATTGTAGTGTGCATACTCTTGCCATATACAAATAGATCAATATTTTTAAATTAATCATCAATCATTAAAATGTCTCTGCTGAAAAGTAGTTCCTCTCAACTTTCCCAGTGCAAGATATTTTTTTCTAAAAAGTGTGATCACAAAACCTTTCTTTTTCATTACGCAGCTGTCTCTGAAGGATGTCATTTGAGGGGAAGCCAGTAAAGGTCTGCTTAATCTCCATAGGTTATGATGTAATATGGCCTTACATATCTGTAATTTCATTAATAATCTCTCACTGTTCTCCAGTCTAAGGTCAGGCAGTCTGATGGGATAGCCAGCATTTCCATAGTCTGCTTTATGAAGCTGAAGTACATCTAAGGATATTAAAGAGGCTGCAGCATCACTTTTATTATTTTTATTCTAAAAAATGATCAGAATCCATCTTAAATGAACATTTTCAGTCATTTTTTATTGCTCAGAATTAAGCATGCTGTTTTTGTCTTTGATATACAGTTTTGTGCAAAACCCTGGTCAAATGAAATGTTTTGCAATAAGCGCACATCTCCGCACATTTTATTTACAGTTTTTGCACAATTTAACATGACTGGGCAAAGGTTATGGCACAATTAATATTTTTTAGGTTTATTTTTTACAAATATTTTAAGCTCTGCAAAGCATATTTGAGTTTGTTGTGCTTTTATTATTACTTTGTAAAACCAATGAAGTACACGGTTGGAACAGGAATGTTCAAACTTGTGCATTTTTAAAGGTTGGTGTGTGTAACAATATATAATACATGTAAAGGTTAGTTGCACTTAATGACTTGGGAACTGGCATACTGAATCAAACTAATAGTAAAAAACTGAGTGCATCCATGTTAGTGCATCCATGTTATACACACATATATAATACACTGTGTTTTCTAATCCTTGATCACAGAGGATTACAGCTGTGTTTTATTTCGCAGGAACAAACTCATGTCAGTTACAAAACTGTTTTGCCCATCTGATCAATCAACCAAATTGTGTCAGTTAAATTAATTAAAAGACTCAATGTTAACCATTTAATAAAATCCACTGTTTTGTGAAAAATCATTGCTCGGTTTGAGAAAGTGCTTGGAAGTAAAGTGGCTACAGCACATCGTTTGTGATTAAACCATTTGAGAATCCACTGCATGCCAAAAAGCCAAAAATCCAGTTTGAAGCCAAATTACATGCAAACTGACTGATGTCACGGCATTGACCATACATGACCATAATGTTCACAGTGTTTAAAAATTCAGCTCTGCTGAAATGGGTGGTCTGATACCAATAGGAGGTCTGATACCAATTTAACCACCAATGCACCAATGTAACTGGGGGTTCTGATACCAGTGTAACACACACTAACATGCTACTTCTACACTGGTGGTTCTACAGTCCTGAGAACTGTCCACCAAATATTATCTGGTCTCTTTCTATTTAAGGATGGTTAGAGGAGAACTGACAAACAGATAGGATTCAGCCAATAATTGTAAAACTATAAAGTGCAATTATATGGTTGGAGTTTCTAACAAAATGACTAGTTTAGACATAAGATAGCACACATATGGAATACTAACTGAAATATATGAGACACCATTGAGGCAGTTTGCTATTATGACCCATGCTTTCTAAGACGTGACGTATCGCAACAGATGGTGTTCCAGGCTGCAGAGGCATGTAAGTGGTTTTGTTTTGGATTTTTACTTTTCTCTCTCTCACAGGCGAGAGAGAGAATCTGGCCCCACCAATTTGAGGCACTGCTACAGGTGGGCCAGTGGCATGATGGATAATGCATCTGACTACAGATCAGAAGAGTCTAGGTTAGACTCCTGGCTGGCTCAGCTGTCTGTCAGTGGATGTTTTGAAGAAGCTGCTGGTTAGGGAGAAGTCCCTGCGATCAGAAGGTCTGAATTCCTGGACTGCTAGCGGCACCACTGAGGAATCCTTGAGCAACAAACTCCCTGGGCACCCCTTTTGGTGACACTGCCACTGCCTCCCTTGGTGAATGGGTTAAAAACAGAGAAACACTGCGTGCTGTGCTGCGGTGTGTTCACTAGGCCACTTTACTTGCCTATAAGAAGCATCCCAGACAAAGGGGCATCAGGAAGAATTTGCAAATTAGTGTCCAAAGTGGGTGGAACATTTTTGGAATTCTGACTAACGGTTCCTTTGTTGTGTTGTATTGCATCAAGCTACGTTAGGACGGCATGTATCTTTCATCTCGTTATCAAGGTTTCTGCTTCTTTGTCAGTTTTCTCACCCTCTGTTTTAGTGCAATGTGTGAACAGATAGTTTGCGGGTGCCTTTACATTCTCATCTGGTTGAACAACTCTGTTTAGATAGACTAGCTTAGGGGTAAGTGCCACCCGCTGTATTTTTGGCTAAGCTAGGTTTGGGCTTGGCAGTTTAGGGTTTCTTGTTTTGTTCTTTTCTTTCCTCTGGCCCTGTCTGTGGTCCACCTTTGTCTTTTTGCCTGTTATTATCTGTTGGGTGTGGTTTTGTTTTTTTCGTTTCTTCAAGAAGCTGGTATTTTTATAAAGTATTATTACCCATCTACGTTGTGGCTCACGTTGTGCTCCGTCATCTCCCCACATAATGCTTAACCCCGTAATCCCCCCTACACTTCTGGACATATTTAAAAAGAGCGTACGTAACAGATGGGCTGAAGTCAGTGAAGGTACATCTACTTAATGAAATGGTCGATGAGTCATAAATCAAAATCAAAATCAATCCCTGGATAAAAAAATGACCATCATAGAATTTGAGCAGATACATTAACTCCCTGATTGTGCTGGCCAGCTAACAGTACACTTTGTCAAAAAGAATATTCTCAGAGGCCTAGAAAGATTCTCAAAACATCCTTCAAGTCCTGGCTGGCCCAGATAATTCTCACAATAACTGAATAGCAATAAGTTTCTAATGCATCAGCATTTTCAAGATACAGAGCAGATATATCTACTTGCACTGTATGAGTAAGTATCATTGCATAATATCTGTGTCTGTTCTGTCACTGGCTTTCATGTCTAATGTTTAACTGAAAGGCAGAGAATCCTCTTCGATTCTTTAGGCTACTTTTCTCAAGAAGCTGGAAAGTTTCATGTATATTTTTTTTTGCACATGGGAAATATATGCAGAGGGAACTGAGCCACTCTAGTTACATCCAGACTGAAAAACTGGCAGTGGTGTGTAGTTATGCTTAGCTGTTGCTTTCTGAACCTGGTACAAGTGAAACTCCAACCAGCAGTACAATATATTCTTATAAAATGACAAGCTTCTGTCTCTATGTTGCCCGTTTTTTCTCAGTGTCAGCATGAAGTGTGTATTTTGACCAGCATGATCGTGTGATTTTCCTGGACAGACTGTGCTGATGTGGCACCTCTTGGCCATCTGTTCAAGATCCTGAGGGAGTTCAAGCCAGCAGGCCTCTCAGTCTGAACTCAGAATTCCATGTCTTTAAAGAAGGGCAGCTTCGACGAGCTCTCCTGACACTGCAGAACAGGGGGAATGTTCTGCCGGTGTGAGCTGCCCTGTATGGTAGCTGTGTGGCTCTAATTATGAAAAAAAATCAATATGTTCAGACGGATGTAGAAAGTGCTCTTATTATGTTATATTGGGTCTAAACCGATAATTGTAAGCCAACTGTCACTCATTCTTTGAACCCCTGCTAAATGTTATGCCTCATGGGCTTTCAGAAACCTCAGCTGCATTGGAAGGGTCACGAACTGAGCAAATTCCATTTTCCGTTTATGCTCATATTTGCCATACATAGATCAATCCTGATGGTTTTGCTGCTCACTTCCCGAGCCCCACATTATTACATCTCTGTTATCTGTGGTACATCAGGTGTGTACACTGTGCAAGTTTATTAGATGCACACTAAACTTTGGCACTACACAAACCACCCACTTCCATTCCTAGTCTACCACTCAAATAACATTAATTTAATGGTGGCATCTCTTTTCATTGGTGAATGAAGTACAGAGTGACTGACAAATGGTACATAAAGATGGGTGGTAAAGACAAAACAATATAAAATGCAGCAATAGAAAACAACCCTTTTTCTGTTCACTGTTTGTAAAATTTGTGGCTGTGTGTGTGTGAATGTGTGTGTGTGTGAGTCACACATGCACACACTATGCTCTTAACATCACTGTTTAAATTGTTGCGATTGTAAAATAATGTAAGAGTGTTGTGTTGTTTAACATTTCCAATGTGTAATTAATTATTTATATGTATTATTTTTCAACTTTAACCAAACACTTTTGAATCAAGCATGGTCAATAGTGTATAAAACAATAGTGACATGCACATTTTACACAGACACTCCCACAAATTACAAAAGCAATAACCAGAAAAAAAATGATGCGGTCTCTTTGCAGTTTTCCATGGCTGTATCTTAGTATAAAATCTCTTTTCACTACTGGAGGGACACAGCACCTTTATTCTAAAACATATTCATTCAACTGATGTTTTGATTATGACCTAATACATCGGTCCAAAAAATCTCATATTCACTTGGGTTAAAGTTTGGTGACTGAAGATATTTTCAAACCATTCAGTGACCCCTCGTGCCCTACTGATGTGGTATTGCTGTCCAGGAAGGGGCCACTCTGGTCATGATAGAAATGTTTCATCATGGGTCTGAATACAAATTGATTTGCTGTGAACCTTCCCTCTAAGGGAACAAGCGGACCAAAACTATGCTAGCAATATGCCCCCCACAGTATAAGCAAGTCAACAGACTCTGAGATCAAGCATTCAGGTCTCTTAGTGTGTGCTGCACATGCACTCGCCCACTTATGAAGAATGCCTCATCTGACCATTTCACTGTTTTCCACATCCCTGTAGATCAGTGCCTGTGAATTGTACATCACTGAACTCTCAAATGTGCACTCATCTTTGTAACAATGGGTTTACACACAGCAAGCCCACTAAAATACACCTCTCGATGTAGTTTTCCCCGCTGACATAATCTGATCACACCTTGCACTGATATTTTTGAGGAAGTGTTTCTCTTCTGTTTATCCTACATATTACACTAACCTTCGGGCATCAAGGTCAATGTGTGTTTTCTATCACAATCTCCACGCCTATCTTTCCCACAGATTTTTCTCATAGTACCAGAGTGACTTTAGTCACTACTTGCTGTTTTTGGGACTCGAAGAGGACTGGGAGACAAAGACAACTCAACTGGCTCATTTTCCAACAGTATTTCCAGTATCTTTTCCTCTTGCTATCTTGATCCAAAATTGAGGGTAACTGGACCTGCTCAGAATTTTTTAGACATGCAACAGAGCATGTGTCCAGGGCACCTGCCTGAAAGTGTCTGCACACATTATGCTTCCTCCTTTTTATTTATTTATTCCCCAAAATGATTGAGGTGTTTCCTTTATATTCCCACCCACCTGTAAGTAACTGCATATCTACTGTGTAATATCAATAAATGGATGTTATAGTCTGGTGGATGTACTGTATACATTTCTGATTAAAAAAAATGACAAAAAAAACTCTGATACCAAACTGTCTGTTCTTTAGAAAGTATTAACATGGTCCGGTGATCTTTGAGCGATTGTAAAACTCAAATTTACAATATCCAAAGTGGAACACACCGTTGATATTCTTTAACTGTGGGGGGACTGCATCTTTTATTGTGTTGCCGATTACTGAACCGCTGCCCTCGTAAAATTTGTTAAGCCGAGAAAAGTGGTCAGCACATTCAAATCTTTTTCCCTAGGTAGTGAGGTGTTTGTGTGTGTGTGTGTGTGTGTGTGTGTGTGTCTGTCTGTCTGTCTGTGTGTATATGAGTCATCTCATGATTCTTTTATTTGTTCCCACTCTGCCCACTTAGCCTCTCAAAGATGAAAGGACCATTTCACTCTCTCTCCTCCTGTAGCTCAGGGCGCCGTGTCCCCAGAGGCTCAGCGGTCATCCTGCTACACTTTACCTGTATTCACCTCCCTTTCTGCTCCTTTATTGGCTGATAAAACAAGATGTTGCTAAAGACAAGACAACCCAGGCTATGTTCAAAATTCCTAAATGCATTTGTTTTACAGGAATTCTGGGAAGCACTTACGAGAAGAAAAATGACAAAAAAAAAAGACTTTTGTTAACAGACCTGACGTCTATGCCTGACAACATTTGTCTGGTTCTGGTTCTTTTGAGACTGGACTGGTTGGTAGTGGGCCATGTTCGTGGACTTCGGAACCATTTTTAGCGGTTTTACTTTTCAAAATTATGCATTTCCCCCCCCCACACACACTTTTCCCCTCCCAGACCGCAGCCGAGATGTACAGAGCAACACGCACACCCCCGCCTCTCCACCACCAACAGGCAACAGGTAGAACCAAGCCCCCCCCCCGCCCCACTTTAAAAATGCTTCTGGCGCCCATGGCCATGTTAATCATTTCATGCCAGTTTGCTACAGTTATGTAGTTTTATGTAGTTTTAATTTCAAGAAATAACAAAAGAAAAAAAAGCAAGCTCAAATGCTCAACAGAATTTGTTGTAATGAGCTGTGAGCAAGTGAATTACACCTTTTATCCCTTACTTAAGGTAAGATAACATAAACCTTAATTAGTCCCACATGTGGAAATGTGCACTGCTATGGCAGAAAGTGGACAGAACAAAGTTAAGAGCAGCAAAAGAATAGATCAAAAGCTATACAACACAACAAGAAATACAAAAATTATAAATATAGACATATGTGTGTATGTACATAGTAGAATATATATATATATATATATATATATATATATATGTATGAACACTGTGGATATATATACAGATACACATTGGAGTGTGTATC
>JBBPCX010000001.1:7215249-7233068 GCA_037974365.1 Hydrocynus forskahlii | reverse complement strand
TATATATATATGATTGTCCATAATTGTTTTGTTTTTTTTGTTTGTTTTTCCCCCAGTTTATTTACCGTCTCTGCCAGCAAACTGTCACTGGACAACGTGAGGAGAAAGCAAACTGTCAGTTCTTTGACATCAGCCCACGTTGGTTACCACTGAGTGATGGGGAGAGAGAGAGGGCCATCCCAACCACCAAGAGAGAGCAAGGCCAATTATGCTGTCTCGGTCTCCTAACTATAAATGGCTGTGTCATTATTAGAGAAAGAATTTGCGTTCTCTCGTAATGAAAGGGCCAGTGATAATGTCACCAGTGATAATGATGGCTTCTAAAAGTTACTGAATTATTTTCACACTAAATGTATTACTGATTGTCCATAATTAGTCTGTCTTTGCACATCTTTTTCACAACCGAAAGGTTCTTTCACAATTAAACTGATTCACTATGAAGACACTATGAAGTCCCTAACCAACAGGGACTTTAATGACATTGCATTCAAATCAAGTCAAGTCAAGTAGGTTTTATTGTCATTTCTACCATATACACTCAGTACATACTGAAACAAAACAGCATGCCTCCAGGACCATGGTGCAACACAGGAGCAGAATAGAACAGAACACAAGACCACAAGTGCAGACAAGACAAGATACTGTTCAGTGCAATTGACAACAGCGACAGTGAGGATACATACAGTATTTTGACAGGTACTCTATTGTAGCAGCAGAGAGTTGTGTGCAAAGATGCAGAACTGAAGTTACATGTGCAAAAAAATGCAGAAAAGCAACAAACATGATTCTGCAAATGTAGCACAAATACAGAACAGCAATAAATGTGATTGTGCAATTATAGCAGCAACATGCCAGAGAATGTGCAGTACATAAAAACAGTATACAGTAACCCTCCAGTTTACACGGATCGCACAGATTTTTTCTGAGAACTAACTGATAGTTTTATGCGGAAATCTCCGCTTTTTTTTTTTTTTTTTGCTTTTTTCGTGGCAATATGTTTTTTTATGCATTTTACTTCTAAATTATTGAGAAAAATTTACTAATTGTGTAACATAAATATGAACGTAAATTCAGCTACATTTGCATATAAAATATAACTGCATAAATGTTTTTGTACTGTCGTGAGAACACAGAGAAAACGCTTTTGGGAGGTTAAATACGCTGTACTCAGAGCAGGGGTGGACTGGGACTAAAACACAGCCTGGACTTTCTTCACCAGCGGGCAGAGCTCTGTCTGCGTCTCGGCCGAGAAAGACAGGCCGACAGCCGCCGTGCACCGGACAGACGTTCTTTTCCAGAACACACAGACTGCCTGTCTGCCACTGACTCATCTTGAGTCTTTCTCTTGTTTTGTTCTTCTTAAAGCCCAGTAGTTTTATTTCTGTAAATTAAATGAAAAGAGGCTGTTGAGCTCAGTCGCCGTCCAACGTGTACTTTAACCGGCGGGTCTCTACAATACAGTACTCCTCCTGAAGAACCCTGAATAAGACGCGCCGCTGATGAACAGTAAATTATTGATGTAAAAATTGTTGGTGATTACCCCTACATTTTACTGTTTTTTTATTACTAAAAATTACACTAATTTATTACTGTATTTACCTGTTTATATCAAAGAAAACGACAGAGCATGCCAAAGAAAATGCCTGTGTATGAATTACAGTACAGTCTGTATGGGCTTACCTTTATATCTCCGTTAAGGGTAATGTATTAAATTGAGCTTAAAATGAAATTAAAGTATTTTGGGAGCATATCTGGGGCATGTTTAGGGTTTACACTATAAAAATAGGCATTTTTAGGCATTTTTTACCAAAACACAACAATGCGTTTTTTCACTATACACGATTGCTCTTGGAATGTAACCCCAGCGAAAAGCGGGGGATTACTGTATATAAATATAGTATTTTTATAGTATTTTAACAGGTATTTGAAGTCTGAGTTGTTCAAGGGGGTAGGGTGGGGGGGGTGGGGGGGTGTCGGTCATGTGTATGAAAGAAAAACAAAAAAACATAGACATTAATATGGAGTTCGTCTCCCTTTTACAGCTATAACAGCTCACAGGTGTTGAAGGGGTTGAAGTCAGGGCTCTGGGCGGGCCAGATGGCTTTAGAAACTGTGGTCTTTACTGAGGCTTCTTCATGAACCAGTCATCTTAACATTTACAACTCGAAGGCCTCATTTTGCAGGCTGAGATAATTTTCTAACTTTATTACTCAGGAGCCATCTTACAGACAACCATTCCATGCCAGTGTCTGTTAAATTCATGCACAAGCACCTCATTCTGCATTACGAGGTACTGATTAGTGATCACCTGAATCAAATCTTATTCAATGAGGAAAAGCATAAAAACACTGCTATAATCAACACTTTCCTCTCGCAGTGTGATCAGTTGGATGGTAAAACACTACTAGAAGTACGTCAAAGGTAATTATTGCCATTTTGTTTAAGAATGAACAAGAGGTTTGTTTTCTTTGAATTATTCATGTTCTGTAGACACTGCTTCATTTCTCTTATTTTAATGTTTTGTCATTTCCTTTAAAATTATGCTTTAAAGAACAATATTTTTATTTGGAAATTAGGACAAATATTGTCAACAGTTCTTAAAAAACTAAGGCAAAGTTGTTCAGTTCAGTACTTGCACCTATAAAAGATAAAACCTGAGAAACTGAACATTTTTGCAGTGGTCTCTCATTTTTTTCCAGAGCTGTATAAAGCACTATTTAGGAGCCTGTATTTTAATTCCTACAAAATGCATTCTGTGGGGAATCAGCAGCCCTGCATCTCATCTGTGTAGCTTGTGTGAGATTCTTGCTTGTATCAGACTAATACCAATACCAAATAATGATTTGGAACCCGCCAAATGTCTAAAAATGCTCTAATTTTAATAATAACAAATTGGAAACACGCTTAGGAAGCACAGAGTTTTGAGTAGGGTCTAGGGTCTCCTGAAAATAACACTGTATGGCCTATGTGACAAATACTTTGTAATTGTCATTGTAATTGTGATTGACCAAAATACTGATTATAATTATTAGCTTTTTTCCTCTCTTGTGTTGGTGTAACCATCCCGAGTTCTCTGACTGTAGGAGGTAATTCCACTCTGGTGGCTTCAGTATGGATTAGTTTGGAGAAGGAATGGATTACTCTCCCTGCTCTGCTGCTTTCCAGAAGTGAAGCTACCTGCTGTCACGAGTGATAGCAGCTGTGATTGCTACCTGATTCTGATTTAAACTTCTCTGCTGAAGAGGAATGACTGGGCAGCTTGATCTCCCTTCCTTTCCATACAGCAACTGATGAAAGAGCATGGCGAATGGAGAAGTAGGCACGAGCTGAAAGGAGCTGCAGTGTATCTGTTCCAGACAACTAAAAAAAACTCCTGATTGCTATGTGTCACTTTGAGTGGGCTTGGTAAAGTTTCAATAAATATTGAAATGAGCCGAGGCGCTGGAGGGCTCCGGCACACCGCATTGCACTAGTGGAGCACAATGGGGCATTCCAAAGACACAACCCTGCCGAGGAAGATCAGTGAGTACGCAGTAGGAGATATGCCCTGCAGAGAAGAATCAAACCTAATAAACAGAGTACATCAGTAACTTTGTCATACAAGCAAAGACTACTGTTGAAAAATTTAGAAACAATATTTTAAATCATATAATCATACATACTCTCAGATATATGCCACCTTGATTAGGTATCACCTGATCTACACTCATTGTCCAATTGATCAGCTCCACTTACCACAAAGGTGCATTTTGTAGTTTACAATTACGTACATTCACGGCATTCAGCAGAAACTTTTTCCAAAGCGACTTCCATTCCCTAACTACTGGGGGCAGTGTCCCTGGAGCAACTTGGGGTTAAGGGTCTTGCTCAGGATCCCACTGGTAGTGTGCTGAAGGTAGGATTCGAAACTCTTGGTCCAGAGGCAAGTGTCCTACCCACTAGGCCACCATCACCCCAATTACAGACTGTAGGCTATACTTCCTTTACACATACACTATATGGTCAAAAGTATTGGGGCACGCTTGTTTTTCAGGGTTTGGGCGAGGCCCCTTACTGAAGGGTAATCTTAATGGTTCAGCAGACCAAGACATTTTGGACAATGCCAGGCTTCCAACTTTGTGGACACAGTTTGGGGAAGAACCTTTACTATTCCAGCATGACTGTGCCCCAGTGCACAAAGCATGCTCCATAAAGACGTGGCTGGATGAGTTTGGCGTGGAGGAACTTGACTGGCTCCACGGAGCCCAGACCTCAACCCCATCAACTTTGGGATAAACTGGAACGGAGATTGTGAGCCAGGGCTTCTTGTCCAACATCAGTGTCTGACTTCTGCAGAATAAATGGGCATAAATACTCACAGAAACGCCAAAATCTTGTGGAAAGTCTTCCAAGAAGAGTGGAAGCAGCAAAGGGGGACCAACTCCATATTAAAGTCTATGTATTTGAATGCAAAGTCAAAGTCCCTGTTGGTATAATGATAAGGTGTCCCAATACTTTTGTCCTTGTAATGTAGTAGTTTAGTTGTGAAAGACCTTTTCGAGTGTCAATGATATCTGCAAAGGCAAAGGCTAATTATGGACAATCAGCTATACATTTAGTTAACTACACATTTTAGGCACATTTATGTATGGTTGAAGAAACTGTTTGTAATAAAATAGCAAATAGCTGTCCATTTTTAGTGTCTAACTCCAGACGTGCGCTACTACTGTAAAGCATGGCATCTAAAGGCTTAATGCTTTATTTTTTATTCTTATGTGTCTTGGTTCAGTCCTTAAACTGTGTATTGCTCCAGAAAAACATGGCACATGTCTGTATTTCGGTAATATCTACCTTTTTATTGATAGTGTTTACATTGCATCCACGGTCATAGCATGGAGAGCAATTGGGGCAAGCAAGTAACCTCACATCACAACGTATAAAATGACATCAACTTCAGTGTCTTATTTGTATATGAGTGGTGTTAACATGGCAGACTGGCATGAGAGCCACAGGGGGGGGGGGCAAGATTACAGCAGCTGTGGACATTTTTTCTCTGCTATGAAGTGCAAAATAAGCCCTCGGGATCTGTGAAAAACCTCTGTGTCACCACACATGTGCACTGGCTAAATGTGGCCGGTTGTAGTTTTCCAAATACAATTTATATTTATATTAAAAAAAATTACATGGCAGAAAAATGTCAGTAGACGTCAAAATCAGCCAAAAGATGAGACGTAACGATATAAATTTGTATCAGTCATCTGACCAGTATCACCTGAGCCTAACTACCCAAGTAAAGACACTTCAGAGCTGTGAAGCCATTTCAAAATGCAGCATTCTGCAATAGCGAGACATATGGCATTAACATATGGTGGTCAGTAAAGAAGAGAAGGATAGCCGAGAGAATTACTTATGAATTATGGATTAATTACGAGTTGCATGATTGACACTTTCCTGTGGGAAAAAAACAGAGGCAGTATGGACTGTCTGACAACTCTGGACAAGTTCTTGCTTCACACTAGTGTGAGACAGGCGAGCAGGAAAAGCAATCATGTTAGGATGTATAAATTATTACATTTCATTTGTGCTCAGCATCCCTTGACGGAGTGTAATCTCTTTCGACTGCTCTCTTGAGTTCCTGACACATGTGCACTTTTACCTAAATATTTAATTAACATGTAGTCCTGCCATGAATCCTGACCTACCACAATATCTGGGTAGTTATCAAAAGTTGATATTTTACCAAAAAAGTACAGCTATGTTTCGGTTACAGCCTCCAAAGCGGGACGTTTCTAGCAATGGTTGTGTTTTTAGTTTGGTTTAGGTTCAGGATTTTGTACAGAATCATAGTGAGAAAAGGCCCAAAACTCCCTTGCTTGTTTGTGTGGCTGTGTCTGCACAAACATGACTGTAAAGTAAATCAATTGAGTAATGCCTTGAATTTCGGACTCAAATTTTTCCAAGAATGTTAAGTGTCCATTTGTCATATGTGAACACACCGCAGCGTGAAATTCTTCTCTACATTTAACCCAAGTGAAGCAGTGGGCAGCCAGGAACGCAGTGTTAGCAGGAAGCAGTGTGTGGGGACAGTACTTTGCTCAAGGGTACTTCAGTGCTGCCACTGGCAGTCCTGTGATTCAAACCCATGACCTTCCAATTTGCGGGGCAGAACCCCAACCACCAGGCCACCATGGTGTGGGGAAGAAAAAGAAGGAGCGATATACATTCATGCCGAGGACGTCCTGTTTGTGGGGACTTTCATGGCATGTATGAACGTGTGCATCCTAGTGAAGCACGCTTTAAGGGCTGCATGTGTGAATGATACAATGCCTGAACATTATATTAGAAGTCTCCTGATCCTGGTTTTGTAAATTGATTTGAACTCCTGGCCATGGGGGCATGTGGCATCAATACTATAATCACAGTCTAAAAAATAAAGGTTCCAAAATAGTTCTTGGTTAGAACATAACCTTCTAGGAGTACCTTTGAATTGGTGTAGAATCTTAACAGCATGTAGAGGGAGTGTGGGCAGTATAAAGGAGAGTTTTTGGTATAGTGGTGAGCATAGCTGCCTTCCAAACAGTTGACCCGTGTTTAATACCCAGCCAACGCATGGTCATTTGGTTTGGGGCAGCTGGTGGCCTGGAGGTTAAGGAGTCTCTCCTGTAATCAGAAGGCTGTGGGTTTGAATCTCGGGCCTGCCAGTGGCACCAATGACGTACCCTTGAGCAAAGTACCATCCGAACACACTGCTCCCCAGGCACCGGTGGCTGCCCTCTGCTTCATTTGGGTGAGTGAATTAAACGTACAGAAAAAAAATTCACACAGTGTACTGTTCGTGTGCGACTATAAGGGGCCCCTTTAACATTTAAAACAGGTTTTTCACACTCATATCTCATCTACGTTCTTTTTTATACGCCATCTATGAAAAGATTCATTAAGGAATCAATGAATTCTTCTATGGCTGTCTTTGGCACCTCTATTTGAGTGCCTTTTCATTCACCATCTCCCTCATACATAACTCAGGGACATAAGTATGAACTGCAGACAGAAGTAATTAGGGCAATAATGTGGTAGCTAATTAGGCAAAGAACCTTTTTTTGTTATTTTCAGTCCAAATGATAAAGACAGACCTTCAGTCAAGCATTGTAATACAAATGATGGTGTAACCTCTGTAGCACGGTTCATTTCTCGCGTCTCTCAGTCAGATCAAAACGTTTAAAATGTCCTACATGGAAGTAAAAGTACTCTTGAATCGGTTAAAGCCATTGTTTAGCTATCAACAAATGAAGGTCAAAGACTGCATTTTGAACAAAAGAGAAGGAAAAAACCTTCCTTGGCAAACTCACTGAGTGATTTAAAGGAGATCACTTTGAAGGGTCTTCTGTAAATTTCAGCTTGAAGGAGGGCTGCTGAGTTAAAAGAATCTAAGCTAGGGAAAAAAAAAAAAACACGACCGGACAAGACAGATTGCCTTGAACCGTATTATTTGTCTGAAGGATGATAACTCAGTGTTCTGGAACAGGAAAAAAAGTTGTTTCACCATTTACAGTTCAGCAGTTCCTACAGACTTTAGCTGAGTTTCATTGGCAGCCCTGCTGTCGAGGGCTGCGGCCAAGGCCTTCGGATCCTGACACTACAGTTCTGACAAAACTGAGATGCAACATTTGCAGCTCATTTTTGCTACTTTCTGTGCCATCTAAGGTCAAGAAAATCTGGCTAGAGAATGCAGCCTACTTAAAGTAACTGTTTGGCTGAGGATCTTGTCTACACCCTTTCTAACCATTGAAATAATTGAGCAGCTAAGACATATATGGTGCCTGAAGTTGACTTGCGTAGTTTTACACTGCAAGTAAAAATCGAATGTAGTTAACAAGTATTTGAAACATAGCTACACTTTGAGCAACATGCTGTAAAGAGAAATGTGTCAGGACATGAGTAACACAGACAAGCAGCCAGGTTGTCCCTCTAATGGCTCCCTACACTCTACCTGCTCTATGTAGGAATTAAAATCCAGGCGTGAGTTGTTAAGTCATCTAAAATACACTTGATTAGATGGACACTGGAGCAAGAGGGTATTTGACGTACATATACTTTGTATGTAATATATTATAATATTTTTTCCTGTCAATCATTTAGTCAAAAGTTCTAGCCACTTTGTGTGATGCAATGAATCTTATACTCTTTGATACAAATTCCTCAATAGAGTGTTATTTTTAGATTGCTTTAGATTTAAGGCAGGCGGGAGGTGGAGAATGAATTGGCGCTGCTCCGTCTCTTGCTGTGTTCCTAAATGTTAATTTATGATGATCTTTTGAGGCCTCTATTTGCTTTAATGTGATGATAATTTGTGCTTTCATCAATCAAGACCCAGGAGTCCCCATGAACGTGCAATCAAAGTGAAAATGATAATGAATCTTCGAAAAATTGGACAAATTGAACAATACCCCCATGACAAGCCCCCTTCCGTGTGTTCTCTTATGCTGAACTGCTTGTTCACCACATTTTGTTCTCTGGTGCAGTGAGGGATTTAAACTGTGAGACTTGCTAAGTACAGAGCTAATAATCATGATGGATGAATCCAGCTTCTGTTTCAAGTGTTAACAATGTGGATTGTGGCGTAACTCAGTGATGCAAATGATTAGCAGATAATCCCTAACGCTTCGGGAGTAATCGGTAGTATGGGGGCCATTCTTGTATCAGCTCCTATTTCTGCAGCCTTAAGCTAATTGTCTCTCACTTTCTCTTTCCTTCTCGCTCGCTCTCTCTCTCTCTCTGCCCTGTGCAGAAAAAAAGAATTTCATCAGACTTGCTCACTTGCCAGTAGCCTAAAGCCAACACGTATAACAAATATGGCAAAAGGTAGGAGTGGAAAGCTGTACTTTACGACACACTCCCTCCCTCCAGGGCACAAACATGGAAAGTGCCCACAGATCTGACCAAGGGACTTCAGACCTCAGCAAGATGGAGCAGTCCAATAACAGATGTGATACAAGGAAGTGGGAATGTATCCCCTGCCATCCAGTTAATACCACACAACCTGACCCTTGCCTGACTCCAACTTAATGCCTGAACAATGCAGAGAAATAAGCACTGGCCTGCAACGGCCTAACCCTCGGGGATGTTTGCAGTGGGCGGCAGAGGTGGGAACCCGGAGTGCTGCATTACTTTAGAGAACGATAACAGCAAGAGGGGAGTGATTCTGGGAAATGGCTTTGTTTAAAAACAGATGTCCATGTGCCATAAATCACAGCACATGGGACCGGGGTGATGTGAACAGAATAAAATGGGAAGATGTGTCACTTTTAGAACATTTGATCTCCAGCATTGGTTCACAAACCTTGTGCAGTGCATTTTAGAGTTTCTCTGCTCTGACGTACACACTTCAACCATGAAATCAATAAACTGACTCGTGAAACAGGCGAGTAAGAACAGAAAAACACCAAAATATGCACAAAAGTATTCCTGGACTGCTCTATATTGAAAAAAATCAGGAGCCACTTAAAATGAATGTTGACTTGAATTGTCATTCCATGAAAGCCTTTACATATTCAGGCTGGTGCATGTAAAAGACGCTGCAAGGTTCTCAGCAGTGACGTCAAAGAAGGACTTTTAGAAACATTTTTGCTTTAAGAAATAAAATGACAACTAAGCATGGGGGTGCCATCCACATAGCAAAATTACTGAAATGCATCTCTGGTGACTACATCCCACAGTAGCAGAGAGAGGTTTGTTTAGTTGAACATGTTAGTCTAGTCTGCCTGACTCATAGTGTAATATGAGTAACAGGAGAAATCCTGTCTGAGTAAACTCAGTCCACTGTATACAATTTAAAGGTGCACTTACTCTATACTTCAACCCTTAGGGTTTTTCTAAGGAAAATCTGAGGAGCTTTCCGGACTCTCCCTCAATCTGCGGGTTTTCCCCATCCACTTGTGGGCGGAAACTGTCCTGAAAGTTCTCCCAGGTGTGTACTTTTCCATTTGTTTCTAAAACCTAAAATAAAAGTCATTTGGCCATTTTTTCTCTAAGGGCATTTGCATGTGACATGGTTTTTAAAACTCCAGTAGCTCTTATTATTACGTTTTTTTAATAACATTCACGTCAGTTCTATGTGACATAGGAACACCAAACAAAGCTCAGCATGATGTCTGACATCTTGAGTTTCAACACAAACTGGGGCAACGTCCAAGGAGTTGTTTGGTCACTGACTATTTACCACTTGTTGCATGGCTGTCATTGATCCGTGACACTTATATCCTAAGGCTTAACACACAGTCATAAAACTACAAGTGTAGGGAAGATAGCTGGATATACTGTAATTGTTGAATCAGAGGTATTACAGTTATGGTTATGGTGTCCGCAACAAGGTCCTTTAGGAGGTGTGGGTGTGCTGGTTGGTGATACTGGAGCAAGTGGGTGCTCCCATTGGGCCATCTTGTCTATTAAAAAATAACAAATCACAGACTATCTGTAAATATAGACAAAATTAGCCTCTACTATATACCAAAAGTTCTCAGTCCTGGTCCTGTTGTATCTAACCCATGCTTTGCACATTTTCTTTTTACAAATACCACTGGAAGGGCTTTATAATTAGCAGTATGTTGGATCAAATTATCTATATGGACAAAAGTATTGGGGCGCCTGACCACTACACCAACAGGGACTTTAATGACATTACATGTAAATACATAGACTTTACTATGGAGTTGGTCCCCCCCCTTGTAGCCATACCAGCTACCATTCTTCTTGGAAGGCTTTCCACAAGATTTTGGAGTTCTACATTCATTCTGCAGAGCATTTATGAGGTCAGGCACTGATGTTGGATGAGAAGGCCTGGCTCGCAATCTTGTCCACCAAGTTGGAAGCATGGCGTTGTCCAAAATGTCTTGGTATGCTGAAGCATTAAGATTGTCCCTCACTGGAAATAAGGGGCCTAGCCCAAATCCTGAAAGACAGGTGTGTCCCAATAACTTTGTCCATGTAGTGTATGCAGAGCAGGGACACTCCATGATTAGAGTACCACTGCTCCCCCACTTTACACGTTTTAGAATTCTCCATGCTCCCAACAAACCTAGTCCAAGTAATCAACAAATTAACAAGTGTTTTCTAGGTTGAAGTGGGTGAAGAGGAGCAGTGAAAACACTAACATGGCCTTCAGTTCCACTGTAGATCAAACCAGCTATGGATCCAGCAAAAATGAACATCGTTGAATGGCCATGCTATGGATGTCTTGGCATATTCATACTTGTACTATTAGACACTGATGACAAATGTTAAGTTCAATAAGTGAGCAAGTTTCTGCAATTGGACCACATAAACGATTTAGTGGTGCATAGTGTAATACATATGAAAATATTATAAAGGTTGCTGGAGCATATTTTCAACCTCTACCCTAGACAGAATGAAACAGGGTTTATCTCTGTGTTGAATGAATCTTAATATGTTCATTTGAGTGTTGTTGCTTACAGATGATAATTGTCAAGTTCAATAATGGTTCATTGTTGAATGAATGGCTCACAAAATTGGACCAAATAAACTGCTTAGTAACACATGGCATATTGTACAAAGCCATATTTGGAGCTATTGTAAGCCCATTAGCTTAGCGCTCTATGCTCTGCAGTCTCTGCACATCCCCCTTCTCCCCCTGCCCCACTCAACCCTATCAGTCTCCTTGGCAATTATATCATCAGCCCTTCAGAGCCTTTTCCAAGACGGTGGTGCCGTCTCATCTCCAGCTGGCTGTCGTCCCCTGGTAGGGTCTTCGTGCCTGAATCCCTGGATACTTGTGCCTTAGCAACCTGCAGCGGCCCTCTCCTCCCCAACACCACCCCTCTCACCATCACTACCACCCGCCAGCTGCATATCCTCTAAGCTTGTGGAAAATTACCAACACGCAACAAGGTCACAGAGGAGCTGGGCGGCTGCCTGGCCCCCACCGCGCTCATCTGATCAGGGCTGAATTGCTGCAATTACCACCCTCAGAGACCACCACGGGTGCACAGAGCGCATCGCCACACTTTTTATTATTTATTTGAACAAATAGGATTAGGGCTCTGCCTGCACGGGACTGATTATAACGGGAGAAGCACAGAGAGAGAGAGAGAGAGCAAGAGAGGGATTGAAGGATTGAAGGAAAGGGAGAGGGAGTCAGTGAGATGGAAGAGGGTGATTGAGGAGAGAGAGAGAGAGAGAGAGAGAGAATGAGAGCAGGCCAGCTGCTTTGAGGAGGAGAGGAATTGAGAGAGAATAGAAAGCTTTTGCTGCCATATCCCCAGGAAGCTAATCCGTGCCGATGTGTCAAATGCACGCTTGATCCCCTCTTTCCTCGCTTGAGCCACACCAGCCTCCTCCATTCAGAAACATCCCACACCCCTCTGACTCCTTCCTCCCTCCTTCCTCACCTACACGCAGCATTTTTTCATGGGAAGTCAGTCAGGAAGTGCTCAGCCTGCCACTCGCTACCATAGACTTGTTTTAAGATGGCACACCAGTTTTTGTGGATCAGTTTAATTTTTTAAACAGATCTTTATTTATGCTTATTAGTACATACTCTTTTGCTTGTATTTAAAAGTACAAAAACAAAATGCAATATGTGCATTCATTCGAACTGAATATACAGTACCATGCAAAAGTCTTGAGCCAGCACTCCTTTCTATATATTCTGTTTCCAAAGAGCCAGACTTTCTAGTATTTTTATGAAGCCTCGAGGAATAGCTCTTATAGGCTTCCAGAAGGACTTTCAAAGGCTTGCATTTCCAATTTGGTCCCTGAACCTGTCCGGTTTCTGAGGATTGTGTTTTTGGGCCTTAAGCCACTCAGTGACTTACAAATGAATCAGAACAAAGGACCATCGAATTGAAGTCCTCAACCAGTGAAGAAACAGGTGCCGATGATTCCAGATGATCAGGCGGTGATCAGTATACTGGTGGTGCTGAATGCTGAGTGGTTGGAACACCTTTATCTAGGCAGCTTGTATCTTTAGGAACCTTTGCAGCCTGTCACAGTAAAAAATGTTCCCATTTCTGTAATTCAATCTACTCAATAAGACAGTTTGACAGACAGAAAATTCACTACGAAACCAGTATTTTTGCACTAACCAAGGTGATTCCAAGCAAAATGTAAAGAAATGAGGCGTGGCTCAAGAGTATAGTACTATATGCATAAATATATATGTATAAAATATAAGGTCTGAATAGTGTCTGAATATATAAAACATAATTTTCAACAGTTTGATAAAATATCTTCCATTGTACTTTCAAAATATAGAATACTTCCTTGCTGTAGTTCTTCAACGTATTAATAAAAGAACACTTCTGGTGAAAAAAGGTATTTGCATAGTGTGAAAGGAATTTTCTGGGTGAATCTCAGGAGAATGTGTCAAAATGCTGTTAAAATTCACAGATGATGCAATGGGAATTTTGAAATTATAAGGGAAGTGTTGGGATATGAGAAGTAGTCAGAAGCACATTTTACAGTAACAGATTTAATCACATAAAAACCTTTTTTTCCCATATAGGCTCCCCTATACACCCAGAGCTTTGCTGTTCCATGTGCCTCTGGAAATGTGCTTAGACGGAACAGCTTGAACATCCTACTGAAGTTTTTCTGGGGTTACTGAGTAAGACTTTAATCCAGTGTTTTGACTGCCAGTGCCAGTGCTCACTTGGGTCATACAGTGAAGGAAAGACATAATGACAGTCAATCTCATAAGTAGGTTACTTATGAAATGCCCACCGAATCCCACTCCTCCTCTGCTATAAATACTTTCTCCGTGCCATATGTCTCTGTCACCAGCCTGGGAGGAAAAGCTGTATCATGCATGCTTCCTCTAAAGCCTGATATTGTTACTTTTCAAATCACACACGACACTGAGTGTCTAAGCATTTAATCCAATGGCTGCCTGTCCAGGAGACCCAATGATCTATACTGAACTAGATCAGATGTTTTAGAACAGGGAAGATGCAAGGCTTGGGAATGGAAAAACTGATCTAATCTCTTCTCAGGGGCCCAATACTGACAAATATGTTACTAGAGGATCCCCCCCGCCGACCTTGAGTAGACAAAGGGGTAGAAAATGGATAGATGGATATATATCTTCACCTTTAAGTCACCTAATAAATATTAAGAATATTTAATTGATCTGCCTGATCGAGACTGTATGACTGACAGTAGCATAGGAACATGGAGCTGTTAGAGAAAAACCCAGTATTTTACATACATTTTCTTTTCATTCCAAAAGAGACCAATCCAATGCAAATCTAGCACAAATTAATTTCTCACTTGAAATTACTAACTTTGTTCTGTCTTGGATGGTCTACAACTGAGATGGTTTAGAAATGAATGAATACATAATCAGGATGCTAAACAAGTACCTCTATTATGCTGCAAAAAAAAAGTCAGTAATCTGATTAGAGATAGATTAAGATTACACAGCAGGATTACATTAAAATCATTCTAATAACAATTTTCCTGTCTGTGTTCACCTGTATGAGCTAGATTTTCATCTGATTTCAGATTAAAGTTGCAGCAGAACAGAGGCACCTTGCTGTGGCAAGTGATTAATCGTATAAATGAAACTGTATTTTAAAAAATCTTGACAAACAATCTTGTTTACTTTGACAAATGTTATTTTATACTTTAATAACCCTGTTACTTCAGCTACATTTAGCCTTTTATGTTTTATGCAGATGTCTGTTCTTGCTGAAATTATGAAAGTCACACATTAAAAAAAAAATTGTAATTAAAAGCTTTCCATTTATCACATCTTTGCTCAGCAAGGAATCCATGTGAGTGCTCTTTGAAGGTTAGGTAACCTTGCTGAGGGGGCTTTGTTGTTCCAAAGAGCTATTATATATTTTTAAATCCAGATTATGGATGCCTTACTCGGAGTGTCGCGGCTGGCGGCCTTGCGCCATGCCCTCAGCTGTCCCAGTCTCCGCAATACCGTGCCTGAGCCTCTTCCTCCAGTCATCATTCTCAGTTTGTTTCTCCCTTATGAGCTTCACCTGACTCGACATCCACTCTCCCTCATTCCAACCTGCCGTTTCTGTCTTCCAGCTCTGAGTTTGCACAAGACCCTCCAGTCTGCTCTGCATTGCACACCCCCTGCTCAGCCTTTGTCAACAAGTATCTTGGGTTCTCTCTGAGCTGTGCACTTGTTGTGCTGCTTTCTGTTGGTGTACGCTGCCTGATTGTAATAAAACTTCCTCCTGGCCCTTTTGTGACACCAAGTGCATGACAGATACCCACTTAACCCCATCAAAATATCAAAAATGTCATTTGGATTATGTTAAAAACTACCACAGGATTCTACAGTTAACTGCAAACACATGAGCTTTTAGCCCATTTAACCATGGATGCCTTTCCACCACTCTGCAAATTCTGCAAAAGAAAGTCTTGTGGAGGGAAGCAAAGGTGGCAGATGCTGGGACCGCCACCATCATCTTCTGACCCGATTTTGCTGTACTCAACTGGGAAATAGATTCTCCATTTTAGAAGAACACAAAGACACCCCCCTCCTTCTGCTTTGCCTGCTGCATGGTTGGTCGTTTTCCAGTTGCTGTGTCAAACCCGGAAAGGTCCACGGAGCCGAGGGACCACTGCTACACAGTGCCCTTCATCTCCAGTGCCACTGCTACTGGCCTCAGGTCTGCGTTCCTCTGGGTGGAGGGTCAGTGGATATAATAGAGGAAGAACATCAGCTGGCACTCTTTCAGGAGCCAATATTTCTGACATCCTGCTTCAGTCTTGTTTTTCACAAGACTGAAACAGGATGTCAGAAATAACGGTTCCTATCTCTGGTCCACTTTTAGCCCTAGGATGGCGTTTTGGCCATAGTTTTAGGTTGCACAGTTGGCTACAGGCGACTTGCCTCTTATACAATTGATCTTTTATTGGCAACTTTAATCTCTTTTGGAATCGTCCTTCCTTCTTTAGGATTGATGGAATTCACTCTTGTACCCTGGGCACTCAAGTTCAAGCAGTGAATATGTTTTATTCAGAGCTGAAGGAAACAAAATTACTGAACAAAATGACTTGACTCTGCTGAGAAAAAGTTGCAACTACTCAATGTTACATTAACCCCTGGTATTGTAGTTCTTCTCCTGTCCTAGGAGGTCAATGCATGTGATTCTCTAGATTTACATTTACAACAACTACCCCTCCGCTGCTTTCTCTGCTCAAGGTCCTGTTCTATGTTGCTAGAGCAAAACAAGTGAGAACTAGCAAAAACAGGAAAATTACTTTTAACAATTTTAATCCCATACATTTGTTGAAAACTTACCTTAGGCAGATGGTTATTGCTAAGATGCTGCTATTAAATTTAAGGTCTCTTTCCATTAAGAGACTGGTTCTAAACATCATCATTGCTTCAAATGATGACCCCTCTTCTTATTAAGACTTGGTTAAAGGATAGATATTTTAATCAATTTACTGAGGTTTGTCTGGTGTTGGTATAGCTATATTTTACATTTTTCAATTGTAGACTAGAACATGCCCTTTAGGGGAATTTCAAATCAGTATTACTGGGGATTTTACTCTAAATATTGATGTTTTTGTAACTGAGAAATTGCGGAATATTTAGATATTACTCTGTCCTTTAACTTCAGGCCCAACACATATTCATGGCCAAACTTTAACTGACCTTTGTGTCTAGTATACTGCCATATAACTGAAGTATTGATGATAATTGTGTATCTGGTCATAGCATGGTAACCTTTCTATGTTGAATTTTACTTGTAAATGTGGACACTGCTGCTACATTTTCTTCTGTTTTTTTTTTGCTTTTTTGCTCTAGCCGGATGGTTGAAGATTCTGATGACACTCCACAGCTGGTAGATGAATTCAGTAAGTTATGAGTTTCAATTTTAAAGTCTGTCATCCCTTTTCGAACTAAGTCTGGAGCAGAATTTATGAGATCCTTATGGATTAGAGAAGAGATCCATTTGTTGAGGAAAAAGCCTCAGAGAGATGAGAGAACTCGTAAAGCTACTAAACTGGCCATGCATCTTAAAGACTTAAAGAATATTTTATAATGCAGCCTTTAAGCCTGCTAGGATGATGTATTTCTTACATTCTAACAATGTACAGCACCATGTGTTGGTTTAAAACTATTAATGACTTTGTTCATCCTATTTGATAAACAAGCATTATTACATGTGAAAAAAAATTCACCAGCAAAATTCAGGACTTCTTTTGTGTGTCCTCAGTCTTACAAAGAGGTATAATATGTAAAAAGGGCTTTTTGAGTTCATTTGGACTTATTTCAGAGCAGTCGCCCCCACTTTTCAAAATCATTTGTTTCGTCCCACCACTGCGTGTGTCCCTCCCACATTTTCCCTCCCAGACTAGAGTTTGAGATGAACACACCATCCCCCGCCAACCCCCCACACCCCGACAACAAGCGAGACATAGGTACTGTGCAGATACTGGAGTTTTTGCTCCAGTATCTCCAAACGCATTATAGTTTCAAGAATAAACACATTACACAAATGGCACTCTCTAGGTTTAATCCTCTTAGGCTTAAGTGCCGCCTTTGATACTATTGATCAAGCCATCATGATCAGTAGACAGAAACAGCGGGTGGGAATGTCAGGAATTGCACTGGCCTGGTTTTCCAATAGATCTAACAGAACTTTTGCAGTTGTTGTTGGTAAGGAGCATTCATCATACTCTGTGCTTACATGTTGTGACGGCCACCTCGTCCCCGTCACGCCTATCCAGGTCCCTGTCCCCGGAATACTAGTTTTTCCCTCAGGTTCTCCCTTGGTTTTCCATTCGTCCCTTTATTTATGTCCAGTCTGTGTTAGTTCCCTTGTCCCCTACCTAGTGTGTCTGTCTCG
>JBBPCX010000001.1:7169421-7205581 GCA_037974365.1 Hydrocynus forskahlii | reverse complement strand
GTGCAGTAGTGTGTGTAGAGCAGCTTTTCTATGTGCTGTATTCCAGCAGCTTCACTCCTGATTCAGTTTCTGATGGGGTGAAACAGAGTCACACATGCACATACACTGCTCTTAACATCACTATTTTAATTGTCGCAACTGTAAAATAATGTAAGAGTGTTGTGTAGTTTAACATTTCCAAGGTATAATAAATTATTTATCTGTATTAATTTTAATTTTTTTGTTTGGAATTTTGAATCAAGTGTGGTCAATAGTGTATAAAACAATAGTGACATGCACATTTTACACACACACACACATTACAAAAGCAATAACCAGAAGAAAAATGATGAAGTCTCCTATTTTTTTTCATGGCTGGATATATTCATGTACGAACCCACAAACTTATACACTTTTTTAGCTATATAATCTTTATATAGTGTATGTTTATATATTATACTGCTATATTGTATAGTTTTATTCTATTGGTTTTGCTGCTTCTACTTCCCACCTGTGGGACTAATAAAGGATTATCTGATCTTATCTTTTCTTAGCTATGCAACTCCAGTGCAAAACTAAAGAGCATTTTGGTCTCCAAAGTAAGAACTGTGGCCGCCACACATGTCATCACTGCTTGAGGGGAGGAGAAAATTGTGTAAATGTATTATTTGCCTGCACTCACAACAATTGTGTATTTTAGAATGCATACAGTATGGCAGCTTCTGGTTAAGCACAAAATTGCCTGCTATGTTATTTCATCCTCAACATATCACTAGAGATCACCAAACCATATTTTTATGCAGTGAGATTACGTTTCTCTCAGAAATTAGTGAATGAATGATTGTCTCTAATCACCATTACAATACCAAGCTAACCTAAAAAAACAAATGGCTTATATAGAGAAATCCAGAAAGTGTTCTTCGAAATAATACACACAGAAGAACCATAAAAGATACTCGAGAGGTTTCAAGGTGTTTTTAAAAGAACTGAAAAGCTCATTAGAAAACAGAAAGTACTTGTTTTATGGTCCTGGAGATATACCTCTTGTAGAATCTAGCTCCAACCACAATCTAAAATACCAACTTCATATCTCTAACATATTAGATGCATGAACTAAACCATGCAGTGAAGTAGATCTTCAGGATGAGGGGTAGTGACCACTGTTCTATGGCACTGCTCCAAAGAACCTTTTGGCATGGCATTTTGAGGAGAGTAACATTGTGCTGAGGATCCATTCTGGAACCATTCACCCATCAAACCAATTTCGTCATGAGAAAACCTCTCAGACTGTTCTCGCTGGCCTACATCCCTCAAATCTGAGTTGTATCCTCACTGCAGAGTGGTATAAGCTGTGCTGAATGTCATTTGATTGGGTAACACTCTCTGGTTGGACTGAATTTAAAGATGTCCTTCAAACTGGTGGCAGGTCAGGTATCAAAAGGACATTGCTTCAAGAGGCAAGAAGTTCTCCTTTTTCATATGCGAGAAACTTAATTAAAAATCACATCAGGAAATGTCAAGGGATTTACTTCAAGGCTCAGGAAGACGGCCCACCCCTCCCATCCCAGCAAAGCATCCTTCAGCACGGACAAGCCTGTGCTCATAATTCCATTTTTCATCAAAGAGCATTTAATCTTTGAGTTCTCAGTAGGCAGCATTCGTGTCTTAGCGGAGAATTCACAGCCCCTATCATTCCCTCCGAATTCTCCAAATTCTCCTTATCCACCGCTGGCTGAGCAGGAGCACCTCATTATATCAGCGGCAAAAAAAAAAGATCCATTATTCTTTTTTGTGGTAAAATGCAATGGAAAAAAAATCGAAAAGGGAATGAGCAGCCATATTGAAGTAAATTGCAGCACAGCCATCTTCTCAAACGAGCTTCTGTACTTTCTATATAGGACGGTTCATAATAACTGTACTTATTCAGATTAACATGATTTGAACAGGTCTACGTTTGAATGCAAGCTGAATGATTTATTAAATTGCTTTTCAATTTACTTTGAGTTGTTGAGACTGAATTGACCATTTTTACAGCGTATATCGCTTCCACCAATCTCCACTCTTTCCATCATAGACACTAGACTGAAAATGACTCTTTAAAATATAGAACCGCCAATGAAACTATAATTCCAATACAGGGTTGTTTACAGGGTTTATATCAATACAAACTCAAACTCATTTTTTTCCTTTACATTTCATAAGAGAGTTTGATGTTATATGTGAAGATTGTTCGTTTTAAGGACTACCATTCATTCCTCGCTGTTGGAACAAAACCTTATATCTACCGAAATGTAATTTTCAGTGTAAATTATCCCTAGTCATTTTAGACTGTTTCTACTGAACTAATCATCATGAAGTTTTAACACAGTGTAGATACATTTCAATTAAGTATATCTGTTTATTTGGCCTGCAGCCAGAACAGAGATTGTTTACTAGTATCGTTTTGCAGGCACAGCATCCATGGGAAATAGAGTGGTTGGAAAATTGTCATATAAAAAAAAAATTATGCCAAATAAAGGTCATCACAAAGTAGGCCTCTAAAACCAATCTTAAGGAGCAGACTTCTTTTGAACCCACAATCTGTGATCAGAAGGTTGTGGGTTCCAATCCCAGCACTTCCACAAGTGCCACTGGGGTACCTTTGAGCAAGGTACCGCCCCCACACACTGCTCCCCAGGGCTAAGCTCCTGGCTGCCCCCTGCTTCACTTGGTGAATGGGTTAAATGCAGAGAAAGAATTTCACATTGTCCACACTGTGTGTTGTGCTGTGGTGTGTTCATGCGTGACTATGAGGGACAACTTCACTTGTGATTGTGATTTGAAAACATAGACTGAACTTTATTTTAGATATCATGCTGACTGGAGCAATGGTACAAAACAGAATACATCTCCCTTTTTTACTTTTTCTCTCAGTTACCATTTCAGAGATGCACTGACAGTTGTGATGGATAAACACTTTTATGGGGCATCATGTGATTCTGACAGGTAGCTTTTTGGAAAGGCCTCTAAATCCAGTGCAATTTGTTACCAGTGGGATTTGTATATAATTTGTATATTACTATTACTATTTGTTTGTAATTTACCTGTCTTACTTTATTCCTGTCTTACCTATATGCCTCACACTGAGTCGACTGCACCTTAAATTTCATTGTTCCTTGAAAAGTGACAGTGACAATAAAAATTTATCTTATCTTTTCTTATCTTAAATGATACACAACATGGACAAAAGTATTGGGACAAACCTGTTTTTCAGCATTTTGGCAAGAACGTTTTCAGCATTGGGCCCCGTACGTCCAGTGAAGGTCAATCTTAATATTTTAGCAGACCAAGGCATTTTGGACAACACCATGCTTCCAACTTTGTGAACACAGTTTGGGTAAGAACCTTTTCTATTCCAGCATGACTGTGCCCCAGTGCACAAAGTCAGTTCCATAAAGACATGGTTGGATGAGTTTGGTGTAGAAGAACTTGACAGGCCCACACAGAGCCCTGACCTCAACTCCATATTAAAGTCTATGTATTTGAATGCAATTAAAGACCTTGTTGGTCCCAATAATGCTGTCCATTTAGTGTATCATCTAATCCTTTGTGGCTATTCACAAATGGTGACAGGACCTGTTTATCTAAAACTACAGGAAAAAAGAAGAAGAAGAAGAAAAAGGGACGTTGTTGTGGTTGCCTCCCATGCAACAGTCATACCAATGTGAATTGTGGCTGCATTATTTATAAATCATTAAATATGTAAGACGTTTGGTATCTCCAGGGTCATGTAGATTACTTACTTAAGCAGAGTTTTTTTTTTTACTTCTAAGCTAACATTAATATTAATCAAAGAACGTTTATAGTCCATTATGTAGAAGTTTTTTGTGTGACTCTCTCATCATGAATTCTGTTTAATTGCTGATGTTTAGAGCTCGTTCTAACATGACTTCATTAAACTAAAGTTGGGTAGGAGGTGCTGGCTTCATTTTAAAAGGTTAACCAATGCGAGTGTGAACTGGTTTGAGCAGAAAAGTGAACCCAGGTGGATGTGGTCATGCTTACTGTTAGCTTTCATTGAGACTTTTCTGCTAAACTTTAAAGGCCCAGATTAAAAGGCCTAGAAAATAAACACCTCTGCGCAACTCCTGGACATAATAATCACTTTGTGCTAAAAGTATATTATATTCTGGATGGCTCCCTTTAAAAAAATACAGTTACAGTTTCAGTATCACTACTGTTTAACGCAGAAACCCTTACTTTCAATGGCAGTGCAGAATGGCTATATTTAATGCATTGCCAGTCTGTCACAGAGCATACGGAGTGCCAAGCCAGTGCCCTGCTGGTGTCATTTGCTTTTTAGGATATTTTTGAGAGCCATATTTTCAGCAGGAATTTAAGGGTTTAATCAGATTATACCCTGGAGTGAGGGGAGCTCGTCTGATTGGCTGTGATGAAATGAAAAATTCTTTTCCTCACTTTAATTTCCTCACTCCGTTCAGTTTTGCATATGAGCAAAATCAGGGCGGATCTGGGGTCGTATGCAGCCTGGCACAGCATTCTGTGTGGCAGAAGGGCGCAGAGTCAAGGGACCTGTATTTTTCTCTGCTTGAGCTATTCAGGCTAACTGAACTATGGCCTGGTTTTGAATTTTGTCAAAATAAATCTGCCTGGGTCTCAAATGCAAGCCTATTTTGGATATCTTGCTATCTCATTTTATTGCATTCATCATATTTTCATGGCACAAACACTATCACTTTTCATGACCGTTTGCACTAATGATCTGTTATTTTATTATATCTGTAATAGTGACTTTTTAGTTTTTTGTTATAGTTATTTTGTCATTCCGTTTGCACTATTACTACTGTGTTGTTTTTTCCCTAACTTTATTCTTTATTCCTCTCGTTGCACCGAGCATGCTTATGACAAAAGAATTTCCCTCGGGATTAATAAAGTTCTTTCTTATCTTCTTTCTAATCTTATCTTAATGAACATTTTGTAGGTAGACATCAGTTTTATTAACAGGTAAAATGTCCTGCACACATTTTTACCACATTTTATGACTGTCAATTAAATAAACCGTTACGGAGTCAAAATAGGACACCCTGTGTGTGTGATGAAACATACACTATAAAAGTATTAGGACGCCTGACCATCACATCGCTTTTGCAGCTCTAACAGCTTCCACTCTTCTTGGAAGGCTTGCCACAAGATTTTGGAGTTTCTGTGGGAATTTGTGCCCATTCGTTGTAGAGCATTTATGAGGTCAGGCACTGATGTTGGGTGAGAATGCCTGAATCACAATCTCCATTCCAGTTCATCCCAAAGGTGCTGGATGAGGTTGAGGTCAGGGTTCTGTGCAGGGCAGTCAAGTTTTTCCACACTGAAACTTCAACCATGTCTTACAAACCGCACAATTATATTTACTGCTGTTCTAAAATTGCACAATCATATTTATTGCTGCGCTGCATTTTTTTTGCACATGTAAACTCTGTTCTGCAACTTTGCACATCTCTGCTGCTAGAATACAGTACCGGTCAAAATACTGTATTTAACCTCAATGTAGCCATTGCCAATTGCACTGAATGTTGTCTTGTCTCATTTAGTTGTATTGTTGCTCCTATGTTCTGTCCTGTTTGCACTTGTGTTCTGTTCTGCTCGTGTTGCACCATGGTCCTGGAGGAACATTGTTTCATTTTTACTATGTAGTGTGTATATGGTGGAAATGACAGTAAAAACATACTTGACTTGACTATGGACCTTGTTTTGAGCACTGGGGTACAGTCATGCTGGAGTAGAAAAGGGCCTTCGCCCAACTGGGACCACGTAGTGTACTTCATGCGAGCATACAAGTGCTGACGCTTTGAGCCTTGCAAAAACTCAGTCTGGCACATCATTGTGTTGAAAATGCAAATAAATCTTCAGTATTTGTATCCTAAGTAATTCTGGAGTTTTTCTTTGCTGACTTTATTTGGGCATGTTGCCAGCAATAACAAAAACACACTCAGAAGTATATTTAGGTAGTCATGGGAAGCAAACAGCAAATTAAATATGATTAGAGTAGAAATGTGAGTGTGTGTGTGGGTGGGAGGGGGAGGGACTGTCAGCATGCTTGACTATGGTTTTAAATAGTTTAAAAGACTGCTGTTCCCAAATCTAGTTTTCCATAAATTCTACATCTACTTTCCATCAATCGTCTAATTAGTGTAGAAGATTGGATTTCTACATAGGAAATTGTCCCAACTGGATGACATTGATTCCAAATGAGCTCAGCTACATCCCAGCTGTCTGCATCCATGATTCTGACTGGCTAATTGTCTCCATTGTTTAACATTTTGATAACTGACAGTGTGAGATTTTTCCCCATGCAGGGATGCATTAAGATATCTTCTGTATATGTAATGTCACGCTCACATTGCAGCTGAGTGTTCTGTGTTATTGAATAACCATATCAATAATAACAATAATAATTCTAATATATTCTAACCAATAAAGTAATATATTATCCACATTTCAGAGGAGAGGAGCATGCTGAAGAAGCTTCTCTGTATCATGGACAATCCCTCCCACCCCATGCACGCCTTCTTAGTAGGCCATCGGAGCACACAGCAAAACACTCATCGCCTCAAAATGCAGTGTGGCAATGAGACTTTATAACTCCTCTCTGTTCTATAAGAGATCAGTTTAAGTTTAAGTCATTATTCAGTTCTGAATTGGATTTGTGCAATATGTTTAACTCAACTGTTTAATCTGAATTGATCGAATCTTAATGAATGTTAATCTTGTTACCATATTATCTGCTCCTATTTATTGCATGAACATTAAGCTACTTTCATAAGTAATTTTGCTCTACTGATCTGCTGCTACAGCTCACTAAATCTTTACACACAGCAATGTCAATGTTACACTGTTATTTGTTACACTAATGTGCTTGTCATTGTGTTGCACTATTGTTTATTGTCTTTTTTCATTGTCTTAGAATCTTATTTTTTCTTGTTGCACTGAGCATGCTAATTTCCCTCAGGATTCTTATCTTATCTTAAGTCAAGGCCATGGCTTAGTAAAGCAAGGGAACAACATGTTTAAATCATGGCTATGGCTTAGTAAGCCATGGCAACAAGATGCACTATATAGACAAAAGTATTGGTATGCCTGACAATTACACCTTTAATGACATTGCATTAAAATACATAGACTTTAATATGGAGTTGGTCCTCCCTTTGCAACTATAACAGCCTCCACTCTTCGTGGAAGGCTTTCCGCAAGATTTTGCAGTTTCTGTGAGTTTCTGTGGAAGCATTTAAGAGGTCAGGCACTGAGGTTGGAGGGGAAGGCCTGGCTCACAATCTCCGTTCCAGTTCATCCCAAAGTTGTTGGATGGGGTTGAGGTCAGTGCGGTCCAGTCAAGTTCTTCCACATCAACCTCATCCAACCACGTCTTTATGGAGCTCGCTTTGTGCACTGGGGCACAGTCATGCTGGAATAGAAAAGGTTCTTCCCCAAACTGTGTCCACAAAGTTGGAAGATGGCGTTGTCCAAAATGTCTTGGTATGGAGAAGCATTAAGATAAAGCCCTTTACTGGAGGTAAGGGGCCACCTGAATTCAACAAATAAGAAGTGTGTCCCAATAGTTTTGTCCATATAGTGTAGGTAAACCCTGACCATAACCTATAAGGCATGGAAACAAGTTTTGCAGACAATAAGCCTCATGGAAGAATTTCTGGGGAAGATTTATATGGTGGAATTTTAGGCTGGATATCCAGCTTTAGACGTTTCAACATATGACACTGCAGCAGGTGATAACGTTTTGAAATAAACTTTTTAACATTCTGCATGAGCACCCACTGCACCTTCAATAACTAATCCTAGACATCACTAATCCTCCTCCCCAGAAAGACTTCCTCTCCATATCACAGAAGTAGCTTTGCCAAAATAGTGGCCATATGAGCCATTATAGGCACCTGTCAATAAAATAGCTGAGGAGGCTGGAGCTCTTTGACAAGCAGGTTAAAACTAGGTCTTTTAAGAATATATCATATTACTTCAAAATAATATTCTGAGCAGATATTTTTGTCACATACTTTTCCTTATAGCTGAAAGAATGAATTAGGAATCATAAACATTTATACGGGCTAAAATTAGCGTCTTGCTTCAGTTTTACTTTTGTTCCATAGACTAATATAGGCCAGTGTGGATACACGGAATATGAAATCTGGCGCTGCAACAACATGACAAATGTCATTAAATGTGAGTATCTAGGAGAATGGCAACAGATTCAAGTGAAACTGAAACAGTTTTGCTAACAGTTTTAGATACTTTTTTAAATATATTACCAGGAGGTAGCATCAGATATCATGCGTCAGTAGTGTTTTTGACTGCCAGACAGACATGAATCATTTTAAAGGTCTCAGTCAATGCACATCTTTTTATTAGTGCTGCCCACCTTGGAAAAAGTACTCTGACTTTGGCTAACCATCACAATGAGAATATTCTGGAGGCAAACGACATCTGGCTGCCTATCCCTGCTCCTCTTAGGGGCTAGTATTTACCAAAGAGCAATTTCAAGAGCTTTGAGGTCTATTTCAGACAGATAAGCATCTAAAATGATATTCTGGACCATGTGAGGTGTACCGAAAATGCCCAGCATCCAGGAATACAGACAGCAACAGGAAATCAATGATGCATTTTCTGGTGAACTGCAGATGAACTTAGCCCACGGTACCTTATCACTTTTGCTGCCTGTTTGTTGCTGCTTTAATTAGAGTGAACTGCGAATGTGTAGGTTTATATAAGATGAGCTAATGATGCAACGCTGATTATAGCAGATGGGTTGACCTGTTACAGCTGCTGAACCAACTCAAGGTCTCTTTTTTCCCTTTGGGTTCTAGTGTTCTTAGTGGCACACCCATGTCCCAGAGCTAAGAAAGGAGTGGACCTTCTATATAAAATCTCCTGCGATACATAAAAAATAGGCTCAATTTGCTTGTTTTCCCATAATATTTACTGACTGTATTTCACTGAAGTTGATTCTCCAACGTATATTGATGATTGAAGTGTATTAATATCAGATGCTGTTACACAGCTGTCTATTATGGTATGCTATATAGTTAGGAGAAAACAAAACTGGGCCTGTGTGGTGTTTATGTCTTTCCTTATCTCTAGGGCTGGTACTGGGGATGTTTATGTCTTCCCTATCTTTAAGTCTGGTACTGGGGAATCCAAAAATTAGGCCTGACGAGCAGCAGGTGGAGGCGGGGCAAAGCTCAGACTTGCACTTCACTCAAGCCCCGACAAAGGGAAGCAAACTGACTGGCCTTTGGGATCAAGTTGGGAACTCTGAGCATGTTGTTTATATTCCCTGCAAAGGAGCAGTGTGGGGGCAGACCACAGGCAGGGACTGGAGGTGGACAAGGGCCAAGAGGAGCATCTTGGGGGGCGTCAGGAGTACCAGTTCGATTTATTTCCTTCATATGTAAAAGCTTATGGTGTGGGAGAAGCCACCGGCTTAGATTTTTTTGTTTTGGTCTTGGTCGATGGTGGCCAAGACAGTGATTATTTTCTGTTTGCGTGTGGTGTTTCAGGTTTATTTTGTGTAGAAGCCCTTCCTGACTATTTATCCTTTCTCTCTCTCTCTCTCTCCACTCTTAAGGATGGGTGAGGGGGGGTTGTAGTGCAGAAAGCAAATCATTCGGTTGTGCGTAGTTTGCAGTACGTCCTGTGTGTGAAATCTCTGTGCCTGCTGGGATCTTAACTCTTGAAGTTTGTCTTACCTGTGGTGTGATCCACATGTGTTGGGTGGAAAGAGCCCTAGGGGGTGGTTGCATTGGGAAGGTGCTCTACCATATGTAAACCTACAGAATAAACCTGTGAATGTAGCTTACTGGGTCCACTACAAGTTAGTTCCAATCACACATTTAATTTGGTTAAAAAACACACACTACATTACCACACAATGTTATTGTCTCAGGATAAGTTTGCATAGTTTGAGGACTGATGGGGACAGATATGGACTAACTACTGGTAACTATTAGACACACATTATTCGTGGGATTTAGCGGATGCTTTAATCCAAAGTGTCCCTGGAGCAACTTAGGGTCAAGAGTCTTGCTCTTGGACCCAGTGGTGCTGTGCTGAAGGTAGGATTCAAACTCATGACCTTTTGGTCCAGAGGCAAATATCCTACCCACTAGGCCACCACCACCACAGATCCTAGCAAATTTACAATAATGGTTCCCAAATTGAAATAACTAGCAGAAATGTAGCAATTTTGTCCCCTTTGGTCAGATTCAAAATAAGAGCATTATGTTCAAGGCTCAGCTTCTGAACCCATCATTGCCCCTAAGCCTGCCAAGTCACAGTAGTGGAATTATATGCAATAGACATGTAAGGTCATTTTGTGGTTTGCCATTAACATCCCTGGTTTTAAGTCATTTTTTAACAGCTTGGGCAGTAATAGGCCAGAGTAGTACATTTTAGTTATATAGTATTGAAATGGTACTTTTACATAGCATGCTTGTACCAATGACCGTATTTCAACTATTTAATGTCCTTCAGAAGACATTTAGGGACAAAGTATGTAGGACAAATCATAGTGGGTCTGAGACATTTTTGTTCACCACAGCACAAATTTTTGAAAACAGCTATAGCTATAGAAAAAAAAAATCCCTTACACTTGCAGTCCTTAGCTGGGCATGTGACCAAGTACAAAATGACGCACAACCTCAGAGGTAGCGGCCTCTTGTGTATCTATTGCTCAGCAATTATTCCCAGCCAAAACTGTAACCCTCTAAATTTGACAAGTCCATCTCTGCTGACGGTTTCCCTTTCTAATGAGCGGAATAGAGTGTGCTGCTCATTATTTAGACTAAACACTCTGATACACACCTGCTCTTCAAAGATAAGCTCCCCTGTCACTGAGGCTAGGCGAATGCTCGTGGCCTCAGCCCTGGCTTCCTGCATGGCCAGTCATGTGTATCCAAGCAGTCGCGCTGTTCCTTTCCTCCTCAGCCCTCCCTGTCCCAGAGGAGCACAGCAAGCATGGGTTGCCGTCCCTCCCCGGTGCTGTGAAAAGAGGCAGAGAGAGAGGGAAGTGAGGAAGTTGTCCTGGAGGAAAGGAATCATCAGCAGAGAGGAACGCACACTCTCTACAGGCTCTTTGAAGTGCTGCTATGGAGAGAGACAGCTCCTGACAGTGTCAGATTAAAGCCCCCCACTTCCTTGGCTGGGAAGTTTCTGAGTAAGTGGGTATGTATATGCGTATGTGTGTGTTTGCGTTTGAAATTAAACTTGAAGCCCCTGGTTCACACTGGTTTGAAACGATGCCATCGAGCACCTCATGTTTCCCTGCAAACCTTTCACCGAATGGTTCTTTCAAGTAATATTTTCAAACATGAGAGGATTTGAGAGGCAAGAATGTTTTTAAGGTTAAAGGGAGCTGCATACCAATCAATGGTTTCCCCTTCTAAGCCAAGAAACATTTAGAAATCTTTGTTTTGAAGAGTGTCGCGTATCCGTGTATTGCACAAGGGTTATTTAAAGCTTTACAGAATGTTGGCATTCATCCTAAAGAGAAATTGTAGCATTGTTAGCTGAGAGCTGTACATGAAGGTGAAGCTCCTTGGATGGCCTAATCAGTCTTGAGTTATGTTGACTTGATATTTTAGGGTCATTTTTGTCCCATGTGACCAGTTTTGCATGGTATAAAGCGAAGGTGATTATAGTGCTGTTCATTGCTTATTGCTGTGTTTAACTGTGTAACTCTCTTGCCAGTGCCCTGCAAGTCTTTGCAAGCGACTGCGAGCTTCTCTTCTACCTTCCTTATCATTCGTCTCACAATGTGTTGTAAAATCACGCAAGACACACCTATTAGACCACACGATTAGATGTGGTTCCATGAATTTTCCACTTGTTTATCATCAAAGCCTTTGCACTGACAGTGACTTTAAGGTGTTTGCTAGGGCTCTGTAGCTTTGTCCATTTGAGGGTTGTTTCATAATGTTGTTCCTTCACCATCACTACCACTACCACTACCACTACTTGTCTGATATCTTCCCAACCAATGGCTCAATCTATTTATAATGACACCAGATGCAATTAGCATGAGAACGTAAACATTTTTAATGCAATAAGAGGAGGCATACAATTAAACTCTCCCGTAAGTGAAGGCTAGAAATTGCATTTGTGTTTACATATGAGAGTATCTAATGCGCAACCAGCCTGAATCCTTTTTTACTCAGAGAGCAGCTCAGCCGCGCAAGTCATAATAACCAGTGGTGATATTTAATTTGGACGTGTGGAGAGGAGCATAAACGGTTGGTACGATTAGGTTGGAATTACATTTAGCAACTGCAGCTTAGTACCACAGTTGGAGTAATGTATCATGTTCACTGCGCTAAAACAAGCTCACTGCTAGCGCTGGTAGCTTGCCGGGAGAGTTTCAGGGAGAGAATATCTGGTCTTTCATGGCTTAGCCTGCTGTATAAGAAAGAGAAAAAGACAAACACAGAGTGAGAGACTCAGAGAGAGAGAACAGATGATACTTGAGTACAGAGAGGGATGTAATGGAAGAAAGGTATAGAAAGATTGAGAGGGAAAGAGTTGGAAAGTAAACATGGGTGAAGCATGTGCTGGTCTTTGGAGAAAAAAAAGAGAATAAAGTTCTAGTGGCTCAGTTCTTCTGGACTGAAAGCATTTCCCCTTTGTGAACAAGGAGGGATGTCGGATGTTTGGCAAGAGATCCGTTTGGCTTCCAAGATTTTATCAAACAACTCAACTGTCTATTTTCTGCCACACACACTAAACGCTGTTGGTGCATTATTTTTTCTGCCTACGTCTTTTCCCTTTTTTGCCTTCTCTCCTCATTTAAATGGCCTATGGCTAGTCTGAAATAAGCATGCTAAAATATTCATGTTGGGCTGAGGAGCAGGTCTGATGCCTCTCAGCCTCAATAGAGAGGTACAGGTATCAGCACAGCATGGGCGCTAAATGTTTGATGATGGCAGCCGTGCGTGTTTATTCCCCACGCGGAGCGTTTGCTACATTTTAAAGGTATGCAGTACACACCCCATTACTCACCACACGTTGAGAACGTTCTTTGGGTTTCCCCCTCATGAGCCCAATAAAAAGAAGACATCGCAAAGCTTGTGGCGGTTGTAGCGTGCACAGATGGTTTGGATTTGAAATGCGCCACCAAAGTTGGTACAGTCTGTTAGTTATTTTCAAGAGGATGGACATGGTAGTCATATGATCTTTGAGTTTGTCAGCATAGTTTTCAACTGAGCAGAGTTGCCAGAATCCAGAATCCAAACCTGAGGTGTGTTTCACAATACAAAAGACTAAGGTGGTATTTCTACATTATAATTTTGGTTTATTGGTGCATTTGGATGGCTGCTGCTTCACTGGTAACTCTATGCTGCTCCCAAACTGAGCATAGATTTATGCAGCACAATTACAAATTTCCATCGATAAATTGCACCTATGTGATTTCATTTAAAAAATGGTTCATTTTACATGAATGTCACCTCTATATCTCTTGGCATTTGTCTCTTTGCCTCTTCTTACCTACTTCTTTACATGGGCCAAAGAACTTCCATATTGTAAAATATCTCAGATCCTTCCCATGCATATATTCATGGAATTGATTTGTTATACTGTCTGTTATTGTGTTCATTCTTTCATTATTATTCTTTATTAATGTATTATTTATGTAACTTGCTAGGCCAGGTAGCTTTGTTTGTGTCAAAATTAATACAATAAAAATAACATTGATTTGATCTTACTGATCTTTCCATGTCTATGTTGATTTGACCAACCACATTGCTACTTACGAAGTATTATGAAATTGTTACTGTGCTATCTTTGACTACACTGCAGACTACACTGACTGACTACTACGAAACTTAATAAGACACTCAAACAATTATTCCATTTAATTTGGTGATCAATTCTCCAAGATCTGTTTACATTACCAAATTAGAGGCCTTTGAACCTTAATAGTAAGGTGGTTCCCAAACTTTTTCACACCTTATGTTACACATATTATCCCACCCCATCAAAACAGCACTGATTCCATTCACACCCACAGGTTCGGTTGTGATTAACATATAAACACTGTGAAAGTACTACAGTTCGTCATGCAAATCACTGCCAATCACTTCAGTTCCTTGAAATAACAGACTGACAGACGTAGTGTGGCAAGAAAACATGCTCCCTGCAGCTTCAGAAATGATGGAGGCTAGCTGAGACCTGGGATTACTCAGACGTCCATGAAACCTGACCAACCAGTAATCTCTTATGGTTAAATGGGAGCCACAAAAGAGGATTCTCTGAATGATTCAGCTGGTTAGCAACATGTGCAATGTTTGAAAAACATTGACCAGATTTTCCATTATGGTCAAGTTGTCGCCACAACATGTTCCAGAAGCACTTGCTGGTTAACATTGTTCTTAAAACATTTGCTAAAGTTGTAAAATTAGTGTTCACAGTGTGGGCAAATTACTACCACAGCGGAACATTCTCTGAAGGCCTACGTAGAACTTCCTCACAACACACGAACACGTTCTCTGAAAACCTTCAGGTCAGGGCCAGTTCACAGAACCTCCTGAAAGCTGTTGGGAGACAAAATAAAAGATTTATCTTCATAAAACCTTATAAATTAAAAACACATTCTCAGTACCTATTAACTTCAATGAGACAGCTGCAAGTAACAAAAAACAGAAATGTGTGGTAGTCAAAAGGCTTCTTTTTAGCAATGGACACTAAAATGATCTGAATTTCTGATGACTGAATGTTTGAGGTATTAGAAGAGGAACAATAATATCTGCAGAGCTGTGTCCCTCCAAGGCATGGATGAAGGACTTCCACATCGCATTTACATTTACGGCATTTAGCAGTCACTTTTTATCCAAAGCGACTTCCATTCTCTGACTACAGGGGACAGTCTCCCTGAAGCAACTTGGTTAAGGGTCATGCTTCGGGACTCAGTGGTAGTATACTGAAGGTAGGATTCGAACCCATGACCTCTTAGTCCAGAGGCAAGTATCCAGCTGCATGAAATTAAAGATTCTTAATGTCTGGCAGGTCTTCATTTTTTTTTTTTTTTGGTGAAGTACCAGAAAATGTGTTTTTTTACAAATATACCCTATCTTTAAGGTTTTGTGAAGATACATGCATTTATTCTGTTTCCTAACAGCTATCAGGAGGTTTTTTTAATTTGTGCTGTCCTGAACGTTTTCACAGAGCGCATTCTTGTGCTGTTAGAAAGTTCTGCATAGGCCACTTGAGAATGTTTTGTTGGTTTAGTAATTCTGAGAATCCTCTTTGTTGGTTACTGTTAGTCATAGAAGACTGCTTGTTCCCAGCGTTGAGTCCCACCATATGTGTATTTAATGTTGTAATTGACAAATTTTACTCTTCATTTTATTTCTATAGATGTGTGTGTGTGTGTGTGTGTGTGTGTGTATATGTGTGTGAGTGTGAACCAGCATATTAGACTAAATATTATTATATAAAGTAGTACTAAAATATCACATGGCAATGGCATAAATGAATGAATGAAATGAAAACGCCAGGGCAGCTGGTGACCTGGTGGTTAGGGAGTTGTCCCCTGTGATTGGAAGGTCATGGGTTTGAATGCACTGAGGCAACCTTGAGCAAGGTACAGTTCCCACACACTGCTCCCCAGACGCTGTGTTCCTGGCTGCCCACTCCTTCACTTGGTGAATGGGTTAACTGCAGAGAAGAATTTCACACTGTTCACACTGTGTGCTGTGCTGAGCTGTGGTGTGTTCATGTGTAACAAATGGTCCCTTTACATAATCAACAATTCATGCGAATCATCACTCTAACGCATAAAATAACCACTTGGTCAACTTTGATTATGATGTCTAGTCTAAAAATGATGCAGTGATCAGCCACAACATTAAAACCACTGCTTATCTTGTTACAACTGCATCTGTCAGGGCTGGGCTATATAATGCACCAAGTGAAAAGTCTGTTCCTGAAGTTGATGTGTTGGAAGCATGTGTTCTGATGGCTAGACAGCTGGCTCCGAGCATCTCCAAAACAGGGAGCCTTATAGAGAGTTACTGGTTAGTATCTACCAAACATGGCCCAAGCAAAAACAGTTGGTGAACTGGTGACAGGGTCATGGGTGTCATTGCTCAGTGTGGGGAGTGAAGGCTCGTCCATCTGGCCCAATCCCAAAGAAGAGCTGCTGTAGCACAGACTGCTGAAAAAGTTACTACTGGCTATGATAGAAAGGTATTGAAACACTCATAGCCACAGACTGGTTAGAGTGCCCATGCTGACCCTTGTCCAATGCCGAAAGCAATTACAGTGGACATGTGAACATCAAAACTGGACCCTATAGTAATGGAAGAAGGTGGTCTGGTTTACCATGGGTAGAAGGCCAGCCATTTTCTGCTAGGAAACCTTGGATCCTCCAACTCATCTGTATGTCACTTGGACATGTACCATCTACCTAAACATTGTTGCACACCAACATGACAACAGCGTTCTATAGCGGTGGCTTCTTTCACTGCAAAAATTGAGGAACATGACAAAGAGTTCCCTTGGGCTCCAAATTCCTCAGATCTTAATCTGATCTGCTGCTAACATCTTGGTAGCAGATACCACAGCACACCTTCACAGGTCTTGTGGAGTCCATAGCTTGACAGTTCAGAGTTTACGAGGGTAGGGGAATTTAAGGCAGATGGTTTTAATGTTATGGCTTCCAGGTGTACATTTTTGTCTTAACACGCAGTTTATTGAAGTATTCAGCAGTGGTTCTGGTCAATAGTGAACATTTCATGCTATACTATATGCTAGCCAGTGATTCATCTGAGTCACACGAAACCACTGAGTCACACAAAACTACTCAGTTCTTTGAGTCAGTTGGGTACATCCAGACCAATAAGTCTTCTGAGTCATCATATGGAAACATTGCTTGTGAACTGCTCCTGGCCAGTATGGCGGACAGGTTCAGTCCCACAGCTCTTAGTTACCATGATCAAAACAATCACTGAAACAGTGGGTTGTGCTTTAGCATTTTGACTATTGACTAGTTGTTGTCATGGACACACTGCTGCTGCAATTAAAGAGTACTTCACGGATCTGACAGGTAATCGGTTGCAGGCAAAGTTAGCAGATAACTAGCACTTTAGTCTTGTTACTTAGGACAACATACATGATATTCACAGACATGCCATTGTCTTCTTAAAAAATGAAAAGATAGCAGACAACAGAGTAAAGGCAAGAGCAAATCCAGTCATTATCTTTCATTACTGAAAACTAACACAAGCTACTTTTGCACTACCAAACTAAGCAGTCTAGAAAATCTAGTAAACCAAAGTGCACAGATGAGGCTAACCTTCTTCTTCTACTTTCAGCTGCTCCCAATTAGGGGTCACCACAGCGGATTTCCTTCTGTCCTCTGAATCTTCCTCTCTCACACGAACTGCCCGCATGTCCTCCCTCACCACATCCATAAACCTCCTGCTTGGCCTTCCTCTGATGAGGTTAGCCTATGACTTTATTTTTTCTATAATTTTTTCATTGGTCTTACTTATTTGTGACAATGCTATAGCAAGCCAGCTTGTGAGAAAATGTGGGTTTTATTTTAAATTATCATGACAGTTCGTTAGCTAATGGTCCCATCAGCATTCCCCACCTCCCACTTGCTTGCATATATGATTTTTTGGAGCATTTCAGTGCATCCTCCCCAAGGCCTTTTTAATTCTTGTCTTTTTTTTAGGACTACTTTGTTCATCTTCATATGATGCAAATATGAAATTGGTTATATAGTTTGTAAGCAAAAAAGTAGTGCAAGCTATAGAACAGAGCATGTTGTGTCAACCAACATAGTGTCATAACAACCCATTTGTACCCATGAATATCTCCTCTCCCAATAAACTGGGGCTGTACCACTTGAAGAAGAATGGGCTGGTGATTTAGCTTTAAATATCAACATAGACTTGATTGTAACAACACAGTTTGTTTGTGCACTATAGTGTTTACGTGTTCATTTTGATCAATTAATCACAGAAAAAATGATTAAAAAATTACCGCTGGTTAATCGCACCACGTGACTGTAACTCGGCCCCGTTCTGGCCACAGGTGTTCTGTAAAATGCAGGATGCAGACGAGAACACGCTGCTTGGCCCAGTGAGTGGATAGGTTACGTTTAAAAACAGACAGAAGAAACAGTTGATAGGAGTATTGTTCTCTGGAATTCATGCAATAAGAAATTTTTGTATCACCGGGGTAGGTCTAAAATAGCACCGCAACAGAAAGTTTTTAGGATCTAACCCGGCGGTCCGAGCCAGAACAGCCCGATACCAGCACCAGCGGCCCGCCACACTGGGCTAGGCACTCAGACCCAAACAGAACAAGCCTACCTGTGACCCACTAACTAACTCCCTTACAAAATGGGGTGCCTTGTATACTGTACGCCGGAACATTTATGTTAGGGGGTGACGTGCCCCCCCTCCCATCATCCACCCAGCGATTTTTATGAATGAAACATGTGAGATGCAGAGTGCGATTAATTACGATTAATTAATCAGAGAGCTTGTAATTAATTTGGTTTTTTTTTTTAATCGCATGACACCCCCTAGTTTATATACGTAGGTATATATATATATATGCGCTAGTTACCAGCCCAAAATGCTTCTAAGTACTGACCCACTAAGAATTCTCAGGACACTCCCTGTTACCCACTCTGGCTCTGTTCTACAGAAAATATTACTTAAGCAAATTCTACTAATTTGTCATAAAAAGCATCCAAGAAAAGTAATACAATAATCATAGAAAACCTGCAAAAAACAATAGAAGAATTAGAATTAGAGGATAGCTATTACCCCTAAACGAGAAATCCAAAGTATTATTCTGTAAAGATATTAAACCTATTCTTGCGAAAATGTGTCTCTTGAACAATTAGGTACCCTTTTTACAGCTATTCTTTGGTACAGTGGCTGCAAACGGCAGCACAGACATCTTTCGCCAATCTTAGAGTTACGACTACTGAAAAAGCTGTTCTGGCATGTAGTAACTTACATGAAGCTTGTAGCTTGTATCTCTGGCGCAAGGGTTATGAATTCAGTTCAGAAAGTGATTTTGCCTATCACTAGTATTTGAGATGCCCTACTAAAGCAGTCAGCCCCAGGTGAAAACCATGCATGTAATACAGTGCGAACACTGCGGTATGAGAAGGAGCTCTGCAGCTGAGAGTTCAGTGAGCCTGCCAAGAAGGAAAGGACGACTGTGGCACATTGGAGATGATGAAGTGAATGCCAAAAATCTAATACAGTTTGGGAGCTTATTACACTTTGCTTCAAGGCAGTGATTTACAGAGATGTTATATTTAATAAAAAAAAGATTTATTTAGATTTATTGCATAGAGAAGAGACAATTTCGAAGTAATAGTTGGTAAACTAATACAGCCTCTCCAGAGGTCAGCGATTCATCATACATGTGGATCTACAACTCGCATTTGATGCCTAAATTAGTAAAACTTTAATCCGACACTATATAATTGTCACCTTATACACTATGTGGACAAAAATATTGGGACGCCTGACCATTACACCAACAGGGACTTCAGTGATATTGGATTCAAATGCATAGACTTTAATATATTTTGGTGGGTTTCTGTGGGAACCCGTGTACATTCATTCAGAGCGTTTATGAGGTGAGGCACTGATGTTGGATGAGAAGACCTGGCTCACAATGTTCCAGTTCATCCCAAAGGTGTTGGATGGGGTTGAGGTCAGGGCTCTGTGTGAGCCAGTCAAGTTCTTCCACATCAAACTCATCCAACCATGTCTTCATGGACATTGCTTTGTGCCCTGTCCATAGAAGATAAAAGGTTCTTCCCCAAACTGTGTCTACAAAGTCAGAAGGATGGCGTGACTCATTAAGATTGCCCTTCACTGGAAATAAGGGGGCATCTGAATTCAATAATTAAGAGGTGTGTCCCAATACTTTTGTCCATATAGTGTATATGCCTTAGTAACCCACACAGTAGCCTGAAAAAAAAAGCTGGCCTTTAGAATCAATACTTTGTGGGGCAGTAACTGATTTGCATGCTCCATCGGACAGTGTTGCCCCGCACAGGCCAACGAGCTGAGAAAAGCTGAGTGGTGTTTCAGCTGACATTTGTGTAAGACCTTGTTTGGAAAGGTCATGTGGATATAAAACCTAAGCACTGCTGGCTACATTTAGGCTATCCATCCCATTTATGAGCAAAACACAGGCTGTAATTTCCGTTCAAGTAAGTGGAACGAAGGTCAGCACTTTCATTAGTTTGTTATTATTCTTCACAATATTACCCTCCTAAAAATAATGACGCCTAAAAGAACTGTTCAGTGGAAGGTTTTGTAAAAGAGAAGCATGAGTGTGAAGAAGTTTAAGTTCAAATAACCACGAATGGTTTCAGCTGCAGCTTCAGATCTAAGCCGAGGACCATTCAGGAATCTTTGTGTTTAACCCTTAGAACTCAGAGCGTGTCAGTAAAATCTGATCTTAACGAATATAAACGTGTTTGTTCTCCAACACATTCGTCGTTTGTTCCTCTTTCACTCATCCCGCCACTGCTCTGCCTCTCTCTCTGGACCCCCCGCCCCGTGTAGGCGGAACTATCCTGAAAGTTCTTCCGGGTTCAAACGTCTTGTGTTTTTTCCATTTGTTTCTAAGACCAAAAATAAAAGAAAACTGGTCATTTCTGTTCATTATCGGCACTGGCATGTGACAGCCTTTTTAAAACTGTGGTAGCGGTTATTAACTTTGGTTCTGCGTGACATGGGAACACCAAACACAGCTCAGCATAACATCTGACACCTCAAGCATCAACCTAAACCAGGGGAGCTGTCGTTTGGCCGTATGTCAACAGTTTACCCTATGCTGTGCTTCTAAGGGTTAAGAGTGCAAAGAACTTTTACATAATGTGGAAGTTTGTCCAACTTTAAAAATGTTCTTCACACTCACACATCTCATTTACAACTATATTTTTTAAAAGAACCATCCAAGTTTTCATGTGGAACCCTAAGTGGTTCTCTGTGGCACCACTTGAGATCCTTTATTATTTTTTTCAACAAATTGTAGTTTAAGGCACATTTCTTCCACCAGTGTTTCAAAGAAGCCTGGTTTGACAGCTGCAACTCATAATCGGTTGCCATAACCTTGCAGTGAATCAGAAGCAGCTGTGCGCCCGTCCCCACGGGCCTCCGAGCAGGGAGGAACCACGCTGAGATAGCCACAGTCTCCGTGGGACGGCAGAAATTTTCAACAGGGGGAAAGTGAGACAACAAGGGAGCGAGGGAAGGGCGACGGCTGCATTGGCAGCGCAGAAACAGCCACAACAGAAGAAAGAATAAGTTAGAAACAGACAAAGGGGAAAAATGACAGAGAGACAGAGTGAGTGTAGATGGAAAAAGGACATGAAAGAAAAAAGTGTTAAGCTAAAGGAGAGTGGTCCGTCCTGTCGCCACGGTGCCCTCTCCCTTAGTACACAGCATGGCACATTTTTAATAAGGGAGTGTGCTGTCTGTTCTCTCTGTCTCTCTCGGTTCAATATGTATCACCATTCCTCGCTTGCTTACTCCACCAGCGCTTCCCTGGAACATCAAAAACAAGGTGTCCAAGAAGCGCAAGGGCAGACAGAATGGCACCTGGTGCCAGTTTGTCAGAACCGTGCATGGATAACGACTCTGACACATATTTGGCTCCCAGCGTGGCCCCCTTCCTGTTCGTCTCCTTGGCAGGGCTGGTGATTTCTCCAGGCAACCAGTGCTCAGCAACAACCTGAAGCCTCCCCCTCTGCAGCTACAGGTACGCAGCTGTGAGCAGAGAAAGCAGAGCTAAATAAAACACACTCACACACATACACACATGCACACGCACACGGAGAAATTCACTCATTTACTCTCCAATCAAGCCCCACATGGCTTTTATTAATGGAAGGCTTAGATGATCCATCAGTGATGCCTATTTTTTTTCTGTTTGATCCTTGCAATTACCCCCTGAATATGCTTTCTTTATTCTGCTTCTTATCCGTTACTAAACAAAAAAAAAAAAAACATCTGGTGAACAAAATATGAAGCATTTAAAAAAAAAAGGATTCAAAGCTAAATGTTTCTCCCTTATTTTCATTTATTTAGAACAGGAAAAGATGAATGATGCAAAAAGAGCAGGCTTGTAAGGAAAGGCACAGCAGAACATTTGATAGAGGCTGAATTAGTTATTAGGTGCCGTTTTTTTTCACAGAGCAACTTGCGTATCGAACAGATGGGAAGCTAATGGAGTTGTGACGCAGCAGGCTGGGCAGGTTTTCAGGATTAGCATGAAAATTTTCAGTCCTTGATATGGAGATGGGTGTTTTTTTCCACCAGTTCAGTATTGTATCCATTTAATCATCACTCTTTCTGATTCAGGCTGGAACTGTGCTGTAGCGCAGCAGACACTCTTACCGAGGCACAACTCTGCTTGCTTGCGATGAATTAAAAACTGGATTAAAAATTGATTGGTTGAAGACTTCTGTTTATTCTGAATGTGTTTGAATGTGGACTACAAGCTTTATTCAGTGATTAAAATAAGTTGCACAGCATGAGTGATAATCAGGAGAGAGAGAGAGAGAGAGAGAGAGAGAGAGAGAGAGAGAGAGAAGGAGCTGAAATTGGTCTCCTATTCGCCCAGCTTGTTATTCGAATTTTCTCTTCCACCTTGAAAAGGTGCAGCAACTTTGTGGTGCCTGTAATGGTGTTGGAATGTAACCATTTAAGGTGGACAGGAAAATTCGAATAGGAAGCCGGGGAAAACGAAACCAACTACAGCCTGGGGTGAGAGATAGAGGAGGAAGAGAGAGAGAGTGAGATAGAGGGAGAGACACACAGAGAGAGAGAGAGAGAGAGAGAGAGAGAGAGGGAGGGAGGAAAACACACACACACACAGTGAGAGAGAGAGAGAGAGAGAGAGAGAGAGAGAGAGAGAGAGACCTCTACTGCCCACAAGCGGCATTACCACTCCACCGATTGGGGAAAACAACGCCGTACAGTAGTCAGGACTCACTTGCCGGGAGTCCTGTAAGCCGGAGAGAGGAGCGGAGTAGACGCTCCTTCAGAAGCTCCTCTAAACGGCCATCCTCAAGGCGGAGAGAGCCACATCCAGCATCTCCTTCTGAAGGACTCTCCATTTGGAATCCACCTCGAACTGCAGCTCCTTAAACACCTGGCTCGACTAACTTCAGACGAACTTGCCGTCCTTCTGTCCGTCCATCCGCAGTGGGGGGAGAGCGTGGGGACATGCTTCCGCGGCGGGGGGACACGGAGCGCAGGCAGCAGAGATCCGAAACTGCAATGTAATGTTGTAATGCTCCGGATATGCTTCGGGTAGTTTGCCTGCTGCGGGAGTCCTCTCGCACGAGAGGAGCGAGGAGGCGGTGGGCTTGTGGGGTCGGAGCGGACGGTGACTGGGGCTGACAGTTTTTTAGGAGGCTGCGCGAGGAAATCGACACTGGTTTGACCAACGTTTGCGTCTGGATTCCTTTTCCCAAAGCTGAAATCACACCCTCCTGCCTGCACCGAGGGACTCCACACCAGACCCCCTCTCGTTTCTTCTTGGACAGCCTTTTTCAGAAGCACTTGTGGGATACAAGCATGGACACGATCCCTGAACTGTTTTCATTGTTGAACATCTTGCAGACCACTCCGCGCACGTTTTCTGCGCCCACGTGTAAATTCTCCCCCAAACAAATGTGGCAGACTCTCATTATCCATCTCCAAGACTGTCTCTGAGCAGAAGTTGACAAATCTGCCATACTGCAGATAACAGACTGGTATTAAGGTATTATACACTCACTTCTTAGTACTGCTAATGGATTCAGAATAATACAAGAATAATGATGTTAAGAATAATGTCAAATGTAGCACATTAGGCTACTGAGGCTTGAAGAAGCTGAAGAAACCAAAGACAAAGTTCCTAAGAGCCTGGGAGCAAAATTAAATAAAAAAAAATGTCAATAGCATGTCAGTAGCAAGTAATAGCATGTCTCCAAGAGACGCTTTTGAAGTACATTTACATTTACGGCATTTAGCTGATGCTCTTATCCAGAGCGACATACATCAGTGCTCAAGTAGTCCACATCTGTTTCTTAAACCTGTACTGCTAAACTTAAATTAACGTCCGCTATTCAACCAAGTTACCGCAGGCTAATTACACCTAGCTGTCTAGAGCAACACAGTCTAAGTGCACAAGATAGCAGTTCAGTGAAACAACAGACAGAACAAACTTAAGCAAGCTTACCAGATGAAGGAAACAGCTAAGCAGACCCTATAAGCACACTTATAGGTATGGGCCAAATTTGTCAGGCCATTATCAGAGAATGCCATTTGCCATACATCTTTAAGTAAGCAGTGAAGCCAGTGGATTATTCAAATTAAAAGAATGTTTTGTACAATGGCTTATAGAGAAGGTGGCCGGAAGTACAAGACAAGCTCCATGTTTTTGCTGACATTATTAGCAGTAGAAACTGCTTTCTCTGGGGTTTTCAATGCCTCAGACAAGGATATTTTTAGTGAGTTTGAGCAGCTTCAACTCACAGAGAACCAAGCCCCGGAGCTCCGTAAACTCCAAGCCACTAACTTTCACCCTAACTTGTACTTCAACCAAGCTGATGTACAGCTCATGAAGCAGAGATCCATGACAACCCACAGCCACATTTTCAAAGTTATCCGGGCAGCAGTGCTGACCATGCTGTCTAACGTTCCTCTCTACGTGCCACCCACGAAGCACGAGGAGTTCACTAGCAAGTGGAATGAGATCTACGGAAATAACCTCCCGCCTCTGGCTCTGTACTGTTTACTCTGTCCTGAGGACTCTGCCGCTTTGCAGTTCTTGATTAAATTTATGGACCGCATGGCAGAATACGCAGACTGGAAAGTCACCAGTGCGCCAAATGACGAAGTGCCTGCAGCCCATTCACTCACTGGCTTTGCTACTGCTTTTGACTTCATCTACTCCTCCTTAGACCAGCAGCGGCGGGATGTGTACCTGAAGAAGATCCGCCGAGAAACCGAAGAGTTGTACGAGACGTCTAAATACAGGGGATGGGGGAAACAGTTCCTCCAAAACCATCAGACCACTAATATTTTAGCCATTCTGACTGGTGCCATTGTTGTGGGGGTGCATGGTGACCCAGAGACTATGGTATGGAAGCAAGTGTGCGTGAACTATATGGAGAAAACAATGTTTCTCTTAAACCACGTTGTGGATGGGACTTTAGATGAGGGGGTGGCGTACGGGAGCTACACTGCAAAGTCAGTTACGCAGTATGTGTTCCTGGCTCAACGTCACTTCAGCATCGACAACACTCAGAACAATTGGCTTCGTACTCATTTCTGGTTTTACTATGCCACTTTGCTGCCAGGGTTTCAGAGGACAGTAGGTATAGGGGACTCTAATTACAACTGGTTTTATGGGCCTGAGAGTCAGTTGGTTTTCTTAGACACTTTTGTGATGAGGAACGGCACTGGTAACTGGCTAGCGCAGCAGATTAGGAAGCACAGACCTAAAGATGGTCCAATGGGACAGTCCTCAGCCCAGAGATGGACTACCCTGCACACAGAATTTATCTGGTATGATGCCCATCTGACACCACAGCCGCCACATGGCTATGGCAGAGCTAAAATGCATATTTTCTCAAATTGGGGTGTAGTGACTTATGGAGCTGGGTTACCTATTGCACAGGGCAACACTTTTGTATCTTTTAAATCCGGTAAGCTGGGTGGACGGGCAGTGTTTGACATAGTTCACGCTAAACCTTACTCATGGGTAGATGGCTGGAACAGTTTCAACCCTGGCCATGAACACCCAGACCAAAACTCATTCACTTTTGCCCCTAATGGACAGGTGTTTGTGTCTGAGGCACTGTATGGTCCAAAATATAGCTACTTGAACAATGTGCTAGTTTTCAGTCCTTCCCCAACAAGTCAGTGCAATGTGCCCTGGGAGGGGCAGCTAGGAGAGTGTTCCAAGTGGCTGCGCTATACAGACGAGGGTGTGGGAGACTCTGCGGGAGAGGTGATAGCAGCTTCCTCACACAGAGACACCATGTTTGTTAGCGGTGAGGCAGCTGCTGCCTATTCCCCAGCTATGAGGCTAAAGAGTGTTTACAGGGCCCTGGTGCTCCTCAACTCACAGACTCTCCTGGTGATCGATCATGTGGAGAAGTGGGACGACTCACCAGTTAACACCCTCAGTGCATTTTTCCACAACTTGGATATTGACTTTAAGTATGTAGCTCACAAGTATATGGACAAATACCATGGGGCTTTGATGGATGTTTGGGATGCTCATTACAAAATGTTCTGGTTTGACAGCCAGGGTTATAGTCCGGACACAAAAATCCAGGAGGCGGAGCAAGCCGCTGAGTTCAAAAAAAGATGGACGCAGTTTGTCAATGTCACTTTCCCTGTGAGGGGGGCAGTGGGCAGAATGGCCTATGTGATGCATGGGCCTTATGTTCAAATCTCCAACTGTCGATTCATCGATAGCAGCAAAAATGGCCTCAGAATCTCTCTTATCATTAACAACACTGAAAAAATTATTTCCATAGCGACCAATTACAAAGACATAGGCGCACGTTCGAGCTACCTGGGCTTTGGGGGTTATGCTAAAGTGGAGGACAGATTTCAGATTATCCGCTTTGGCTTGGGAACACAGCTCGTGCCCAAACAAACAACAGTAGACAATCAGCTATTTGATTTTGGATTCACAGTGAATGTTATAGCCGGGGTGATACTGTGCGTGGCTATCGGATTTCTGACCTTGCAGCGCAAGTTTTATGTCTGCTTCACCAGACTAATGCGCTACGCCTTGTTCTCTGTGCTTATGCTGTGGATCATTGAGCTTCTGTTTGTCTCAAACAGTTGTGATCAGCTCTTATGTGGGGTTAAATGGAAAAGTGCGGCCACTGACCCTGAACTCAGCAAACAATTGAGACTGTATGACCAGCATCGGTTTCCTTTGCCCACTGTAGTCATCACCACCCTGCCGGGCTCTGGCTCAGACATCCTTAAGCACCTTTTCTATAACAATTCAGACTTTGTCTACTTGCAGGTCCCCACAGAGCACCTGGATATACCTGAAACAGAGTTTGAGTTCGACTCTTTGGTGGATGCTTGTGAGTGGACAAGGTCAGATGCTCAAAATGGGCGGTTTAAGATAATCCAGGGCTGGCTACATTCACTGGTACACAACACCCACTTGCACCTGCAGAACACCCCACTGTACGAGATGAACAGAGCCAAGCCGGTTCAGAGAGCCAGTCCTCTTCATGACAAAAGGAAGAGGATGAGGAGGAGGGAGCCTTTGGCTGAGATGAGGGGAAGGGTGAGAGCCAGCTCGGACAGGGATGCTGAGTATGTGCGGGAGATGAGGAGGCACACGGGCGAATATCCGAATGCACGGCTAGTCCTCAACTTGCGCAGTGGAAGCTGGGCTCTCAAGCTCCCTTTCATCCAGGAAGTCATTGGCCCCTCACTGCGGGCCATCTACATGGTCAGGGACCCTCGCGCCTGGATTTATTTGATGCTGTACAACAGCAAGCCTAGCCTTTACACCCTGAAGAACATCCCACAGCACCTAGCCCTCATGTTCAAAGAGGACGTTACCCGGGAGAGGTGCCCGGCTTTTGCATCAGAATACAGGATGCTGTGGAGGCTCCTGTCCCGGTCGGAGGCCAACCCTGTGCTACTGCTAGCCCACCTGTGGCTGGCTCACACTGCTGCGGTGCTCCGAGTCACAGCAACCCTGCCTGAGGAAGCCTATCTGCAGGTGAGGTTCGAGGACGTGGTGAACTTCCCTGAAGAAATGGCAGAGACAATGCATTCCTTCTTGGGGGTCCCAGTGACACCCTCAGCTCTGAACCAGCTCATGTTCACCACCTCGACAAACTTATACAATCTCATGTATGAGGGGGACATATCACCAGCCAGCATCAACATGTGGAGAAAGAACATGCCTAAGAAAGATATCAGACTCATTGAGGATACTTGTGGGTTCATGATGAAGAGACTTGGGTACTTAAGGTTCAGTAGTTAAATCATTAGCTGCAGGTCAGCTGCTGTTTGAGGTGTCCTGTAGTATGTGGCTATTATTATTATTATTATTATATTTTTGTGTGTGTTATACTTTGTATTTTTGCACTGACTTCAATAGCATAAGAGATTTAAAAGAAGTTAAAGCCCGATAAGGTAGGAAAAAAAGTTGCAAGTGTCCTGTAATCTGTGATCCATTATGATAAAGCGTGGTACCTTGTGCTGGCTAGTTGGTGGCATTTTATATTAAAATGCATCAAGGAAGTGTCCAGAAATTATTTTTCCTTTTTTTGCCTTTATTTCTGAGAAAGCCACTTTAAGCACTCATTTTTTTGGAGTGACTTATTTACTATTCAATGTTCCGATGAGCAGTTTTGTGCTTAGTAACCTCCAAACGAAGCATTCTGCAATGTTAAAGGTGATTATTTTTGTAACGCTGTAAAACCAAGAATGCTGTATCGCTTTATTGAGTATCTATATCTGCATCTAGTGCGACACACTGTCGTAACATCCTCAAGGCATTGGAATTCAAAAAGCATCTTCAAAATTTAGTCTGCGATTTTCTTTGTTTTGCTTTTTAATTGCTCATGCTTGTGTTTCTGTTACTGCCCACTATTGTATAGATTATCCTTCAGAAACCTAAGGCTTGTTGGAGTAGTAATTGACTTTAAAGCTTAAGCTTTGTGTGAATTCAGGAGTGTTGGTACTAATCCCAAGAGTGGAACACATTCTTACTGCTTAAAGCCAGTATCTCGCAATCATGTGCAAAGCCCTAAAGGTTGAAGAAATGAAAATTTCATTGCGGCTTGGAAAGTGTACTGCAATTCATACCTGTTATTCACACTCGAGAAAAAGCCATTGCTCTCTGAATTAAAGGGAGGGGGAGTTTGGGTGGGATGAGGTGTGGTGGGGATGATCGACACCTCTAAAAGTAGCTGCCACATATTTTGACAGGCATCATGCGGAGATCAAACTAGAGTTTGTCTCGGAGGATTCAGACTCATTCTCAGTCTATTAACGATTCCAAAGCAAGTCGAGAGCTAGCCACGCGAGTTCTGTGAAATGCCAGAGCCAGGCCCGTCATGCGGGCTCTGTAGCGGCTTTATCTGCTTTGTGGCCCCAGAAGAAATGCAAATAAGATACTAGAGTCCTCATTTCCTGTCCAACCTAATCAGAGATTCAATGATCTTTCAAATCATTCTCCCAAACTGGCTCTGCAGAAGAGACGTATGAAGGCACTGGGTACACATATTGTCTATAAATGGGGGAAAAGCGAATTAGGGGTAATGTGCTTACTAGGTCATTCTGACATCTAGAGGTGCAAACTGAAAAATGGTTTATTGAATTCTGAAGAACACAATGTGACCAGTATGGTGTAATGCAGTGGAGTCCTGTATTGGACCAGTACAAGAAAATGCAGTGAGTCTTACATTTTTGCATTCTGAAGACGCATTGTTAGCAGTGACATGCAGAAAAGTATTGTTCATATTAATGTTTACAAAGCGAGACGAGGCATTCTCAGGCCAGTCCTTAGGTGCCACCAGATGGTTGTTGTTATTTTTGGTCCACATGTTGGTTTTATTCTAAGTTCTCCCCCCCTGAGCCAAGTCATCAGGAGGTCTAAATTCCATAAATGAATGGTTCAGGTGGGTTAAGAGCTGGAAATGAGCAAAACATTTAAGCTGCAATGTAACACTTGGCTGAAGGCCAGTATTCTCAAAGCTGCACACCATGTCCACAAACCTTTCATGACAACAAACATAAACCTTAACAACTGTTTTTAAAAGGCTTCTCCAACAATTGTTTTGGCTTTGGGAAATTTTAGTATCATTTTGGTGAGTGCTATTGGTTAGTATAAGTTGTCATGAAAGGTTTCATGTTCATGTAAAGTGCGCTTACAAATTCGGACCTTCTGTGAAGTGTGACCAAGCCGACGTTGTGTGAATGTTCTAAAATGAAGAACCAAAGGCTCTTCATCTCCTTTGTGAGAAAAAAAAACTTCTTTAGAGGAACCAGCTGTTGGAAGGTTCTAGGGCAGCGGTCCCCAACTTTTTTCATGTAAAACAATATTTTCACGGACCGGTATATATACAACTAAAAACAAAGTGCGGAAAAATACAACTCACCATTCCTCTGAATTAGTGGGAGCCCTGCGCTTGATTCCCTCCTACGAGCCGGTCCCGAGACGAGCGTTTTTTCAAAACAAAAGATCTTTCAGGCACTGATAATCAATAAAATATTTTGTATTCTGTCTTTCTTTGCGGCCCGGTACAAAATGACTCACGGACCGGTACCGGCCCGCGGCCTGGTGGTTGGGGACCTCTGTTCTAGGGAACCGAAGGTGGCTCTTCTGTTGGCATCACTTCAGAAAACCCTTTTAAGAGTGTAGTGTGGGACTTCTGAGGCTGAGGGCTGGCTTGAAAATCTCTGTTTTGCAGACTCTTCTAATCCCAAGCTGTCTCTCGTCTTCTGTTTATGGCTGTGCACGTATGAACAAAGTTGCTTGTCTCTTAGGTTACGGTTTAATGTTGTGGTCTTTGAATGTGTGTACACCTGCCAGACCATACTCTCGGTCTCATGTAAACTACGTCTTTCTCTCTGTTTGTGGGTATACATCTCCAAGCTTCTGTGGCCTTGATTTTTTTTTTCTTCTTTAAACACATTTTTCATGTTGTTCATTTGGCTGACGTCTTGACAGCAAATAAAGATGATTTACAAGCAAATGATTATTTAGCTGTGACGCCCCGTTCTTAACTAACACACGCTTTTGTCTCTCACTTCATGTTCTCCTCGTCTAGTCATCCAGAGACTGGCTGCTTTAATCAAGAGCTCTCAGTGAATACTGTTAAGGGTCCCTATCTGAGCCCTTTCTAAACGGTTGACAGACGCCTAACAGCCCGCATGTACAGAATGTATGAAACAAGCAGGCCATTAACTTATGCTAAAAAAAATGGATGTGTGCTATCGGCTCCTCCTAATGAGTGCAGAGGCTCATAAAACTTGCCCGAACTAGAGTGCCTTATCCTCCCCCCTCCCCGACAGCCCGTAATAAGAAACGCTGCTTTCATTGCTCATTGGTCTTTGGTTTTAACACCATGCTGTGCCAGTAAGGCCCAGCAAGGCTTCATGCAGTTATTCATTATATAATGTCCCTAAAATATAACAATGGGACATATAATGTTTTATGTTCTGACACTCTGTCCTTTGAATTTAATGTGGAAGCTTAGCATACATTTTTTAAAAGAGACTTCATTCTTGGGTAACTGAGGCTGCTCTGAGCTTTATGTTGTCTAAATAAGCTTTGGAGGGAAAAAAATGGTACATCTTGGGGCCGATTAACAAGCAGTTTCTTAAGATGGGTGTCTCTGGTGGGTGCTTAAAGTGAAAGTTTCTTTTTTGTCAGAGCGAAAGCCATGTACTCAAAAAAAAAAAAAATGCACTGCACTCCTACCTACAGAGTGTATTCATGTGTGATTTATTCTTGCCACATCCTCCATTTTTAGGTGAAATCTCTAACGTCGTAGGCATGCTCTCAGATTTATCCAATTCCCTTCTCTTTTCCTTCCCGTCCTCAAAGCCAAATTATGTTTCAGGCGAGTTCTTTGATGTCGTATTGAGCGAAATAGAGCAGGTGCTCTGAGAATTTATTTAATCCAAATGAAATCAAATGTGCTTGTGCAACTTCTCTAACTGGGTTAAGATAACAGTATTGATTACTTAGTCACGTGTGTGTATGCCGTATGATGAGAATGCCCATCAAGAAGAGAAATATAACATGGTTGCTCTTTGAAAATGAGCAGGAGAGTAGCAAAAATATTTGATGCCTCTAGTTTTTTTTCTTCTAGGCCAATTGTGAAATAGTGCAGTTTCAACACCTTGCAGCGAAGACCAGCTGAGCTTCTGAATGCAGAAATCTTGGGTACTGCAGCCAGGATCAGCCCCTTAGATTTCTCTAGCACCTGTTTAGCATAGCTATGATTCTAAGCCTTTTTTATCTGTGGGAAAAATAAATTGAATTTTTGTGAATCACTTCCTATTAGGACACCTGACCGTTACACTAACAGGGACTTTAATGACATTGCATTCAAATACATCGCCTTTAAAATGGAGTTGGTCCCCCCTTTGCAGCTATAAGGAGCTTCCACTCTTCTTATGGACCTTGCTTTGTGGGGCACAGTCATACTGGAATAGAAAAGGTTCTTCCCCTCACTGTGTCCACAGAGTTGGAAGCATGGTGTTGGCCAGAATGCCTTGGTATGCTAAAGCATGAAGATTGCCCTTCACTGGAAGTAAGAGGCCTAGCCCAAACCCTGAAAAACAGGTGTCCCAAAACTTTTGCCCATTCAGTGTATTTTGGTCTGTGGTTAAATGCTAGCTAATATGTTTTCTCCTACACTCATATTTCCCCTGTCACTTAAATCATGAAGTAGGTAATCAGTCAAAAAAGGACTCTTGCAACATGTTGGGAGTGTACAAAATAATGGAAACACCACATGAAATGCTGGCCATTTTGTGAGATACACCTACCATATAAGTGCACAATAGACTAACAGCTACCTAGCTATGATGTTTGCTGCACAATTTAACACAATTTATTTTTTATTGGACAGACCAATTGTGAAACAGTGCAGTTTCAACACCTTGCTGCACAATTTAACAGTCACCCTTGACCCTCTCCAATGGAAAAGAAACCAGTATATGACCATCAATGACTAGATACTGTAATCAGCACAGCAGTGACACCAACATGGTAGTAGGAGGTGTATCAGGTACAACACTGCGTACCCTCACTGGCCACTTCATTGGAAACGTACATATATGTTTGATATAGGTGAATATTTTTGATTGAATGGTTATTCTCACACAGTAGTGAGGTGGTATTCTCAGTCCAGTAGTCTAAACCCTTTGAGATGTTTAATGAAATCCAATACTGCTGCACCTGATACACTAATACCAACACACACACATACACACACACACACACACACACACACACCCCATGATGGTATCACTGATGTGCTGAGAATGCATATTACTAATGCTATTGTGCAATTAAGACTGGAAACCCCACCCAAATACCAGGCGCAAAGCAACATGCCTTGACAAGTGTGGTATTTAAGAGGCTTAAGCTTCAGTCTGAGCAACGGATGTTTTTCATATAATAATAATAGTGTATAGTTGTTGGAGTCATTTTCATTTACATTATCTTGCTTGTAGTAGATACATGGTACTGTCTGACTACTTAAAGGAGCGGTTTGGTGAAAAATTCACATATCCCAGCTGCAGGTAAGGCACGTTTCCACATTGTGATTCTTTACCTTAGAACTGGAGCTACGTGACCAGCATTGATGATAAATACTACAAGTCAACAGTCACTCAAATCTTTTCTATAAATCCATGCCCAAAACGTCTCTCAGCCCACTCAAAAATCATCCAGCTCTTCAATAAGGTGATGCGAACTTTTCAGCGTGGTTTAGGAGCTTTTCAATTGATTGTCACCATGCAGACAGCTGTTTAAAGACTGAATTCCTGTTCCCCCACAGAATTGGACTCTCTTCTGCATGCATGCATATCATGAAAGCATATGGTCACACAATTTCTGAAGTTTCTGGGCATAAACTTATTTCCTCGGAATAAAAATCCAAAATTAACAGTTATTTATAAATAGAGACAACAAAAATCCGCAACATATGTGATGTGTTCACGTCAAGGAGAGCCGGAATTTGGTGAAACACTAAATCTAACTTGGCTGCCCTCAGTGTTTGGTGCTCAGTTTTGTTCATCTTTATAGTTAACAGTAAGTCATACAGTGTCCTAAACCACATCATCATGTCTGTGTGACCCTAATGAATAGCTGGATGCAGGCTGAGAGTGGTTTTAGATGTGTCTTTATTTAAAAAAAAATTGAGTGACATGACTTCTAGTGTTTGTTAGCAACAGTAGCTGTGTAGCTTCATCGCAAAACTTGATTTGGCCACAAAATCTGTTAATTGACTGCATCTGGAACATCTGGATTTTTTTGGTTTGATTTTTTCACTGGAAATCTTAAATAACCTCATAATTTAGAATGGAAAACACAGACAAAACATTACATAGGAGGCCTTTGGCACTGGGCCTTTTTCAAAAACTCTTCATTTTTCACACAGACTACAGAAGGTAATGTTGGTGAACAACAAAAGCAGCCACGACCTTTTCTAAAGGAGAAAGAGAAAAATTCATGAGAGGATAAGTGGACAAAAGATCAAGCCTGCACTCAAAGCCAAATCTAAAATTTAAAGAATGCCTATTAAAGAATATTTCTGCCACTTTCATATGTTCAAGGCCTTCCATGGGAGCCCAGTGTGAGAGTGGAAAAGTCCTAAGAAGTTATTTATATGAGTCTCTGCAAAGATGCAAGACGTGTGGCGAAGCTATTATCTCCAGCATGTCATTTTTCACCTTTGCTGAAATCCCCCTCGGTCTCACTGCTCCTGCTGTTCGATATGTCTTCCAATCTGGAGGTGTGTTTGTACAGACCCGGGGCTGCGGATCTGCAGGAACGGGACTAATGTGAGATGACTTGATGGGATATGTGAAGCCTTGTCAATTTTCAGCTGAAGATGAATCACGGGCGGCTGTGAAAACAGGATCTCTCATGCCAATAAAGTCCTATTGCTCAATAATGACGCAGGAACTGGAGCATTCAGGGACAATCATTTAATCACAAAAGGGGGAAAAAAGAGGACTGTGTGCTGCTTGCTGCAATCTGACAGTCATAAGAGATCAGGCGCGAAAGCACTGAATCACAAATCAAAGCCAAACCCTGGCAGAAAAAGCCAGTTTAATTGTAGAGTGCATGAACGATCAGCGCTGTCTTTCTGGCAATAAACAATAGATGTGTCTCATTTTCACAGGCACAATGGACAGGTTTGAACAGTGGGTCTGTCTGCAGTATTACTGAGGTTTCAGGACTGCGTGCTTCATTTGGGAGCTCTGCCAATTTCCCAGCAACTCAGCAGACCTTCATTTTTTCTGTTTTGCTCTCCATACACAGCATATTGACAAAAAGCGTAACCTTCTATTTGTACAAAGCCCTCAGGGGTTTCATGAAACGAAAGACACTGTGTTCAATTCATGTACCTTTTTTAACTTTGGCATTGTCAATGTTCCTCCTTTTCCTTCAAATAAAAGCTACTGTGTGATTTATAATTTAAAAAGATCTACTTTAAGTTAGCAGTAATGTCTGTGCAATTCTGTTTATTTGTATCAAAGGGCCCATATTCTGCATTTTCTTATAGTTTATTTATAAGGTCTATAAGATGCACTGAGGATGTTTGTGCAGTTTTCTGCACCAAAACTGTCATAATTCTTTCTTGTATGACCATCTTCAAATCTCTCTAAAAAGTAAACATGCTATTTTAGCTACTGCGGCTTTAAAGGTATGCTCCAGCCTGCGATATTTATCATGTTACGGAGTATTATTTACTGCAGCACAGCCTGTCATCTCTTACTGACCACAGCAGTTTGTGTATGTAGCATAGTATATGTAGTACTGAGTGTTTTTAGAGTATTTCTAGAGTATTTTATTTTGAATTATACTATAGTTTATATTGTTCTTGCCGTTATGTCTCTGTAAAATCAAGTCTAGTCAAGTAGAGCTTTATTTTCATCCTAGTATATACATTAAGTACACAGTGAGATGAAATATTGTGTGTCAGTGCAGTCGTAGCATAAGCAATTTCCTCTGGGATCAATACAGTTTTCTGATTCTAATATGCTAAATAGGCATGTAAATGCATTTTGTGACATCACAAAACATATATTTAAATGTTGCTGGTATAGCAGCTCAACTCACATATGTAGACGGTATAAAGTTGGAAATGAATAGTGTATTTTAAACTCTAATTTCAGAAAAATGTTTTATATAAATTCGTAATATTTTTTTTTTTACAAAGGGCCCAAATGACCCTGCATATTGAAGAATTAGTTATCTGAGAAAATTCATCAAAAAGTCTTGTTCACTATATGAGCTGCTTCTTCTGCTACACTCATCTATGGGGCGCTGTTTGTAAAAACAGCTTCACAAATTTAGAGGTGTCATTTTTTCATCATTTAGCGCAATGTTCACACAATTT
>JBBPCX010000001.1:7152830-7169321 GCA_037974365.1 Hydrocynus forskahlii | reverse complement strand
TAAGGAACCTTCACTGGCTCCCTGTAGTTGCTCGCGTTAAGTTTAAGTCCCTGACGCTTGCTTTCAAAGCCATGAATGGGCTTGCACCACCATACATAATAGCATTGATCAAACAACGTATCTCTTCTCGTCCTCTCAGGGATTCAAGCACGGCTCGTCTTGTGCCTCCACTGCTCAAAAGCAGAGGGAGACATTCATCAAGACTCTTCTCAGTCTTGGCCACACAGTGGTGGAATGAACTCCCTCTTCCGATCAGATCTGCGGAGTCCCTCGCAGTCTTCAAGTGTCGCCTGAAGACCCACCTCTTCAAGGAGCACCTTGGTGACTAATGATGTCTCCCACTTCTCTCACTGCACTTGCATACTACTACCATTTAAAAAAAATAAACGTTTACATAACTCTTACCACTGACTCTTGACTTTCTTTTGACAGATGTTGTTTTAGGTATTTTTGACAGGTGTTATTTAGGTGTACTGAACGTGCAGTATCATGGTTGAATTGTGGATGATTGACTTAACTTTAGCTTACTTGGCCAAAGATACAGACATGGATTACTTGAGCACTGATGTACGTCGCTCTGGATAAGAGCGTCAGCTAAATGCCGTAAATGTAAATGTAAATGTAAATGCTGGTTAGGGAGTTGCCCCTGTGATCGAGGGGGGGTGGGTTTGAATTTCAGGACTGCCAGTGGCACCACTGAGGTACCCTTGAGCAAGGTACCATCCTCACACACTGCTCCCCAGGCGCTGCGTCACTGGCTGCCCACTGCTTCACTTGAATGGGTTAAATGCTGAGAAAGAGTTTCACACTGTCCACACTCTGCGGGCCACTTTACATTATTAATCATGTTTAGCCCACCTCATTTGGACAACGTAAATTAAGTACATTATTAGTATAGTTTGTTTTATTTTCAAATTTAAAAAAAGCTGTGTGTGAAATGTGTGTGACTTTTTGTAAATAGAAGCATAAGTAGAACAGTTAGGAGACCTGGGAGACAAAAGACTCTGAAGTTATAAATGGTGTCTTGTCTGTGCCCAGGTGGAATATTTGGTCAAAAAAGAGGCAGTTTTGTGTTTTGTTTGCAAACCATTCTTCCCCAATGACTCTCAAGATTAGGCCACGTCCTAATTTAGAGTGTGCCCCAATAAAACCAGCAGTCTAGAAACGCCCTTGACTTTGCACTGTTGTGTTTTCTCCACTCCAACCTCCAATAAAGCATCACTTCATCAGATAGTATGTGAAATCTTGATGAACTGAGTCAGGGAGTTTAGATGGGGATGCCAGGACTGGGACCGGGAATGTTGCTGAAGTTATGGGAAGTTCACCAGAGGTACTATTTATTTAACCATGGAAATTGACCAAAAGTAAATAGATCTCTGTGGGAGCCATTATCTTCATGGATGGCTTGAGGATAGAGCTGTGGTTATAGATTGTTCCATAAAATAATAACCAATGATGCTGTGCTGCCGGCATAACTAAAACCTCAGTTTCTCTGACTTAGCCTAATAAGATGTGTTATTTTGAATAACTTGCCTTATCGGCTTAGGACAATAGTCTGACAGCTGGTTTCCAATTTGTTATAAAATATATATGCTTACATACACTAAAAGAATTGGGGAAGAACCTTTTCTATTCCAGCAAGACTGTGCACAAAGCAAGCTCCATAAAGACATGGTTGGATGAGTTCAGTGTTGAAAAACTTGACTGACCCGCACAGAGTCCTGACTACAACCCCACCCAACACCTTTGGGATGAACTGGAACGGAGATTGTGATCCAGACCTTCTCGTCCAACATCAGTGCCTGACCTCATAAATGCTCTACAGAATGAATGTTCACAAATTCCCACAGAAACTCTAAAATCTTATGGAAAGCCTTCCAAGAAGAGTGGAAGAGGGTTGCCAACTCCATTTTAAAGTCTATGTATTTGAATGCAATGTCATCAAAATCCCTGCTGGTGGAATGGTCAGACGTCTCAATACTTGTCCATGATACTACTATACCATCTTGGACAAAACTGCAACACCAAGAGTGTATAACCAATAGAAAGCCTTGGGTCTAATCTGAGTCTGAGAAACTGAATGTGTGGAAGCTGAGCAATCATACATTAAGGGTTTGATGCACTCTACATATATACGCAGGAAGATGCTGAGCAAAATGTGGCATAATGCAGCTGTAATATGGACTTGCAACGCATCTGAAATTAATGTGTTTTGTGAAGCAGTAGCTAATAATGCCAGCCGAGCCTATTATTTTCACCATTCAGGGTTTAAAAGATGCAGTGAACAGTGGAACTGTTGAAAAGCAAATTTACACAAAGAGATGGTAACTTTGGTAAATGAAGGTGTAATTCTACTCCATCCCAAAAAACCTGAAAAAGGCAAGTCACCAGGAGTCACTCGGCAGTGTCCTGAGCTTTGATATAGTATTAATCTTATAGCAGTTGCTGCTGTTAACTTAAGTCTTCCAGAAACACCTTTATTGCTAATTCAGCCGAGCAAAATAGGCTGCCAATTGTTTTCAAGACTTTGGTTGATTTAATGGAATATGTAATCAGCCGTGTTTCCAATATTTATTCCCTTTTTTGTTATTTGTTTTGTGCTTGTGATCCTCTATCAAAAGTTTATGCATGAGGGTGCAGGATTTTTTGTGGTTTTGAATGTGCATTGCAGGCAAACTGAGCTTTCAGAATAGTTTCATATATGCTTTCTTAGGCAGATTTTATCCTATTAGTGGTTGAAACCTGCAAATGCCTTTAGAAGGAAAATGTATTAAAATCGTTCATTAAAACAGTAAATCTCATCCTTTTTTTACCTTTCTTTTAAAAAAACAATCCAAGTCCAAGTGATATTCTTAAAAAAAAGACAGTCTCACACTTGTCTCAGATGAGAGCTGATCAGGTAAGCCTCTAAAACGTCTGAGGAGTTTCTCAAAATGAATCTTAAAAAACACCATAGATGATTTGTGACTGGTTTAATTTTGTTGTTCATCATTTTTTTTGCCATCAATTCTGTAAACAGAAATAAGGGTTCCTTCCAATTCAAAACATGTCCCACATTGTTTGTTATTCAGTAAAGTGTAACATGATGTCAATATGAAACAAAATATTTAAAAATGATGAAGAACTTAAGAACTTAAGATCTTTTGTTAATATTTCTCTGGAAAGCTTTGGTGAATCCAGCTCCTGGTCCACAGTGACTATTCTTTTTTACAAAATAAACGTTCTTAAATGGCTCTAAAGTTGGCCATACAGTTGAAGAAAATACACTCTTTACACTCTTAAGTTGACCTCTATTGAAAGGCTCTTTACATTTTTTAAAACTCCTTTGTGGTACCTTTATTTAAAGCAAACGGTTCAGGTTTAGTCCTCTTCTTGCAAATCCCTCATGTGCTTAATGTGCAGATCTAAAGATCATTTAGCTCAGACACAACCTCACAAAAAGTCCATCAACGTGCCCACCCCTTTCATTTTAAAGCTTCTCTTTCACCCATCTAATGGTAGGAGAAAGAGCCTTAGGGACACCTTTAATCGCTGGCTGGGTTGATCACATGATGGTGGTGCCTTTGTAGTCCTCGGGCCATATGCTGTGACTCAGATAAGAACGTTTCATCGATTTGCGGTGCGGGCCCTCAAGATAGAGACTTACCAGCACCCCAAACTTCTAAATCTACAGCCTTATAGAGCTGCTCACTATCTTTTCTCTCCTTCTCCCCAGCCTTTTGTTCGAAGAGATTTAAGAGTCTCCAATCTCCTTTCTTCCTCCCTGCCATTCTCGTGAATGGCCTGCTATCTGTATAGACACAAGGTTACAACACTAGTTAGGTATAAATAGGCAGCAATTTCGGATCTTTATTAAACTGTAATGATTTTGCTCTCACCGTAGCTGTGATGTGAAAGCCTAAAACCCTGGAAAGGATAAAGTGAACTGAATTCAGAGAAAATATAGAAGCAATACTTAAGAATAGCACAGATTTGAATGCTACAAATCTGTTTTCTCCATGTTCTGAAGTTTACAGAAGTGAAGATCTATTGCCAGACATGCACACTTGTCGTCTACAATCTTTTGACATTAGGACCCTAGGACAGGGGTGTGGAACTCTGGTCCTGGAGGACTGTGGTCCAGCACATTTTGGTGATTTCCCTGCTCAGAAACACCTGGTTCACCTCGCCAGTTAACCGTCAGGTTTGGTGAATGTGTTTGAGGAGGAGTGCTGGATACCAGCCCTCCAGGACCAGAGCTTGACACCCCTGCCCTAGGAGAAAGACATCCTTTCAGTTTAATATAAAACCTTGCCTTCTTTCTTTTAGGTGATAATGTAGGTCTCCATAAAGGGAAACTCCATTACTGACAAGGGTAGTGCACTGGATAAACACTACCAGTCAAACGTGTAGACACATGCAGTACAAAAGATGCTACTTCATATCCCAGTCTGAGTCTCAAGTCTTCTAAGGTGGATCTTGAGTCTCTGAGGAGTCATAGTTGAGTTGTATATGTGCAGAGTATTCCCATGGCTGTATTTTTTAAAATGAATGACTGAATGAATGAATGTATTTATTTATTTATAAGGGATGCACCGAAAATTCGGCCACCGAAAATTTTCGGCTGAAAATGGCAATTCATGACTGGCTATTCATGAGTGGGGTCAAGTAAAATATTTTATTTCAAATTTTATTTTATATTGTGCATTGTTTGAATGCTAAATAAATATTTTCACAGTTTTGTAACAGATGTATTCTTTTAATAATTTAATAATCATCATTTCTTTCGGTTTTCGGCCAAGCGTTTCCTCATTTTCGGTTTTCGGGTTTCGGTCCAAAATTAGGGGATTCGATATATATATAAATTTACATACAGCCATGTAAATAAAGATAAAGAGAGAAATAAATAATAAAGAGACCACTTTCCCTTTCTTTCTATTCTTTTCTGAACTGTTGCAGTGTGAGCTGTGTAAAAAATAAGAAATGCCTCCATATGTGTTGTGAGAGCAGGAGTGTTGGTAGAGCAGCTTTTCTATGTGCTGTCATACAAACACACACACTGCTCTTAACATCAGTATTTTAATTGTTGCAGTTGTAAAATAATGTAATAGTGTTGTGTAGTTCCAAGGTATAATACTTTATATATATGCATAAATATATATGCATTGGGACACACCTCTTAATGCTTCAGCATGCCAAGAAATTTTGGACAACGCCAACTTTGTAGACACAGCTTGAATGGGCACAAATTCCCACAGAAACTCTCCAAAATCCAGTGGAAAGCCTTCAAAGAAGAGTGGAAGCTGTTAGAGCAGTTAATGCTAGGCAACAGTTACAAATTTGAATCGCAATTAATAGTATGATTTTGTGTGATTGATCGTGATAAATCGCATGGTTATATGCTCAATTTAACAATGAATTCAAAAGTAGGGTATGGTGCACTTTTATTTTTTTTTGAACAAAAGTGCAATAACATTTGGTTTGCAAACACTTTAAACATATAAGGAGCTTTTTAACAGCAGTGTTCCCATAAACACAGGTACACAGCTGCAGTTCAAATATTTCTGTAAATCTCAACTTAAACATTAATCTAATCAAATCACATATAAAACCAAAGCTATTTGCCCCTGCAGGGCATTCACATATTATCTAGTTTGTTATAGAAAAACAAGTTACCCTCAGAGTTCAGAGTATGGGCAACGGAACCATTATAGCGTTAGAACCAGAATAACCCCCCCCCCCCAAAAAAAAAAAAAAAACAGCCAAGATGTAGAGCATATTATTTGCCTATTTCTCCTCATTATCAGTGTATAAACTGAATAAGCATTTTTTGACAAGGCAGCATAAATCGATAAACTGCTTATCAGTAAATATTTATTTAAAAATATATTTTTCTTTGTTTATGCATATTATTTGTCTATTTCTCATGATTATCTGTGTTATAAACTGTATGAACTGAATAAACGTAAAGGGAGCATTTTTCGACAAGGCAGCATGAATCATCAGAACACTGGCTCCCTGGTCCAGAGCCACGATCAAGCAACAGCAAGTTAACATATATAAATCTGTTTTCTTTTTTTTTCTGAACAGGTACCAGCAGACATATTTTTCTTTCATCAGGAAGCAGCAGAAGCAGTCAGTATGTTCAGTAGCGGAAAAACGTTAACGTGCGATAAAATAATTGTTGGCAACATTGTAAATAACAGACCTTTGATATTTGTTGGTTACCTTGTTCCGTGCAATGCTTCAGTAAAAAGCCCTGTTTACAGTTTTACCTGGGAGTTTTTCTTTTTTTTTGTCTCATAACACTACAGTTTTAACCAATGACACTGGCACTATATTTACTTTTAAAAAAAAGGGAAAGAAAAAAGTCATGCCTACACAACCATTTCAACTGACAGAGTGAGGGCGAGAGAAGATAGAGTGCTCTGGGAGGAAGAGAAAAAACGAGAGTGAGTGGGTGAATGAGAGAGCGAGTGCGAGTTGAAAAGGAGAGGAGGAGAGAGAGAAGAGAGAGTGGAAGAAAAAAGAGAGGGAGGGGATAGGAGGAAGAGAGTGAGGGTATTAGGAGTGAGAATAGGAGATATAGAAAGGGATATAAAGTGAGAGAGAGGGACGAGTGAAAAAGAGATAGTGGGACGGAGGGAGAGAAAGAATAAAATTGGGTGTGGGAGAAAGAATGTGAGCGAGAGTGTAAGGGAGAGAGATAGAGAGATAAAGGGAGAGAGAGAGGGGAAAAAAGAGAGTGGTAGGGGTGAGAAAGAAAGAAAAAAAGAAAGAAAGCACGAAAGAAAGAAAGAGACTGAAGTAGAGGAAATGGAATCGTGTAAAAAATATAAAGGTCAACAAGAGAGTGAGAGAAAGAAAGCAAGAAAGATGGAGGGATAGAAAGAGACAGAGAGAGAGAGAGAGAGAGAGAGAGAGAGAGAGACCTTTACACTATTAGAAAGAGGAACAAAACAGAAGCTTGTGAGGGCAGAGGCTGGCTGTTTATGAAGGTATCGCCATGGGGACAGTGTCAGCCCCCTCTGCATCCTCACCTTGAACATTCACACACAAACAAGCAGTGCAGTCCAGGTAACAGCGCTTTAATTTAGCCTTATAATGAACCAACTAAATAAGGGGTCCCTTGAGTTTATATACTGCAGGTTAATACACACACACACACACACACACAGAGTAAATGTGTATACTCTCTTATGCCCAGCCGATACACACACTCTCTCTCACACACACACACATACACACAGAGTAAATGTGTGTACTCCTATATGCCCAGCCGATACACACCTCACACACACACACACAGAGTAAATGTGTGTACTTTCTAACACACACATAAACACACACACACACACACACAAACACACACACAGTAAATGTGTCTACTCTTTTATGCCCAGGCAGGACACACACATACACACACATACACTCACACACACGGTAAATGTGCATACTGTCTTATGCCCAGGCAGACACAGACACACGCACACAGACACACACACACAGACACACACACACAGACACACACACACAGACACACACACACACACACACACACACATACGCTCACACACACGGTAAATGTGCGTACTGTCTTATGCCCAGGCAGACACAGACACACACACACACACACACACACACACACACACACACACACGGTAAATGTGTGTACCCTCTTAGACCCAGTGCTCTCATTTTTTGTCCTGAGGTTAGATTCATCCCGCACACGTATGAAGTGCCAGCATTAAGCCATATTAACAGATCTTGTCCCAATTATGCACCTTTGAGAAGACGCTTACACGGTGGTTAGGGCTAATGGAGGTCATGAAACATGAGCAGAGACTGCAGTTCTTCCTCACTGGCCCTGACATCAGTGACGAAAGTGAGATCCGGTGACAGGAGACATTAAAAATTAAACAGTGTTGATAGTGAAACTGGATCACGTTCCTGGCCCTTGTGGCCTCTCATCACTCCTTTTATTTTAAACAGCGTTTAAAGAGTGTTCGTGGATCACCTCTCCATACTGCATTGATTTTGTTCATGTTAGCTTAGTTCAAATCTGTACGCCCATCCAGCGACTGAAATACCCCCAAACATCATCTTTTGTAGCTACAGTAGCAATATTTAAAAGTGAAAAAAAGTGAAAGTGACCATTCTGTCATACGTGAACACACCACAGCACACAATTCTTTCTCTGCATTTAATCCATTTACCAAGTGAAGCAGCGGGTAGCCAGGAACACAGCGCTCGGGGAGCAGTGTGTGGGGACGGTACCTTGCTCAAGGGAACCTCAGAGGTGCTTAGCAGTCTTGGGAATCGAGCCCACAACATCCTGACCGCAGGGCGAACGCCCTAAGCACTAGGCTACCAACTGCCACTAGGCTACCAATATTGGACAAGCTTTACACAAGGCTGAAAAAAAGGCTTTCCAGAAGGCTGTGGCAGCTGGTGGCCTGATGGTTAGAGAGCTGCCACTGCACTCTGAAGGTTGTGGGTTCGGATTCCAGGACTGCTAGTGACACCACTGAGGTTCCCTCAAGCAAGGTACCATCCCCACACACTGCTCCACGGGCACCCCATTGTTCACACTGTGCTGTGTTGTGGTGTGTTCTCGCATGACAATAAGGGGCCACCTTACATTAAATCTCATTCAATCAACTGAGAAACTGTAACTCATTTTGGGTAAAAAACATCCAAGTTTAGAGTTTAAAAAGTTGTTCATTTGAAATTGTATTTATTTTGAAAGGTCACAATGTAAGCATAAAAAGTATGTGTCATGAAATCAGGCTCACATTATGGAGGCAAATTACAGACTGGTTTCCAGGCAATCAGGGATTTAATTAGGTTTGGTAGGATAGACAGTCTAGAGAGAGCAAAATAGCGAAAGGAGAAGAAAGAAAAACAAGTTACGAGAGGTGTGTGTAATTTGCATTTTTTTTACAGTTTGAAGTTATATTTCTGTAGAGGCTCAAATATTAAGCTGCATAGAAAAAAAAAAGTTTAGATGGCTGATATGTAGAAGTTCAGCAAGAAGTGTTTAGCAATTCTGTGTGACTACCATGTTTACAGAGCTGATATTGAAAATAAAGATGGTGAATGTGAATGTCATGAAGTTACATGGATATTCCATTGCGAGTGCCTACAGTTTATTTGCAGCTGAACTTAAGAAGAGCGGATTCAATGGAGATCCAAAAGATTTGGTGCCTGAGGCCTGGAGAGCTGTAAGGCCAACATTTGATCCATAAGAACTTCAGCTCTGGTGTAGATTTAACACTACCATTGCCTGACAGTGTGAGTGCTGTGCTTTAAATATCAGTTCTGGGATAGTTCAGTTCCTTTCATAAACATGTTTTTATACATATACATTCTCGCTCGCATATACATAGACAAATATGCATACATATATACATGCATGCGTACATATATATATATATATGACATTTTAGATTGAAATGATAAATGTGTTTTGTGTGCTGTTTATTTGATTTTTGGGACCTTAAACACACATGTGATCTAGTATTGACCGCGTTCTCATTTTTTCCAGTTGTTGTTACTAACTGTTGTTGCTTGAAGTGCTGAAGTTATCCCCGTCCGGTAACTGCTAACTTATCAACATAATTTTACAATTTGCCACCCAGTAGTATGTGGGTTTGATTTGGATTAATATCTTATTGGTAGGGGTGTCACGCAAAAAAAAAAAATCCAATTAATTACAAGCTCTCTGATTAATTGCACACATTTTTGCTATAAAAGTATTTAAAAGTTTAAATGCATATTGGCCTATGAGTGAATGAATAATCAACATTACAGACTTTTAACATCTCTTATATTTAATAACTGTTTTTACACTGTTCACGTGCAGTAATGGTCACAGCAATCAAAAATATGACTTAATATACTGAGGTAAATAATCAAAAAAGCTGCAGCAAGAACACTGATAGAACTAAGTTTAAGTCAGTGTACATACAAGCACGGGTGTCAGAAGCATTTTAATGTGGGGGTGCACTGCAGTCTCGTGTGTTTCACTCATACAAATCGTCGGGTGGATAAGTGTGTGTGTGGTGGGGGCGGTGGTCACATCACCCCCTAATATAATAGTTACCGTGTTCTGACGATTTATGATGTCTGGTCGAAAAATGCTACCGTAGCGCAAATCGACAGCAGAGTCTATCATTTCATGCCACCCTGTCGAAAAATGGTACCTTTACGTTTATTCAGTTCATAGTTTATAACACTGATAATTATGAGAAATAGACAAATAATATCCATAGAGATAAATATATTTTATTTAAATGAGAAGAGCCTAGACATATAGATCTTTAGAGGTGCATAGAGCCATTTTATACAGCCAGATTCTAACACTGAGTAATTCTACCGTGAAGCAGGACACAGGCTTGTGGTGATTCTGGAGAGTGCTGATGTTTCCCAGCGTCAGATAGCATTCTGCAAACTGGCATTTTAGAATCAGAATCAGAAAACTTGATTGATCCTAGAGGAAATTGTAATGACTGCAAAGACACAGACCCCAGAGTAGCGACATACACTCATATGCCCTTGAACTGTGCACTGAAGACACTGAAGGAACAAACAAGTCGAAAGTAACAATTAAAAGGGCTTTTAAGATATTAATCACTGTAAACCAGCGTTCAACGCAACATAGAATAGATGATTTTTTTTCCTGTGATTAATTGATCTAAATTAACGTGACACCCCTACTTATTAGTAATCTCACAAGTGGGTTACAGTTGGTTTGAATGAGATTTCTGCCAACATTATATATGGCTTACCTGCCTTGGCAATCTTGTGAGGCCCTTGGCACAGGCATGTTTGGAGGATCAGCGATGTAGAAAGCTGAAAAACAGTGAACTCTGAAATAAAGTAAGAAAAAATTAAAGGATTGAAACTGTTGCAAGGAGTCAAGAGAAAACAGACACCATATTAATCGTTGTTTACTCATTTTAATAATCTCTCATTTGATGGAACTGCAGTTTAAATGAGTGAAGCATCATTCCACGTTCAAGAAGGCTTTTGTCATATAAGTGGTATAGAGTCGTGCACAGCACACCGTGGTTGAATAAATCCTGTTCTTTTGAAGCTAAACGTACTCTATGTGAACAAAAGTATTGAGACATCTGACCATCACACCATTTTAAATGATATTGCATTCAACTACACAGACAGTAATCTGGATTTGGTCCCTTCTTTGCAGTTCTAACAGCTTCCATTCTTCTTGGAAGGCTTTCCACGAGATTTTGGCGTGTTTCTGTAGAAATTTGTGCCCATCCATTCATTTAGAGGTCAGGCACTGATGTTCATCGACAAGCTGTTGGGTTGAGGTCAGGGCTCTGTTTCGGGGCAAATCAGGTTCTTCCACACTGAACCCATCCAGCCATGTCTTTATGGAGCTTACTTTGTGCACTGGGGCACAGACATGCTGGAATAGAAAAGGTTCTTCCCCAAGACCACAAAGAAGCATGGCATTGTCCAAAATGTCTTGGTCTGCTGAAGCATTAAGATTGTCCTTCATGGGAAGTAAGGGGCCCAAACCATGAAAAACAGGTGCGTCCCAATACTTTTGTCCATATAGTGTTGCACAGAAAAAGATTCTACTATTGTTACCCTTTAGGGTAAATGCTGACACCACTGTTACACACTGTCTAAAACATCATGTTTGCATATTACACAATATCCCAGGAGCATAAAGGAGAATTTAAACAAATTAATACAAATCTGGCAATTAATTAAGGAAAATTAAAGGTATTAAGTATTAGGACAAAAAAAAATCCAATTCTGCCATGCTGCTAATATCTACAAGTCTTTTGATGGCGTACTTGGTGTACTTAATAAAATTGCTACTTAGCATAGATCTTAACAGAGATTTGGATGGTTCAGCTTGACTTTCAAAAGTCTTCAATATTTAAATCCACAATAGTTTACAGTGTGACATTTCCCGTTGATTTCAGTGGAAAAAGGCACAGTTTTGCACACTCACATAAACATGAAGGAGAGAGACTAAGGAGGCTAAACCCAAGTTTCATGGATCCAAATGATCACAGTATCTCCAAAAAATAATTGTGTTTGTCAGCACTGACCAACTAGTATTCAAAATGCCTTCCAGCAGGGAACAATACAGTTAGAAAAGTGCAATTCAGTCAAAATACTATGGAAAATTTGCATCATTTTATTACATACTGTTACATACTGCATAGGGCTATTCCAGGTCAAAATTATGTTCTTGATCCATTATCTCATTTCATCCAGACATTATCGTAAGTGCAGTGTTTTTATCTCTAATGCAACATTACCTGGACTGTCGGAGGGCTGAGATTAATTAAAGCCTCGTATTGCAGCACTGTGTCACTTTAATAACGAAGTGCCGCGTCGTAATTCAAAGGGGGAACCATCTGAACCGTCTGAATGTCTCTGAACGTCTCACGCTCTTCAAAGCACTTCTATTCACGGCCAGTCAATAGCCTGACGTAGCCTAGGCCGAATATTTAGATTCGCCCACCCCGAGCCTTTCCTTTCCGCCTCATTGCATGTATTAGAAGCAATCGTGTTGCATAACCCAATAGGAGCTTTAGACAAATCTCTGTGATCCTGATCCTGTGGCGCACATAAAAAAAAAATAATAATAAAAAGGCAGCAGCAATTGTCTTTCAAGTCGACAATCTGAAACCTGCTTCACCTCTTCACCCCAGGTGGTCCAAGGCACAGGCAAGGGTTTTAAAAATGAGGATGCGAATGATTATTCACAAAACTTGATTAAAAGGAATTTATGCATGACACATTGTTGGAGGAAAGGGAAAGAAAAGGGTAGTGGGGTGGAGTGGGCTGGACTCCTATGATCAATAATGCAATGCAAACATGTGAAGGGGCTTTCTTTTCTTCTTCTTCCAGGAGTAGAATAAAGAAAGAGCGGAGAAAAGTTTGGGCAGAGCTGAGTTAAAAGATTTTTTCCCTTTCTCTGGTCTGTATGTACATATTGTATATATGGAGGAGGTGATAAGCTGAGAGAGGTAACAGAGAAGTCTCATGGGACAGAGCTGGCCTGTGAGTTGCTCATCCTTGGCCGACTGGATTTATAGTGTTTGTCTAAGAATGTGGCCTTCTCTTTCTGAAGAAGAAGAGGGGGAAAACTATTGCTTATCCTTGTTATTATTATTAATATGAAAGTCATTATTATTGTTATCATTATTATTGTTGTTATTGTGATTATTATGATGATTATTATTTTTATATTTCTATGCCCTGAAATGTAACAATAACAATTAAAAAACTACCATTAACTTTCTTCATCAGGAAAAGTCAGAAGCTTGAAAGAAATTTCTACATTGATACAGACTAGTACTGCTTTTTCATATGATCTGTCATGCTCCATGTAGATTTATCGTTGCACATTACACCTTAACCTGTAGGGATGACTACCTAAATAAGTAACTGACATGGCTTAAATTGCTTGTTCAGTTGAGGTTTTGTCTGGGTTTCTGAGTGAGGGACTCAAGTCACATGACTTGACTTGAGTCTGACTCTATTTGCAAATTTGAGGATTTGAGACTTGCTGGAATAAAACTGATAAAAGACTCGGCTAGAGTAATCATGACTTGAGACAGCTGACTCCAAAGGACTTTACTTTTTTAAAAATAAATATTCCTATTTTTCTATATATTGAGAAATTATGGTTTGCTTTTAAAACATGATAGGGTGATTTCCAGTGCAATGTGCGCTAACCTGGCAGCCTGCTAGAATTCAGCAGAGCAGCCTCATATGTTGCTGCTGTCGTGGAGGACACTAGTCCAAAAATAATACAATTTGGATTCATGGTTATTTCATAAGTGACAGTGACAAAAATCAGTGAATATCCTGAGGACATTTGGGTGATAATTAGGGCTGGGGAAGAACACTGATGTTAAAAAAGTTATTTTGTTCATATAGCAGTACTTTAAAAATAAAAGTGCACAATACACTACATTTGAATTAATGATTTAATTTTGCATATAACAATGCGATTAATCGCTATTAATCACAGAAAACCATTCGATTGATTGAGATTAAAAACTTAAATTGTTGTCCAGCATTAGTGATAACATGACTAATAAAGTGCTGGTTAAAATAAACTTAAAGATGGTTAAAAATAAAGGATGTTAGCACCTAGCCGCGCAAGACCATTTGTTCTGTGCATATAGACAATTTATTTTCGATGACACAGAAAAGTTACACAACTGTCTCTACAAAACCAGCCAAAAAAGTACGGCAGTCTGTCTTTGTGGCTACCTTATTGCAAGGACAGACATTAGCTAGAAAGCTAACGTTTAAGCTAAGTTAGACCTGAATCAATTATGTGATTGAAAAAACATGTTAATGTAAAACACATCTGGGCGGCTGATTCAGAGCCTTAAAAGCAATAACTGGAACTTTACTAACACAGCTGTGTGCTCATGACTACAGGTGTAATATTAATCTTCTCATGACATGCGGTTGTATCCCTTTCTCTGCTATTTTAAGCCTCTTTAATACACCATTCTTTTAAACTGTGGGCTGGCTCTGTAAAAATCACTGCCAGCATTGTTAGGAGACTTGTTAGTGATTGCCATTAAATGTCAGGATTTGTAAGGTGCAAGTAGGCTTCAAGTGTTTTTATTAATGGAAAATAATTGACTTGCTGCAAACGAGTGACTAGAAGCTGATTATTTTGGACTCTTGTGGATCTATGAACAGCAGCACCACCAACAGGTTGTGAGGAAAATAAGAATGGGCTTGGATGAGGCTGATTCTGAGCTCATCTGTGATTCTGTGTCGAATGCACTGTGACATATTACATGTAATGAGAAAGCCTGTGATGATAAGAGCAGTCTTATTGGCCACTTGAAGCCATTATAAATACTGAGACGGCCAGAGACTGTCAGACTGTACGTCATTTCATTGCAATGTTTATATTGCTTCTTTTTGTTAGCTGTATTACTACTATATGTTATTAATGTATGTATATAGGCAGTTAGAGTTTATAAGGCAAATATTTGAAGATTATAACTGCTTGTGACACATATTCAGGTATACACACACATACATAGATTTTTATATATATGTGTGTGTGTGTGTGTGTGTGTGTGTGTGTGTGTATACAGCCCCATGGTGGTGCACTGCTTTTTTTGGTATACTGTTGTTTTACATAGTCTTTCAGTAATTTGTCATGTTCTGTTCATAAAGTGTCCTGTGATGGACTGGCAACCTGTCCAGGGTGTTTTTTTTGTTTCTCCACCCTTTGACCTGGCAGCACCCTCCACGATTCTGGTTAAACATACGCAACTCAGATGTTGCCGTCGAGTGCGTGAGAGCTGTTGATGGATGTTTGCAGCTATTAGATGTTTAGTTTAGCCCTACCAGCCAATATTTTGACCAGCCATCATGGATCAAAAGAGCCGTATGCTTTCAGGAATTGATGGAGCCTGGATTATTAAAAGTCATGTGGGGGAACAAAAAAACAACGGTGCATGACACATTGAGAACAGTGTGGAACCAGTGTTCCTCCTTGAACACAGAAACGACCCTTCAGCTAATAATCGAGAGCTTTATGAGTGGAATCAGGTGTGTTGGAGCAGGAAAAAATAGAATTAATCAGTGCTGCAGCCCTGCAGGAAAACAGTTTTATACAGCGGTTTTAACCTGATCGTGTCTGCAGCACCCTGTCACTCATCACCGTGATTGAACGGCGGTTTGGACGGAAGCGTTTCCTTTGAGCCACGAGTCATTTGTGTGAACGGCGGGAAATTGGCAGCAGGGCCTTCACTTCCCCCTGCTATTACCTCTCTCTTCCAAGTTGGCACTACGTTAGAGAAGTAATTGTGATCATTGGCTGTCGCTCACAGGGCGCACTTTCCCTGAGTAGTGCACTTTCCTTTCCATCTAGGATCCTCATTGTTGTCTTTGTAAAGATGCCTGCTCCCCTGCCTGAAAATGAAAAGAGAGCAGAGAGGGAAATCAATGTTGGCACAAAATATCACATGCATGTGTGTGTATATGTTTCTTTCATACAAAAATGTCCTGACCAAGGCCTAACCTCCAATATTGGGCTAATACAAGCTATATGTTTAATTTCTCAAAGCAGAAGGGCCAAAAGCAATTCTTTTGTGTTGCTGAGGTTAAGTGCACGGTTTGGTTTTGAGGTTTGGTTTAAACATTTTTATGACTTGCAGTATGTTGTAGCTTAAAAACCTATACCTAGTAAATCAAACATTCTTTACACCATTTGAGAACACCAACTGCTCTTTGCATGGGATTTAATTACAAAACGTTGTTACATTCTGTGGTGGGCCGGCACCCCGCGCAGGGTGAGTCCCTGCCTCGCGCCCGTTGGCCCCGGGATGTAAAGACTTTGTTACATTTTATGTATAACAATATACAGCCATGGAAAAAAAGACCACTTTTCCTTTTTTTCTGTTGACTGTTTTATAGTTTGTGGCAGTGTGTGTGTGTGTGTGTGTGTGTGTGTGTGTGTGTGTGTGTGTGTGT
>JBBPCX010000001.1:7104079-7116858 GCA_037974365.1 Hydrocynus forskahlii | reverse complement strand
TCTCTTTCTCTCTCTCTCTCTCTCTCTCTCTCTCTCTCTCTCTATATATATATATATATATATATATATATATATATAATCAAATAAAATATCTTATGGCCTTGAACTCATGCTCCCAGATAACTTCATTGCCATTTTTGCACATCCCCCCGATTCACTGCTTAAGTCAGCTCTTCACAGTCAACATATCTAGAAATCACATGGATGTTCTGAGAGGACACAACAGCTCTGACAGCCACATTACTGAAAATCACTTACCACACCTTTTTGATTTTTCTCCTCTAAACTCCTCTCTCTGTCGTCCACGGCTTCTGTTGTCGATGTGGTCAAGAGCTACAAGGACACCAGGGAGGTGTGTTTGAATCTTATTTTATGTCTTTTCTCACCCTTTTTTTTACAGGGAGATAAAATTGAATTGTAGATGTCAATATGACCCTCACCTCTGTGTGGAAGTGGAGGCCAGAAGACAAGGTTAACGCGGAATGTTGCGGGTGAAATATGACCACTGGCCGGAGCAAAGCGGAGTGTTTATTAACATTTGAACGCCGATCGTCCACCGCCTTGTAGGCAAGCACACCAGGTCATGCGCGCGCTGTCACAAAAGAAAGATGAGGAAGTCTTGCAGTGTGTGACACCTGCTCTACACAACAAAGTATAAAAAACATGAATATATAAATGTGTAGTATTGAACAGGACAGTATTGTTCAGTTTTTTATGAAAAATGTGGTAAATGCTATGTAACCTATGTCGATCAGCCACAACATTAAAATCACAGTAAGCAATCACTTTATTATGATGGCTCTTCTCAAGATATATTAGGCAGCAAGTGAATGATCAATGCTTGGAGCTGCTGTGTTAGAAGCAGAAAAAATGGGCAAGAGTAAGAACCTGCGGGACTTTATCAAGAGGAAAATAGTGATGGCTAGACAACTGGAACAGTTTCTCCAAAACAGCAGATCTTGTGTTCCCAGTGTGCAGTGGTTAGTACCTGCCAAATGTGCTCCGAGGAAGGACAACCAGCGGACCAGCAACAGGGTTATGGGTAACCAAGATTCACATAGGGAGGAAAGGCAAGCCTGTCTAGTTTGATCCTACAGAAGGATCCTAATGGTTAGGGTTAGGGGTAGGGGTAGGTTAAGGTTTGTAGTGAGGGTTAGGGTTGTGGTTAGGGGTAGGGGTAGGGGTAGGTTTAGGATTACACTACAAACTTATTTTTAAAAAAGATCAATTTTGAAAAAAAAAGATCAATTGAGAATTGCAGTCGTCCTAGAGCTAGAACAGGATGGGGTGAGGCAAAAGTTAGGGGTTAAAGCTGGGATTAGATTTACGGCAAAGGGTTAAGGTCAGGAATGAGGTGAGGGTTAAGGTTAGGATTGGGGTCAGTGTCAAAGCCAAAAGAAGTCCAAGTAAAAATATATTTTATGTGGATCTTAAAAATAAACAAGCTCAGATAAAAACAAGGCAATGAAAAAGTAAAATCATCTAACCGTGCCAGTGCTGAAAATTCGATAAAAAATATAATGCAGCAATATTCAATACAAACCACAATGAAACCATTAAATCCATACACACCCAGTGAAAATATAAGAATACAATCTTGGAAGGTTAGTTCAAAAAATAAATAAATAAATAAATAAATTAATTAATAAAACCCCAATCAATAAAATACAATCAATAAATTACATTATGTTGTTTCTGACGGAACCTACTAGGGGTCCAGGTACTCAGTTTAGTAATTTAAATTTATTCCTGCATGTTTGTTTCTCCGTCCACATTATCTTGGATTCTAAACCTGCAATGATCAAGTTTCTTAACTCATGTGTCTTAAAATGATTCACCAGGTAAGTGGTTTTTTTTTCACCTTTAGTGACACCCCGTATTTGTTGTTTCAGTCTCAATTTCAACTTATTCTTGGTTTCTTCTATATAGCATTTATAGCACTGTTTACAGGTAATATAATATACAATATTGTATCTCCAAGTTTATGTTCCGTTCTATAGGTTGACATCCCATATGTGTTGTTTCAGTATGTTTCAGCATTTAGAACATTTGAAGGTCGGCAAGAAAACTTGGCATTATTAAGGTAACTGGGACATAGGACTAAGCTAGCAAATTAACTTGCTAACCAAAATAACAAGTAACAACAATTTGTGAGATCATTTTGAAAAGTACCTAAGATAAATGATCAAAGAACAGATCACATCTTTATATATGTTCTACTATGTAAGACACTTGATAGACTCATTCTGGGCTCAACTGTGAAAGTGAAACACTGCAGGGACATTTTTAAATCAACAGATACTGCACCACTTTTTGGCACTGGATTATAGGCATTATTATGCATAAATGTTTTCTACAAAAAGAAATTCATATGCCGATGAGAAGTATGTAAATTAGGATTAAAATGTGTCCTAATCTGAGAAAACACACAAAAGGGAGAGGAATTTACAGAACACTGAAATATCATTGTTTTCTTGTTCAATCGAGAAAATACTAAGGATATTTCTGAAGGGTATTTGGAAAGGAAATACTTCACAAATACCCTTCAGAATAGGGTTAGGAATAATATACATATATTATATATGTGTGTATATTAAAGCTGGGCAACGATAAAAAAATTTTAATCGCAATTAATCGCATTGTTATACGTAAAATTCAATAATGTATTCAAAAGTAGTGTATTGCAGACGTTTATTTTGAAAGTACTGCTATATGAACCAAAGTAACACCATTAGGTTTGCAAACACTTCAAACAAACCAGGTGCTTTTTAACAGCAGTGTTCCCTTTAACACAGTTACACAGCTGCAGTTCCAATATTTATTGTAAGACAAACATTAATGTAATCAAATCAAATATAAAATGAAAGCTATTTGCCACTGCAGGGCATTCATGTTTTATTTAGTTTGTTATAGAAAAACAAGTTGCCCGGTGCATGGGCGCAGGAACCATTATAGCAGGAGGGGACATGTGTCCCCCACTTTTCCACTCCCGGACAACGGCCGAGATGTAGAGCACTGCATCCCCACCATATTTTTACATCTTTTTTCTTTTTTTCTGAACAGGTTCCAGCAGAAACATTTTTCTTTTATCAGGGAGCAGCATAAACAGTCTAAAAACTGTTAATGCGTGATAAAATAACTGTCGACGTTAATTAAACAATAATGCGTTAACGTGGAAATAACACATGCAAGTATTCTAGAAGCAGGACATTTTTGCACCAAATGTGGGGATCATTTCTTGGGAAGACTGGCCCCCAAAACTGCTTTAATCAATGAAATCTCACTTTCCAGCACCACTGGTAAGACTTACAGTCATTACTATAAATAACACAGACAAATTTTAAATGACAGATATGGATAATGCAGTTAGGAAATTTCTGAAATAAGCTTTTCAGTCATAAAGGGCTTGACATGACTAAGCCTTCACAAAAGTTGCTAAAGTTTGTAAAATACAGTTAGACACAAAACTGACTAAACATGCCGAAATAAATATATAAATATAGCTGTGATTTGACATTTACATTACAGTTTAAGAGAAGATGTGGTACAGACGCAATTTACCCAGCAATCGAAAAAAAGAGATTGGCAGGACAGCAATTGTCTTTTCTGCCTGCAGTGTGTTGACTTAAGGTCAGTGTATAAAAAAGTTGTTAGTATTTCACTTCCAAAGTACATCACTGTCTACAGAGCAGAACTTTTTCAAAGTTTCTGGAGACCCAAAAGTGTGTGAAAGTGTGTGTATGCCCAATTTCATCATTAAAAACTTCAGTTCTCCTCCTATGTGGCTCTACTGGCACAGAAACATGCACCAAGTCATCATAATAATACATAATGCAGCACTAGGTACCAAGGAGACAGTGCTGAGAGCACCGCCCACTTCATTAATTCCCCCATAATGCCACCTTACACAATTCCCTGGGGGAGGCAGCTAACGTAATCTGAATCTTAAACGCCTATCATCATGTCCGCCTCTGTTTGTCCTATTTAAATGAGACACACACACACACACACACACACACTAACACTCACATACCCACACAAACGAAAGCATGTACATGAAATGTCATGGACACACAAAATAGACACTTCTGCAGAGTTGTGTTACAGTTTGAGCATTATGTGATATTTTATAGTATGTCAGAAAGAGTAAATGTCATTTTCACTCTCTGTGTCCTGCTGACGGGATTCCGCGGCGGCCCAAAATGACCTGCCCGGCCCAAATTTACCATCGGCCAGTCCAGCACTGTGTTCACTAAAACAACAGATCTGCAGTGCTGTGTATCCTGAATGGTTAGTGAGCATTATGTAACTTTTGGATTTCTTAATGCATGACATTGTGATTAAAATGTTTTCTCAATGTCCCAACTCTCAGTCAATTTGTACAACTGCAACATGTAAACAACACATTGCAAACTACTTTATTTGTAACACATTACCTGAGCTGCTAATTTGGCCAAGTAGAGGAGTTAAGTGTTGCATTTTTAAACTGCAAAATTGCATGGATTTTTTTTTGCAACTAGTGCAAAATGCAACTAATTGCTAGAAGTTTCATGGTATAAAGCTTAAATGCTAATCTTTGGAAACTTTAGAAAAAGAAGTCTCCTTTTTTTTTTCTCTTCCCGAATGACGCAGACCCCAAACGGAGAATGGTAAGTCTACAATTTTCTTCTGTTTATCACTAATCAACCCGGAATAGATTTTGCTGAACTTTACCCAAGGTCTCGCTCAATCAAAACAAAATCATGGCAATTAGATGGTTGCCTTATAGTCTGCAGACATAATTAAAACTGGGATCATTAGCCAAATCAGGGGTGTAAATATCCGTATCAGCCGAGAAAGCAAAGGCCAGCCGGCTGATGGTTTAATTTCACCCCGTGTGATGCTCCTTTATTTGTGTATTTATACTGGTGTGAAGTGAGGTTAATTGTTTTTTGTGGATTTCTGGACATGCTTAGCAGCCTCGTGTTATTCAGCATCAAAAGGTCATGTTTGGAATGCATAGAAACGTCTAACATACTGCTGGAAGCGATGTACTTTGTACTTGCAAGACTGTGCAATTTTTCTTTTGCCAAAGTGCATGTTTTTTTGGTTAGTTATGTATCAGGCCTACATTTCATGGAAGAAATGTAACTACATGTGAGCAATATTAAAGTCTAATTTAGGTTTAATAATAACCTGTCCATCAGATTTTTCCATTGAGACAACCGGCCCTGTTTAACATTCTGTTCAGAAATTTCCACCCTGACAGCCAGTCCTGTTCATGACTAAAGTGACACTTAATGCTTAAGTATGATTATATTGACTTGCATAGTTGCGATACAGTCAAATATCCAGTATGTACATCATAAATCTCCTAAGCCAGGCATACACTGTGCAATTCTTGTCACAGGGTGTCCCTGTGATCAGAAGGTCATTGGTTCAAATCCCAGGACTGATAGTGGCACCACTGAGGTACCCTTGAGCAAGGCACCATCCCCACACGCTGCTCCCCAGGAGCCCCTCATTGGTGGCAGCCCCCTGCTTCACTTGGTGAAAGGGTTAAATGCAGAGAAAGAATTTCACATTGTGTGCTCACTGTGCTGTGCTGTGCTGTGGTGTGTTCACGTATGACTATAAGAGACCACTTTACTTTACATTTGCTCCTGCCATCATTTCTGGCTAATGTCTACGCCTGCTTTATGCTATTGCTGCATAAATATGCTCGGTTTTGTTGACATGCATGTGACTTGGGACACTGCCTGTGAAATGTGAACCTGTGGACAGTTCTGCCAATACACAGAATGTAATGATTTTTATTTTAGATAAAATAGAAAAAAGCATATTTTTTTGCCTACATGCTCACTAAAGGCTTAACAAGAGATCATTCAGTTCCAATTGTGGTGAAATGGATCAAGCAGGGATAAAGTTAGGCCATGAAATTGCCTTTCAATCAACAGCATATGAACTTTTCAGACAAATCTGTGGATTTTCTTGAAATGATTGCTGACAATAAATTTAGCCTTCTGCCATTTACTTCAGCTTCATTAGAAGCCATTCCTCAAGGGCATTGTGCTGTTTTGTGATTTTAAGATGGGCCTGGGTTCACTGTGTGGAGTCTCCATGAGTTTCTTCCAGGAGTTTCAGTTTCCTCCCTAAGTCCAAAGACATATACAGGGCGTCCTTGGGTTACGACAGTCTCGACATTCAATGTTTCGAGTTTACGACGCTCATTCTCACAAAAAACTTGTGTCGTACTTACAGACTACGTGGGCGAACTAGTTTGGTTATGCGTGGCGGAAGAATACGCAGTAATGCGGCGTATGAGTAATTCAGTTGGCATCCCTCAGTACAGTACAGTGTACAAGTACAGTACATTTATGTCCTTTTCCTTTTTCTGCAGGTTAATTGTGTTTTTATGTTGTAGATTATGATTTTACAGCTGTGTTAGGATAGGTAAGGCTAGGGTGCGTTTTGACATACACCAACATTTGGGTTACATCACTGTCGTAGGAACGGATCTGTGTCATAACCCGAGGATCCTGTGTATGTCAAATGAACTAGAGATGCTAAATTGCTCCTAGATGTGAGTGTGTGTGTGAGTGTGTTTGCTTTCTAATTGGCTGGTGGCCTGAATAGGGTGTTTCTCTGCCTTTTGCCCTTAGTATACTTTGATAGGCTCCAGCATCCCCCATGACCCTGGTTAGATGGCTCAGATAATGACTGGATGAATGAATGGTGTGCTTTTCAAAATAGCTCAATCACCTAGGTGCTCTGAGCTATGGCCTCAAATAGAGCACCTTCAGAAGGCTAAGTAGCTTCACTATTAAATTCTTGCAAATCTCCACCACCTACATGTGTGTTATACTTTTAGCAAGTAAGATGAAGCCTTGTCCTAACATCTTCAATAACAACTTAATAATGTATTGTTTAAATGGTATGAGAAGAGGAAAAATGTAAAATACCATTTATGTGATATCAATTAGCTTTACACATTCAAAGAGGAACCAACAGTATTTCAGTATTTGTCATTACCCAATAAAGCTCCACTGGGAGCATGTAAGAATATTTGTGTAAAAATACTTTCTCATTAATGAATAGCCTCTAATTCCCTCATGCAGCCCCACAGCTCCAAAAGCTTCTGAAGACATTCTTTTTTGGTCAAATTAAGCATAGTTTCTGGAAACACCCCCGCACGCATGGTAATTACAGTGACCATCACAAGCATATAAAACATTTACATGTAATTTGCTGAGGGCCCAAATGACCACAGGGTTCAAAGATATGAAATTAAAATCCCTCCACCCCCTACATGTAAAAGTTATAGGCCCAACCCCTTGAAATCACTTTTGCAAACTTTTTTTGTGGTACTGCAAAATAAAACCCCAATTATAAGTGTACATTAATTAGCAGTAAATAGCAATTAACTAAAAGCAGGTCAACCCATGTTAGTCATTCTTATTTCCATACAGTATGCAACAGTCTTTTGAAAGGGCCCATAACCTACAGTCTTCACTTTTTTTTTCCTTGAGGTCCAATTCTATGGATGATCATAGGTGTCATAGACATGGTAATAAGCATTTCAATTAAAAGAGTGATTAATTCAGAACCTAGATATTAATCTATCAGTGTTAAACACTCAAATAGGTGCATCATGTAAAACAGCACAATGATGGATAGACACAAATCTACTTGAAAAACAGAAAGTTTAAAAACAGAAATACATAACTGGAGTCCCAAACTGAATTGAGAATACAGATTTTAATCTTGCATGTACAAGGGTAATTTCTTTTTCTATTTTCATTTTCATTTTCCATTTGATTTTATTAGCTATTAGAGCTTCATCCTCTCTCTGAGCTTTTCCACTGGTAAACATAGGCTACTACTAATAATAATAATAATAACTATTATTATGATGATGATGATTATTATTATTATTATTCTAGCACCACTACTACTACTACTAATACGACTACTACTACTAATAAGCATAATACTAATTCTACTACTGCTACTATTATTATTACTACTAATAATAATACTTATACTAATACTACTACTACTACCACTACAACTACTACCACCACTACTACTACTACTACTACTACTACTAATAATAATAATAATAATATTAATACTGATACTAATACTAATACTAATACTACTGCTGCTACTACTGCTTTTACTACTACTACTAATGATAATAATAATAATAATAATACTGATACTAATACTACTACTAATACTACTACTACTATTGCTACCACTACTAATAATAATGATAATAATAATAGGCCACCACAAGCCACCAGAGCATCTTTAGTGCACTTTGACATTGAATTTACAACAGAACTGTACTGGAAAGATTGAACATCATTCTTCCAAAATGTAATCCTTCAACTGGTGTTTAAATGATGGTCATGTTGCTTGGAAATTTCCCATGGGTGTTTAACTAGGGTGAGATCTGATGACCGTGTACGTCATAACATATGATTTGCATCATTTTGAGTATAATGTTGTATTGATTTGTAATGACCTTTCCCTCTAAGGCAGTGGTCTTCAAACCGGCCATTAAATCCCCCTAGTCAGTCTCTGTTTTTGCTCTAGTCTTCATTACAATGCATACAAATGGAGCATTGTGGACCATCGGGGGGCCCAAAGGACTGACTTGACGACCACTGCTCTAAGAGGACAGATGGACCCAAACCTGGAAAAGGTCGCAGACAGCATAAAAGCCACTGAGCCCTCTCACTGTTGGGGTCAAGCGTTCAGGCTTGTACTGTTTTCTTGCGCTTGTCCACTTGTGGAGAATCTAATGAAGGATGACGCCTCTGCGCATCTCACTGTTTTCCACATCTCTGGTGATCAACGCCTGTGGTTTTTACACCACTGAACTCTCAAACATGCTTTTGTCTTTGTAATGATGGGTTCATGCACTGCAGGTCTACAATAATATCCCCCTCTACGTAGTGGTGCACTGATTGTACTTGCTCGCAGTCTGATCACGTCTTGCACTGACATTGTCAGTCACCTGAGGAACAGCTGCTCTTCTGTTTTTCTTTACATGTCACTCTAATGCCTGAGCATCGCTTTCACCGAATGTGCACTTTCAGCCACAATTTATGACACAATTAACCAATGTTGTTCACACAGATCTATTAAAAAAATCATTAATTGGACATTGTGATTGAAGCTCCTGCCATCTGTGCCCTAATAATGAACCCTCTTTCAAAATGACTTAGTCCTTTTTTGACATCTAGATCCAAAATAGAGGTCATCTGAACCTGAATATTTGGATGTTGATGACATCGTACAATACACCCGCCTGGAAGCATTTGCACTCGTTATATATCTTTCCTTATTTATTAAAGTTTTTCATTCATCACCTGTCTGTATTTGTTTCTGCTTGATTAAATACGAACAAACCATAGAGCAAATGAATCTTGTTATCTCCTAAAGGTGTACGTCCACTGCCCTGGACCTGGGTGCCAGGCTTCAGGATGTAATTGAGATGAATCACAAATGAATTGCGTCCTTCTTCATTTTATTGGAAAGTCCCAGGACTGATTTGCGGCGGCGTGGAATGCGATCAACTCAGGGTGCTCTGACAAATGCTGGACTGTGACAGAAAGTGCCCGGCACTGGAATGCTGTAAACATTAATCCCCGCAAGAGGTTCATCAGAAGTTCATACAGGCTGCTGTGGGAGTAAAAAATATACTCTGAGGCAGTAATGTGAGACTGAAACTCTCTTTTTTTAAGCATAAACAAAAGTGCCTATTTTTGGACCTGTTTCATGGATATGTTTTGCCTTTTTTTTTTTTCTTTGGTTCATCTGTAAGTGCTCAGAGCAACTTAAACATTCTCCTCACATGGCATCTGAGGTTAGCAAAGACAACTGCACAACAAAACTAGTTTGAAAGGAATGGAAATTTGACACGTTGAGCTTTGAAATGGAGCAGAAAGACGCATGAGTAATTGCAATGAGTGCCTTGCCTCAGAAACCCCAAACTATTGCATTAAAATCCACCCCGCGCCCTCGCCGCATGAAAAATAGGAGACATTACTGCACGCTCACAGGCTAGATCCAGTGAATGATGAGCGGAAGGCCAGCTAGGAGCAAAGCAGCGACCGCTTCAACAGCCTAGTCTCCGAGCGAAATGCGTAAATAATACAAATGTGTAAATAGTGCGAAACCACAGAAACACTAACTCTGCATCGCTAAAGACTTTAAAGATTCAGCCCCAAAAAAGCACTCCTTTCTGTTTTAAAGTGCATGCGTGTTGTTAAAAGGCTTCTCTCAACACCTTTGTTCCTAGGGGTACTTCCAAAATATTGATGTGTGGGTTGGACAGCAGAACTATGGGTGGCCTGGAGCCCTCCAGTCAGTGTGCTTACATGCAAAGCTGAAAAAGGTAAAATGAACAATATTGACAGTTTTAGGGGGGAAACTACAAAAGTGCTTTTCTGGGGTTTTTTTGCTGAGCATATAGAAGAGCTCCAGGAAGAACTAAAAGAACCGTAGCATTCCTTTCTAAATTAAGTAAACTAGGCTGATACTTGTACAAAACTCATTGGGGCGTTATTATTATTATTATTATTATTATTATTATTATTATTATTATTCAAAAAAGACAGTATCTGATTGGTATCAGTACAAGCAGATACTTGAGATATCAGTGGTATCATGCCACCCCCTACCCCTAATATGAAACCAACTTCTGAATACATTTGTTTATAGAATATGTCAGTCCAAAGAGTATGTATCTATTCATATGTACTATATATATATGATAATATACTATGTATACTATGTACTAAACATACTGTGATGAGCCAGCAAGTCACACTGGCTCCCATGAGCCTTTGCAGACCAGAGTGGCCGGTTGGCCTATTTTGTGTGTTTTAGGGACATTTGCAGGGCGTTATGTGTGTTTGTGTTTGCTCTTTGATATGTTTGAGCCCTTCTCGTCAGTCACCCTCCTCTGGTGTGTTGACAGCGGGAGTGGGGTGACAGGCGAGACGACAACCCAGAGTTGGAGTTGGGTGTTGTGTTGGGCTACGCCAGTGGGGGGGGTGCAGTGCACCTGACAAAGCCTGTAATTCGAGGCTGTAAAACTGAAAAATAAAGACTCTGCTTGAAGATCAGCGTTTCTTCGTCTGCTCTCTCTCACGCTCTCCACAACACTATATATATATACACTATATATTATGTACTGTATACTGTAACAATGGTCAGACTTCATCCATGGAATATTAAACCTATGGCTATTAACATCATTTTATTTGGTTTTTGGATGGTCAAAACCAGTTTAAATGATGTAGTTGCAGATAAACTCTTTGGAGTTGTGGTTGTCAAACCACTACCCAGATGGTCCACATTATTGCTACAACCCATCTTGCAATCAAGGGAATAAATCAAAAATATAAACATTCATGGAACCTTTAGGGAATCATTTTGGAAGCAAGTTGTCTGAAAGTGAAGAACCTTTCTAAAATTTAAGGAACCACATACATTATCAGTTTGCAGATTCTGCTTGGCTCTGATGTACATGTAATAAATGGTATTCTTCATTAACAGTGATTATGTCGGCTAAATATTGCAGCACACAACATTGATGAGCTTGAAAATGAACCTTCCTACATGCACAAACATTAGCTACAGTAAATGATTATATCCCCACTTATGTAATATTTGGTAAATCATGTCAAAGGAACTTTGCAGTAATTTGAAGTACACATGAAGAGCTCTTTTCCAAAACACGATAAATGCCAAAAAAAAAAAGAGTTTGTCATGCCATTTTGCTGTGCTCCATCAACATTTCATGCCAAATTGCTGTATTTCTTTGTTTAAGATGTACTGCAAGATCTATCCAAACCGCAATAAGCACTGTACCTATTTTTTTTGTCAAAATGTGATATGTACTCTCAACCAATCAGAATTCGGTGAGTGTGCGACTTAATCGAGCTTGGCGGCGCTCTGAGGCGACAGAGTTTTGTTGCGATCTTGTTATGTGTCCTCTTCAAAATGAGTGCTTTAAACCCTTTTGATGGCATCGATGAGCCAGTGAGACCTACAGCTGGGAGTAGAAAACGTCGACTGGACAAAGAAAGCCACAAAAAACAACAAAAATAAGGTTCGTCACTCAGGTGGTGCATTACTACCTACTGCGGGATGTCAACACAAGGCTGCTGCCACCGGTTTCTGTCAAGCAAAGAAGCTGTAACCGGACGACCTGATAATGAACTTTAACAGGTTTTATGAAAGACCAAACAAGGTTGAGCAGGACCGGACCTTACTTTATCTCTTGGACATAATGCAAGTAAAAAGGCAGCGTCCGAAACTCCAGGACGTAAATAAGCGAAAAGACAGGAACGTGTCTGTCAAGTACAGTCTCTTGTGCATCCGTCACCCTGAGAAGGTGCCCGTTTGCAAGGAGACCTTCGTTAAAGTGTTTGGTTTTCGTTTCAGAATTTGCTAGTTTAATACCTTTGTTTTCGTTTCTCCCTTGCGACAAAGATAAACAAGCATGCTAACGTCACATGGAAGGTACTGATAATACTAGTCTTCATTGCTAGTTGCCCAACACTGGTGTGTATATGTGTATGTGTGTGTAAGTGAGTGAGTGTGTGTGTGTGTGTGTGTGTGTGAGAGGGAGAGAGAGAGTTTGTGTGTGAGAGAGGGAGAGAGAGAGAGTGTGTGCTTGTGTGTGTGTGTGTGTATGTGTGTGTTTGTGTGTTTGCGAGAGAGAGAGAGAGAGGGTGTGTGTGTGTGTGCGAGAGCGCGAGTGTGTGTGTGTGTGT
>JBBPCX010000001.1:7068783-7086902 GCA_037974365.1 Hydrocynus forskahlii | reverse complement strand
TGCGGTTTTTAATTGTATATTTCTAGATGAGGCCTGGCCACAAGGACAATACTTTGTTAGTGCTCTTCCTGATAAACAGTTGGCATGTTGACTGCAGGAATGTCTAACAGAGCTGTTGCCCGTGAAATGAATGTTAATTTCTCTACCATAAGCCGTCTCCAAAGGCGTTTCAGAGAACCACCTCACAACCGGCCTCACAACCACAGACCACATGTAACCACACCAGCCCAGGACCGCCACATCCAGCATGTTCACCTCCATGATCATCTCAGACCAGCCACCCGGACGCTGCAGCAGTAATCGGTTTGTGTAACCAAAGAATTTCTGCAAAAACTGTCAGAACCGTCTCAGGGAAGCTCATCCGCATGCTGATGGCATTTTGAATGCACAGAGATACGATGACGAGATCCTGAGGCCCATTGTTGTGCGATCCATCCACGACTGGTTTTCTGACCGGTTTTCACGACCATCCACGACTGGTTTTAACAGTCCAGATATTCAGTGTCGATGAAATTATTTTAGCTGATTTGACTGTAATTTTAGAGGAGAGGATATCATGTAAGTACGAGAGAGAAAAAGAAGAGAGAAAATCTGAGACCACTAAGATGTATAGCAGTGGCCACTCTGGCTCCCAATAGCAATGTGTAGTTTACATTAAATGTACCTTCTATTCCATCACAGTCAAATACAAAATTGGTTTACAACCAATGTACTTTGCTAGGACTGGGAATTCTAGAATTCTACACCAGCAAGTCCTAGATGCCTGCACAGCAGTGGACTTTGCTACCATCTCTGACCCCTACTAGAAATGACACATGGTGTGAGAGACCACACAAACGTGGCAAACGCTAGGCTAAAGGCTAACCCTTACAGACATGCACTTCCATCTGTTCTGCTGTCCAGCATCCACTCACTGGAAAGCAAAATGGACTCTCTGAGACTGGCTTTAATTGCTCCATGCAGGATGAGAAACTATTAGGCTCTCATCTTCGGTTAGACATGGCTAAATTCCACTGTTTCCAGTAGCGCCATTCATATGGATGAGCTTGTCAGACAGGAGCCAAGCTCTCGGTGGAAGATGTATGTATTTACTCTCACAACAAGCGGTGCACTAACACTGATATCGTTTCAAGCCACTGTTTCTAATGCTTAAATGCCGACCATTCCACTTGCCAAGAGAATTCACAACCATTAGCATCACAGCTGCATAGATTCCCTACAGTTCAAGCACAAAAGATGCAGTATCCACATTACATCAGTCTGTCAGCGCGAAGCAAAATACTTATTTCATCACTGGAGACTTTAATCAGACAGTCCAACCACATTTTTGCCAACATGTGGATTTTGCAACACGGGAAGAAAACCCACTAGACTGAGTTTGCACACATTAAACAGGCATTCAAGGCAGGCCCCAACTCCACCTTAGAAATTCAGACCATCTCTGTTTTGCTTATTCCAGAAGCAGAAGCAGGTCATCTGTGAAGCAAATAAGGACCTGGCACTGTTTTAAATATGCAGACTGGAATGTTTCACAGAAGCTACTACTGTAAACCAACAAAGCTAGGAGAGTCTGACATGATTCATATTCAGTTCTGTGGAAGATGTGACCGTCATCAAGAACATCGCCACACGAAAACCATCCCCCTGCACTTTGTAAGAAAACTTGGCCTCCTTGGCTTCACAGCCCTGGATAACTGGATATTGGACTTCCTCATTGACAGACCACAGGTGCAAATTTGAAAAAGTACATTTTACCCCTTAATCTGTGCACTTTTTCCCCTGATTTTCCTTCATTTTTCCTGTATGGGAAATTAAGGTCATTTTAAGGGGTAAAATTAAGGCATTTGGTTTCGTAGTGTCAGCAATGCCTCGGCCTAAAGAGAGAAAGTGAACCAACTTGTTGTCCGGTGTGACAGCAACAACCTGTCACTGAATGCCAACAAGATAAAAGAGTTCACTGTTGACTTCAGGAGCAAGCACATGTCACATGTTTCACCCATAATCCATAGCAATGCGGTGGAGTGTGTGAGAAGTCCCTGGGGTTGCACACAGATGACCTGATATATACCACCTCCCTGGTCAAGAGGGCACAGCAGCACCTTCATTTTCTGCGATGGATGAGGGGAACAAACCCTTCCCCTCTCCTGTTGTCAACTTTCTTTAGAGGCACTATTACTATGCAATACAATGTACTTCATCCTTCCTTATTTTACCTCTGAAAAAAACACCAACCCCCTTCATTTGAATTAAGTGGCCGTAATTTGTGAAACTTAATTTTACCTTAAAATTAGATTTAAGGCATGAGTGTGAAACCCCTTAATATTAAATTTAAGACGTTGATTCAGGAGGTTATATTATCTACGGGGAATTTTTGAAAAAGTGAGGGGAAAATTCAGTAGTTTTACCCCTTAATCAGCACTTTTTCCCTTGATTGTCCTTCATTTCCTGTATAGGGGAAACTACGGTCATTTTAAGGGGTAAAATTAAGGCGTTTGGTTTCGTAGTTTATAGAGAGCATCTTGAGCAGCAGCCTCTCAGTCTGGCATGGTAGCTGCACCATCTCAGACCAGAAGTCCCTCCAGACAGTGGTGATATATGAGCTCTACACTTTTCAAGCTGCCTTACTAGAACCACCAATATAGTCAGAGACCCCATCCACCCTGCCCATGTATATCCATATCTATGTCTGTGCTGTCTATGTGTTTACCTGTTGTTGTCCTACGTACAATAGCCTTTTACGTTTATGTTTGGAGAAACACAATTTTGTTCAGCTGTACACTCCTTGTTGTATAGTCTGAATGACAAAATATGAAGACAAGTCATTTCAAAATAAAAATGAAGATAGATGGCTTTCTTTTAACAGCGATGATATATTGGTAGAGGAACCTAGGAAAGGAGTCCTGCGTAAGCGATCTTGTTGGTATAGCAACGGTGCTCTGGCTGAACAGGGAATCTGATCCTCTGGGCTGTAATATAACGTTACATCACAATAAATGAGCATTATTTGGAATCAAAGAAGCAAGGGAGAAATCTTGGCACAGTTGCTACTTTGTCTGAAGCAATGCATCTAGAGACGTACTACCTCAGGGACTGTTGCCTTACTAGGGCCCAGACTTAGTAAATAATGCAACAAAAATAAATCATCATGATGTTTCCTGTTACCAAACATGTGTAGCTGTCAACTTTGATCAATAGGGATGTGGGGAAGGAGTACTACACCAACACAGCCTCTTTCATGTTTATGGATTTCACACTAACCTCCAGCCTTAGCAAACTCTGTGATTAGATGGGAAAAAATAAACACACACACACACTCACACACACACACACACACACACACACACACACACACACACCAGAGCCTTTTACTAGCCGATTACAACATTTGCATGCTGACACTTCGGCACTGTTATTTTGCATTACATCTAGAAAATAGACCCTGTGGTGTTGGCCAACATACAATTTGATATGATGGCAGGTTATGTGGCCTCTAACAGCTCTAAAATCAATCTGAAATTACATAGCCGAATTTGTTTATATGTGTTTTGCCCATCTGAACTGTAGTTTTCAAGCTTTCATTTCATTCGTATGTCATAATGAGGTTGAAATCCCTGCTGGAGGAACCACAATCACACAAACAGCTATCCTTACTTCAAACCCAGGAAAGAATGTGTTCAATTATTAGCTGATTAGTTGGATCAGGTGTCTTGGGAAAAGGATGTAATGTACAAAGCAGGGGACTCCAAGACCAGGGTTGGGAACATATGCCTTAAAAAACTGCTTTTGTAAATAAGAGACACAAAGGAACCTCCACATCATGAAAGGTTTTCGGAAGAACATCTGAATTAGTAAAGACCCCTTACCTCTAAAAGTTTTTTGCTTTTTGAATACCATTTTTGCTTAAAATAAACAATTACATCTCATTTTCAAGATATTTTTAAGATGTATTTTTTTGCAGTTCGCACCCACACCATTGTTTGTTATGGACAATTATGTTTTCATAGGTGATTTCATGAATTAAAAATAGTTATCTCAATTCAAGGGGCCCCACTGTGAGGCAGTGGGTAGCACTGTTGCCTCACACCTCCAGGGTTGGGGGTTTGAATCCGGGTCCTGGTCTTGTGTGTGAGGTTTGTATGTCCTCCTCGTGTTGGCGTGGGCTTCCACTGGGGTCTCCAGTTTCTCCCACAGTCCAAAGACATGCGGTCAGGTGAATTGGGGATTCACGGACAGCATGTCTGGCGCCCCGCCCAGGGTGAGTCCCTGCCTTGCACCAGTAGACCCCAGGATAGGATGAAGTGGTTACAAAGAATGAATGAATCTACATTAGAGGGGAAAAAAAATATTGGTAAGAAGGAATATTTTTGCTTATTTGAGTTGAATTCTGGTAAATGTAATTTTTTTGCAGTGCCAAAGCATCACAAAGAAGCTGAAAAAAGTAGGAGCATTATAGTAAGGATGGAGTGTTTCAGTAAATAGAGCCGCAATGCACCCTCTGTGTAGGGCCAAGATCTCTCCACCTGCTGAGCCTCGGATACTCTGGGCTGTCTGGAGGAATTGAGATTATGTTGTGCATTCGTACTAGTTTCAGATGCCAAAGGGAAGAAAGCCATGTGGCAACTGGCATTATTTATTTTTCAGTGCTATAAGGGGGGGGGGGTGTGATAGGAAAAAAAATATATCCTCTCTTACAGGGCTGTGTCAACCCTGATCAAAGACCTGCTGCATTGCTCCAGTGAAGAGAACACGTCTGGTTTTTTTTTCAAAAGAGTCCTCAGCTTGGAGAGAGGCGTGGTTCCTACGCAATGCGCATGTTTTCTCACCATCAAGAATTCTCTCTGTTATTGTTAAAGAACGTGAACTCTCTCTCTTCCTCTCCGTCCGTATACCTCTCTCATCAACTCTCCCCTGCATAGCGCACTTTCAAAAATCTTCCATCAACTCGCTTGAACTTTTTTGACTGACTCACGGTGTAGTGCAGCTTGATCCTAATATCAGTTTTTAAATCAGTGTAAATGCTCTTCTCTGGCTGCACTATTAAGCAGCAACCAGCACACACTTCAGTACTGATCCAGTACTCTCTTATGTCTGAGATCAGAAACGTTCCCGGAGTTCCCACTGGGCCTCTGTGGTGCTGCTGTTTTGAAGTGGAAAGAAGCCTGTGATGGTTATTCCAGCAGAGCCTGATGCTGAGATAACATGATCATCATTTTTCCTCTCTAGCACTGTCTAAAGCCAAAGAGAGTTGTTTACCATTGATCTCGCCGTATGTTTATCATTGATATTTCTGCATGCTGGTGTTCAAGTTAGCCAGAAGGTCTCTCAGGCCACGCATTCCCTGTGTGAAGCAGCATCTCGTGAGTTCCAGTTAAATAAAAATGTGAAGTTTCGACCTTGCTGGAACAAAATCATGTATCTCCAAGAGTGGAAACTTTAGAAGAGAAGGAAAACACACCGCCTTAACCTCAGCATAAGTTAATGTAAGGAGATTTGAGACTACTACAAACAGTGGAGATCTGACACGGTGGAGGAGCCCAGAAATATTCCAAAATAAACTGAAATACAGAGTCATTTTGGAGTATTCCTAGGTTCTTCCACTGTTTCAAAGTTGGATAAAACTTGACAAGAACAGCTTTGGTAAGTCATTGTCTCAGTTTTAGAGCGCAATGGTTATTTCAAGTTTGCAATAAATAGTCGTGCACTTTCATTAAAGAGCCTATTTCCCACATGTTCTACAAAAAATAATTTCTTATGGTCTGCACATTGGGTAGCGCTGTGCCTCACACCTCCAAGGTTGGTGGTTTGAGTTTGTGTGTTCTCCTCATGGTGGCATGTGCTTCTTCCGGGGTCTCCGGTTTCTCCCACTGGGGATTCTAAATTGACTGTAGGTGTGAGTGTGTGTGTCCTGCGGTGGGCTGGCGCCCCACCCTGGGTGAGTCCCTGCCTCACGCCCACTGACTCCGGGATAGGTTCCGGGTACCGCCGACTCTAGTAAGGATTAAGTGGTTACAGAAAAGGAGTGTGTGAAAATATTTCATTAAAAAAAATATATATATATATATATTTGTAACATTTGTCTGGTCTTATTAACCAGCAACAATCATTATTTTCCGATCTCCCTTTATCCCTAACAGGCTAGTCTTGTACCTGTGTCTTTAAGTTTGAGAGATGTAAATTATCTCTGTTTTTATTGACTACTCTGTACAGAGCTTAATTCAAAAAGCTGTCAGGGATCAAACATTCCTCAGCATGAATGAGCTGGGCCAAAAATGTATTGGCAGAATAGGTATAGATGTGTAAATGAGCTTGTTTTTGTGACATTATTAAAGCTATATCCATGATATAGGCCCTTTAATAAAGGGATTTTAGGTAGTTGGTCTCTTAAGTATTATTGTAGTATTTTTACTTTTGTCACATTTGTTTACTATTGTCACATCAAAGTGGGGACATTTCAAGAGAAGAATATGGTTCAACTTTAATAATATAGGATAAGATAAACCTTTATTCATCCCACAAGTAGGAAATTTGCATTGTATGTGAATAAGACCATTTTTATTGGTTTATTTATCATTGTCACATGCAGCAACTACCATTTACTAATGATGTAAGGGCATAATTGAATATAGAGGTTTTTCCATGACACTAGTGTACTCTTGCACTTACTGAAAAGTTTCCAAACACACACAAATGCGCTATTTAAAATGCAGTACCCTTCAAACATTATTAACCATCTGTACATTCCACCTCATTTCATCCACAGCAAACAGTAATCAAGTAAAAATTTTATGAATTATTTCAGTTCAATAACTTATTATTACAGCAGAAGCTGACAAAGAAAATATGTTTTATCAAGGAATTATTTTTCAAAACACAAAATTGACTGTGACTGGGTAGCATGTGATATCAATTATAGATTACTTGTTAAATATTAATGGGTACAAAATTTCTGCCACAGATTCATAGACTGTGTGAATACAGTAAGATGAGGCTAACCTTGAAATGAATTTCTGTCAAAAGCTGACAAGCTCAGTCCTAAAGGATGAATTAATTCCAATAAAAGTCTCACAATGGAGCATCCATAAAACACTGGTTTAAAAACAGAATCTAGCATTTAATGGTGGCTATTGTATTTAGCCATTATTGTTAACTGAAGTTTCAATGGGATGCAAAATGCAATAAAACTTCTCCAAGCAGATGCCACACTTATTTTTTTTAATCACAGTAGTAAAACTGTATTAATGAAAGCTGTTATAAATGTTCAATATGTAATGCTTTTCAGATTTGCTATTGGTCAGTTTGTTCCATTTGGACTTTTTGACAACACTGATTACTATGACTTAACCAAAATAAAATTGCTTTGTGGCCAGTAAGATACCACATTTAGCTGAATGATCTATTCATAATTTAATAACTATTTTAACATTTTATACTTTAGTAGTTTTAGTTAGACTGTACTTTAGTAACAGATATGACGTTCTCCCACTTATCAAACTCAAATGAACAGAAACACAGAGTGTTAGCACTGGAGGTGGAGCTACCTAGAATAATTTTTGTGTTATAACACATTCATTCATTAATTTTCTGTAACAACTTAATCCTTACTAGGGTGCAAGAGGGGCACACACACACGCACACACACACCAATCACTCACACACTCAGAATTATGGTTAGTTTAGAATCCCCAATTCACCTGATACGCATGTCTTTGGACTGTGGGAGAAACCGAAGACCCCAGAGGAAACCCACACCACCACGAGGAGAACATGCGAACTCAACACACAAGGCCAGGACCTGGATTTGAACTCCCAACCCTGGAGGTCTGAGCTAACAGTGCTGACCACTGCACCACCATGGGGGTTGTAACACATTAAAATGCTTTTTTGTAATATAAAGGGAACTCACACAAAAAAAAATTTGAATTGCATTCATATTATACACAATTGTTTGTGTCATAATGTGTCATGTTTAATGCAAGTTTTTTCACTGTGTTTTGTGCTGAACTCCAGCAGTTCAGCCTGTGCTGCGGTCACGCAGTTAAACAGGGACTGACTCACATTTCACAGTCATTTAATGGCTTAGTCCCATCTGTGTTTGTGAGTGAATTTTTTTTGAGTGAAATTACAATAATCAAAATGGGATTATGAGTGTTTTATCATATTTTTGGACTCTGAAATGGCAACAAAACACACTAACATCATACCCCTTGGCAGCTGGTGATGTTGCTTCGGTTTCATTGAAATCTGCATTCGCCTGAGAAACACAAAATGGAGACAGTAATTTTAGAAGTATCTAAGCACAAGCCTTTGAACGTTTCCTCTAAGCTATTAATGAAGACCCCACTGATTATAAATAAAGATGAAATACTGTGTGGTGTACAGTCGGTCAGGAATGTATTATCCCACTTCTGTGAATTTACTCAGAAGTTAGTGGCTAACCACTCCTGCACACAAGTCTCTCCACTGCCACCAAACAGACACCACTATTTATACCTTTTAGTACAGATCAGTGTGTTGCAATATGCTGTGGTGACTACAGAATTATCTTGTTTTGTCATGCTTTTACTGGTTATAACAGAAGAGTTAGTCAGCTTGCTAGCTGCTATTAGCTCTTTGGCTGAGTCTAAGTGTAAATTGTCCATTTGCCAAGTGTCCATTTGTGAGCTACTACCACCCTGTGTGAAAAGCTTATTGTGTGCTTTGTATCATCTGGCTCACCTGATTCAACTCATTATCTAGTTAACATGTAGTGGCCCTATCATTGATACACTGGCAGTTTAATCCATACACACTACAGAGTCTAAGAGAGCACAGTTGGCCTCACTCTCCCTGGGTGGGCAAGATGGCCGCTCCTCCTGCCTTGTCTCATATCACACACTTCATTCAGCTCTCCCCATCATCACTCAGTTTGAACCCTGTTGGTCCTGTCACCTGCTAGTTAATGTAGCAGAATTAGCAGTTAGCATCATATGAATGGTGGAATCCTAGCTTGCGGGTGGGACTGGATATGACTAAATTGGAAAAATAAACAAGCTCTTCATAAGTACTAGGATTTGTTGCTGCTGGTCTAAGCTTTTGCCTCTCTCTTCTAAGACTATCCTAGTTCCATCGAAGTCAAGGATACAGAGATTGCGGGTTGTCAGTATCGACCAGTATATGAATAGCAGGCTCTACTGAGTTCTAGATCAGTACATTCAGTAGATGACTCGGTTACTAGTATAACATAGTGTCAGCCATGGCTTTAAGCTCAATAATTTTAGGCTTATGTATGTATGTATTGCTTTTGTATGTATGCATTTTCATTTACAGTGCAATTACATTTTTGACATTATGCCAGGTGTTTCATCGCAAGCAACTTTAAGAATGGTACTCTTTTGGGATATCCTTATTTTGCAACCAGATATTAGGTTTATTAGGTGCAAGGGAGTTACATGGCTTTATGAACTCTACAGGATTGCAGTTACACTGTTGCTCTGCTCTTACACTGAGCGTGCACTCCATCACTGAGGAACCCCAGGCACACTGCGCTCCAGCCGGAGCATTTGTCATTGCATTCTCTGCTTGGAGACACAACTGCTGCTGGCTTCAAGCTGGAACACAGAAGTCTCAAAGCCTATCCACTTAACTAGCAAGTCATAGCAGCACAAACATTCTCCCTGAGGACAGCGCTGTGATGAATGAGGGGATAATAAGTTATTATTTGGTGCAGCATGCACATGACAAATGCCTTACTGCCTTAAATACAAAAAAAAAATCATAAACAGTAAAATGTTACTTGACTTATTCTATATTATATATATATATATATATATATATATTTGCACACTACAGGTTTTTACTACTTATCCATTTATTTCATAAACTTCGGTTTTATTCTTGTTAAGCACTGGAAAGACCACAGCAATTAACTTTTACATCAGCATCTCTATGAGTATGACAACCGTTCCATGACAGCTTCATTTCTTTTAAAGTTGTGCTTTTTTAATTTGGAAATTAGGAGTAGTAGTGTCAGCAGTTCTTAAAAAACTACGGCAAAGCGGTTCAGTTCAGTACTTGCACCTATAAAAGATAAAACCTGAGAAACTGAACATTTTGGCAGTGGTCTCTTATTTCTTTCGGAGCTGTAAAAAAAAATATATATATATATATATATATACATATATATAATTTAAAACAAGTTTCCTTTATGACATTGAAAGAATATGTAACAGTGCATGTCTGACATCCTATTTACTAAATGTGTGGTGATGCAGAGTCAAATTCTACACTGTGCCTTCACTTTTAATGCACTATGTAACATTTATCTGGTGATCCACATTTTAAGTACAATAATAATTATATGAAGCAGCTATTCGTAGGTCAGTAGTGATGAATAAATGATGACATTTTCTGACTAACAGAAGCACTCAAATGGTGAACAGTTTTTTTAGGAAAGTGTAATATATGTATTGAGCATGTTTAATTTATCTTTCAGACATGGTTAGTTATTATCATTGTATCTGTCATAAAGGAACGCCACACTTCAATTCACTATTTCATCAGAGAAGCCATAGACCCCATAAACACCTGTCATCCTCTCCATCTTAAGTATCAGGAGTTTATCCAGATCGCTATTATCCTCATGCAAATATAAGTGTAAGATATATATATGAAATTAATTTATTATAGTTTCTTAATTTATTTTACTTAATTTATTTTAGTTTCTAAATTAGTTTCTTTTTCTAATTCAGAGTTCTAAAGAAATTCTTGAGAAATGTCGAGTCAGAACTCTTCACAGCAGTAATAACTGAATGACTAGCTTCTGTAACCTTCACAGAAAGCTATTTCACAAAATGGTTACAAATATGTTGATGGATGCTTAGCACATTGATATGAGAGCAGCTTTTGACCTAAACTGTATATTTTTTCACCTTTCACATAATACATATAAAAACCCTGTGTAGACCTGTGTAGATTCACTGGTTGGAGGTAAAAAGGTTTTATTTGTATTGTAGACATGGCAGCCTTTAATGCCTTTCACCGCCACTGTAAAGAAAAAAAAAATGCAGGTTGTAATCAGTCGGTTTCTCAACAATGAGATATTTCACAAAACACATTAAACAACTTGATTTTCATCAGAATAATGAGAGATTTAAAATGGATCACTCTGACCTCTTCAGGAGGAGGTCTGAAACCAGGGTTAAAAATCTAATTGACCTTAGAATGTACATACTTTGCAAACTATCCAAGTGAACTGAGCAAAATCCTGCAATCTGAGAGCTGCACCAGAAGATAACAAAACACACCAATCTCATCCCCCTTGGCTTCTGTTGCTCTGTTGGGCAAGCTTTCTAGCATAACATCTCTGTTTTCGGTGCCAGATCTAATGTGTTAACAGGAAACACTCTACTAGGCAGACTTTGAATGCTAATTTGGATACTATGAATTTGAATTAACAGCCAGTGCAGTCATGCTGTTTTCCTCCGATCCTCCACCTTTCCTCTTTAATGGGTTAGAAAGATGCATGAAATTATTTTGGGTATATGATGTACACATTCTTCTTGCGCAGCACTGCAGTGTATATATATATGTATGTACAATTTGCGGCAGTGTGTGTGTGCGTAAAATGCTCAGGTTGCTTTTCTTTTATGAACTGTTGCAGTGTGAGCTGTGTAAAAAATAAGAAATGCCTCCATATGTGTTGTGAGAGCAGCTTTTCTATGTGCTGTATTCCAGCAGCTTCACTCCTGATTCAGTTTCTGATGGAGGAAACAGAGTCACACATGCACACACACTGCTCTTAACATCACTGTTTTAATTGTTGCAGTTGTAACATACAATTAAACTACAGTTGTGTAGTTTAACATTTCCGAGGTATGATAAATTATTTATATGTATTATTTACATTTTTTCTCCGTACATTTTTGTTCAGAATTTTAAATCAAGTGTGGTCAATAGTGTATAAAACAATAATGACATGCACATTTTACATAGACACATGCCCATAAATTACAAAAGCAATCACCAGAAAAAAATGATGCAAACTTTTATTTTTTTCCGTTGCCTTTCCACATATATATATATGTGTGTGTGTATATATATATATATATATGCACACACACACACAAGTGCCTGACCGTTGGTAGTAAAATGCTTAAAATCTATTATGTGAGGTGTGGGCGTGGTACATGGGACATGCAGGAGACATGCAGGAGTCAAGGATCTGATTTTATTGTGGGAAAACAGGGAAACTGGTGTAGATCACTGGCTCGTGCAGCAAGGGGAATCGAGACAGGGAACAGACGGGCAACAGCATTTAAAAAAAACAGACAGGATTCGGATCAGAGAGGCTAAGGCCCATACAGTAAAATACAAGGTTCAGACAGGCTAAGGCCCTCACTCTGACATACACAGGGTGAACATGGGCTACACAAACCGGCCACCCAAGGGACCAAGAGCTCACCAACTACATGTAGTGCAAATCTCTTCAGAATACAATCCAGACACAATGTAGCACAAACTGACCATGAGTAAATAGGTCTTAAGTTCCACGTTGTATTAAATTCAACACAATGTAATTGGTCCCTGTACAACTCTAATGGTAATGTAATGATTTATACTGCTTATAAGGAGAAAAAATAAGCAAAAAAGTAGTCGGCACAACCACCAGGTAACTGGCATCCATGCTTAGCCTGCTTTGGAAGAACTCCGCATGATCTTCACTGGTATTTACAGGCAAGATAAACAGATTTACATGCCTCATGGTCCCCTGAACACGCTGCTTTCTCACTTTTGTGTTCAGATGGTGGAGCTATCAGAGCTCATTAGCAATCACCCGGTCCCTGACAGCAGGCCCTGAATTTTTTATTTCTCCTCCTTTCCTTGATGCTTGCATCTTCTACACCCCACACGATTCTGCTGAAGTTTATTCTTGATTATTTCTTGGATTCGGCCTTTTCATCTAAAGTACATGATAACAACCGACAGATAGTTATGCGTTTAAAAATATGTTATATAACGAGTAATATGACATTTTTAATCTGAGCAGTTTATTGGGCTGTTTATCATCTTGGTTCATTCATTATGAAGGCTTAATTGCAAAAGCCTAGAAGCTGAAATCTACATCAGTGGGTTTCAAACCCAGCCTTGTGGTTCCCACGGTTCCAGCTCAGCTTGTGAAGGGTTTGATAATTGCTGAATGAATCAAACCTCCTCTGCTAGAGTGGGAAAACTCAGAAAGGAGCCACACTGAAACGGTCTGAGTTTGTTAAAGTTATTGTTGTGCACAGAATATTATTTTATTACATGTAAACAGTATTAGTATTAGGATTTGGTTAGGTTTAGATTTTGGGTTGAGATTAGAGTTAGAGCCAGGCATGGGTGAAGGTAATATATATCACCACGAGCCACCACAGCCATGCCCCTCTGCCCGTCCCATCACACCCTCCCCGACGCTTCGAGCCACCACAGCTACGTCCCCCAGGCTAGCGCGATCGACCAATGTTACTGTAATTTAAAAACATGTAATAATAATAACAGCTACTGGGGTTTTAAAAATGGTGTTACATGCAAATTCACATAAAGAACAAAAATGCCTAGATTTATTTCATTAAAGGTCTTAGAAACAAACGGAAAAACTTAAGATAACTTTCAGGATAGTCTCTGCCCACAAGTGGGTAGGGAAAACCTGCAGAGGATCTGGAGGAACAAATGGTGAGCGTGTAGGAGAACAAACAAACAGAGTGTTTTACACTGTTTATATTTGTTGGAATCAGATTGTACTGATACACTCTGAGTTCTAAGGGTTAAGTATGTACAGAGTATTTAGACCAGTGGTCATCCTCTTGTTTATTGTTTATTAAGTAAGGGTATTACAAAAAATGTTTCCATTGTCATTTTCACTCATCATGCCAAAATTATACCTAACAAGACAGGATGGGGGACCTTCAGTGTGAAGTCAGAGAATGTTAATGGGGCAGCAAAAAGGTTTCAATCAATCTTTGTTATATTAGTGTGTAAACAGTCAAAAATATATTCCCTGCAAAAATTACTGAAAACAATCGAATGTTTTATTAACTAGTAATTGTCAAAATTAATTATGAGAAGGGTTATATGGCCACGTGGTAACTACTGGAACCCAGTCACTCTCCCAGCCCTTGGAAATGACTTCTAACACAGACATCACTGCATTCAGTTAATATAATTTTGTGGAAGACGATGGGAAAAAGGTTTTTCGCACACACACACACACACACACATTTCTTATAAGGACACATTTCTTATATCTCTTTGCGCACACTTCTCTTTAAAACACATTTCTTACATCTCTTTGCACACACTTCTCTTTATAGAACCATGTGCTGAAAGATTTCTTAGGGAACAAAAGTGGCTATTCTGCACCATCACTCCAGGGCACCTTTATTGTTAAGAGTATAATGGGTCCTGGAGAAGCTGTTCACTGGCCGGTGTCTTTGCATCATCATATTCGCATTAGTGGAGAGTAGATAACTAGATTTAAGATGGAGACGATGGGTTCGGTCAGGACTATGATAGGCTTGATTTTACATGCTCTTTGCCTTTCCTTATTCTGTGCCTCATTTACCTCTCCCTACGCCTCGCTCCTTATGTATTCCTTTTTCCCTCTCCAGCTCTCCTCTTCGTCTTCTCTATTTTCTAAAATCTCAATTTGCTTAACCCTAACCACAGCTGAAGGACAGAGAGGGAGAAGGGGGTGGACAGAAAAAGAGGGAGAATGAGAGAATAAAGTGGTAGAGACAGAGAAAGAGAGAATGAGAGCTAGAGAGAGATAGCATGAAAGAAAGGGAGAGGGGTAGAGAGAGAGAGAGAATGAGAGAGAAAGAGATAGAGACAGAAAAAAGAAAGAATGAAAGAGGGAAGACTGAGAAAGAGTCAACAAGAGAGAGAAAGAGGTAGAGAGAGAACGAGAGAGCGATAGACAGAAAGAAATAGAGAGAGAGGGAGAATGAGAGAGCGAATGAGAGAGAGAAACAGTTAGAGACAGAAAAAAGAAAGGAAAAAGAAAGAAAGAATGAATGAAAAAGGGAGGAGAGAGAATGAGACAGAAATAGAGACATATGGAAAGAAAAAGAAAGGGGGAGAGCGGGAGAGTGAAAGATATACAGAGAGAAAGAAAGAAAAAAGAAAGACAGAAAACGAGAAAGAAAGTAAAAGAAAATAGAGGATGAGAGCGAAAGACAAATAAAGACAGAGAGTTAGAGAGAGAGAGAAAATGAGAGAGAGGAAGAGAGAACATGAGAGGGAAAAAGACAGAGGGATAGAAAGGAAGTAAAAGAAAGAAAGAAAGAGGAGGGGGAGTGAATGAGTGAGGGGGATAGGGAGAAAGAGAGGGATAGAATGAAAGGGAGAGGAAAGATTGAGAGACTGAGAGAGAGAGGGAGAGCGAGAGAGAAAGCGAAAGAGAGACAGAGAAAGAAAATGACAGAGAGAAAGAAAGTAAGAAAGCAAGAAAAAAGAAAGACAGAAAAAGAGAGAAAGAAAGAAAGAGAGCGAGAAGGAGAGCAAAAGAAATTAAGAGAGAGAATGAGAGAGAGTGAGAAAGAACACAAGAGGGAAAAAGATAGAGAGAAAGAAAGAAAGAAAGAGGAGGCAATGAGAGAGGGGGATAGGGAGAAAGAGAGGGAAAGAAAGGAAGGGAGAGGAAAGAATGAGGGACAGAGAGAGAGAAAGTAAGAGAAAGGGAGAGAGAGAGAGAAAGAAAGAAAAAGAAAGCAAGAGAATAAGAATGAGGGGAGAATGAGAGAGACAGACAAAGAGAGATCCTGAAAATGAGAGAGGGGTAAGCTTTCATCAAAATAAATGTTTTCACATGCTATAAGGGTTGAGACCCAGCTGTTAGAACATTTTTTCATTTCCCTCCTCGCAGATGAGAAGTAATAATCGTGTGAATGAAAGGTATGCATACATTATTTCTTCATCTCTCCCCCCATCCCTCTTCCTGTGACATGGGTAGATGTGTATAAGCCCCTTTTTTGGACAACTTGCTCTAATATCTCAAAATATCTCCAGTTTTAAGGGTCCGAGGGGCTTCTGTGTGCTGGTCTCGTGTTTCATCTCACTTTCCTTTTCCTGCCCTTCACTACACACAGAGGTTTCGGGACGCCTGACCGTCACACCAACAGAGCCTTTAATTTATTTCACGTACTTCATTTATTTGTATACTATTCATACTCGTTATAAGTTTGTTTATGTACCTGTTCCCCTCCTCTTGCATGCAAGTGCAGAAAAAGAGTGAAGCAATTCTTCATGTGAGTAGAGACAAAAAAGTAGACTGAGGATGTGGGTGGGGTGGCTGCTGCTAACAAAAAGATGTCATGCCCTTGCTGAGAAAATGAAGGAAAAATCATAACAGCTCATACGGAAAAAAGAATATATCCCCAAAACCTCCTAGCCGGTCTCACAACACAATATTGGAAGATGACATGACTGTCCATGGTATCGCTGGAAAGCGTGATTGGGAAGGCCATTCCTGGATGACCACCATCTCTTCATACAGACACTGCCTGCTGGCCAATGGTTCACATTTTTTGTTGACCTAGTTCAATTTTCCTTTTCAATTACCCGCAGTATATTACCATTACAACCAAGGGTCTGCTGAGATTAATCACTGGGCCTGGAGCCCATGGCCATCCAGAACATGGCCCCATGCTGGGTTGATAAAGTGTCGTGTCCAGACTGGGCCCCTTCTGCCTCTTAAATATGGTTTACAGGGACACCAAATACAGGTGACCCACATATTTACTAACGGCTCTCACAAGCTTCAAGAATCTCAGTGAATATTGGCGCTTCATTAGTTACTTTATTGTGACAGGCTTCTTATAGAAAAGGTATCCAGTTTGTGGCCCATTTTTCAACCTTCCCTCTCATGTAGAAGTAGTAAACAATGTTATAGATACTACATGCATGATCACGAACACAAAAAATACGGTGTAAGATCACAGTGTTAGAATGTGTGGAAGATATTGTTCTTAGTAAACTGGTATTATTGGTGTGTATGCAATATGCAAAATAGGCTATACAATTAAACTGGCCAAGCATTTGAGGTTGTTAATGAATTCACCATTTGTTTAAAATTCTGTTGACTCAACTAATTATAACATGCTCTATATCTACAGGCATGACAACTGTCCAACTGACATACAGCAGCCAAAATGTTAATTAAAATGAAACGCATACTTCATTTCCAGCACTCATCTGAACCTGGTTATTCCAAATATTACCCCAAATAAGGCACATTTATCTAAATTTATGGTGTGTTTCTTAAAATAAAGTGGTACCAATTAATTAAATTGCAGCTCTACATTGCAGAACAAGATGTGCTTTCTTTTTTTCAGCTGGAAAAAAAAACAAAAAAAAAACTTGCCGTTATTATTTTTTTTTACCTACTTGACCAGCATGATAAAACTGAAGTATGAACATATGGTCAAAGTTTATGGACACCTGACATCACCTTTAACAAAGAGGTGCCCCCCTCCCCACTCCCTGTTGCAGCTGTAACAACCTTCACTATTATGGGAGAACTTTTACTCAAACTTTTGGGGGGTATATGTGTGAATTTGTGGAAATTCTGTCAAAAGAGCAATTCTAAAGTCAGACGCTGGTGTTGGACGAGAAGTCTGGCTTGTAATCAATGTTCCAGTTCATCCCAAAGGCATTCAGTTGGATAGAGGTCAGGGCTATTTGAAGGCCTTTGGAGTTTCTCCATGCCAAACACATCAGACCATGTTTTTTGGACTTGTTTTGCACCCAAGGGTACAGAGAGGCTGACGCACAGAAGGGCCTTCCATTGCTGAAATAAAGTCCGAGGAATATTCCTGTCTAAAATGTCTTTGTATGCTGTAATATTAAGACTGTCCTTTACTGAAACTAAGACGCTGAGCCCAAACCCTGAAAAAATAGAATGACACCATTATTCCTTCTCCAGACCTTACTGTTGGCACTATCTATACTGGTAGGTAGAGTCCTCACTAGAACCAGGAAATTTGACCACATTAGTCCAATATTATCCAGACTACATTGGCTTCCAAACAAATATCGTATTGACTACAAAATTCTACTACTGACCTATAAAGCCTTAAACGGCCTTGCACCTGATTACCTCAGTG
>JBBPCX010000001.1:7049553-7068683 GCA_037974365.1 Hydrocynus forskahlii | reverse complement strand
TATAGAACGTACTGTTTTAACGGTAGAGCAGTACGTTCAAATTCAAATGTAGTACCTACTCAAGTAGGATGCGATTTCGGACGCAGCGTTACTCCTGAGTGCACCAGCAGCTGAAACTCATAACCAGACTAAACTGAACCCCGGTGTACTCAGGATATCAAAATAAAAGTCACAAGCACACAAAACCCCAACTTAAACAAAAAGCGACCTCTGGTGGCCGCTGTCGAGACCTGACAAGAAAAAAAATGTCTGGCTCCCTTAAACTCTCAAATTAATGCTCATTAGCGGCCTTAAGGCTCAGTATAAACAGAATCATGCCAAAATCTGAAATGGCCTTGGAGAAAAAGAAGTGCCAGTTATAAAAAGAAAACTTAAAAAGAACAGTAGAGTGACAGCTAATCATTCCACTTTTCCAACCCAGCAAGAGCTCATACAAAACAGATACCGAGCGCTACTCTACACTTGGGGAGCTGGTGGCCTAGTGGTTAGGGAGATGCTCCTGCAATCAGAAGGTCATGGGTTTAAATCCCAGGACTGCTCGTGGCACTACTGAGGTACCTTGAGGGAAGCACAGTCCTCATGCACTGCTCCCCGGGCACTGTGTTCCTGGCTGCCCACTGCTTCACCTAATGTTTAATGGGTTAAATTTAGAGGAAGAAGAATTTCGTGCTGTTCACACTGTGTGCTGTAGTGTGTTCACGTATGACAGAATGGACACTTAATATTTTTCCAACTATTAATGATACCCATGTTCACTGTTCCATATATTCCTATTCTTGTTTATGTAAAAGAGGGTTATTCAAACTGCTTCATGACACAAGGAACACATTGGAGTAAGCATTTACAGTATAATACAACTCTAACCTATGACACATCACTTCATTTTTAGCCACTTCAGAAAGTATGGAGGAATTCTAAAGCCATGCTTACCATTTTCTGCTATAATTCCATCAAAAACCCGTCCTTAATTTTTTAAATATTAAAGTTTTATGTTTCTCGCTGCTATAAATCCATCCAGCTTCATAATTGGCTATTATTAGCATAATTATCATGGTAATGATGTATAGTAACATACATAACTGTAAAGGGCTCTCTATGATAAAAAATGAATGTTCCTCACTTTGTTCAATGTCAGGAAACTGCCCTGTTTTGCCTATCCTTGCTGTTGTTTAGCTGTGGGCCATGTGGCCTAGTGTTTTGATTTGTAGCTCCACCTTTGTCCTGACCCCTCCTTAACATATTTGCCTGTCTCTGTTTTCTCCTTTGTTAGCTTTGCCTGAGTCTCGTTTTCCTCTTGAGGCTTAAAGGCCAGCCCTCCCTGCTAATCAGCATCCATTCACCATCATTCCTACCGGTTATTTCTGTCTGTTTTTTGAGTCTGCACCCAACTCACCGCTCTGCGTCACACTGCTCGAGCCCCACTGGACTTTTATCCGCTCTGTCTTGGACTGTCTGTTAAGTGTTCTACTGGGACTGTAGTATTGCAAACCATTATCTCTGAGTTTGTTCAGAGCTGTTGGCTTCCTGCGCTGTTTAGTGTTAGTGTTCACAACCCTGTCATAATAAAATAGTTTCTAGGAAAAGAAGTGAAGTGGCCCCTTATAGTCACATGTGAACACAGCGTAGTGGTGCCAGCTAAGTGGTGCCACTAGCAGTCTTGGGATTCAAACGCACGACCTTGTGATCACAGGAGCAGCTCCCTGACCACTAGGCCACCAGCTGCCCCAGAACATGATAGGCATAGTATGAAAACACTCTTTTAAAACATAAATATATGCCATCATTCATGGTTTATTTTGAATTCTTTGTTTTTGTCACAAAAAACAATGCATTTAGGGCATTTTTTCCATACAGTATAATCTTTGACACCAGAAAACTCCTTTTTTTCATTGACCACTGGTCCAGTAAGGATGGTTCCAGTTTTATTCTCAAGACTGGTACCAACTGGACTTATAATAGTACTAAAAAGTAGGGTTTCTTGCATTGTTCACTGATTTACTAAGCATGCATGTTCCAAATTCAGCTGGTTTAATAGTTTATGATAGTAGAACGCTTCTCAACATTGGTAAAAACTTTGCACGAGTAATTTCGGACACTTTTAAACCCGAACCGTTGCAGCCGACTGAGATACTACGCGGCTCGGACAAAATCAATGGATGCGACGCTCGCCCGGGGCACAGAACAAAGAAACATCGGGGGATACGCGCTGGTGTCCGAAACAGGCTGAGGCACCACTGCCTAGTATCCTGCTGGCTAATGTTCAGTCCCTGGAGAACAAACTGGACGACCTAAGGACCAGAGTTACTTTCCAACGAGACATGAGGGATTGTACCATTCTGTGCTTCACTGAGACATGGCTGACCCTCACCGTGCCGGACCATGCCGTTACTCCGTTGGACTCAGTGTTCCGCACAGATTCTCAGTGTTCCGCATAGATAGGACGGCAGAGTCGAACAAAACCAAAGGTGGAGGAGTGTGTTTCATGGTCAACAGAAAGTGGTGTGATGCCAGGAGCGTTTCTACCCTCTCCAGCAGCTGCTCGCTTCAGTTGGAATACCTAAGCATTAAGTGCTGCCCCTTCCACCTACCCCGCGCGTTCACCTCGGTCTTCACCACAGCGATCCACATCCCACCCCACGCGTACACAGGTATGGCTTTGTCTGAACTACATGATGTGCTCAGTGTGTTTCAAAACAAAGATCCAGGCACAGCCCTCATTGCGGTTGGAGATTTTAATCAAGCAAACCGCAGAGAAATTATGCTGAACTTTTACCAACGTGTTACGTGTCCGATGAGGGGACCTAGAACTTTGGACCATTGTTACATGCCATATGAGCAGGGCTACAAAGCTGTTTCACAGCCAGCTTTTGGAAAATCCGACCATATCGAGGTTAGCCAGGCGGCTAGTGCTAATGGGGCTGGTGGTGGACTTCAGGAGACAGCAGCGAGACTACAAGCCCCTCGTCATCGACGGAGCTCCAGTGGAGAGAGTGCTGTCCTTCAAGTATTTTGGTGTCCACATCTCCTCATACCTGACAAGGACTGCTCACATTCAGGTCCAGACCAAAAAGGCTAGGCAGCGCCTGTACCACCTCCAAGGAACTGAGGAACTGAGGAAGTTTGGGGTCTCTCAAGTGATCATCAGGACTTTTTATTCAGGCGCTGTGGAGAGCATCATCACACAGAACATCACATCCTGGTATGCGAATAGCTGTGTTCAGGATCGAAAGGCTCTTCAGAGAGTGATTCATGTGGCAGAATGCTGCTGCAGGTCTGTTCTTCCCTACAGGACATTTACACCAGGAGATGTTGGTCCAGAGTAGTTTGAATATTAAAGGAATTGTCCCACCCCAGTAACAGACTGTTTCAACTTCAACTTTTGCACCATCAGGGCCAAAACAGAGAGACTCGTGGAGCTTCTATCCTCAGGCCATTCGAGTCCTGAATCAGATCATGCCCCCACTCCCCTCATAGCTTTACCATAGCATTACCATAAGGGACTGAAACAAGAGCTCATATCATATTCATTGTCATATTCCAAAACATTCACTGTCATATTCCATATCATATCGGAATTATTATTACATCACCGCGGCTACACTGTACATGCTGCTTATTACTCTGGTCACTCTGTTTACAGTACTTTGCTCACTGTTTTACATTACTGTTAACATTACTCTGTTCACTCTGTTTACACTACACTACATTCCTCTGGTCACTCTGTTAAATTACTCTGTTTACATCACTCTGCTCATATTGCTCTGGTTTACATTGCTGTGCTAATATGGCACAATGCACATTATCATTCCATTCGCACATTGTACATATTGCTGCTACATTTATATAAATACATTTAAAAAAATGTATTGGCTAATATATTGTATCTCAAACTTGTGGTGCTCCTTGTTTAAGTTATCTACTTCAGATTTGTGTCTAAAATGTATAATTGTACTTACATTTATACTTATATCTACTAATTTATTTACTTTTATTGTGTTTCAGAAATATCTACTTATTGTTTATAATGTTTGCACAGTCAAAAAATAGCGGTTCAGGATACGTCACTGTATGATTATACATGTGACAAATAAAAAATCTTGAATCTTGAATCATACCCCTATTTAAAATGTGTCTTTTACCGTGTACTAAGCTCAATGTATTAACCAAGTAAGTGTGAGGTACAAACTGTCCAAGGTAATTGCTTTGGGTATCATAAGGTAACTAAGCTTGGAAAAATTTACACTCAATTTCATTGCATTGTCACACGCTTAATCAGTAAAGTAAATCTGACCAATCTCATCTATAAAAACAGGCAGTGTGAAGACTGAACTTTATTGAACACATTCCTTTCTGTCACCCAGAAAAGAAACTGGGCTGTGAACAGCTGTGGAACTCTCTTCCCCGGAGCCTTTGTGAAATTGCTTAGGGTCTTCTCTTTCTGCCACCTCTCTGCTGATCATTCACTGTGATTTTATTGTTTTTTTTCTCCCCCTCTAATGTGTCCTCAAGTTTGTGAAAACTTGTATTCACAATTTATTATAAATCAAATACATCTAATGAATATCTACATATTTATAATTACTGATTTAGGTGAAAGAATGATTGGAAGAGTGAGGAGTACTTATTTTTGTTTTTGCACATGTGTGTATATGTTTGTGAATGAGAGAGCAAGAGAGAAAGAAAGAGAGTTTCCATTCCCTGTTGATGTGTAGAACAAAAAATGGCACAAGTTTGAATGGTAAAGATGCCGCTTATGGGTGTTCCGTGTGGGTCCAGGGGGGATGAATGGAATGTGACCCTCGTTCTTTGGAGACAAAGGAGGTATGGCATCAGTTTCTCAACACTGGGCTATACTGTGTGTTAATGAGTTCAGCTGTCCTGGCTGAGTTTAAAATGTACGTTTTAAACAAAGGATAACTTCAGTCCTGTGATAAAACTAATGGTGTTTAGCTTTATAAATAGGGAGCTTCAGACAGATCAAGTGTAAAAATAAATCTATTCCTTAATATATAAGTCTGAGTTTAGATTCTTCCAACACAGTTCAACACATGAACATAAACACATTCACAAAAGTTTTCCAATATTTGTTTCTGAAGGTAGGTTATGCCATACCCAGGTATAGAAGTTTATGTAAAGATCTAAAGTTCAGTCTGTCATCCTCACAAAGTGTCTGTGGAAGCTTGAAGGGAAATTTGGAGTGGAGGATGCATCCAGTCCAGTTGCTGGGAATTTGCCTGGTCCACTGAGGTCCAGAGATGAAGTTTCTCCAGTCAAAAATAAAAGACTTGGTGACCTCACTTACTCAAAGGCTGCAGAAATGCCAGCTGCATGCTTGACTTTGTTGGTGGCTTGTTGCAACTTTTACCAGATGTCTAAGCTAAACTTTAAGTGACTGAAACTTAAGCAAGGTGAATCTATTTGCCTTCTTTCAAACAAAGTGACCTTTGCTGGGAGGTCTCCCTTTACTGGCAAACCCAATAGAGAAAGTTAGAATGTGAGGTTGGCCAGCTTTTAAAACCTTTGGAGCAGACTCCACCCCATGCCTGCATTATGCATTTCTGGTGGCACTGCCATCTGTTGGACAGCAGTGGTTACATACATGAAGTTTATAGCTTCATAATCGATTTGAAACACTTATTTCCTCGTGTTTGCAACCCACGGTCCATACAATCTGATTTTGGAATTCTACCACAGTGTTACTTTGGACTTCAGGATGGTGATCCTGGGAAATGAGGGAATTCAGCCTTCATCAAATGTTTCAACCTGGACTGTTTTTATGAAATAGAATCAGAACAGAGGTAATTCAGACATATCACTCTTAAAAGCACAGTAATAAGGCAGCTGGTTTAATACTAAAGGATAAAAAGAGATTGGAAAATGAACATGTAATGGTGCATTATGACTGTTTTATGATCATAAACCAAGACCAACTTTGTAAGTGGACCTCGGAGAAAAAGACGTAATGCAACCAAATATATTTTGTAGGATATGTCTCTGTTAAATTATAATGGACTCATGATAGACTGTGCACCAGCATGCTATGCATGTGTTAAGATGCTCTCCCCATTGTGCATGTTTGTGCGAAATTTGCACACCCTGCAGCATGCTGTTTTGGCTTGTTCTCTGGCTGAGAGATCAGTGGCAATCTTCAAACTCCATGGATCCTCTTCTCAGATCAATCTCCTCTCTTCCTCTGCGAGCCCCCAGTGTCAACCAGCTCTGCCCATAAATAAGATCAGCACCAAAAATCAGACGCATTATTACTGCCCCCTCCCACCCACCCATTCCCTCCATCCAATCCTCAATATCCAATCTCACTCCACAAAGTCCTGCTGGGGGTTATCTGCTGGGTGTGTCAAGTTAAGCCTCCTTTGCTAGCAGGAGGAAGCATAAGCGTGTTCTGACTCACTGGCTTATTGTTACACATCCAGCCCTGTAGGAGTGTGATGTGTTTATGCCTGTGTAAAATGTTAGAGTGCTATATCAATATCCCTAGGATAAACTACACTTACAATCGTTCCAGAGAGGGAAAAGGCGAGAGAAGGAGAAGAAGTGAGTGAGTGAGAGGGAGAAGCCAATGACAGAAGAAAAAGGAAAAATATTCAGAGGATAATATTTTGACATCCAGAATAAAGGAAAACATTTCTGTTATTGCTGGGAGATGAAAAAAAAACATTCAAGGAAGAATCAAAGGAATGTGTTACATCAAAGCTAAAGCGCTGGCGAACAATGACTCTCTGGGCTCTAAGTGCAAATCTTTTTGTGTCAGTTTTGAGCTCAAATCAGAAGAATTTTGCCTGCGTGTTATGAACACAAGCCTAAATACACAGCTTAGAGACCATTGTGAATCAGAAGTCAGTGTTTCTTGTAAATCTAGAGGTTTGGTGTAGTGGTGGGTAAGAGATTTTCTTTGTGTTGACTGAAGTTGTGAGGTTGGGGTGGGGAGGTGATGACGAGTAGTTTTGGTTTTGCCAAATGGGGGATTGGTGCATGGGTGGAGGCTGGCGAACGATTTCTGTGTGTCAAACGGGGGATTGGTGGTGGCGAGTGATTTTGTTTTGTTCGAAAAACAAGGGGTGATGGGTAATTCTGTTTTGTTGACAGGAGAGGGGTTTTGTTGCTGTTGATTCATGGCTGGCTGCCACAGAATGTTACCAGCAGAAACACTGGAGGTGTAACAATAGATTGCATGTTATGTTGTGGACGGGGCCCTGAGCTTATGCTGGCTCCATCTGATGGGATATAACTGTACATTTGATAATGACTTAGCATATTTTGGGACACAAACTCTCATAGCCCATCCATGCACAACTAGCCACTAAAGTTGGCTACCTTAGTTATCTAGTTGATTACTAGTCCACCACCACCTAGTGAGTAGACCAAGATATACAAAGTACTACTGCTCTCAATTTTGTTTGAAGTTTTGGCATATTAATACTCACGCGTGGAGTAACTGTCCATCCAGTATGAAGGACATAGATGTCAGCTTCGGATGCCCAGCGCCTGCTGCCAGTGTCGTCGCCAGTTTTAGAGGAGACCTAGTCGAAACAGTGGCCTTTGGCGTGCTTTTGACAGAGGTTTTTGTGATTGCGTGTGGACAGAGATATTTTTGAAAACATGCTCGTGTGGACGCGATTTTAAAAAGAAATGAAAACGGAAAATCTCAGTTTTCAGAAATACCCATGTACATGTGGACATGGCCTGAGAGAAAGAGACAACAGCTGTAAGCAAATGCATTCCATTCCATTCCATTGTTATTTAAAAAAGCACATTTAAAAACAACAGGGTTCACCCAAAGTGCTGTACAGTCACCTTAACAAAAACATACCAGTATAAGCATATACATATCCATAGACATACATGCATATAACATGTACGACATCTATACGTACAAACATGAAAATCAAGAGACTTCAGCAACGCACGTTGAGGTAAAAGCTATAGTTTTTAAACGAGATTTAAATATGGGGAGAGAAGAAGCCTGCCTAATATCTAAAGGTAACTTGTTCCAGAGTTTAGGACTCAAATGCCCGATCCCCTCTGAGCTGTAGCCTAGTTTTTGGGACAACCAAAGTCAAGTTCTGAAAGACATAAATAGACATCTCTGCACAGAGAGAATATTTCTAATATTCCACAATAAATACTTCACTGAGCATGCTGGGGATACAACTTTCATATTGCTCCAGCCTCCCCCTCATCATGATATAGTGTGTAGTGAACATAAAGCTTTTCATGTACATGTAGTGTACATAGTTCAATATACTTACATAGGACCATCCCCATAGTACTAAAGTGTCACAGTGATGCAGTTGCAAATCATGAACCAAAATGAACTGCGAGCTGAGAATCGATACACACCCAACATGCATGAAAAAGCAAAACGCTTCTCTCCACGAGCACATGGACTTGAGGAACAATAATGCAAAGCGTAGGAAGGTCAACTCAACGTACTTGAAGACAGAGATGGGTAACATGCCATTCTGCACCCTCTCAAAAAGAGCTGAGCATTAAACTGAGCAAACAAACTACAAGAGCAGTCATGAGCTGTGGTGATTGTACATTATTATATCTGCAAAATTTGATGGGTTTTTTTTGTCTGTAAACCGTACAGATTGATATACTGATTTTTTATAAAAAATAAGAGCGGTTTCAAATTGAATTACATTGGGTTTCATAATGGTTATTTATTAGTTTTTATTTATTATTATCGAAGATTATAAGGCGCTTATGGCCTAATTAATAACCATTACTAAACTCTGGTAAACCGTCCTAACAGCCTTTATAAAGGTAATCCTACTCTAAAATGGTACAGAAATTTTCAATATTTATCACTAATTTATCAGTAAATCAGGCCTACCGTTGTCATTGAGGAAAGCACAGTGAATTCTGTAGAGTGAAAATGAACATGAGCTTTTTTTTCTTTTGACCTCTCCTGAGTGTGTTGTAAACATCATAGTGAGGCAGTCTTGCATGTGCCACCATGCATATTACCCTTCACCTTTCATGCAACCTTTCAACTGAAATAGAGGTCATCCCAGCCAGATACAGCAGTGTCATTACAGGCTAGCCACTGCCTTATTGAAAACCTTTAGGACGCACAATGACAAATTAAGTTGGAGCTTTGGCTTTGTGTCCCCAAACAAGCGGGTGTCGGTGGGGGTAGGTGGATTCACAATTAATGCGATAGAGAAAAGGATCAATTGCAATTAGGTGTGTGTAACACACCCTAGGCCTGATAAGCATCCTGGCTATCGATCACAAGTGCGGTCGGCTCAGATGAGTTAATTCAGATGAATCTGCAATTGGGTTCTCGGGGTCAAACCACAGCATTAGTGCTCAGTGTCATAGGTTCCCAGTGGTAGTGAACAAAATAAAACTCTTTTGTGAAGCACAGTATGTTACACACAAAAACGGAAGCACCCAGAAGACAGCAAAGCTGGAAATAAGGCTGAACAATATAGTAAGAATAACAGAATAAGCCATTTTCTTCTTCTGCTACTTTCGGTTGCTCCCACTGAGGGGTCGCCATAATGGATCAACCATCTCCGTTTCCTTCTATCAACAAAATACGTAAGTAAAATTGTTTAATAAACAATCCTGAAAGTCGAGCATCCTCACACCCCTACTTTCGGCATCACGTACTTTACAATTGGTCTGCCGGAATGGGGGAAAAATTAAAGGGAACACTTAAACAGTCATGCTGTTGTTTAAGTGTTCCCTTTAACTTTTTGAGCAGTGTATATATATATATATATATATATATACATTGCTCAAAAAGTTAAAGGGAACAGAGAGAGAGAGAGAGAGAGAGAGAGAGAGAGAGAGAGAGAGAGAGAGAGAGAGAGAGAACACAACGATCCCATTGAATAGTATAATGGTTCTTTGCGTGATTACACGGTTCTGCACCATACTTTAAAAAAGATTCTACAGAGGCCTGTTACAAATCAAATTTGCTAAATTTTTTTCAGATAGAAAGACAAGACACCTTTGCTTACGTCTCCTGCTTCTCAGATAATTCTCCTGAGCAAAAGACACCAGCGATCTTATGTCTCTTCTTATGTTTTAGTCCAGATGTCCATAAGTCACGTATTGAGGCTCAGATATGCAGTTTAACTACAAACTGGAATTTCCATTTGAATTCAACCATTGGTCACCAAATACGAAGACTTCTCACCTTTTAAGCTGTGGAAAAACTATTACATTTCTTTTTAATCTAGGCCAGAAGTATGTCACATCTCCTTTTTGTTCACTGCTTTCTCTCCAAAGGAATTTAAAAACCATTTAGACTCCTGAACCATCCAAGAACAGCCTATGAGCAAGTCAGTTTTCTTCTCGAAAAAGAGTATTTACACTTTCCTCCATTGATCACTGCAACCGGTGCAGAACATGTACGCCACTATACCACTATATCTATTTGTCACTTTGTCACTTTGTTGACCTCATAAGTTGGAGTTTTTACATAGTTTTAAAAGTTAAGTGCTTAGAATAAAGTGAAAAACATCTAACTGTGAGATTCACACTCTGTACCCTTCACACTTGCTATGGATTATTCATCTATTATTTACTTTTACTTTTTATTCTCAAGTCCATTACCACTACTTCAGACTTTCATTCACTCCCTTCTACCACAAATAAATTAAGTTATTCCCTATTTTCATCTGAGTATTTTTCCCCCCTCATTGATTACTGAGGAGACTGTCGTTAGGAAGGTCAGTGCTAGAGAATGAGTCATTGTGTTCCAGTCATTTGTAAGACTATTTTTCTTTCTCTCAGAGCAAATGGCGCACAGCAACTCTAACCTTCTTCAGCTGACAAAATGAAAAGATGCAGTATATTGTAAAGAATGAGGTTTCCAAGCAAGAAATAAATAATTGAAAAAGAACCACACATAAGAAAAAAACATGCAAAGGTAAGTATACTCAAAAGGCTTTCTCTGCAGCTCTTAAAATCCACGTGTGGAATATGAACAACCGGCCTTCCATGCAGTGATGCCCAGCATTGTCCTTGTTCCTTGCCTTGTGTCCTTATACCCGTGTATGCCCTGCAATGTTTAACCCCTGTTTTCTTTGTGTTGTATTTCCCCTGTTGCCTTTGTGAGTATGCCTCGGTGCCAGTTTAGCTTCAGCATCTTTATTTAGTGGTTTCGTTCCCTTGGTTAGCTTTATTATTAATAATAATAATAATAATAATAATACATTTTATTATAAGCGCCTTTCATGACTCTCAAGGTCACTTTACAGAAGCTATCCAGAAATAAAAGTTAAAGAATAGATACATTAAATTAAGAAGAGTTTGTAAGCATTTTAAGAGTAAATTATATCACAAATAAATGTTTTAAGTCCTTTTTTTAAAGCAGACAGTGGATTGTGTTCAGGGAGGGCGTTCCACACTGGGGACCTTAAGCGCAGTTCGTTTCAGCCACTCTCCACAGATACAGTGGGCCAGTTGAATATCTTTAGGCATGATGGTGACTCTTGGTGTGGATGGCGCACAGGTCCGTGTCCTCGAACAGACCCACCAGGTTAGGCCTCGCTGGCTTCCTGCAGGGCCGTGACGGCGGAGCTCTGGAAGCGGAGGTCGGTCTTGAAATCCTGAGCGGTCTCCCGCCGGAGCGCTCCTGCGAGCCGCCTTCGTGGCCACAGCTGCCTCCTGGGCGCCTTCCCACCGGTGGATTTGCAGACGGTCTGCTTTGTTCTTGCCATAGTAGAAAATAGCTTAAAAATAGTGAAAATAATAGTAAAATATATAGACAGTACAAGACTATGTATTGAAAGGATGAATATTTACATTTAATCATACAGTTTTTAAAAATGCCAAATAAAAACATGCCAGACGGAGTGGCGTCAGTCTCGCCAGCATCCCCGTAACCTAGCAACCAATTTTATTGAATAAAGTCCTTTAAACCTTCACTTATAGCCTTCCTTTAACACCTCCATTTAATTACAGAAGACCAGGCCTAATATGGATATTGCCAATTTGTGTCAGGGATCGTTTGTTGCAGAAGTGTGGGAGTGGAGGTAATCTGTAAGAGGGCTATGAATTGCTGTACAGGTTTTGGCCTCTCACTGCAGTCTGGAGGATGAGAGAGCGACCATTCTGGCAAAGAGGATCTGAATCTTCCTAGCAGCTGTAGTGAAGGATCTATTACTGGGAAAACATTTTGTGGGGAGGTTAGGGAGCTCAGGTTCAGGCTTGTGTGCAGATAAGCAGTGGGACCGGTGCTAAGGCTCTGGGAATTCTAATGGTTGCATGGTGGCTGAATCTGTGCTTCTTCTCTAGTCCCTCTGGATGAACCTCCTCAACAGTCAGCATGGAGAGAGGGGGATGACTTCAGCTGTGATTCCTGATCCAGTGCTAGCTCCAGATCCTCCTGACCCAATGCCAGCTACCAAGATCCAGTGCCACTTTTAAGAAATCATATCCTGTACTGGCTCTGAAGCCTTATGATCCAGTTACAGATCACTTTGCCATTTAGTGCCCTGTTCAGCTGATCTCTGCCACTGATCCAGTGCTGCCTGGTGCTTTGAAGAGCACCGCAAAGATGCCCAAGTCAACAGTACTGTTGGGGCTTTAGAGAGCGTCCAGCAGCTGTTCTGGAGAACACTACGGAAACACCAACATTAACAGTGCTGCCTGGTTCTCCAGAGAACACAACAGAGCTTTCAGTCCCTTGGTCTGTTCATTTTCAGTCACATAGCCTGCTCTTCATGTTCGATGACCTGTCCATGTGAAATATGCCACAAGATCTCGCGGTATTAAAATGTGACGATATTTCTCGTCACTCGATAAGCAGTCTCGCAAAGCAGCATCCAGCAGCAGTCCGCATGACATTTAAACAGGGGCGTCAGAAACATTTTTAATGTGGGGGGGGCACATTGGTTGGGGGTTCAGAACGGGCGGGGGTGATAACTGTAGCAAAGTGCCTTCCTTGGGTGTTTCTCTCATACAAATCATTAAGTAGATAAGTGCACATCTGTCCATCCCAAGTGGAGCGTGTCTTTTCAACTGCAGGAGCTCTAGTGAGCACCCAGAGGTCACAGCTGATGCCAGAAAACATAGATATGTTTTTTTTGGGGTTTTTTTATAGAAATACGTCCATATTTTAGGCTAGGCTGTGTAGCTGTAACCATCTCAGGTCCAGAGCTCTGTATCTAGCTTGAAGAAAAATCTAGTCACTCTGTACTTTGAGCACTGACAGTGTTCTACTTTGATTTATGGTTTGCACTTGTTTTCCCTGAAAAGAGACTAAGAAAAGTTGAATTTATTTTTGTTAATTATAAAGTTTTGATGTTTTATGTTTAACTTGTGAAAAGGAGTTAGAAGTTAGAAGGTCACACACAGCTTCAACAAGTTAGGAGTTCATGCACAGTAACAAGGTTGGATGAAGCTATCATACAAGAGAAGCTAGTCATTTGATTTTCACACTTACAGTGAAAACTTACAGTGCATACATATTATTCTGTTCAAAATACACCCACATTGTTTTGCATATATGACTTTCAGACAAATGAAAGGCTTTTTCCAGTCATCTATTTCATCTTTAAAGTTATCTGAAAAATCTTATTAAAATCTCGTCTCGTCTTGTTCTCGTAAACCCAATATTGTGTATCGTCTCGTGAGCTGGGCTGAGCGTCTCATCACACCCCTAGTTGAAACTGCATTTAAAGTATCTTCCAAACTGAGAAGATAGGTTCCCTGATCTAGCATGCCCACTTGAATTCAACAATGGGGTGGTAATGCGATGATGAGTTGGACTAAGTGTGTCAGTGCACAGAAAACACCAAAATGTGCAACGCAGTGGTTACTACTGGGAACCTCTCTACTAGAGCAAAGGTTTCCTTCATCAGTCATTCCTAATCTTACTTTGATTAGGAAGGTTAACTTAATGAGAACGAGTCATATCTGATGGTTGATTTAGAATTAGAATGTCATTAGAACTGTTCGACGTGAGCACACATCAACAAGCAGTGAGTAATGTAATGTAATGTCACTTGATGACAAAAAGGGAGGTAAAAGCTGAGAGAGTAGCTTTTTAACAATTATGAGGAACAAGTATGGAGAATCTCATTAATGTAACCTTTGTGTGAGACTTTATAAAGCACATTTTACCCAAAAGGTTTGTAGGATTACTGGGCAGACAGATAAAAATGATCTTTATAGAGTGTCTGTCATGTATGGTACAGTATCCCGTATCATCAGCACACCTCCTTATCTGCAGGGTTGATAATGGGACTGGGATGGAGTTGGACTTTAGTCAGATTGATGAACAGAATGTCAGATTAGAAGTGATGAAAAGAATGACCGATTAGACCTGACGAACACAATGTCACAGGCAAGGACAGTGAAAAGTGTTGCGCTATTATGCAGCTGTGGAAGAAAAGAGTTGGGTTTTATTCGATGACTTGAAACAGATCAATGGGCCTGCTTCCTTTTCTCTGATTAAACCCAGTTCCCAGGTTCTGTTTCAGGTCTCTCCATCCACATGCAAGCAATGCTGGGATCCCACGCCCTCCCCACAGAGGGTGATTTAATACCTCGGATGTTATACAACCCAAGAACATTTTGAGCATAAACTGCACAGTAACAAGCTGACTAGACGTCGGCCTATTATGCCAATATGTAATTTTACTTATTGTTTTTTTCACAGACAGTAAGATCCAGTTAAAATGAGTTAAACCTTGAGTTTAAAGCCTCATTGTCACAGCTGGGCTGAGAATAGACCATTAACCAAAAATATCCAGCCAGCAGTGTCCTGTGGCCAGAATCTGACCACTGAACTATCATCAATAACTTCTGCAAAGGTGGTCCAGTACATTAGATGTGTCTTATAAAGTGGACAGTAAGTGGGCATGGGGCACTTTCACAGTGCAAACCCTGCAATATGCACACTCCTGCAGAGGTTTCTTCCTCTAGCTTAGGGAGTTTACTCGCCTCTGTCACCCTTGACGTGCTCACTAGGGGCTCAGACCTGGATTCTGTAAAGCTGCTTTGAGACAACATTGGTTGTAGAAAGCGCTATTTAAATAAATTTGAATTGATCTGAATTAGACAGACAGTAATGCACTCTGCCACACTGCAAATGGTTTGGGGAACATGACAAATTGGGCAAAGTGTTGACTTCAAATTTCCCAGGTCTTGGTTACTGAGCATTTGGAGGATGTGCTGGACAAACGTCCACGAATTGATTAGTCAGAGCCGTTATGGAGGCAGGAGAGAGGTTGCACAACGTTAGGCTGGAGGTTTTACTGTTATGGCTATTCAATATATATATTTAGATTTGCAACGGTTAATTATGGTTTGTTTTACATTATTTATTCATTTATGCTCTTCAGTTTAACGTGTGTACTTTTTCTTTTTTTTAATATGGACATTAACTATTTACGCCAATGCTGTTGTTTTGCATCAAGCAAAATAAACGAGTAAATATTTAGGCAATACTCAAGGGGAATTATTAATGTGTTTACTGCTGTGTGATTAGCCACGATTAGTATAATTAAGATAATCTGAATGTGATAAGAGGACACCAGGGGCTTTAATCAGAGGATTTAAGGACGTAAACTTAATCTGCTTGTCCAGTGCAGAGCTTCCTTTGATCTGTACTGCAGGGGGGCTTTGTGATTTCCTCATTGTTTGCTAACTAAAGAGCACTAACACCGAGTCACAAAATCTCTGTGTTGGATAAAGACTGTAGTTTAATGTCATCAGAATTCATCCACCCTGGATGGCAAAGACTCTGTTACAGGAAGCCATCTCAGCTGCGTAGGTCCCAGCAAATTATACAAGGCCCCCGTCTCCCATTCATGTCAAAGCATGTGTCAGTGTTTTGATGAGAGGATGAAGTGCAACTAAATTTGTGGTCATTAAAAGAGAGAAAAAACACACAATCACACAATAAAATGAATGAAATATAGTAAAGTGACCCCCACCTTCTTCAGCTGGTCAACACTTAAAAAGCTAAATGCATTTCCATGACAAAATGTGAGGCGTGATTTGGAGAAACCCAAACCTTGGTTTTATGGGGAAAAAAAGTTTGTGTTAAAAAAAATACACACACCTTGGCTTCACACCACCAAGGGGGCCACTCCAACTCATGTAGTATTAAATGTATTACTCCAGAAAATGTACTCTACTCCAAAGCAAAATACTATATCCCTCCAAGCTGACATTTGCTATGCCGACCTCCAGATAACTTGTGGTTATTTTATCAAGGAGGTTAAACCAGCTGTGTATGCATGTACCACTGAATATTTGTGTCAGCAATTTGTGGGGCAAGTATCTGAAATCTTAATTAGAAGAGGTAGCTGGATACTTTCGGGTTATATATTGTATGAGGTAAGTGGGCTTAATAAACTGACACAAGGAGTGGAAATACAAGGCCAATGGATGTGATTGTGTGCACAAGAAATTGCCTCAGGATTGGAAATATGATAGGCTTGAAGTATTTGAAGTCAGGTGTTGGTTTGCTCTGTGTTATGACACAGTCAGAATTTAGACTCTAGGGGAATCAGACCCTCGAGCCCTAAACAGCTCTTCAGCAGGCGCCACGCTGATCCCAGTCACTTCCCCATGGCCTCCGCAGCTCAGTTCAATTACACACTTTCTTGAGCATGTGATGACACAAGCTGAGCTGCCCTTTTAGAGTGACCACTCTGTCAGTTCACACACACACACACATACCCACACACACACACACAATACACACACACTGCATACAAAGTGTTATCTTTTGTCATTGTCTTTCATCATGTAATTCAGAAATGTGATTAATACAGATGCACAATGTGTCTTTTGCTCATTTGAATATGATTTTGGTCTTGCAATAATGGATTTAAAATAGATAAAAATGATCAGTTTATGATATGGAGCTACTAAGACAATACTGAGGTCAGAAATTCTAAATAATAATAATAATAATAATAATAATAATAATAATAATAATCACCATGTTTTGGTTAAATGCATGCAGGAACATCAGTGTGAGGCAAAGTAATTTTGGGGCTGTGGGGCAGCTGGTGGCCTGGTGGTTAGAGAGTTGCCCCTACAATCAGAAAGTCATCGGTTTGAGTCCCAGGACTGACACTGGCTCCACTGACGTACTCTTGAACAATGTATCAGCCCCACACACTGCTCCCTGGGTGCCCCCGTTGGTGGCAGCCCACTGAATAGGCTAAATGCAGAGAAATAATTTCTCACTGTTCACACTGTGTGCAATAGTGCATTCACCCATGACTATAAAGGGCCACCTTACTTAAAAAATAAAAACAATGCATCCATTAAATGCAGGCAAAATGCAGGCAAAAATGCTGGTGCTTGGTTGATTAAAAGTTAAGAGTATTTTAAATTTATCGTCACTGATTAGCATCACCTGCTGTTAGGGCAGGATGGTATCTAAAAAAGACTGCTGTGACCTTATGCCAGACATATTGTCTAGCCACAAAAATACATTCTAGCCACAAAAAAGAATGCTGGTCATAATGTAAAATGCTACAATATGCTGCTATACATTGTACTATGTCATATTCTTCTAAAAGACAAAGACTGAGCTGCTGGTCTTTAATTGCATTTATGCACATAATTAAGGCAATTGTTTTTGATATTATATTTAAATTAGACATTTCTCATCTTAAATTGGGTAATTTAGGGTTTATAAATTAAAAATCGGATGGTGCACTGCTGATATTCCATATAAAAGGATGTGCGTGGCATTTTTTTCCTGGTAGAAAACTAGACAGAGCTCAGAGAAAAATAATGGAAAATTGCATGGGGAAAATGTTTACAACTTAGAATTTAAGCCTTCTTTCACAAACACAGACCTCTACACACTCACACACATTTCAACCTAGCTGTTTTCGAAAAACCCATTGACTCCATGTCACCTCGATCAGTGTAAACTGCAGACACGGCCTTGGGCACATAATACGTCCTTTTTATCCGCAGACCTCATTTATTTGCTTCAAAATTAAATAAAGAAAACAAAGCTAAAAGCATTTAATTTTAACTGTTTTTGACAGGTCTTTATATACTTTGCACTGAAATAGCTGCACCATTCCCGTGTTAATTTATCCAATTTATTGGATCAGTTGTGCTTGTTCTGATGTTATAGGTCTACAAGAATGAGGTACCAAAATGTATTTGCCTGTAACGGAAAGCACAGACAGGAATCCTTTGGTGAGCAGTTTTCCTTCTTTATTAAACATTTACTTTGCTCATTTTCATTACTGTCTTTTCCTGTTCCATACCAGAAACACACATATACACATGAGGATATTTCCCACACATCACCTACTGATTAAACTACCAGCTTGTCTTCTGCATTGCATTCTCCTTTAACACCTCTTTAACAATTTACTAACTCTCTACTAACTTCAGTAATTTATTAATCTACTATATATATTCTCTTTGCTTTAGTTTAAACGAACACCACCAAAATCCAGCCACTAAATGATTGGTGTAATCAAAACCACTGACAGGTGAAGTGAATAATATTGATAATCTTGTTACAATGGCACCTGACAAGGAGTGGGATGTATTAGGCAGCAAATGAACAGTCAGTTCATAGAGTTGATGTGTTAGAAGCAGGAAAAATGACAAACAATCTGAGCTACTTTGACAAGGGCCCAGTTGTGATAGCTAGGTGACTAGGTCAGAGCAACTCCAGAACAACAGGGTCTTTTAGGGTGTTTCCGATATGCAATGGTTACTAGCTACCAAAAGTGATCCAAGGAGGGAAAATTGGCGAACGCAGCCACCCAAAGCTCAGTGATGGATGTGGGAAGCAAAATCCCATCCATTCATGGCAATGGCAGTAACCAAGTACACTACATGGAGAAAAGTATTGGGACACACATTATTGAATTCAGGTCACTTCCAGTGAAGGGCAGTCTTAATGCTTCAGCATACCAAGACATTTTGGACAATGTCATGCTTCCAACTTTGTGGACACAGTTTCTTTTCTATTCCAGCATGACTGTGTCCCAGAGCACAAAGCAAGACCCATAAAGACATGGTTAGATAAGTTGGGTGTGGAAAAACTTGACTGGCCCACACAGAGCCCAGACCTCAACCCCATCCAACACCTTTGGGATGAACTGGAATGGAGACTGTGAGCCAGACCTTCTCATCCAACATCG
>JBBPCX010000001.1:7038794-7049453 GCA_037974365.1 Hydrocynus forskahlii | reverse complement strand
CAGACCTCAACCCCATCCAACACCTTTGGGATGAACTGGAATGGAGACTGTGAGCCAGACCTTCTCATCCAACATCGTTAATGCTCTACAGAATGAATGAGCACAAATTCCCACAGAAAAGGAAAACCTTCCAGGAAGAGTGGAAGCCGTTATAGCTGCAAAGGTGTGACCAACTCCATACTACAGTCTATGTATTTGAATGCAATGTCATTAAAGTGCCTGCTGATGTAATGGTCAGGCATCCCAATACTTTTGTTCAGAACAATGGTATTCCCCAATGGTAGTGGCTTTTTTCAGGATGATATGTCATGCTACAATGCAAACATTGTTCTGGAATGGATTAAGGAACATGACAAAGAGGTCAGTGTGTTTATTTGGTCTCAGTATCTGATCATCACATTAGGGATGTGCTGGACAATATAGTCTGATACATGGAGATCCCACCTCACAACTTACAGGTTTTAGAGAATCTACTGCTAATATCTTGGTGCCAGATAACACAGCATACCTTCAGAGGTCCGTGGAGTCCATGCTTTGACAAGTTAGAGCTGTTTTGGTGACACGAGGGGAACCAATACAATATTAGGCAGGTGGTTTTAATGTTATGGCTGATTGGTGTAATAATAATAATAATAATAATAATAATAATAATAATAATAATAAATGCCATCTTGACCTACCGGTTCCTCCTAGAAAATAACTGTAACATGTAACCTTGAGATATGTACCTTCCTCAGCCATAAACCCCCCAAAATGCAATATATTACAGCCTATTTCACTTAACACTGCTGGATGAATTCAACACACTGACCATTTTGTGGTCAAAACAAACATAGACAAGAAAACAGTGAATGTCTGTGTGAGCAAATCGTGTAAATCGTGGCTCTAACCTTGTAGAGTAAAATGTAAGTGATTTGCCTGTAATGTGTAACGCCCAGCAAATGTCAGAATGATACATAAGACATTATTACATGTACACACCTACCAAGGCTGATTCTGAAAATCAGACAGGTGGAGACAGTCCAATAGGGTGTGGGAGTCTCTATCAAATGTAATTTCAAGGTTGGACTTTCTTTTCTGACACGTGGTAACAGGCACACATGTTGTGAGATGAAGGTGAGATAAACTTGTTTTAGATTTTTCTTTAAAACGACGTCATATATTTTCATCTGGGGCAGGTGGTGGTCTGGTGCTTAGAGAGTTGCCCCTGTGATTGTAAAGTCATGGGTTCGAATCCCAGACTGCTAGTGGCACCACTGAGGTAGGTTTAAATGCAGAGGAGTCATGCAATATAGTGTATAAAATAAAAAAATAAATACATAAAAAATGTCTGAGTAAGCATAAGTTATGGCTTATAAAGTCAAATGACAGGACATAAGGGCGCCTGTAGTGGCAGTAAACAAAGTATTTAAAAATATGAAGATTTATAATTATTTAGTAGTAAAAACTTTCAGACATGAGCATAAAACTGAACTATGTTTTCAGGGATATTTTCATTTTTATTAGTCCAAGAAAATGTCCTTTTTTCTCCTTACATTCCTGATTTATGATGATCTCTCTCATTCAAGTCTCACTTCAAGAAAGTTGGATCTTATTCTTAGTCAAGGCATTCAAGAAGTCACAGAGTTATTTAAAGTAAAAGTTTTGTATTCAAGCTTGTTTTCAAATGGGAGAACGTTAAATTCCCTTTGCTTGATGGACAGAATCCATCATCTAGATCCTGATGATGATCCATGGCAATGTAGCGATGAATGCAGGCAACACAGACTTACTGGTTCCTAGTGAGTGTGAAACATTATTCTTAGGCACATAAATCCCTTGCCATGCGAACACACACACAGAAACACACACACACACACACACACACACACACACACACACACACACACACACACACACACACACACTTTACCCAGGCTCTAATCTCTTCTGAACCTCATAAACAGATGTATGTCTTCCAGACTTTGATTGGGCCGTCCTGATATGGTTCAGCCTTATTAACTATGACTGGTACGTCTGGCATCTTCGCTACGAGGACAGAATGCTCTGAAATTGTCTGTTTTTTTCTCCCCATTTTCTCTCTCTCTGTCTCTCTCGCTCTCTCTCTCTTTCTCTCTCTCTCTCTCTCTCTCTCTCTCTCTCAGACTCTTCTTCTAAAGAGTGTGCTCTTTTTCTGACGGTTCGGGGGCTTGAGTTTTCACAGCCAGTCACTGACGAGTCTGGTTTACCCGTCTTTGTCATCACAGGCTCAAATGGTGCAACGATCACAGGGAGATCATTTATAAAACCCGTATTATTATTTTACCTTTTCGCTACGAGTTGTGACGAAATCCCCTTGTTCTTTCATGATGATCAGTGATGCAATTCAACACGAGGTGCATGAATAATAAATCTCAGTCGAGCAAAAATAAAAAGACTTGTGCCAGCTGTGCCAGATGCAGAGGGAAAACAGCTTTGAATATGCATGGTGTCTTCTTCATCTCAAGATAAAGAAAAGAAACAGCCACCATTTGTTAAGGTCAGAGAGAGAGAGAGAGCTTCACATTGGCAAATGAATACAAGTTACAGGTTTTGTTGATTACTTACACTGAAAGTGAATGCTCAGACAAAAGCATCAAAAACTTCACTTTTGTAGTCATACCTGAAAGCCACCAACACACTTCCAGCAAAACAACACTACACGCTGTTTCCTATCTTAGATTACATTAGATATTTTGATCAACAATGAAATCACTTGCAAGAACTGGAAAAACACTATTCAAAATACAAAACATACATGGAATTAGCAATGATTCCTCACTCCAGAGAACACGTCTCCACTCTTCTAGAGTCCAATAGTGGCATGTTTTACATTACTGCATCTGATGCTTTGTATTGCACTTGGTGATGTAAGGCTTGGATGCAGCTGCTTGGCCATAGAAACCCATTCCATGAAGTTCTGTATGCACTTGTTAAGCTAATGTGATGGTCACGTGAAGTTTGGAGGTCTGTAGCTATCAACTCTGCAGACAGTTGGTGACTTCAACACACTGTGCGCCTCAGCATGCACTGTCCCCTCTCTGTGATTTTACCTGGCCAACCACTTTGTGCCTGAGCTCACTACGAAACCAACCCCCTAAATTTTGCCCCTTAAAATTACCATAATTTTTACCTTCACATACAGGAAATTAAGGAAAATTAAGCGAAAAAAGATTAAGACTGATTAAGGGGTAAAACTATTGAATTTTCCCCTTACTTTTTCAAATTTGCCCCTTCAGTAATAGAACTTCATGAATTAGAGCCTTAAATTTAAGATTAAGGTGTTTCACACTCATGCCTTAAATCTAATTTTAAGGTAAAATTAAAGGGTTGGTTTCACAAATAAACTGCAAAAGGATTGGAACAGGGAAAAACACCAGAGACAGTGACTGGGACAGGAACTGAAATGGGTACATGGCACATTGGGAATGGTATCAACACCGTGACGGGGACAGAAACCGAAACGGGCACATGAAGCAGTGAGGGAGCTATAAGGGACTGAGATGGCAAACTGAGACAGTGGTTAGGCAGCAGCCATATCCTGGGCTGCTGGTACCAGGTGGCTAAACGGCAGCTCTTGATGCTGGTTGGGGTCCTCAGCGAGAGATCAGAAAATGAGGCAGCTGGCGATGAGGTACCAGAGGACGAGGAGGTTGATGATGAAGTGCTCTCCAGGGCAACTAATTGAAATTCTCATCAGGTTTACGTAGTGTCCACACTAGTTGTCTATTTTTTGTTCGATTGTTGTCAACTGTTTGTCGCAACTTGTATGTTGCTGAATGTTGCACCGTGGTCCACCGAGAAACGTTGTTTCATCACACTGTGTATGTGTACACAGCTGATGATGACAAATTAGCCTTGAACCTTGAACCAGGGCAACCGAAGACCAATAGTGTTCCTTCAGTGGGCAGGGCTGTGGCATGGCACACCAGAAAGCCTCTATTTGGTCCATGATGTGAGCCGTTCCTTCAAGGGTTATGTATAGCCTGCATTTTGGCAAGAGGTCATGCCCTCTGGGTTGGCTCCTTCTCCTTTGTCTTACCACTCGTCCCAGAACAACTGAATCACTGGACTCGTTACATCCATGTTAAGGTGGATTCTTCTGTCAGGGATGGGTCGATGCTGGATGTAAGTGCAAAGTTCAAATTGTTAAACAAACAAATTCATCTTACAAAGGGTCAAAGGGTAAACCAAAATGCTAGACAGTCCAAGGGGTTAATCAGGTGAAAACATGGAGATAGCATCAACAGAGAATCCACAAAGACAACTGAAACACCTGGGCAGGGAAGGAGACATGGACAAGACACAAGTGAACGGGATAACAAGGGGGCACGGCTAGGGCAAAATGACAATAAACTCACATGACACACAGACACATGGCAGGATGAACATTAACAGTAAAAATTTTGAAACAGGGACATAGTAGTAAAATGTTACAACTGAAGCATTTAATGACCAGATACCATGTAACGGGTCCATAACAACAACAACAACAACAACAATAATAATAATCGGGTTGACATAAGTGGTACGCAAGTACGCATTGATGTAAGTGGGTCTTCAGGTGACGCTTAAAGACAGCGAGGGACTCCGCAGATCTTATAGGAAGAGGGTGTGCGTTCCACCACTGGGGGGGCGAGACTGAGAAGAGTCTTGACGCATGTCTCCCTCTTCTTTTGAGCAGTGGAGGCTCAAGACGAGCCGTGCTTGAAGCCCTGAGAGGACGATGTTTGATCATTGCTGTTATTTATGGGGGTGCAAGTCCATTCTTGGCTTTGAAAGCAAGTGTTAAGGACTTGAACTTAATGCGAGCAGCTACAGGGAGCCAGTGAAGGTTCGTTAGTAAGGGTGTGGTGTGAGTAAGACTAACTGTTCTGAATCAGCTGAAGTGGTTTAGTTACCTTCTGTGGAAGTCCAGCCAGTAGAGAGTTGCAGTAGTCCAGTCTGGAGATGACCAGAGACTGGACGGAAATCTGTGTAGCTTTCGTGGTGAGAAAGGGTCGGATTCTTCTGATGTTGTAGAGAAGGTATCTGCGTGTTCTGGAGCTCTGGTCAACCTGCGGCAAGAAAAACAGATCTTCATCTAGAGTAACACCAAGATTTCTTACTTTCTATAACTTGATAACCAAGTTCCCAATAGAAATGATGAGATTGTGGCTTGGTGAAGGACTACCTTTGATAAAGAGGAGCTCAGTCTTGCTGGGGTTCAACTTGAGGTGGTGGGCCACCATCCAAGAGGAGATGTCGGCCAGACAGTCTGAGATGCAGGTGGAGGCCTGGTTGTCACTGGAAGGAAAAGAGAGAATGAGTTGCGTGTCATCAGCATTAAAGTGGTAGGAAAAGCTGTGTGAGGCAATTACCTCCCCAAGAGAGCCAGTATATAGAGAAAAGAGAAGTGGTCCCTGGACCGAGCCCTGTGGAACACCAGTGGATAATCTTCGTGGAGCAGACTGGGTGCCTTGCCATGCTACGTGGTACTTCCGGTCATCGAGGTAGGAAGCAAACCATTGCCAGGCTGTGCCCGAGATCCCAAGGTTGGAGAGAGTGGCGAGGAGGATCAGAGCTGAAGACAGGTCAGCTGATCTCGCTGCATGAAGTTCTTCTGAGACAGCAAGTAGAGCAGTTTCAGTGGAGTGTGCTGTCTTAAACCCGGACTGGTGGGGGTCCGGAAGCCTGTTTTGAGAGAGAAACAAGTTGATTCGGTTATAAACGGCATGTTCCAAGACTTTGGAAAGGAAAGACAGAAGGGATACCAGTCTGTAATTGTTGACGTCTGAAGGGTCCAGTGAAGGTTTCTTCAGAATTGGTGTGACCACTGCAGACTTGAAGGCGGACGGAACATGGGCAGTCATCAAGGATCCGTTGATTATGTAGGTGATGTGCGGGATGAGATCTGATGATATCACTTGGAGTGTGCTCGATGGGAGAGGGTCGAGCGGAGACGTGGTAGGTTTGCTGGACGTCAGGAGTAGTGACACTTCCTCAGGAGAGAGCGGTGAGAAGGCGTCAAACAGGGCAGCATGGCCTGGTCTCCGTGTGGCAGGCAGCGTGGTGGTTGGGGGAAAGGCTCTTCTAATGTCGTTTATCTTCTCGTCTAAGAACTTTGCGAAGTCTTCTGGTGAGAGATCTGGAGATTCAGGGAGAGATATATAACCAGCTCATATTGAGTAGTAGCCTGGCAAAATATAGCCTCCTCATGGCGCGGATAGTTAATGTGTTAACAGTGTTACTAACCCCCATCAGACATTGGGTTCTACAGACATTGCCAGATAATAGGCCTTCCATCATTTTGATTCCAGCTTGACCTTCCGTTAGTCAACACTCATCAGCAATGATTGTTCCTTAGCTTCAGAGGTAGCGAAAATTGATGAGTTTTACAAGTGTCTTTTGGTAGAACGTTTGAAAAGCAATAATGGATTAATTTAACATTTGAATTTTTCATGCTGACTATATGTGTTTTGTGTTTGTATCAGTTAGCTATGATTTACTATGAGAAAAATCATTATTAAATAGAGCAGCAGGGAGAATATCCTAACAGGGGGTATTCCCATAGCTACTTCTCTTGTATTCCCATAGAAAATTAATCTATTTTCTCTATACTCATTCGAACAATAATTTGTGTACCATGAAAGTAGATTGTGTGGATTATTTTAATCAATTTCTTGATAGCTGGATAGTTGTGTAGCACTATTTTGAAACATATAACCAATATGTTTCAATATATATATTTTGAGCTCCCCTATTTTATTTTTTCCTATTCTTGATCCTCAGTTATAATATCTCACTCTCTCTCTCTCTGTTTGTATGTGTGTGCAAGACTGCTGGAGAGGCAATGCAGAGTTTAACATGTCAATTTCTCATGCTGACAGCGTGTGTGTGGGTGGGTGTATGCGTGGCGACCTGGTTGAAGTTTCCGTCTCCACACTGACAATGCAGACGCAGCCAATGAGGTGAAGTGCACAAGCAAATAGCTCCATGTTCTCCTGTCCAAAGCTGCTCTGATCACACTCCAAACCTTGGCTCTGTTCCCTAAGGCGTCGTAGCTTAGTGATTTAGCTGTTATTCAGATCAGTGAAACCACACTCTCTGCCGCTTCGTGAGGTTGTTAGCGCTAAAATGTTGTTTTGTCGAACCCGCAGGATGGCATAGGATAACTTCATTTCTCTTCGACAGCAGACAGCCTCTGAATTTGTGGTGACCCCAGATCCCAGTATTTCCTCGAATTCAGAAAGTAAATCTGACTGAATGGAGTGCACACTAACAGAACTTTCAAGTGGCCTTGGTTTGATCGAATTTCTCACCAAGACTGAGTAAACTGGCTCCATTAACATTTTCAGTGCAACAAATATGACCAGACGTTTGAATTTCATATAGTCTTCATTATTGCAATTAAAGGTAATGGTCATTTTCAAATTAGCACACTTTGCAAGTTTACACTATTTATTTATTTATTTTTACTTAAGGCATGACCAACTTAAACGTGGCAAAGAAACCCAACACCTGACTCGCACTAAAGTGTCCAATGTTTGGGAAAAACACAAGATAATAGACCACTTTTCTATGTTTTTAGTTCATGTCACTAGTCAATGCATCATCTATTCAATTATCATTTTCTGAAGCATTTATCCTTAACCAGGATGGCGGGTGTTGGAGCCTATCCTAACCGTCAAAAGTTGAAAGTCCCTTGGCAGCTTATCAGACTGCAGGGCAAAAATACAAACAAATACATTCACATGTACATTCACTGCGATGGGCCTAGAGTCAGTTCACATCTGACATGCGTGTCTTTGGACTAACCGAAGTACCCAACAGAACTTACACAGACATAGAGAGAACATGCCAACTCGAAACAGAAAGAGCACTGGCCACCCAGACCGAGAACCTTCTCACTGTGGGATGGTAGCCCTTCAATTCATCATGTAATTTAAAAGGCAACATTCTTGTTTTCCCATAATTCAGCTCTAATACAACGTTATATTACATCACTGTGCACCGGTGAGTGGAGAATGTGAACCTCCTATGCCCATCACCCCCACCTATCACCGTTCATCTGGAATCAAATCACACACTGGAAGGAAAATGTGTTATATTCAGTTCATACTGACTTTAAAAGGCTGCTCTGTTTCAAGTAAAGCATTTAATCTGCAAGCGTCTCACATTTCAAGTATTAATGAGCTTCATACTGTGCATTGTTATATAGACAGTAGGCAAAAAATACAGTCTGACTAAATTTTACTGACTAAAATTCTGAACATTAAAGCAAAAAATAACCACCCCTGTCCTCAAATGCACACAGATCTCATTCAGCTAGCATTACACACCCTGGGGTCATTTGTATCTGCTGTAAATTTAAACTTCATATCCTTTTACTCAGACACCAAGGCACAGCTTCTGATAGCCCTTTGCCTCTGTTTATAGAACTACTCTTCTATAAGGCAAAGGGACGGAGACAGAGGGAGAGAGAAAGAGAGAGAGAGAGAGGTGAGAGGAAAAATGAGGTAGAAAGAGAAAAAGAAAAAAACACAAGAAGGGGAAGGGCGATAAAGGGATGAAGAAAAAGAGAGAAACAGAAGACTATGTAAGAGAGACAGAAAGAGGGGGGGAAGGAAAAGAATCAGGCAGAGAGAGAGAGAGAGAGAGAGAGGCAGAGAGATACAAAGAGCGAAACAGAGTATGGAGAAAAAGGAGAAGAAGAGCAAGAAAGACAAAGAGAGAGATGGAAGACTATGAGAGACAGAAAAAGAAATTGAAAGAAGGATAGAAAAGAGAGGATACTAAGAGTATGTGTGTGTGTGTGTGTGTGTGTGTGTGAGAGAGAGAAAATGGGGGAGAGAAATGGGAAGAGCAAATTACAGGGCCAAAAATAGAAAGAGAAAGAGATGAGAAACGCGAGAAATAAAACAGAAGAACAAGAGCAAGAGAAAGGAGAGAAGGAAAGAGAAAAATAAGAAAGATAAAGGGAGAGATAATGGCAGAGAGAAAGAGAGAAAGGCCTGTCTGCTGCACTGAGCTGGTCTTTTGTAGAGTACACTGTTGGGATGTGGTGGCGGTTGATCCATGTTAATGCTCTCTCTCTCTCTCTCTCTCTCTCTCTCTCTCTCTCTCTCTCTCTCTCTCTCTCTCTCTCTTTCTCTCGTCCCCCTCTTAGATTGATGACTCAGCAGAGCTCCACACTGATCAATCAGATGCAATCTGCGTCTCAATTTAGCCTCAGTGGAGAGAATTGTGCATTCTAACTGAAGAGGTGCATCCCTCAGGCCTGTGACAGTGTTCTGTACCTGCCCGTCCAGATCGATCATTTTTCATTTATTTGTGTAAATACTTTGTGAGCGTATCCGTTAATCATATACAGTGTCTTTTCTGGATATCACAACATCAATGTGAACTGATTTAAAGGGCCCACATCCTATATTTTTGAGTGCTTCATGTTTTTTCTCTGCTTAAGTTTACACACCAAAAATGATTCAATTTGAAGTATTTCCCTAAAAAGAAAATGTACTGTTTTTGTTACGTGTCTGATATATAATATACACACACATACTACTCACAAAAAGTGAAATGTCAGGATGAACTTAAAATGCACTATAACCTTTACAGGTGAACTTAATATGACCTTCCCTAAACATCTGAATGCACACGTCCAACTGTTCAATGTTTCAGTTCTTTTTACACAACTTCCTGTTCTCTGACAAGGAGCTTAACAGCAAAATTCACAACAGGCGTTTGATCCATGACATCACAAGACCAATTCTTTCAAAATGGACTGATTTTGCAGCAGAAAAAAAAAGTCCATTTTAATAAGAGAAATGACTTCATCATGCAAATAACTGTTTGTTATATAAAAAATAATACTTGCATGTAAATTTGATCTGGCAGATCTTGGCACGTGGAAGCATCTTGAGTCCAATGTTTCTCATGGGATTGTTGTGAAGATAAAATAGACTATATTGTTGTTTTATATTATTAGAAAGACACAACAAGTAATTCCTTAAAATCTAAACAGGTCTAAACTCTGAACTGCACAAACACTCCTCTGCATTCCTGCTCTTCAGACAAGATCTAACTTTACTGCACTCATTCAAAATGTCCTCTTTAGTCCTCTATTACCAAAGTGTTTCGTTGTTCATTTACTGAGAAGATACACTTAAAAGGGAATTCTGTCAGTTTATCTGTACAGCTCCATGTCATTCAGTCTTTGATGTGAAATGATGCATTGTAGAGAAAAATCAGATTTCTTATTGGTGGTGGTGATATTTAGAATCAGAATCAGAAATCTTTATTGATCGCAGAGGAAATTGCTTATGTTATGCCTGCACAGGCACACAGAGACACTTAGACACAGACACACAGAGACAAGAACAAGATAAAATAAGTCGCAATGAAATCCAATGGGAAAAAATAATGCAGAAAAAATGAGGGGTGTCGAATTAACACGTTAATTCTGATCAGTTAATCAAAATATCACCTCAACGCAAAGCATTTAGGAGTAACTAACTCCCTTACAAAATGATCTCAGTATTGGAGAAATAGTGTGAAGGGGTGTTATTCTATAGTTGCTTCAAGGTTATACCTGGGGCTTGAGATGCCATGTATGCATGGATGCCAGAACCATTATACTGGGGGGAGACGTGCCCCCCCCCC
>JBBPCX010000001.1:6986447-7026877 GCA_037974365.1 Hydrocynus forskahlii | reverse complement strand
GTGAACATTGCGCTAAATGATGAAAAAATGACACCTCTAAATTTGTGAAGCTGTTTTTACAAACGGCACCCCATAGCGGACAACTCACAAATGATTATATCAACTATAACCTTTAAACATCATGATCATTCACACCATGCAGAGCTTTTTATGCGATTGTTTTGAAAAAAATCTTCATAAAGATGTGCTTTCAAGAAACATATTTTGCACAATAATGTGCAGGGCTTTTTGTAATGCTAAAGAGGAGACTGTTAGATGCTTGTTAAAGTGCACAAAGATGTCTGTACTTGCTGCACACCAAGACAGGCACACAGTTATTTAATCAGAATTTGTCATTTCACAAATTGTCTTCGGAATATTCTAATAACTGCTGAGAACATTATGCTCATATTGTGCAGTCAGGGCTGTTTCTAGCTGAAGGCAGTAAAAGCAGTAGCTCAGGGTCCCCAGTCCACCAGGACTAATAATATTAAATCATATTTAATGTTATTTGTCACATTTGAGCCCAGAGAGTATAATGGCCTTATATTATTTCTTTATCATAATTAAATAAGACTAAAAAATGGGGTATCAAGTGAAATAGTGATAATAATAATATAAATAATAATAATAGTTATCATTGTTGATGTTGACTTGCCAGATGTGCTCTACCTGACATTGGTGTTGTTTATGCTCAATGGAGTGAGGCATTCATTTCTTTTAATCTTTTCTGGAATGGATACTTTTTTGACTCCTTTGCTATATCATTTCCCCCTTTTTTTCTCCTGCAGTGCCTATGTTAAGCGTGCATTTTCACTGCGAGGGCTTCTGCGGCTTAAAAGTATTGGTTTGAGATATGATACCCCCGAATCTGCGGAATATGATTTATTTCTGCCTAAATATTGTTATCATTACTATTGCCTCTTTATTGCACGCACATTACCATTTCAATTTGTACGTAATCTGTTTCAGCTGCATAGTGTCTTTATTGCAATAAATCATACTGCAGGGAAGGAAAGGAAACTGGAGAAGTAAAGAAAGACAGAGCAAGGTGAAAAGAAATACACATGGACACAGCAAGAGGGATAGCCTCGTGCTGGAGAATATTGCAGCCGAAGATATTGAGAGCAGGAGAGAGAGAGAGAGAGAGAGAGAGAGAGAGAGAGAGAGAGAGAGAGAGAGAGAGATCAGCCTGAAAACAACAGAGAAACAAAAATCACAGCGATAGACTGGCAGAAAAGTTGAAAGTAAAAGAGATAAAGAAGAATGAAAAAGGAGACACGGTAAGAATGTGAAAAGAGAGATAAAAAAGGTGGTGGAATTAAGATGAAGAATAAAGGATGAGAAATGGACTGGGAGGCATTAGAGAAGAAGTGTGTCTGTGTGTGTGAAAGGCAGAGAGAGAGCGAGAGAGAGACAGACAGAGAGAGACAGAGAGAGAGAGAGAGAGAGAGAGTTCTTGGGGAAAAGAAAGAAGAGAGGTATGACACCGAGACCCTGGAAGTGTCACGCTCACCTGCATCACCTCCTCTGTAGCTGGTACACACACTCAGGTTATTTACATGAGTCAAAGACAACTGTTGACAGTGTGTGCACCCTGTCTCCCCATGCACAGGGACCACGGTCATCCAGGTGACAGCCACAGATGCAGATGACCCCATGTTTGGGAACAATGCCAAGCTCATCTATTCCATCCTGCAAGGAGAGCCCTACTTCTCAGTGGAACCCAAAACAGGTTGCTAGATAGCAATTCATTTTTGCATCATTTACCATAACATCTGCTATATGCCTGATGCTCATTAATGCTCTCTCTCGCCTGTATTCTTCTAAGGTATAATAGTGACCTCATGGCCAAACATGGACAGAGAAGCAAGTGAGGAATATCTGGTCGTGGTTCAGGTGAAAGACATGCTTGGATTTTCTGGTGGCTACAGCGCTACGACGACTGTGACGGTCTCTCTCACTGACGTCAATGACAATGGACCTACTTTTCAACACAGTGAGTTACAGCTAGTGCGCCATCATGACCTCAATTCATCAGGCTGAAAATATGTTTTATGCCATAAAAGCATGAAAACTAATTGCTTCACTTTGCTTACCCTACCAACTTCAAAATAAATAGCAACCCTGATAAATATGGGTCAAAACAGATCATGGGAAAATGCTATTCCCACTTCGCTGAAGGGTAGGCAGAATTCATAAGACACCTACACTGATCAGCCATTACCTTAAAACTGCCTGCATTATATTGTCTTAATTCCCCTCATGCTGCCAAAACAGCTTTGACCCTTCATTTGTCACATACACTGTTATCCAAGAACAACATGTCTTGAAACTTACCCCAAAATATGGTTACAATAAATTAAAGGCTAAAACTAAGTCATATATGTAGATTACAAGTGTAAACAAGTATGAACAAACATTTATAAGTGTAAATGTTTGTTCTGAAGTATGCAAATGTACAGAATAGACTTTGTACTGTAAAATGCAGTGTGCTAGTTGCTGTTGACATATATAGACAAAAATAAAAGATGGCGGGTTAGATACAATAAGGTAGAGAATACAGTAAGTGTTATAATGAAAAGTTAAAATTGCGATTGCATATCTTGGTACAGGAGTCTAGAAGCTCCCTGAGCTTCTTTTTCTGACCATAAAACCCCAGAAGCATCTACCTGATTTCAACAATTCAAACAGACAGTTACTGGTGAGATGAGTCTCAGATGAGGCTAGTTGCTCTGGTCCTCCTGGAATAAATGTCCTGCAGATACAGTTTAGCTGATCTAGTGCAGCATTCTGCTGCCCAAATCACCCCCGGTAGACCCTTGATGTCCTGTGCAGAGCTGTTCCCTAACCAGGAGGGGATGTTCTGTGTCAGGACACTCTCTACAGCACCTGAGTGAAAAGTTTTTAGGATCACTGGAGAGACCAGAAACTTCCTCAGCCGTGGAGATGCCTTGCCTTGTTTTGGACTGGGCTAGAATGTGTTCAGTCCATGTCGGATCCTCAGAAATGGGAATGTCCATATATCTGACGCCGATCGCCCACTCCACTGCAATTCAGCTGATGACGAGTGGGGTGTAGAATCTTTGCCATCTCCAACTGAAGTCCAGCACAAGCCCCTCGGTTTTGCCAATATTCAGTTGAAGGCAGTTCTCTCATTGTCAGGTTCTCCATGTCTGCTGTCTCATCATTGTTGGAGATGAGGCCCAGCACTACTGTGTCATCAGCAAAGTTGACAATGATGGTGCAGCTATGTGTGGCCATGCAGTCGTGGGTGTAGAGAGTGTAGAGCAGACGGCTGAGTACACAGCATTGTGGAACTCCTGTGTTGAGTGCTGATGGTGCTGGAGACACCACCAGCTCTGTGGTCTGCCTGTGAGGAAGTTGAAAACCCAAACACACAGGCGGCTGTTCAGCCCCAAGTCCTTTAGCCTGGTGAACTGTCTATGGGGGACTACTGTGTTGAAAGCTAAACTGTAGTCAATGAACAGCAGTCTCACACAGTTCCCATGTTTCTTATCCCCATGGCTGAGGGTTGTGTGTGCAGGACGTGGAAGACGGTGCCCTCTTCGGGCTGGCTAAGTAGAGTGGAGACGCTGTGATGTGGTCTTTAATGAGTCTCTCAAAAACTGTCATGACTACTTACGTAATCATTCAGACACAAGGGCTTATTGTTCTTGGATATCGGGACAACAGTGGCTCTTTTAAAGCACGTGGGGCCCACAAACTGAGCCAGAGACTCGTTGAAGTTGGATGTGAAGACTCAGCGCAGCAGCACAGCAGGCGCCTGGAGAGGCCGCCCGGCCCTGGTGCTTTTCTGATGTTGACCCACTCCAGCACCCCGCACACATAGAGCTCTGCAATAATGATGTTATCCTCTCCATTAGTCGTGTGGCTAGAATGAGCATGATTAGCCTCAAAATGGGCTTAGAACATGTTCGATTTGTTGGCAAACGCAGAGCCCTACACCTCTCTCATGACTGGAGACAAAACAAAACTTTTGCTCGTATTCCAGGATGAGGAAAACAATGTTATGGATTCCACAAGACCACTGAAGGTATGCTGTAATATCTAACATTGACAAGACATTAGCAGCAGATCTTTTAAATCCTGTAAATTATGAGGTGTGGCCTCCATGGATCAGACTAGTTTGTCCAACACATCCCACAGAGGCTTGATTCGGGTTGAGATCTGGAGAAGTTGGAGACAACACTTTTGAGGAATCATGTTCTTCAAAAACACTGCTGATTTGTGAAGACATGCCAAATAGTTCCTAATGTAGTTAACTAACTCAATGTCACACTGAAATTATGAGGGAAAATTATTCTTTATATTATCATTAAAACTTTTAAAACTCATTAAAACTCTAACCATGATCCTTAGTGAAATCTGTCTTTTTAACCATGTATGGCCGTGAAATAGAATAGAATAGAATAGTCTTTACTGTCTGAATATACATATTCAAATATACATGTGTCCTCTTTCACTACAGCTCTGGTTGCTTTAAATTTCTTAATACTTGACCTAATACTGAAAATGGCATTTTCAGGCATTTAAATAATTTTTTAATAAAGTAATTTAAAAAATTTTTTGTTAACTAATCTATTGCCTGACTTATGACATTCAGCACTAGGGCATTAACAGAGAAACCGATTTGTCGACTTGGTTCAACCAGTTATTATAGTCACTTCATAAAAAGGGCGGTAACGTTGGCGCCGGGCGGGGACATGGCAGCAGAGGCAGTAGGAGACAGACACACATCGCATATACGGAGATAGTTCACTCTAGACCACACAAACAGCACGGAGACCTGCGCAATCTGGAAGTCATTCTTAAAATATGGTAAAAGTACTAGCGTTGTTCACGACCATCTGAAATGGCATGCGCTAGCTAACATGGGTGATGCTAGCACTGCAGGGAGTCGTCCGGTCCAGAGGAGCGGAGTAGCTTTACAGAAAAGCCTCTGACTGATAAGAAAAAACAGCAGATCACTTATCGGCTTGTTAATTTCATCATTAAAGATGTGAGACCTTTGGCTGCAGTACAAAGTACATAATTTGAAAGTGACAATTCTGTCGTACGTGAACACACCACAGCGTGAACAGCACAAAGTTCTTCCTCTGCATTTAACCCATTCACCAAGTGAAGCAGCAGGCAGCTGTTTCAACCAAGTGAAACAGTTCCCAGGGAGCAGTGCGCAGGGACAGTACCTTGCTCAAGGGCACCTCAGTGGTGCTTAACAGTCTTGGGAATTGAACTCACGACTTCCTGATCATAAAGCAAACGTTCTAACCACTAGACTACCTGATAAGTGGAAGTTTCTCTTGTGTGTGTTTACTCGTGGTCTTTGTATATATGTGTGGTCAACTGCAAGGTGTTGATTGTAAAATCTGACAGCAGGTGGAAGGAAAGACCTTCGGAATCTCTCCTTCCCACACCATGGGTGCAGCAGCCTGTCACTGAAGTCTCCTGTAAATGTTGTCCAACAGGGATGACAGCTTAACCACCATTCTCCTGTCATTCGCCTTAAGGGGTTCTTTGGAGTAAAACCATTGAAGAACCACTTTTGGTTCGTTAAAGAACCTTTCAATCGAGATCAACTGAAAACTACACTGAAAGGAAACCAAAAGTGCTTTTTCCATGGGATTACTTCAATTAACCTTTTTTGACACCTGTATATTTAAAAGAGTAAGGTCACTGCAGACATGTCATCATCTTGATTTATAAATTGTGCCCAAATTGGGTTTTAAATCTTTTATTTATTTATTTTTTTAAAGAGAGTAGTATGTATACATATGTCAGAGTTATTGCACAATTACAATGGAGGCAGCTGGTGACCTGGTGGTCAGGACATTGCCACTGCGATTAAAAAGCCGTGGGTTTGAATCCCAGGACTTCTAGTGGCACCACTGAGGCACTCTTGAGCAAGGTACCGTTCCCACACACTGTTCCTTGGGCACTGTGTTCCTGCTTCCCTTGGTGAATGGGTTAAATGCAGAGAAAGAATTTTGTGCTGGTCACACTGTGCGCTATGAATACAGAACGAATAAAATACCTATCATTCAAGGAGAAATGAGTCAAAATCAAGTTTTTCAAGAATAAAGTGTTTCAGAATCCAACATTCAAGCTCTTTGGACCACGCATGCTTTACACTTGACCCGTGGCTCAACCAGCTTCACCCTTTTGGGATTCCAGGCCTAGTTTTGTGCTGTGCTTTTAAAAATTTGAAGTATCACAAGCTGCTTCTTTTAGACCGTGGTCCGATATTTCCTCAGTTCATGCTGTAGTGAAACATTCTGTCTCTTTGATCCACTCTTTAAACTACTAAGCCAGACCCCATGACTCAGCATGTATAAAAGGAACTTTCTGGAGGAGCTGGCTTTGAACTGGACAAGAAAGAATGAAGCATTTAGTTATGCTTCATCTCTTTGAAGGCGTGAGCTGCAAGGTATATTGCTGGCAGTAAAGTGCATTGGAGAAGAGGTGTAGACATGCGTGGTGATGTTTTGAAGAGATGCATGCCATAAGATGAGTGATTTTTAGGAAACAAATCTCTCATATGAGTGATTATTTTCCTAAAGATTTCATTAGGCCAAGGTCACCTTGGTGAATAATACGTGCCCAGTAAGTGTTACATACAGCAGTCTAAACAAACACAGCTCGTGTTTTTTTAGGGATAAAGACAATGGACAGCTGAAAATGTTTTAAAGGAACAGTTCAGCATAACAATAAAATATAAAACAGTTTCACACAATTTTCCAATCAGGATGTACTTAACCATATAAGACAAATTTTGTTTCTATAATGTAGAACCAGAGCTACAAGTTTAACAAACACTAGAGGTCAATAGTCATCCACATTATATAAACACACTCCCGAAACTTCACTTAATCCTCATTCAGCAGTGAAGTAGTAGGGATTCATCAATGTGGTTTAGGACACAGTATTACTGTGATGTTAGTGTGATATCAGCATTATTTTGGTGTACTTTTGATGAGTATTTCAAGATGAAATGTTATTTGATAAAATGGTTCAAATTCGAAGTTATTGGGTAATGTGATTTTGGACCTTTTCTGTTATACACTGTTGATTATGAAATTGTCACGCAAAGTAAAGGAGAGGTGGTATTTGAAAAAAGAAAAAAAGAACATCACAGGAGTGTGTTTTGCATGTGAGTCAGAAATGAAGGGGCAGTTGGCCATTCATGCTGTTGGTCCCATGCTGTTTTGCAAGGCTTTCATGGTACATGTGAACCTGTGCATCACAGTAAAATATTGAAAATATTAAGCGTAGTAAAGGTTGTAAGGTACCATATGCTGTCTTTGTTAGATGAGAGTAAATACTCTTCTAAGCAGCTTTAGCATAGGTCATATCAGTGCCAGTTCAGGCACCAAAATACAGTGTTGATATCGGCAATAGAGATTAGTGCTACAAAGAGGCAATTTCTGATGCGCATATGGGTTACTGAGTAACGAGAGCAGCAAATGGACCGCAACTGAAGCAGCAACGTGCTGTCGCTTTTGGATTATTTCTCATTTGAGTGGTAGTAAAAACAATCTCTGCCACCAGGTAACCCTTAAACCAGTATGCCATTAATAAGGGTAAAATGCAGTGACCATTTTGTCATACGTGAACACTCCACAGCACGCAGTGTGAACAGCTTGAAATTCTTTTCTGTATTCAACCCATTCTCCAAGTGAAGCTGCGGGCAGCCAGGAACTCAGCGCCCACGGAGCAGTGTGTGGGGACGGTACCTTGCTCTAGGGTACACAGAGATGCCACTAGCAGTCCTGGGATTCGAAGCCACAACCTTCAGATAGTAAGAGCAGACTGACAATGTAAAACAGTGTATAACATGCTAGAGCCTTTTGCTGAATGAGTACGTTAGGCATCTTCCAGCAAACCTCAATTCACAATCCCCCCAACCTCTTGCAAGACTGGGCCCTGGGGCTTCAGGTCCACCAAGCCCAGCCCTGCTTTTAACAGTTCCCATGATAGTAGAATACACTCCCAGACACTCTGATTCTACTCTGCACTAAAATATTGAGACACCTGACACTGTTACGCCATGAGGGACTTTAATCATATTGCATTCAATCTTCATTCCAGTTCATCCCAAAGGTGTTGGATGGGGTTGAGGTCAGGGCTCTGTGCAGGTCAGTCAAGTTCTTCCACACTGAACTCCTCCAGCCATGTGTTTATGGAGCTTGCTTTGTGCACTGGGACACAGCCATGCTGGAATAGAAAAGCCTCTTGCCCAAACTGAGTCCACAAAGTTGGAAGCATGGTGCTCTTCAAAATGTCTTGGTCTGCTGAAGCATCAAGATTGCACTTGACTAAGGGGCCTCGCTCAAACCCTGTAAAACAGGCGTGTCCCAGTGCTTTTGTCCATATAGTGTACTTTGACAGTAAGTGTATTCGCACTATATGTTCCCCAAAAGACATCTGTACTTATTCAGCACCTCAACTGCTGCTTCTTTAACAAGCCTCTGATAACTTCTGTCCTTCCTAAATATGTTAGTACTGCTTATTCAAATGGACGGTGTTTCACTTCACTGGCTCCCTGCTATCACAAACCATTTTCTTCTAATATGATGGTCATAAAATCTTTTCAATCAGATTTCCCAACACTGTGAGGACACCTCCCCATTCCCTTGTCATGCTTATGGGGAAAAGACCTTCTGGACTGCTGCCACTGAAGCACTGAACAAGCCAAAGTCACATTTGTAAAAGAAAATGTATTTGTCTCCATTGGCTCAATTCAGATTGTAAGCATAATGTTGCTCAAAGACAAATTAAATGAATGAATGGGTTTATTTTCTTTCACATGTGAATATCTTCTTCCTGGTAAAAGAGCTGTTACGAAAACCTTCTACTCTAATCGGTCTTCACCAGTATCGCATTTTGGCAACAAGTGAAGGCTGTAGTAGGGATGTCTCTTGAGTACCCCTTTGATTGGCTAGATGAGAAATTGGGCATCCTATAGTCTCACAGTCCTGCAGTTCAATCTATAGGGACTTGGCTAAAAAACAGGCATCACTTTTATTTTTATTAGCTCCATTACGCATCCCCTTGCTACAACACCTTGCACATTAATCGACATAGTTCAGGACAGCAATGACATAGAAGGCTAATTTTATTTTAACATCTGGCTTCTTGTAAACATTGATTGCCAGTGTAAGGGAATACACACACAACTTCATTTCCTCATTTGAATAGAACAGAAAAACTAGGAGCAGGACCAGCAACTTGCATAATCTGCATAATGTGTGACAAATTCAACTCCGACACCATCTCAGTCATTTTGAATTAGTCATAGTTAACAGAATTTTAGACCCCACCCTTCCGTGGGTGAAAGCGGTCGTTTAAATTTCAAAACCCATTTCATTGCATTTAATGACACAGATGCACACTACATTGAGGAAAGGCTTCTGAGCTACACTATATGGACAAGAGGATTAGACCGCCTGACCATTACACCAGCAGAGACGTTAATGACATTGCATTCAAATCCATACTTTAATATTGAGCTGGTCCCCCCCTTTGCAGCTGTAACAGCTTCCGCTCTTCTTGGAAGGCTTTCCACAGTTTCTGTGGGAGTTTGTGCACACTCATTCTGTAGGGGGGTGGGGCTGGGGGTTTGAATGTGCACGGAGACGTCAGATGCGTGTGTCTCACGCTCATTGCGTGAGAGCTGGCAGCCCTGAAATACGACCATTTATACCTAGAACCGCCGAGGAGTCATTTTAACCCCCTCATTTAGATCTCCGTATACAGCTGTCACGCGCCACGTCCCTCCGGTTGCTTTGCAACGCTAGACGCTTGTGACGTCATCCGACTTTGACAGCGCACCGTCGATTACGATACTGGGAAATTTAAGACATTGCCCCGTACAAAAGATAGATATGATCCTGGAGCTCTGCAAGCTGTTGCGCAGTGAGCACGTCTCGAGGCCACCACACACACCAGCTGTCTCGCAGGTCGTCCCCAATCAGAAGAGGAGGAACTGCAGTGTAAAGCACAAGTGCGCAAAAACCAAAGCCACAAAAATGTGCATGAAGTGCCAACGTGCCGTTTGTGGACAGTGCACAGTCAAAGTGTACACCGTGTGTGTTGACAGTGAATAATGTGTGTGCGTGCGTACGTGTGTGTGTGTGAGCGACGAAGGGAGAGAGGGAGAGAGCGCGCAGCGTTACTTTGAAAATGTATTTTACCTGTTCGACCTAAATAATTATTTATTTGCCAAAAAAAACCCCGCAGAAAATATATATTTTAAACATTTATTTTGTCAAGTCTCCATTATTATTCAAAAAAGAAGATGGGAATGAGCCACTTCACAGCTTCTAGAAATGACATCTTAGCATGGCTGACGCTATTGCAGCGCGGTTCTAGGGGGACTGGAATGTTGGCGGTTCTAGTGTTAAGCAGTTACAGAAAATGAATGAATGAATGATTGAACGAACACAACGAATATGCTACAGACTGTTTGCAGTAACAACACTCCAACATAACTGACCATTTAACATAAATAGGCAATCATATATAAACATTGTTGTGACATCACCACCATAATGAATTCAAAACAGGCTGATTTTAAACTCCAGTCACCCAGTCATGGCACACTGTGGTCTTCCACTTCGGTCACACTTCACACAGAAAAGTTCTCACTACATGAACTAATGAGATGAAAAAGTTCACTTTAAAATGGATCCATCCACACGTTTTTCAGATAGCTTGTCTGGTTGCTTTTACTGTATCTTATTGCTGACATAATCAGGTTGTCTGATGTACTGGGTAGTAGCTTGTTGGCTTGGATTTCTTGTATTTTTTGCTCGCACTCCTCACAGCACGATGATTTTCATGCAATAGTTCAAGCACATCTGTGTCTATCACCATAGGTATCTATGATAGGCTCCAGGTGAGAGAAAGACTCCATGTCCTCCAGCACTTCCCCTTCAACTTTGAGCCATCTGCTTCTAAATTGTAGCTACATGTGCAGCTCCTTCAGTAACAAAGATGGATTTTCTATACAATAGTAGCCAAAGCTTTGACACAATTTGGTTTTCCTTACCATTTTCATGGTCTTAGGATTTCATTTAAAAGGGTTATATTCTAAATGTTTCACTTCTGGCACCTCATTTTAAAAAGCAGTCAAGGGCTAAAATGTACAGAACAAACTGTTCAGACTGAAATCCTCAAGGATGTAAGAAAAAAAAATCTTTCAGATGTCTGGATCTTGAGGATTCTGCAGCGCTTCCCAACAGTAGCAGCACAGTATTTAAATATTCTTTCCACATTCTTTTCTCCAATACTACTGAATATGTTCTGCATTAACAAAACTCCACATTAACATACATAGGGAGTTATATGCATATTTATTTATGGTTGTGACATCAACACCATGAGGAATTAAAACTTGGTTTCCATGTAGTGTATGGACTGTGCTGGGCTGTGCTGGACCGTGTTTCTCCAAACATTGCTGGCAAGTACCAGGCTGAGCCCCACCCCGACCTCGGCTACTCCGATCACATGTCCGTCATGCTGATCCCAGCATACAGACCGCTCATCAGTCTTGCCAAGCCCATTCGTGAGCAGGTGAAGATCTGGCCCAGCACCCCTCACTCCTCCCCCTCCTCCTGCCCGGTAAAAGGTTCTTTACCGTACGGCCCTCCACTGCCAGAACGGGAAACTTTCCCTCAGGCCTTCAGACTCCTCAAGCCTAACAGAAATATAAACTGTCCCCACCATACACACACAACCTACACACCCCTCACCTGAACTTCCTTTTCCTCCTCCTAACAGTGCATATACACACTGATCTTTTCTGCCTTAAACAAACAACTCACACTCCAGTAGCCTCTGTAAATACCCTTCATTAATTACATACTGCACACTCTCTGTCTTGCGTCTGCTATATTTGCACAATTATATTTATTGTTGTCTACCCCTGTTCTGCATTTTTGCACACATAACTCTCCGTTGCTAGAATATAGTATCTGTCATAAAACGTTATTAATTGAAATTGGTGGTGGTGGTGGCCTAGTTGTTAGGATACTTCAAGTCACGTCAAGTCGAGTAGGTTTTTATTGTCATTTCTACCACATACACAGTACATTGTAAAAACGAAACAACGTTCCTCCAGGACCATGGTGCAGCACAAGAGCAGAACAAAACAGAACAGAACAGAACACAAGTGCAAACAGGCCAGAACACAAGAGCAACTATACAACTAAACAAGACAAGACAAAGTTCAGTGCAATTGACAATGGCTACATTAAGGGTAAATAGAGTATTGTGCAAAAAATGCTGGACTTCAATAAATATGTGCAATTAGGACGGCAATAAATATAATTGTTATTAAAGTCTAAGTTGTCCAAGGGGGTAGGGGTGATTGGTGGTGTGTGTGTATGTGTTTTTATGCTTTCAGTTCTGGCTGAGGAGTCTGATGGCCTGAGGGAAGAAACTGTTTCCCATTCTGGTAGTGGAGGCCCGTATGCTACGGAACCTTTTTCCAGATGGGAGGAGGGAAAAGAGTGTGTGTGAGTAAGGGATGAGTGGGGTCATCCCCTTTCATGTCACTGCTCTGTTTCTGACATATTTTGCACAGTTGGACTTTTATTTTTTACTCAATATTAAATCTTTGCATGTATGGACATACTCTGCTGATAGAGTACAATATTTGACAGGTTTACATGCACACAGGGCTGAAACTAAACCATACTGATTCAGCATCTCTATGTTTAATGCATACTGTTAGCAATTTCTCTCTGGGGATCACTACAGTCAGCATATTTATTTCCTCAAGGTGTTTAATAGGACAAATGAACAAGGCATAAATGCAGAACCCTGTGAGGCCACAATGGTTTGTAGTTTGCATTACAAAAAATGCAAAATAAAATTCTATACTTTACATGAAAGGAGATGCTATTCCTTCCACAAAATTCAATTCACAGAAGAAAGTTAAGATGGATGACTAATGTGACTATTTGATGAAAACATGCTGCACTCCACCAAGGTTATTCTTTAAATAGACATCCAATTTACCCGATGTAACCTGTAACTCAGCCTACTCGCTACGCTGCTGATTAAATCTATAGAAACTATGTAATGATTACACATTTTCAATTATTTTCTCAAATCAAACATCAAACAACTTTGTGCAACTCTTAATGCTACTGTGTGATGCACAGTTATTCATGGCAGTGCTATATGGTACACATGAATCCATTGTCCTTGCTTTTTTCAGAATGTGCCTTTTGTGTATCCACATAAACACAAGGTAATCTATTGTACATAGCTTTCCATATCCCATAAAACTTTGTAGCCTTATCCCTATCCTTGCCTCACAGTGAGGCACTCCTAACTGCATGTTCCTGCTATTAGAGAATTGGCAGTATCATGTTGTCGAATATCTTCATTTCTGTCATATGTAGGCATATTTCCGATTAATTAGTATTCAGTCTAGATTGCAGTCTCTGTTTTGTTTGTCTGTGAGTACAACTCTTGCATCAGCAACACATCCAAAAACTGGAATGAAACATGTATGCACGGATACAGAGCGGTGGAAAATATAAAATGCTCTGAATCATAAGATAAACTTTCCGTTTCTATGGTAACAACCTGATTCTTTAAAGGAAACCTGAATTTTGAATCACAGGCTGGGCCTGAAACATAACAGATGCTTCCTACACTCAGATGGTATTCCGAGGCAGGGAGGCATCCAGGTCTGGTTAAATGTTGATGAGGTTTCTCCATTTGGCCATTTTTTAAAGGCAGTGTAGATGTATCTTTTGTTGCCTTACATTATCCAGTGTGTCAGTGTCAACAGAGCATGGGAATCACATTGTGCTGTTAGGAACTTCAAGCTAGTGTGTGGCCTAAGTGAGTTCTTTTGAGTTAATTAAGAATTGTTAAGTCATTTGAAGCCTGTTTACAAATGGATATTTCACTCACTGGCAGATTTCACTCAGTCACTGGCAGCGAGTTTGTGAGGAGTTAGTTACCTGATACAAAACTCGGTCAATTCACTAAATTACATTAAAATGTATGATTACAATTTAAAATGAGCTGAAGCATAACGCTCCTCACTTTCATTATAATGCTATCTTTATGCACTCTGACTAATGCTGCATTTGTATTTTTGAAAGAAACACCCTGTAATGCCTGTACTTCATTTTGTCTGCTCCGGTAGACATTTAGCTTGGCAAACTGGACGACTTTGCCAATGTTTTTAGTGAGTCCTTGGGCTACAGACAATTAAAACCATTCTGAACGAGCCTAGACTGACTAACTATTCCAAACTATTCCAAACCACTCATGAGTGCCCTTGCATCACACTCCTAAGCTCTATGCGGCCAGGAGGAAAAAAAAAGGCAGAGGACATCAGCTGGCACAGATGAAAGAAGATGCAAGTACAAAAACAACTTATTTGTGAAGAAACAGTATTTAGTTTGGTTACTGTAATTTTTAATAACCAAATAAAAATAAAAAGTATAATTGACAAATGATTACACAAGTAGTATCTACAATGCATTTGCTTTTGCATTTGATAGTTAATTACAGTAGGACTATTTTGCACTTGGCCTTTTGCTGTAACAAAGAGTACTAAATACTTAAAGTACTTATTTTACTGTCTAAATTATTATTCAGTTTTTGAATCTACACTGAAAGTGTTTTTCTGAATAAAATAACAGCAGTTACTAATGTGACGGGCGATTCCAAAATTTTGACTACCAGTGGGTCAAGCAAAACAATGTGGCCTTGTACTTTTATATGAAATGTATTAAATTGCCTTTCTAACATTGTGCAGCTGTCTACACTTTGTCACATACCTTGATCCTTTGGAACTGCTGCTCCATGGCTCTGAGAGAGCGCTTGGCCTCCTCATCATGGCCCTCAAGCTCGGCCTCCAGCCTCTGGATGCGTCTCTCCAGCAGGGCTGCTGTCTTTGAGGGATGAGGAGCTACGGGTTGATGGCTACTTCCTTCCACGTCTCCACCTGCGGCGGCTGCAGCGTAGATCAGAGCTGGCAGGGAGTTTGGGTGCCTACGGCGCAGGATCTCCTCCATCTCTTTTACCTGAGAAAAAATATTTGAGGATATGAGTACTCTAAATTAGGCCAGTGCAATCTGGAAAGAAAATCTAAATGTTTGAAGCCATTTTCACCATACACATTATGAATGGTGATATTTAATTTTTCTCGGTTTTTTAAGTTGCAACATGCAATGCGCAATGCACCAAAATGTACAGCAACATACTGCACTGTATATTTTGAATGTGTGCAATGCAGTAATGCAAAAAACAAAACAAAACAATGGGCAAGGGAGAGGAAGAGAAAAAAAACTGAGGAGGACAGATGGTGTGTGGCTCAATTTTTGCAGTGCACAGAAGAAAGGAGACAGATGCACTCCCGCAGAAAGAGACAGCTGCCTCCCACTGGTCAACAGATTTTACAGAGTGCTTCTCTGCAGCTCGTTCCTAACCTGCCGCTCGAGGTCTTGAATTCTCTTGGCTTCCCCAGCCCTCTCCTTCACTTTTTTCTCCTGCTGACTAGCTCGCTTGGTCACCTCCATCCTAAGCTTCTCCACCTACAAAAAGACAAACATTAGGGATGCACTTCAATTACTTAACAGTATTAGTGGCATTTGGTCCTAGAGGGGAAATTAAGCCTTTGCATTAAATGCATCCAAAGCAATGAACACACACAGAGAGTTGTGAGCAATTAACATACACACTTGGAGGCAGTGAGCACACACACCCGGAGTGGTGGGCAGCCACGCAGCCTCAGTGCCCAGGGAGCAGTTGGAGATTCACCATGGATGAAGAGGAAATGGAAAATAGTTTTTTTACTCACTCATTTTTCCTACCAGGTAAGGGAATCGAATCAGCAACCTTTCATTCCCAACCCCGCTTCTTTAATATTTAGGCCATGGCTGCCCCCATATGGCCAAAGAAAGTGTGTATTACTCCAAATATATTTTTGCTCCTGACACAGCTAAGCCCAAACAAACAGCTCTGCTCTCTAAATGTTAAAATGTCATTTAAATAAATGTTATTTTAATAAATATTTTTTTACGCCTTTATTTATATGCATTCACCTCCACCTAACTGATGAGGGTGATTCACATTCTACTTGTTGTCACAAACATATTACTGTGAAAGCTAACAACAGTGGAAAGTAACCACAGTCATCTTACACAAGTGTGATCAAGCAATTTGTTGGCAAGTGTGACACCACTAGACATGAATGTTCGCTCCAGTGCTCCAGAATTCAGTGGCAGCATGCTATACATCACCTCAGCTGACACTTTTAGTGATCTTAGGCATGTGTGCAGCTGCTCAGTCATGGAAACCCATTTAATGAAGATCCTCACGCACAATCCTTGTGCTGATGTTTCTTCTAGAAGTGGTTTGGAACTTCGGTGATACAACAGATGAGTCACTACAGTCTTCAGCACTCAATGGGTGTGATCTGGAAGTTTGGATGGTCTTCAGCTTCGTGGCTGAGCTGCTGCTGATCCCCTTCCATGTCATAATATTAGCACTTATGGTTGGCTGGGGCACATCTAACAGGGCAGAAACTGCACTGACTTATCTGCCTTGTGGAAAGGGTGGCAGTGAAGCTAGGTATGACCCATTCTCTTGGCAGTGTTTGTCTGTGGAGACTGCATGGCTATGTGTTGGATTTTATACAAGTGTTAGCAACTGATGTGGCTTGAACACCGCAACTTGATCAAGGTATCCACATACTTTTGGCCATACGGTATACATGTGAAGCTGGCCTAAAGGCTTGCTAGAGGCTATGCAGAATTAATCTGGCAAATGTAATAATCTAGCAATCTAATTTTGTAATCTTTACTTTCATATTTATAAAGACGTGAAAGTAAACAAAAGCAAACTACAAGCAAAAAAAGGGTTTGAAAAAAAAAAACAAACACCTTCACTATCTGACAATTTCTGTGTGTGAAATATCATGACATTTTATCAAGACAAATTTTTTTCACATTACACTTTTCTGAGGACATCATATTTGTCAGTCCTCAAGCACTGAACTGGTCATTACAAAAAGAGCACATAATTAGTGTTTGATTTAGATCAGCACAGGTATGTAATGTCCTTGACTGAAAAACATGCTAAATATTATGTAATGTGTTAAATGAAGCTTTCACAATCATTGTAACCAACAAGCCTGTAGGTGTTACAGGGGGACCTAAAGCATTGCAGAACAGCCATCTTACATAAATGAGAGCTTGCCATTTAAAACACTTGTGTATAAAGAAGTACGCAAACCCGTAGGTGGTCACTGAAAGCAGGCTTGTTTAAATAATGCATAACCAACACAACACTAGCATTCTGTTTCCCACAGAAATCAATTCATTATTACATAAGAATAATTTTAGAAGTTCATTTTAGTTATGCATTTTTTATGCGTAAGACCACAAGTAAAATGCAACACATTTAGTAAATAAAACATCAGAAAATGAAAAAGCCATCTGTATAACAGTTACTGCTTTAATGAGCTCACACATGTCTGTAGGGGAACAAACATGTATTTTGCAAGCCAGCTTCAAGCTTCAACAGTAGCATGCAGTTGTCAGCTCTGCCCTCCAGGCTCTTTGGAGAATGCAATTTGGCTCAGCTCCTGCTCCTAACAACCTGATTTGAAGCAACACTTTCAATTTTATCTCGAGGTACAGCACAAATAAGCTTCCTGCTGGTCTGCACGGCGGGCTAGCTAGCTAGCGCAGCTTGTAGAGGCTCTGCCTGCTTCACTCTGGTACCACAACAGGCCGATTTAAACAATTAAACATTGTGCACGGAAATGAGATCTGAAATATTTGTGGATGCAGGGGTTTGCCTTTAGAAAAGAAGGGTTATTCGTCTTTTTTTGGCAGATAAATTACTTCCAGTGAATTCTAACCTGGCTGTTACTTTTTTGTTGACTGGTAATTGTTGCTGGGTTGCTAGGTAACAGTGAAGCAGAGTGATACTTAAAGAGATTTGGTCAAGGTGTCATTATAAGCGAGCACAGTCAATCATACAATGAGGTATGTATATTTATGTATACATGTATATGTATATATAATTTTATTCATTTATTTTTAAATCACTTTTGAATTAGATTATTGCTTCATATATCTCACTCGATTTGGTAACTTATAAGTTACAAACTCTTGAAAGACAACCCTTATGTTTTATAAGCACCCGTGTACTGTATATATGTATATGTTTGTGCACTACTGGACCTTTTCATTTAACAAGAGGTAAGAATTTCAGATATGCAGTACAGCAGCAAAACTCTCGGTTTAAAACAGAGGGCAAAAGAAAAAAAAACCCTACAGACGATGATACATCACATATGCAGTATGCAAGCAAATGTTCGAAAATATTATATTTTAAACAAATTAACATGAAGTTGCTCGGTTAAGCAACTAAATAAAGGAAATATTTCAAACACAGACTCTAGGAGAAATTACATTTTATTTTCTTTCTTACCACTTGATCAAAATGGTACAATAACTACAGAATTTCAAAACTGGGATGCAACAGAGGCAGTGAACTTTAGCCCTCTAGAAAGGAGGCAAAATGTGAAATGGCCATTTAGAAGGTTTTCATGGCTCCCACACACGAGCATCAAACCAGCTTGATTGGAACTCCCCAAGTCCTTGAGGAAAACAAAGACGTGGGCTGACTAGTGGTGCATGAACCACTGGGTTGAAAATCACTGAGCTCGATGATCAGCCTCGCCTGGTAGTAAATCAGTGTTACCTCATATTTGTATTTTTTGTTCCCAATGAATGAAGACGTCAATTTCAAGCATGAGCCGAAAGAGTGCGAGAGTGCCCGTTTGTGGCTTCATAAAATAACACTGAAAATAACACGCCGAGTCATTGTGTCCTGTTTATATGAGAACACATTAAACTCAGATTACTGAGGTGATCTCAGTACAGTCGGTCTTGTTATGTTTTATGGACGTGTGATGTTATGTTCATGGATCCTGCAGAGAGGCGGCAGCACTGGCCTATTAAAGTAATAAGCCAAAAGTGGCCATTTGTTAGAGTGATTTTACCTTGGCTAAAGGGTGATGCTGGACATTATGTGAGTTAATGCCCATACCAGGGGTAGTGTGCATGGCCTTAAATAGATTAATGGATTAAAACCAGTATGAAATACACTATAAAAGTTACAGTATACAATGAATTTAACCACCCATTTGATAATACCTAGCTCTAATGTAGTTTTGGTGTAAACAATACCAGCGGTCTGGAATGATATTTTACATTAATGTATACTTATATGGCCAAAGGTTTGGGGACACCTAACCGTCACACCAGCGTGTTAAATCACGTCTTGCTTGGATCTATTGTGCAGGATAAATGCATTATTTCTTTCCCCCCCAATACCTTTACTGTTGGCTATATGCATTCTGGTAGGTGACGCTGTCCTCCCATCTGCTAAACCCAGATTTGTCCATTAGACCACCAAATAGAGGTGCATACTTTTTACTGCTTTAGAGTCTAGAGGCCTACTGCACCATTCCAGTTGACACTTGCATTCTGCATGGTGATCTTAGGCTTGTGTACAGCTGCTCAGTCATGGAAACTCCCACTGTACACTTATTGTGCTGATGTTACTTCCAAAGGCAGTCTTTCAGTGAGTGAGTGACACAAAAGAAATGATATCTGTAGGGAGTGATACAACAGAATATAGGCCATTTTTACGCTCAACATGCTTCTTCAGCACTTAATATCACTGTTATGTGAGTCTCGTGGTCTAACGCTTTGCAAGTTACCTGTTGTTGCTCTTCAGCACCTCCATTACACAATAATACCACTTACAGTTCATATATCCCAGACATATCTGTAACTTACCTGCTCAGTTAATCTTTGTGTCTCTGAATTAGCTGCTTTCAGTCTAGCTGCGTCTTTGTCCAACAATTCCTGATTCTCAGCGTACCACTGAAGTCTCTTCTTTAACTCAGAGACCTCTGCTTTATGCCTGTCTTCCATAAGCTTAAGCTCAAAGTTCTTATCACCTAAAAACAAAGAGACAAGAAAAATGCCCTTGCTTAACCAAGGATGTACTTGCAATTAAAATGCAATTTAAAAACCCCAATCAGCTTGTCCTACCTGAGGTGTAAATCATTTGTGCTTTTGCCAAGTCCCTCTCTTTTTTCATCATTTGAAGGTCTACCTGTAGGGCCTGCTTCTCTTGTTTTAACCTACGGGCTTCCTCCTGCAACTGTGACTCTCTCTTCTACACACACACACCACACACACACCACACACACACAACAAACAAACACTCTTAACATTGAAACAAAAGGTGACCATCTCTATATCTGAAACAAAAATATCACCAAAGCAGCTTACCTGTGCAGCCTGCACCTGAGCCATTAGCTCTGTAACACTGTATCCTTGGTCTGTAGCAGCTACAAAGCCCCCAGTCTTCTGTTTACTGATCCTATTTAGCTGTTCCCTAAAAGACATTTTAGATTAATTTCAGATGTTAAAGAAATGGTTTGGCAGAAATCAATTTACACAACTTATCTCTCTTATTATCTTCTCTGTAATGGAAATCCTGTGACATAAAATAACCCAAAAACATAGCACTAAAAAGGTTTAGTCGAAGAAACTGTGCAGGAAACTCTCAAACAGATTACATGTCAAAATATGTACAGAATAAGTCTGAGTTCTTTAAAACCTAAGTATTGAGATTATGTGAATGCTCTAGACAGGCCTGTTCAGGAGCATTATACTTTTAAAGCTATGTATAATACAGAATGTGAAGTGCAACATATTCTAAGGTCTTACATAAATATAACTGAACATAAACATGGGGATGAAGAGATATAAATATTTGTCAGACTACAGTGTGTCTGCATCACACACTGACACAGATGGCCCACGGCGTGAAAAGAGCCTTAATTGAAGAGTAGCATGAAAAGACTCACTTAGTGACGGCTAATTCAGAAAGCAGCCGCTGGTTCTCTGTAAACATGGCCTCTTCATTTTGTTTACTTTGTGCCTGGAGGGCCTTCATCTGCATGTACATTTTCTCATTCTCCTACAAAGTGAAAACCATTAAACCAGAGTAGATGTAAGGCAATATTGCACAGAGAGCATATACAAATGAAACAGAGAGCATAAACAAATGAAAGAAGTGACGGAGGTAAAGCTCCACACAAAGGGAAGAGGGAACTTCACATCTGGGTTATACTTAACATGCTTTTAACTACATACATAAACAAAAAAGTCAGATTTATACAGCTGACAGAAAAATTATTTAAATCATAGTTGTATCATAGGAGGCAACAGATTGGAACTTGGTGATTGCAACATGTTTATTGTGCAAAAGCACTGAATAAAATAGACCTCTGAGGCTGAATTTGCATAATCTTGTCATCAGTTTTTGTCATCACAAATCATCTTAAAGTGATGCAAAAAAACCTTGTAAAGGATGGTGCAGTGGGTAGCACGATTGTCCTCCATACAGATAACTGGAGGTTAGTACTCAAATAGCTCTTCAAACAGGACAATTGTTTATCAAGGTGACTTGAATAAGAGCTTCTGCTGAACTGACCTTTTTATGCCATCAACAGTTAACAGTAAATAGAGTAAACATGACGGATGTAACAATATAAAAAAAACCCCTAAACTATTTATTATTATTATATAACAATTTAATAAAAAAATAATAACAGCAATAATAATGATAATAATATTTAGGATAATAACAATAATAATAATTAAAATAAAATAATAAGCTGTGTTATTCTTATAATAATAATAATAATACATTTTATTTATAGGCGCATTTCTAGCACCCAAGGACACTGTACAAAAAGTGCAAGTAAATAAACAGCAGTAAAAAAACAAAAGCAGAGTATAAACAGGCATTAAACTTGGTAAAATTGGACAATGAAAATCATTTAAAGACAATATGCGAGCTTGAACAGATGGGTTTTGAGTTTGGATTTAAAAGTTGAGAGGGAACTGATGTTTCGGAGGTCGGGTGGTAATGAGTTCCAAAGCTGGGGAGCAGAGCTTGGAAAGAGTCAGGTGAATGGAAGAAGATGATCTGAGGGTACGAGAGGGAGTGGCAACATGAAGGAGGTCGGATGGATATGGAGGGACGAGGTTGTGAATGGCCTTGAAGGTTAGCAGAAAGATTTTGACTTCAATGCGGAACTTAACTGGGAGCCAGTGGAGCTGCTGTAAGGTGGGAGTGACGTGGTGGGATCTGATAATGATAGAACTATTTTGTCTTTTTAATTCATTGTACTTCTGTCTCTGGCAATGAATGATTAGACTATGTATGTAACACTGCAAACAAAAACAATGCAGCCGTCAATATCAGTCCTTTTATAACATTATTACACACAGTAGTATATTTACTGCAGTGCATGCATATACTGCATCATCACCCCACGTTCGCAGAGTCGCAGCTTCCACCTTCTCAACTAACCATGAACAGCTGAGAGTTATCTGTAGTTGTTGCCATTCATGACATACAAGGATCATTCACATGACACTGCTGATCAGAATATGCACGTGAGTGATTTCAGGGTACAGATGTGTTCACACTGATGAAAGACGTGTGACAAACATGTAAGAACGTGAACCATCCAAGCAAAACAATCTAATCAAAGCAAAAAGATCACTAAGGCTGGTATTGTGAACATAGCCTACACTGGCCTTAGATGGTCAAATGACCAAGGTCACTGGTCACTAACCAGCTGGACATCCAGCTGGACTAACTGAAAATATACCAGATAAAACTGACCACATAAACCATCGAGCTCAAAAGAAAACAAAGTAAATGGCTCCTTACAGTCATGTGTGAATACAGCACACCACAGCATACAGTGTAAACAGTGTGAAAACCTTTCTCTGCATTTAACTCATTTACCAAAATGAAGCAGTAGGCTACCACCAATGGGGGCACCCAGGGAGCAGTGTGTGGGGACGGGACCGTGCTCAAGGGCCTCTCAGTGGTACCTCTGGGATTCAAACTCACAGCCTTCTAATCACGGGGGCAACTCCCTAACCACTAGGCCAGCAGCTGCCCCACTGACTATGCTGATCAAGCACCTAAGCTGGTCTGCTTTTTTCAGCAGGGAAAATACTCACGTGAGCAAGTCGACTGATAAACTGAGACAGAGATGAGAATTCTTTTTTTAGTAAAAATCCTTGGAGGCAATTTTTTGGACTGTTCTTGATGTGTGATGTGCTGTACAAACTACTACTCATAAGGCTCTGTGTGCCACGCAGCTCTATGATTCATTACAAGAGACTTGTACAGCACTCGTTTCTCAGTACTACAAGATAGCATTCTATCTATGTCAAAAGAAACAAAATATCCACTTTTTATCCACAGGGCTCTCATTACACCACCATATATTACACCCATGACTGCTGTAAATAACAGATTGATCCAAGTAATTTTATTATATACTCAATAAGAGCTTTTAGGCATGGTGTACCAGTAAACTGGAATATGGCATGAGACACACTAAGCTGGACTTGTATTTATTTCCAGTGTCTGTAATTGTTTGGTCTTTGATTTTACTCTATTTTATTAATTTTGTTTTTATTGTTTTTGTGTGTTTTATTTTGATGACTGTCACTATTTATAGTTTTATTGGTTTTTAAGCTTGTGTAGGCATCATCAACCCAACTAATCAATTATAAGAATTGTTGGCCAGCATTTTTTTTATCAGTATGATTTAATCAATTCACTGCTGCAACTCTGACTCAAAGGCTAAGAGAGAGGACACATACTATATACTGTTTCGTGCATACTGTATCACAATATATATGTGCTTGATCCCTGTGCCAAGAGCATGACAGAGAAACAAACTTACCAAATGATAGCCTTGAATCAGTGTCTCCTGTTCCTTCATCTCTTTCTCAATCTGTCTAAGTTTCTCCTCTGTTACTGGGTCTGCAGAACTCCACCGCTGCTTCTTACTGGCCTCTTCTAGGCTGTGCAACTGGAAATTGAGTATTTTATTGGTCACACCACCCTCACACACCTAATCAGACAGCATGCTTCTGACACTTAACAAAAACACCCTAGTCTTACAACAGTCCACATTTGTAAGCACACAGTCTATAAAATACTCTATAAATACGCTTCATTTTAGAGGAAGAAAACATACTTCTCACTGAGAAGCAGCAGGGCTTTCTAAAACTTGCATCTGAGCACAGAACACAAAAAAGCCTTTCCTACAAACGGCTAAAGCTAAAGCTTTTATTTTTACTAATACAGTTCCCAGAAGCAGCCTTTGTCAGTTCCATTGCCAGTCACCATTCAGTCTGGCATACAAACAAATGATGGGTTAAGAAAAAGACTCTGGACGTCAATCGTTCCAGGGACAATGCATCTTATATAGACAAATAAGTGTTATTACAGAGGTTTTAAGGAACAGCGGCGTTTTAAGGAACAGCGGCACTTTATGATGCTTCATCTCAGAGGTCCAGACCCTCCATTCTAGGGAGGCATAAATGATGTGAACTCATTCGTACTCAAAGACATGAAAACACGGTGGGTGAAAAGAACACCATGACAACCACTGATGCAAAGGTAGCCCTTAAAAGGCCATTTTCCTCAAAAAAAAAAACCCCAGCTACATTTTGCACAGAAGTAGAACAAGCGTAATGTGTATGACACAGAAATGAGTGCGCCAGCACTGCTCCAGCATTCTTCCTGTTTAACATATGTCTCTATGTAGTAATTTTTCTCTTGATTTTGACACATATAACCAGGGGTTGACATAAGTGGTACGCAAGTACGCATTGACATAAGTGGTATGCAAAGGCGTGACAGCTGTAAGTCTTCACAGCGCAAATGCATACTTAATTTGTAACTTCATACTGTGTGCCCCAGCCCGGCCCTCGAATTCAGCTTTCATGCAGACTATTATATGAAGCTGAAGGAACACATACTAGAGTGCTCCTCGCTCTCATTTTACCTAACAAAAAAAGTCTTAAAATTACTCTTCCTGACTCAACATTAATGAAGGAGACAGCAATAGCAATACTAAGGGTAGCAGTAACATTAACATTAAAGGGGGATAACTCAACTTTTGAGCTATAGAGAGTCATTCAGAGTGGTCTGATCTTAAATGGTGCATTTACCAACCCTTACGGTGGTGGAACCAGCTGTGAGATCCATATTACAATTATAGACATTTTTTACCATTTAAACGTGCGGTTGACCTACACATGTCTTCTAAATTGTATATATAAGGATGATGAAGATAAATAGTGGTTAATCTGAAAAAGTTTTTCTTTGGGTTTCACCTTTCTGAAGGATTTACTTACTAAAGGCACCTTTTCCAGATCATCAGTCCACTTAACTAGAATATGTGTGTTAGATTTGGACCAGAGCTGAATTCTACAGGATGACAGATGTTCACGAGCGCGGTTGGCGACAGCTCTAAATAATGCATTCTGAATTACTTTATTTACATATCAGTGACCAAATTCTGCATAGATTTCCCCTTTAACATCAACATCAGAGTTACAGCACCACTTTAAACAAAGAAGGTTGTTTTATTTGCCAGCTTGCAATGACTAACTTAGATTAGCAGAAGAAAAATAAAATTGCATGGCTATTTTGCTACCATATTACCAGACAGACCTGGATCCTCAACATTATTTAAGCAAAAGCTATTCTTCATACCGAGCAATACACTTTGATGAACATGAAGCTGAGGGTTGCAAAATATGGCCAAAGCACCAGTAAATTGTTGTATTAACTGTAATGAAAAAAATAGCTTAAAACATTGTTATTCACTGACAACTTTAGTATAAATGAGTCTAACTGAATGCTTGTAATGAAGCACAAACAGTTTTGAGCACTAACCTTGCTTTGCAACATGTAGTTCTCCTGTCTAAGAACATTAGTCTCCTTGCTGTGCTCTTGCTGTAGCTGCTCTTCTCTGAAGAGGAGCTGTCTTTCTTTCTGAGCAAGCTGCAAACGCAGACGCTCCAGGGAAGTGCGCTCTGAGGGCAGGTCCTGATTAATGATGGGCACTTCCTTTATCATATTTCCTTTATCACTCTATCATAGAAATACCACAGGGAGAAGAGAAAGGAACATGAAAACACCTCTGAATCAAAGAAGAAAAGAAACTTTCATTCTAAACAGACAGTGGTGAAGCATCTGGTTACTCACTCTGCTTTCTGTGGCTTGATGTGGACTGCTGTCTGAACGATCAGGACCGACAGTGCTCAGACTGTTCATTTGATGCTGTAAAAAGGCAGTGAAGGACTGGACTGAGGCAATCAGTGCCTCACTGTTTACTCTCACATCAGAGTCTGGACCTTAAAACAATATGTGAAAAATGCATTTTTGTGGGAAAAATATAGGCCAGATAGCTGTATTTGCCCAAGTTTGAGGTTTCAGTATCATTATTGGGTCAGGACAGAAAAGGTGGTACTGCATGGTAACACGAAAACATTACTGATATGTATTCAACCATTCAAGTATTCAGTATTGACCAACAAATCATCTTTATTAGCGGCCAGTAACAAGATATTTTACCCTACAGCATTATATAAATATTATTCCTCTGCTGTAAATCTCAAGCATAGGTGTTATACCTTTGATAGTATGTGTGAGGCTTAGAGCAGATGCCTTGTTTGTGACCTGACTCTTTTTCTGAGCCAGTGGAGATGGAGGTTTTGTGACGTTGGCAGTCCTACTGGGTGCGGAAGCCTTCGGTAACGGCCTGATCTCAGCTCTCTTGGTCCTCCCAGATGGCACTGGGGCTTTTCTACAGGCAGATGAACTACGTGTTATGGTGCTGGATTTGCTTGGAGCCTAAAAGAAAGGTTAATATCACACCAATAATTATCATTATTATCATTACCCCAGTCACATGAAGGCAGGAGCAGATGAAGGATAAAAAAAAAAATTATTATAATTTTCTTTACTGTGAGCCTCAGCCTTGACTTCCAGTGACCTATTCATTATTTCTTTTCATGACAGTTGGCTCTAATACAGGGCTAATAGACAAAACACTCATGAAACTATATGTTCAAAATTATAACGGTGAACATTTACAATCTGTAGTCCTGCCTCACCTGCTGCCTCTTGCTGGCACTAGAGACACTGGGGCGTGTCTGAGAATCCTCTTGTTCTTGCATGAGTTTTTTCACCTCCTCAGCAATGCTCCTGTATCCGTTGTGGGGGGATGTGGGATGTGGCTCTATTATTGAAGGACTCTCCCTATCTGCCACTCTGAGCTCACCAACAGAGTCTTCAGCTTTAGCTCTCATAGGGCTCCCATCTGTCACTTCGGCATTCGCATCTATCTCTGCTTCACTACATTAGAAATACAGATGTGATCTCTCCATTCAAAACAATCCATGACATTAAACATCAAATTGTATTTATCTGAAGTGTGCTGACAAGCTCACCTCAGAGGCTGAAGAGACAAGCCATATGTGAATCCAGAATCTGGTCCAATAGCCTGCATCAGCTCCTCCGCAGTGGGTAAATCTTGAACACCCAAACAAGATTAGATAAGGGATCCAACTACAAACAACTTTTCCAAATGGGCATTCAAAGTATTTGGAAGAAGTAAAATAAGACCATGGATGGATAAGCTATGCTTACTGAGAGAGTTTACAGACTGACCCGACTCTGCAGTGGAGACATTTCTGAAGGTTCCTTTGGAGCACTCTGGAGTGGCAGGAAATGCTGGACTCCTGCTGGGCTCCTGAAGTTTCACCTCTTCATACTCGCCCACTGAGTGACTGATCTGCCTGTATGCCTCTTGCAGTGCTTCTATTTCACTTGCACCGCTCTGACCATACAACTGGCCTGGAGAGAATAACAGAGAGAAAAGGAGGGTGACAATGACAGTAAAACACAGAGCAAGTAAGAGAGGAGCAGAAAGCCAGAAAAACAGAAGGAAGAACAAGAAACAAGGATAAATTAAACCAGATATCTCAAAAGGTGACCATTTGCTGAAGACAGTGCAGAACATTTTCGTCTGTATGGTCGGTATATGTACACAGACCTGTAGCACTTGGTCCTACTGCTTCTGTTGTTTTGGAACAAGGCCATTCCGTTCTCTCTGGAACGTTTGTTTCCAGAACAGGCACCAGAGCTCCATCCGTAGAGTTGAAAGAGTCATGCAGCGACACTAAAAAAAAAAAAGGTTTTAAATATGTCCTCATACACGCTTGCACATGTGCACACAAACATGAATTCACATCAGACTCACCTTTAGCTAACATGCCCCGCCTTTCAGGTTTCTGAAACAAAGAAACACCAAGAAAGCATTTAGATTCTTAAATGTATATTTATCTTAATATATTTGTGCAAGATATATAAATATATTTGAATAATGTTATACAAAGTAAACAATGCCTAGTATGGATCAGGTGTACATTATTGACAAACAAACTTTTGTATGTCTACCATGAGTCATCTATGTGTTCTGTGAAGAGTTCCTGCCCCTCAGAGGGAGTAAAACATCAATACCACCAACATTCAAACAAGTGTGGAGCAGTTACAGTCTTCGACAAGATCATAATAATTATGACCTATATCAGGTACAATCATAATACCAAATAATAGCACAATTACAGAAAATACTGCATAATGCGTCAGCAGTATACTGCTAAAAGCAATTCGATAGTCCTGTGGATATTTATAAGGGGTTATTTTTGTGCCTCTTATTTTTGAAGCTCACATTTCACAAAACCATCCAAATCATTTTAAAAGAACTCTTAAATCATTGAAAATATGTTTTCCTTGACCGCAGGGGCTACGTGATGTAACTGAGCGCTTGAGCAATCTAGAGCTCATACCACTGTGGGTCAATTTAACGCTCACTGGCAAAAAAGCAGTAAGAAATCACCAGCTAAATGACTAAATGTAAAGGTGAAGACCCTCAAGACAGTACTTACCTTCTCTTCAAGTTCTTTCTCACTTGTCTCATCCTCAAAATCTTCACTGTAAGCAGGAGATGCTGCCATGAACACAAATGACACGTGTTATTCACACCTTAAGCGTTAAAAATATATATACAGTCAATCAATCCATGAATCAATCACAGTTTTCCATTTTAAGTCACAATAGGTGGGTGGGGGGATTTATAAGCACTTCAGAAAAGAATTGCTTGAACCAACTGAGTAATCTCAATGCTCTTACCCGAGTTGTCTTTAAAAGAAGCCATTTCACCATCTTTCCTTTGATCTTTCTTTGACAAAAATACAGCTTCTTCCCTGGGACACACATTCACCCACACAAAGGAAGGCATGAATATTCTGCAGCTATTTCACCTTTACAAAATTATTAAATTAAAAAGTTTATTCCAAACAAGCAGCAGCACACCTGATAAACTGTTTGAAGACCGAAACCAAGTGGAAACAAATGCGCTCCTGATTGTTTGGAACAAAAACTTGTAGCCACCCAGGCCCTTTATAGACATCACTGCTGTAATGCTTCATAATGCTTCATAACCACATTGTTCACTTATTGATCATTTTCTGCTATGTGGAGTGTGGCACCTTTGTGGTGAGGTGACAGCAGAGCTGCTGGATTCTTGCCGCTGTTTCAGTCTGGGGTCATCACTCAGAGACTCAGTTCCTTTGTCGATGTCGGCAAAAAACCTTGCCTTCTCATCCTCCTCGTCTAAGCCTAACTTGGTTGAATGATGTTGAGATCCAGAGGCCATCAGAGAATCTGTGGACAATCCAAAAAAGAAGAGACTGAGAGACTGCTTACTCAAGAGATGGACAAGTAATTCAGTGACCATTGGTCAGGGGTATTCCTGTCCTAGAGGGACAGAGTTTAGCACAGTTCTGTGCTTCTACTGCTTAAACACACCTCTTAAAGCTGCTAATTAATTATCAGATATTTGTTTGCGCAGAATATCATCAAACCAGCATTGCCCTACTAGGACCCCGTACTATTGGTGATGGGGATTTAAGAAGGGGTGTGTGGGACTACAGATTAAAGACAAACCATTTGGCTCAAGACTATCTCTGCTGAAGATGACTGCATCTCCTCTGGACTCCTTCCATTTCTCTTCATCAACCTCCTGGATGGTCTGAGACTTCCTTAAGGATTTGCGGAAGGTCTTTCCAGGTGCAAGTACTCCTGTTAATAAAAGAAGGGCAAGTTTAGACACAAACAAAAAGCAGACATTAAAACCATCTAAATGTCAAACAGTCAGCTGGTATTCTCCTATAAAATTACTGTCCTGGACTTTAAACCATTTAAAAAAAATTCAGATGAAGACAAAACCAAAGCCACATGAGAAACAGCCCTAGTGTGGCACTGCTCAGTCATTCACAACTTTATCATACTGAAGATCAGTCACATAATCATAGCTAATATTATCAGATTGTCTGGCATAGCATCAAGTTGTTATTGTTCTTTAGCAATACATTTTTAGAAAACCGTTATGCTGCAATCATAACTAATATAACTAGGGAATGAAGCAATATTTTCATTTGGACATTTACCCCAAACTATGTAGCTAGAAAATATATATATTTCATCTAAAGATCTAGAAATCAACATTAGGCCTATGAAGGAAGAAAAATTGAGGATAAACTGATATTTCATTAAACTAATTTTAAAACGCTTGATCCATGAATGCCTGTTAAATGCAGTACTGATGTGTCAATTTTTTTTTTTTTTTTACCATGACCACTATTGGAATCACTGTCACTGCTCTCTTCAGGAGCATTATCAGACTCTGTCAGAATCACACTCGACTGTCTTGGTGTACTGTGGGAGTTCTCAGGTGTGAATGGACTACTTGACTCCATGAGAAAATTATCTTCAGAGGCACTCCTTTCTTCTGAACAACTGTACACACTGGATGACTGGCTCTTCTGTTTTGTAAAATGTTTTGAGCTCTTCTGCCAATCAGTGTTCTGGGAAGTCTCTTGATCAGGCAGTTGGATCTTGTCCAGAAGACGGGCCCTGTCGAGGGCCTTGCTGCGAGGTTTAGGAATGGGCTTACTGGGGGCTATTGAAAAGAAAGAGGGCGAAGGACACAGCAACAGAAACAAGTTAGATAACCAAATTTAAAAAGTGGTCACAGCGACAGGGCTATATACAGATGCTAATAGGACAGGGCAGTACGACACTCACAGTCTCAAACAGACATGGCTATTCTTACGGGTAGGGCAAACTACATTTCTAAGGTTAATAATTACTGCGCTGTACCCGGAGATGCACTCTGTCTCTGCCTGCTTTCTTCTTGAGTGTCCATAGCTTGAATGTTTTTACCCTTGATGAATCTGCATTTAGCAGCTTTATCTAGGTTAAAAATAGGAAAATGATCAATAATGTACTAATGACATGGAGACAGAAATTTAGTCTACATGTACACAACAGGCAAGACAAATGATTTCATTAGTATGCAGGACCAGAGTAAATGAAATGCCAAGAAACCTCTGGAAGGGAACCTGTAGGAATACAAAGGATGATATACACCGATTCTTTGAATTGGAGCAAAAGAACCTTCATGAAACACAATGTCCTTGGCAGATTATGCAAAAAAGGCACAGGCACACGCTCTCGCTCTTGAGTGTCCTGTGTTTTTATCACTCACTCATACGCATCACAGATATACCCCTTGGCCTCTACTGAGATTTTTCTTTCTCGGAAATCCACCATCAGCAGTTGCTGATGATCTTTTGATAAGATCACTGTTTTGAACAAGGAACATCTATTTTTGTAGTCTTTTCTTTTTATATAAATGAAATTTGCATTTATCATTTATCTTACGATCTATAACCAATCCTTTAATCTGAATGGTTTGAGAAGCCATTGTAAAGCATCTCATATAAGTATCACAACTGAATTCTGCATTAATGCAGCTAGTCATTAAAAGCTGTTGTGCTGTGGCTCTCTACTCCCTATATAGAACATTTTTTAAGTTAGGATATTCTGGCTTCTACATCCAAATAGTGCTGTATGGAAGCGTGCACACATGGCTAAAATCGCTAAGTGTCTTTTGTTAGGAACATTATGCACAATCTAGATGCAGGAGGCAGAATTTTAATTCCTGCATGGTGCACTATGCAGGGGGTAGGGACATACAACACTGTTAGCCTGGCACTTGTAGGTCTTTGTGTTAAACACTGCTATATTATGTTAAAAATTATGTATCATTATATGACATAAAAAGGTACAATTAGAAGCAACTAAAGGTTTTTGTCCTCCTTCAGCAAGCTATTCCTGTAAGAAGAGTTGTGACCTACAAATTTACTAATAATAACTTGCGCTGAATTAATACTGAGTAATAACAGCTAAATACATTTTGCATTCAACATTGTTAAATGCTGAGTGTTTCTGAAGCCAGTACTCAGGACTGTGGTCCTAGACTGTGTGATTTTTTGTTTTATCCTTGTGTGATGCGAGCTGTGTTGGAACCAAAATGTATAGGGGTTACTGAACAGTGGTTGGAGAATCATGGTTGAAAGCTGTTAGTCATGTCATAAAAGCAATAACAGTTGATGCCATGCGTTGTAGTGACTTTTATCACAGGTAAGGGTGCTATTATATGGAGTGCATAAAATGTCACTGGAGCAAACATCCTCCAGTGGCTCACGGCTTTCAATTACTCTATACAAGTTTTTTAGTCATTTGTAAGAATACAGTGGGAGGAGGACACAGAGCTTTTACGAAAGAGTGGGAAAACATTGTGTGCACTCCTCATCATGAAGTGCAAAGCACAATCTAAGCCAGTGTAAGCTGTTTAACCTTACTAAAAGTAGTCCATGCAGGGGCAACCGTTGAACAGGCCACAGTTGTGGGTGCCCAAGGGCCACTGATGTTCGTGGAGAAAGGAGGCTAGACTGTCTCACTGCATCCCACAGAAGAGCAACTGTAGAAAGCGGAGTAATATAGAAAGGTGCTATGTAGCTCCACTGCTTTCTGCATTTGGAGCTACATTTTGCCCACGCCTGCGCTGTGTTTTTTTTAAGCTCTTTTGGTTGCATGAGGGGAATCTACACAATATCAGTAAAGGTAGAGGTCATAATCGTTGTTTTCATCATGTTAAGGTCAAGTTCACTCTCTTCTTTAAAGTGTTCTCTACAGGGGCCTTCAGCTTTTCCTGATGTTGAAGAGTTGTATTGTTATTCATACATACTCTGCAGATTATTCATATTTCCTCAATCAATCCTCAACCAGCTTCCACCATTGATGCTTTTGTAAATAAATGGTCAGTATACAGATTGAACCCCTTTGACAATTGGGAACCAGGTTGTTTGTCCATTTTCTGATATGACTGTGTCTTGTTGATCAGGGTAAAGGATCCTCATTGGAGGAGGAAGATGCTCGGGTATACCCAGTTTCCTAGGTACAGCTCATAATTTTCATACGGTCAACACAATCAAGGGCTTTGCTATAGATTTGTTGGCATCATTTGGTAAGTACTTTAACCAAATTTTGAATCTTGAACTATTTCTGATACCATGTTAGCAATTCCTTTTCTTTCAAGGATCTCAGGAGCTGTCTGCCTTTATCTTCAAGCACCAGGGGCCCTTCTGTATGTCTGAGGTCTTGGAAATTAAAATCTTTTCTGTCTTCTTTGCCTCCATTCACTCCTTCTGTTTTTGTTTAAGCTGTTATACCTTGTCAACTGACTTCTCCTAGCATACCTACTAAAGCAGTATGTATTGTATCTGGTGCTTTTGTTTTTGTTAAGATATCAACTCTACGCAGAGGTAAAAATCCATGCCCCATTTGCATTGCAGCACGAGAGACTTTTGTAATTTACCACTGCACAAAAATATTTCTTTACATGAATAGTATGTTAACTCTACTATCATTCAGCAAGCTAGCTAGTGTTTGTGAATTTAATGAATTAGCTTAGTGAATTAGATGAATAAATCAGCTAAGATAAGAGCTGATGGAATGCAACAGCATGTAAATTACATTTACATTTAAAATTTTTGCATCCGACAGTTTGGTACGCATGGTGCATAGCAAAGAGAAGTTACCTACACATACATATATATTCATCAACCAAAACTTGTTCTTAACAGTTACTGTTCGTAGCACACAACGGAATGGCTGATATGCTACTATTTCTATTCATGAAGTAAGTGAGGACCTCATGGAATGGCCATTTTATGAGGGAGAAAGAGAGTATAAATGTGTATGATCTGTTTTTCCCCTTGTTGTTTCCTTTTAACTGTAAACTTCTATGTTTTTAATGTTTATTAAAAACCAGGCTCATCATGATGAATAACAGCAATCCCTATTGCTCGGACGCAGTACATCGGTATTTTTGAACCAAAAGTGTACCAGTCTCTGTCACACACTGCAGCCAAGTCAAATGCCAAATCCCGATCCCACCTGCTGCTAATTACATTTCTTTTTGTTGAGCATCTATTCAGTCGGTTGCCGTAATTACGGTACAGGACTGCAGTGTTACACAAAGATATCTCATGTATGGCTGAATAATATGAAACTGAATTTTAAAAAGTACTCTCAAAAAGTAACAAGATTATTAATGTTTAATCTAAACACATACAAACCTCATTTCTTTACTTTTTCCTGTTTTGTCTAACATTAAGCGATGTACTGTATTGCAATACACAAAAAGACATTGGTTTCGGCCTTTTCTTTAATTTACACGTTGAATAAAGATACATTTTTGCTTTTGCATACTTAGAATGCTGGATAACCACAACATAAACAATTATAAACCACATCATCTTTGATCTTAAGTTCAATGCACGGAGAAAGTAAAATTGGTGTGATGCTGTTTGGTATTACTGATGAATGCCCAAGTCTCTGAAGCAAATGGATGAAATGGCGTGGACTGATCGCCAGAAATGTTTACATATTTCATGTGGAAATTTCTTCTTGAGAATGGTTTGCATATTCATCATCATTTGAAATTTCACCCTATCCTTTACCCAAGAATAACTTACATTGTGTTGAGACTGTGTGCTCATCTGTGTTTGTAACAATTCTAGATTTAAAATAATTGTGTTCAAGTTCATGGCACTACTGTTCCTTATAATATCCAAACTGGTGTGTTTACACAAGATGAATACTTCTTTGAGTCACATGGATCTAATTGCAGAGTTCTGTTTGTGAAACAGATGAGACATTTACTGAAGGTTGTGCAGCAGCAATACTACAGTCTCCTGTGACTGAAACTGGTTTAAATGATGTTTGCTGCTTTAGCTGCGCAGTTACAAGCTTCAGGAGTTGCTCTAAGCACAGTACAATCTGTTGTTCTTTCAATGGAGAACTTGGTTGCTGACATACAAATTAAAACAAAAGAAGCTGTTCTCAAAAATATTCCACCAGTACATTGGGAGAATGTTGAAGGGTACTTCAACAGAGAACCCTTTAAGAAGTGTTAATACAGAAGCAAAGCATCAGAAATATAAAAGCAAGTGGGAAATTGTGGAGCCAATAGAATATATTATTGATGTCAGATTGAATATCAGATGTGACAGAACTTCAGTAACATATGAAGCCTTCCAACACCCAAAACAACACAGTTAAGGTCTTTATGATATTTGCGATGGAGAAAATGTCCAAAAAATAGTCTTTATAGGTCTAAAAACAGCCTCAACTTTTTATGATGACTCTGAGACTTTTGGGTTCTGAAAAGGGAATCCACAAATTTCATTGTACATAGTTTATTTTTGTACAAAATCTTTCTCCAAAATTTAATTCTGAGTTAACATTGTTTTACATTTTCACTCTGATAATGTGAAGATTATGGCTTTAATGCAATTTTTTAGTGGATGATCTGAAAATTTTAGAAAACCATGTAGTCCTTACTCCTTTGTCTGACACTCCATTGAAAGTGTTGTTAAAGTCACAGGAGCTAACTTGGCTGTGCATCGTATTTTTGTTTTGTAGAATCATTCAGTGCGACATACTGTCGTCATTTTTTGTTTGGCTGAAAAAGATTCTATGCAGTGGGTCTTTACTGAAGAACATCTTGAAGCACATTTGGTGCACGGCAGTGCTCCAGAAGAACGTTCAAATGTGTTTCCCATTTTGGGGTGAAGAAAACCTGTTGAATACACTGATACTGTATAATTCCTGGCACAGTCTGGAACAAAATCAGTGTTTCAATTGCAGATCCTTTGAAAGGCAAATCTGTGAAAATGCCTTAAAATTGGATGACAGGAAAGATCCTGGCTTAAATGCAAGTCAGGCTTGGTACATGTTGGGGATCTTTTTGGAAAGACCAATCCTGTATGGCACTTGATTTTACGTTGATCCAGACTGTGAATATTGTCTTTGAGTAACAGAAGACATGATATTATCTTAAACACTTATTTTCAGATCACGATGCACTTTTTAAAACCACAAATTCTCATAAAAACTTGCCATCCGTCACTTTTAAGTCCATTATCTCTGTTGTACGAGAAAAAACAGGACCTGTCATTTTAAAAGAATGCCAATGATATCTTTCAGTTTGTGAAGTGGTCACTTCAGGCTTTTTAGCCTAATTTCCTGAGTGTTAAAGACTTACTTCACTACAGGCCTTTTGACAAGCAGTTTTTGCATAATTCAGATGGAATAATGTGCCTTAATGCTGCCTTACTTGACCAACACAACTGTGCCTTATCATGCAATGTTATCCAGCATTTCTAATAAAATATTTGTTTAAAAATCATCATGCATACAATAACTAGGGTTAGTGATGGCATTTTATTCTTAACAATATATTAAATAACAGTTCTTTGTGTGTTAGATTTCATTACTATGCAGTGTTCAAAACAAATGAGTTTTACTCTCTGTAGTGATCAAATGTAACACTATACACCAGATTTTCTATTGGGTTTTTAACTCCTTTTCAGAGTTGAAAAACTAACACTCCTGAAATTGTTAAATTAACTCTGTAAAATCTAGGACAATATAAACACCAGCACAGTGTTAAGTTTTACTCTCTTATAGTTGATTCAACACTGTATTATTTGCTGTGTGGTTTCCTCTGTGCCGATGAATTGATGTTTTTACCACAGACACCTCTGTGAACATCCAACATGGACACTGCCCCATATTTCTGCTGTCCAACAGTGTAAACCAGGCTAATGCTAGCTCCATGAATGACATGGCTAATTTAGACATCTTTCAGGAAACTACAATGTGCAGCTCTGTAGTCAATTGTGGTCTGGTGTGAAAAGGCAGGTTGTAGTCAAGAGAATGAACCTTTGACACATACCAACATATAATAATATATAATAATAGCAACATATAATAATAGCAGCCATGGTAGTGACTGAGAATGAGCGTCCAAATTCTCTTGAACAAAATTACAGAGCAATAGTTGACTGAAAAAAAAAAAAATGTTCTGAGCCATTGCAAAAGACCTAAAATATCCTTTTCAGGACAAACATCTCAATGATGTGCAAGCAGAGAGTTCATGGAAGCTCAACAAATGGCTCTCAGGTGCACCATGCCAGACTTCACAATGCATTCTCAGACAAATTATAAAAAGGTCAGAGCCAAATTTAAAAAAAGACTTCCAAAAAGGAACACACCAAGCTCCCTCCCCGCCTACAAAACAGACAGATCAGAACACTTTTAGAACAATATACTGTGGTCAGATGAAACAAAAAAGAAACTCTAACGATAATTCAGCTCATCATGTATGGGAGAAGGCGGCTTTGTCCATAATCCAAAAAACACCATAACCATAGCGAAGCGAGGAGGTGGGAACGTCATGATGTGTAGGCTGCTCCTCTGTAAAGAACATTACACATCACCATGGATAAAATTAATGAGATCCACTGCTTGTATCATGGCACATGGTTTTTACAAAAAGACTGCTTCATATCTATGTATATATTTTCTTCAAATAACCAATTAAGATTTGTTTTGAAAATTCTTTTATAGTGACACCTATTACAGTGCATGTGAACTCTTCCCAGAAGCACCCACTAACTCACATAATTGATAGTCTGGTGTCGTATCTGTTTACTGCACATGGTATACAAACACATACAAGTGCTGTAGGCACTCATGTAGGAGGATGAAGGTTAATGCTTGTTTTTTTTTTCTCATACTGAACCGACTTTCATACCAGAGGGATAAAAATGGCCATTCACTTTTATAGTGAATGATGACAATATATCCTGTGTTAATTATCTGCAAAAAAACAAAACATGTCTAGGTCAATCCCATTGATTTGTTAGGGAACAAAAACATGACATAGCTATCTAGTTTCACCTATCAGCCATAACATTAAAACCATCTGCCTAATTTTGTGTAGGCCCCCCTCATGCTGTCCAAACAGCTCTGACTCTAAGGCATAGACTCCAAAAGAAATGCGAAGGTGTGCTGTAGTATTTGACAGCAAGACATTAGCAGAAGAGTCCTGTGGATTATGAGGAGAGGCCTTCGCGTATCAGACTAGTTTGTCCAGCAATTCAGATGTGGCCAAACCAACACCTTGAACTCTTCATTTTCCTCAAACCAATTTTTGTAGAGTGGCAGGGCACACAATCCTGCTGAAAGAGGCCAATGCCATTATGGAATACCGCTGCCATCAATTGTGTACTTGCTCTGCAGCTACATCTACATAGATGGTCAAAGTAACATTCACATAAATGCCAGGACCCAAGCTTTCCCAGCGGAACATTGCCCAGAGCATCACACTGCCTCCACCAGTTTTCTGTCTTCCTATAGTGTATTATTTTCCCCAGATAAGTGACACATGTGCACCTGGCTGTCCACATGATATAAAAGAAAAGAGATTTTTTTTAAGCACAGACCACCTTCTTGGTCCATTTCTATTGCTCATGTGCCTACTGTAGGCACTTTAAGCGGTAGACAGGAATCAGCATGGGCACTCTAACTGGTCAGCACACGGCAATGCACTGTGTGTTCTCAGACCTCTCTATAATAGGCAGTATTTATTTCATCAGCAGTCTGTGCAATAGTAGCTCTTCTGTGGGATTGGAACAGACAGGCTAGCATTCACAGCCCTCACACATCAGTGAGCCTTGAGCACCATTGACCCTTACGCAGGTTCAAGGTTTGCCCTTCCTTGGACTACTTATGGTAGGTACGGCATTTTGCTGCTTCAACTACCGCCACTCCACTGGAATGGTTTTCCACTAGAACACTGGATCTCAAAATATTGCATGGCATAGCTCCCTCTAATGGTATGTAGTAGAATCTCCAATTTTTTAAAACAAAAACAAAATGAAAACGGAAAACTATATTGTTGTTCTTAAGGGACTAATTTGTGTGTGTGTGTGTGTGTGTGTGTGTGTGTGTGTGTGTGTGTGTGTGTGTCTGAGAGAAAGGTAGAGAGTGTGTGTGAGAGAGAAAGTGTGTGTGTGTTATACAGTGTGGCTTTGGCTGTCAGTAACAAATATTATTAGGAATAAATTGGTCTTATGCATGAACTGTGTGTAGCTGAATAAGGTAAGTGTACTCTACTGTATTTTATTGTCAGTCATAGGGAGATACAGGGAGAGCCAAATATTTCTGAAGGTGGTACACAGTGCAAAACCTTAGAAAACCTACATTTTTTTAAATGGCTGTTAAGATTGCTTCTTGGTAATTGGGAAGCTCCAACAGGACATACATCTGGCAAAAGTATTTTTAAGAGGGTAGTTTTTTTGTGACACCTCCACTCTGTCAAAAACCCATTCTACTACCACTATTTGTCTATAGGGATTACGTGGCTGTACGATTGATGTGATGCTCCTGACGTGACTGAAACCAAATACTTATAAGGGGTGTACTCATACTTCTGGTCATGTAGTGTATGATGATGGATGTTAATATTAATAATCTCTAATTATCACTCATGCTGAAATTACTTTGGCTGGTTGCTGAACCTACCTTTTTCCGGAGCCTCCTCACTGTTATCATCATCCTGCCACCAAGGCACCGACACGTGGCTTTTCTTCACCTGCTTCTGTGGCACTTTTCCCAACTGGTCCAAGACACTGGGGTGTTTGGAGCTGTTGCCCAGTTCAATTGAGTCATCAGAGACTGACTATGAAGAGGAGAGTGACATGAAACTATATACATAGACAGTGAGGACTATGTTGCATAGGTTCACAAGTAATGGGTTTCTGTTCAAGAGTGTATGTATCAAATGACAGTATCCATACATGCATGTAGAATGACTGTGTACATAATGTTTGCACTGCAGTATTTGTGTGTAAGTTTGCTGTTTGGCTTCAGCCAGTGATTTATGTTTAAAACATGACTGGACAGGTGCAAGAAAACTAGGCATACACTATATTGCATAAAAGTGCATAGTGAGCAGCACAATGTTTTACAATAACTTTGTGTAATAAAGCAGAATTCCAATGTTGTGAGGAGGTCACATGTACACTATATGGACAACAGTATTGGGACAGGCCTGTTTTTCAGGGTTTAGCCCCTTACTTCCAGTGAAGGGCAATCTTAATGCTTCAGCATACCAAGACATTTTGGACAACGCCATGCTTCCAACT
>JBBPCX010000001.1:6962458-6976559 GCA_037974365.1 Hydrocynus forskahlii | reverse complement strand
TTTGAGTCTGAGCAGCTTGGTAGAGAAACTTGATCTTGACAAGAATCTCTAAGTCCCTTTATTTATGTATTTATTGTGGTTTATGATCATTTGTTTTTCGTATTTTTTAGTTTTTTCTTTATTTTCAGTTGTTTCCCGCATAGACATATATGGTTTTCCACGTGAACTACCTACAGTAAGCCCAGAGGGCGAAAACAGTCGAAGCGAACTTGAAGAGCTTGGTGTTCAAAATGCGCGAGTGAACTGAACCGTGCCGCGGACTCAAAGGTAGTTTCAGTTCGGTTCGTTTCAGAGGGGTCTGAGTTCGTTTCCCGTGGTCACATATACCCAAAAAATGCTGACTAATCGATCTGAGTTCGCGTGCAGGGTGCGGTTGCGTCATCATTGCATCATCACTGTTTCGGTTGCGTAAAAAAAAAAAATTCGGCCAAAACAGGAAATGCATTTATTGCTATTTTTGGCCGAAAATTTTTGGTGGCCGAATAGTCGGTGCATCCCTAGATATTTATATATGAATTTACACCTCTTCTTTCAGAATGACTTTCAAAATTTTTAAATACTGGTGGCAGGCATTGTGATGGCATTAAACCAGCTGGGGCAGCCCCTGTGATCAGAACACCATGGGTTCAAATCACAGGACTACTTGTGGCACCACTAGAGTACTCTTGAGCAAGGTAGTGTCCCCACACACTGCTCCCCGGGCACTGTGTTTCTGGCTGTCCACTGCTTCACTTGAATGGGTTAAATGCTGAGAAAGAATGTGTTTATGGCAAAATGGTCACTTTACACTAAAGGATAATCGTTTGCCCCTCCTGACAATCCCAAAAAAGTTGGCCCCCACTCTCCTGCCATCACTCAGCATGATGTTAGCTAGCATGGATGTATATTTGCTGAACAAAATTAGCAGTTTTTTTAATGTCTTAAAAGATGTCTTGAATTTATTAGTTTTCACCCTCACAGTATTGGTGGTATCGTGTGATTGGGGAGTCTTATTGGGAAACTGGGAAAAAATATAACAAAACAAAAACAAAATCTGAGATCTACTCTTATGTGTATGGTGTTTCATGTTTTCAACATTTTAAAAATCCTGGAGTGTGGGCCAGGCATTAGTTCCATCATATCTGAATTGAGAGGCTGAACTTGGCAGTAAACAGATACAGTTATGTGAACCGATGTAATTTCTTGAGTATTCACATATTTTCAAATCCATGAACTTCTACACATGCATTCTTAGTTCCAAATCTGTCAATATTATAAGAATTATAATATTATTATAATATGTTACCATACATTATATACACTATTATACATATATACATCATATATCTACATTATACTACACATTTTTCAACATACTCAAAAAATACTTCGTTGTATGTATTTATTCAGTCACTTCCTTTATGTATTTCCGTCCAGTTGAAAAGACTGGGCTATTCCAGGGCCATTGACTGGGCCATTCCAGGAGATTTACCTGTCTCTCTTAAAACCACTGGAGCGTTGCTTTAGCAGTGTGTTTAGGGTTGTTATCCTTCTGGAAGGTGAACCTCCATCCCAGTCTGAAATCTCTGGAAGACTCAAACAGATTTCCCTCAAGAATTTCTCTATATTTTGCACCATCCATCTTTCCTTAATTTCTGACCAGTTTCTCAGCCCCTGTCGATGAAAAGCATCTAACGATGCTTCACTGTGGGGATGGTCTTCTCAGCATGATGAGAGGTATTAGGTTTGTGCCAGACATAGCGTTGTCCTTGATGGCCAAATTTCAAATGGTCTTATTTTCTTGGCCATGCTTCCATGAAGCCCAGCTCTGTGCAGTGTGGGGCTCATAGTGGTCCTATGGACAGATACTCCCATCTCTGCAGTAGAGCTGCACAGTTCCATCAGGGTTATCTTTGGCCCCAGTCTGTGAGTTTTGGTGGACGACCCTCTCTTGGCAGGTTTGCAATGGAGCCATAATCTGTTCAGGGTTTGTGATTTTTTTTTATAATCCAACTCTGATTTGTACTTCTCACAACTTTGTCTCTGACCTGTGTGGAGAGTTCCTCTGTCTTCATGCTGTCACTTGCTTGATGGTGGCCCTTACTTAGTGGTGTTGCACTGGTGTTGACTCTGGGGGCTATCAGAACAAGTGTATATAGACTGAGATCATTTGACACTTGGATTGCTCACAGGTGGAATCAAATTGAAAATCCATTTAAATTCCAGGTTGTAAGGTAACAAAATAGAGAGAATGCCAAGGGGGGTGACTACTTTGGCAAGGCACTGAAGTGTCCAAAACAGTTTCAGTTTGGATGCCACAAAGACTGGTTTATTTTTTTGAGTGGTGTGTGACACAGCATGGTTACCTCCAGAGTTACTGTATCCCTTTACCACTGAGGGGGATTGGGAGATTGGTGCAGGGGCACTGAAAAAGCAAAATGATCAAAGGGCATCCCCCTCGTTAACCTGCCTGACTGAAAGCATCCGTCTTGTTAACCTGCCTGACTCAGATCAGTAATCTGTACTATTTGTAGTACAACCCAATATGCTCAGTACACCAGAAAGAAGGGTAACTAAATTCTGTGCAGGGATTCAAACACAGTACGGTTATCAGGTAAACAACAGCGAAATGCATGCTCACGGATTTAGAACTGTACCATGTCATGACTTTAATTACTACTGTTTCGTGCTTATTTCATTCTGTTATGTTGGTCATACCCCTCAAGTTCTGAGGTCTGACATTTATTTTAGACAAAGAGTTCATTAATAACAGCACATTAAAAAACATGCTGATACAGAATAATAACATGTTGATTAGGCCTGTCGCAATTATTGCATAATTGTCTGATCACAATTATTTGAGCTGACTGCAAGTATTTAAGCTGACTACACTTATTTTTCACAGTTGATGGATTTCACAGTCATATGTAACAGAATTGACAGGAGTTGGGTGCGGTTGCATTAGCTCTGTTTTAAGGCAAGTGCATGTAATTTAAAGAAAGCAGAAAACGAATAAAAAAGAAAGCAACATATTTCTTGTCATTGGTCTTATAAAAAGAAAAAAGTCCTAACTTATATGAGCAGCAGTGAGTAATGTTTGTTTATTTGAGCGTTTACACATTTTTAAACGTGTACAATGTCATGCGTGAACACACCACAGCACAGTGTGAACAGCACAAAATTGTTCTCTACATTTAACCCATTCACCAAGTGAAGCAGCGGGCAGTCAGGAACACAGCGCCCAGGGAGCAGTGTGTGGGGACTGTACCTTGCTCAAGGTTACCTCAGTGGTGCCACTAGCACTCCTGGAATTCAAACCCAAAGCCCTCCGATTGCAGAGGGAAGATCCCTAACTACCAGGCCACCAGCTGCCCCACTCACCACCTGCCCCACTACATTTACGGACCTACTAAGTATTGGCAATTAGAAGCAAGATATAAACTAGTGTGGCCACTTTAGACTTGTACTCTAATAGTTTCATAAAGACAATGATGTTGTTATTCACAATAATTTATCTGATAATTAATCATAAGCTAAAATGTACAATTGTGACAGGACTAATGCTGCAGTTCTGTATGTTTGCCATCACCCATACAGAAGTATTTTGATCTAGGCTTCTCTACCAAACCCCTGAACAACAGCCAATTCATTCTCTGATACATAACAATGTACTGAACTTAATGGTGATTGTGACAATGATTTCAAAATCATTAACAAACAACTGTTTCTCCTGTTCTGACTTCCATTGTGTTGCAGTGAGTAATGTCTTCTTTAGTGGGTGTTGCCTCTGATCCATCTGAGCAGAGGTATTAGTTATTAGTATGATAAATTCTCCAGTTGCTAAATACTGGCTGAAAACAACTGATAACGTGCGTTGAACCAAAACCATCCGAATGCATCAACTTGTATCCAAATGCGTCCAAAACCTGAACCCAACTTAACCAGACAGATTAATTCTCAAGCTTAAATTAAGAATTTTTGTATAAAAACCCCTAAAAAATAAAAATTTTCTCTGACCTTTTCTCCAACAAAAAGGTTGTTTGATTTAATTATGGGACCAGTTTTTATGGAATTATTTGGAATTTCCGAGCCGAATTGGCAAAGAAGGGATTCAAATTCAGAAGGAATTCAAAGCTTATGTATGTTTAAAGCAAGAGTTGATACTCTGCCGGGAGAGCAAGCCAAAGAGAGAGCAATGAAAAAGAAGCAGGTTCAATCACCACTTACCCATTCTACATGTGGATTGCAGATTGTAATCAGCTGTGAATACCTTCTTGTAATGCCATTTTCAAAAATAAAAAGCTGTGGAACCTCTGATGGCATTCAGACCTCTGAAAAGCCATTTAACCTTTTGAGCCCTCTTTTTTCATTACTGGCCCTGAATAACACGGTTAATTTAACGTGAGGGGTCCCTTTCTTTACTCAATTATGTCCATTATGACTCAGCAAAAGGCTCTCCCTCCATCAGCCTTGCCTTTCTGCCCCACGACACATGCTATCAAATGTTCCTTTCTCAAGTATGTCTAGGCCAAGAGCACTGACGAGTCCAACACAATTTATAGTTCTATCAGTACTCCAGCCCCTACCCTAATAAGAAAATGAAACATTTTTTCTCAAATGGAAGATACATCGGTCAGAGGTTTTCTTTCAGTCCTAATGGGGTAGCTGCAACTTTCAACAATCATCTTCTGAGGGACAAGACAAGGTGTCACAAGAAGAAGGGTAGAGAAATTGACAGTTGTTTCATGCCCATAATTTGAGAAAATAAGCATGAAAAAGAGAGCAAAAAGGGGTATTAGCGCAATATAAGTGTGCTGGTTTCATCTGTCATGAGTATATGCCATAGCACTCACTAAATGACACCATGAAATTAATAAAAATAAGGAGAAATGCTGTCTGCATATGTATGAGATAAATGGGGAGGGCATTTGGAAAATGGCCGAAGCCCTTTCAAAAAGTACCCGCAATCACACAATCATGGTGCCACATCAGGATGGTGTTTGTGGCACCATGAGGATGGACCTTATGATGGAAACTCACATATATGTGTGTCACCGATATGCAATAATGCTTGAATGATATTCCATGGAAATATTAATAAAAAAAAAAAGACATTAATAACAATATGAACGTGAGATGTTGTTTAACAGACTTACTCTTTTATGGTAAAAGCACTTATTTTGCTGTCTGTCATTGATCAACAGAAATACCAAGGAAAATAAGGGGGTTGTTGGTGGCATGAGGGAGGCCTACACAATTTTAGGCAAAGGGTTTTAATGTTATAGATAGTCGATGTGAATTTCTATAGAATGGACACAGATCAGCCACAACCTTAAAACTGTGTAGGTCCCCCTCATGCCACCAATCCAGCTCTGACCTGCAAAGGCATGGACTCCACAAGAACTCGGAAGGTGTGCTGAGGTATCTGGAACCAAGACTTCAGCAGCTGATCACTGAAGTACTAGAAGCCGTGAGATGGGGCCTTGATGGATTGGACTACTTTGACCAACACTTCCCACAGATTGAGATTCAACAAACTAGACCAACCTCTTCCATTGCTTGATGGTACAGTTCTGATGCTCACATGGCCATTGTCGACATTTTCAGTGGTGGACTGGGCACTCTGACAAGTCTGCGGATATGCAGCCCCATACATAGCAAGCTGTGATGCATTGTGTGCTCTGGTATGTTTCTAACATATTCAGCATTAACCTTTTTTGAGCACTTTGTTCTACAGTAGCAGTTTGTGTTTTTGTTGGATCAGACCACATAGGTTAGGTTTATCCTTGTTTACTGGGAACACCTCAAAAGACCTGCTGTCTTAGTTATGCCCAGTCATCGAGCCATCACAATTTGGCCCTTGTCAAAGTCACTTAGATACTTATGCTTATCCATTTTTCCCGCTTCCAGCCCATTAGCCCCTAGAACTTGGTCAAGTGGGCTCTATTTAATGATAGGGGAAACACTGATAATAATTATTATCACTTTTATGAGATATCTATTTGGTTTACTAATTTGTGTTTACTGATTGTTATTAGATGCAACCTTAATGGTCGTAATTTACCAGTACACTATTAATGTCACAGGCTTTATAAAGTTTTATGGTGAATTGTTACATTGCCCAAAATGCACTTGTGTTTCCCATTGGGGAATAATTACAAAATCATCAAACTGAATAATTTCAGCAGTTCGTAAAGAACAGCAAAGATAGCTCAAATAAAAAAAAAACCAAAAAAACTGTTTAACAAATAACGTACGCTGCGGTAAATATATACCTTAAAAATGAATAAATCCTTTGTCATTGAAATGTGGTGCTGTAAAAATTGCTTTACAGTCGTGCAAACTGTCAGTCTTGGCCATGATTCATCAGTATGTTCACTAACTTCTCTAACTACTGTGATCACTATGGACACCATGTCACATGTAATATGCAGTAGAACATTATGCAAACATTAATATTTTAGGCTACGCTCAGTTCTTGTGGGTGAATAATTCATTGAAACTTGAATAATCAAGGTTTTTTTTGCAGCCAAATAGCATTTAAGGTCTCAGAACAAACCAGAAACCTTATATTTTTTAACCAATTAGCAGGACTGATCTTATTCTTCATAGTTATGTCCACGGTTTCTTGAGACTAAAGCAATTAAGAAGGTTACTGCATGTTCATCAAGGCTACCTCAGATTTGGATTTTATGAGCTTCCCGTAACTATGTAGATGCATCTGAAATCAATCTCAGACTCGTAATTTGGCTAAAGGTTAAGCCACTGAAGTAAACTAAAAAACTGCTGTATGGCTTAATGGGATTAGAGCTTTGGAAAAAAAAATCTTGTCAAAACAAGTTTAAACATCTCGCTTTCCATTTTTCTGAAGTCTTCTCATTGATGATGAGAGGTCAAGTCACTGATCCTGATGCTCCTCCCGAGATCAGCTCCCGCCAAACCGGGGAAGAAACGCAGACAATTATGGCTAGCCCCCCTTGATCAAATTTAATATTGCTGCTTCTGTCGGTCGGCTCCATCAGGATGCCATTATAAAATATCAGAGGCGCAGACAGCAAAGTCGGAAACACCATTAATGAGAGAGAGATTACTGAAGGCTACCATCAGGGGCCCTCGGCCTGCTACGGGACTGATGCTTCCTCATTACAGCGAGCTCTTGAAGGAAAGAAACCCCATATCTGTCTGCTTTAGAAATACCAAGTACAGGGCTGTATTGAAGCATAGCTATGTGTTTCGAATGTCTCGAAATTGGTGGCTAGATCTACACTGCCCATCGAACACTTGGAGACACCATGTCTTCTTATGAAAGTTTCCAGGTACCATTTATACTTGAAGGTGACAAAAAGAGTTTTTTTTTTCAGTGAAATGGAACAAACACTTAAAGAACCTTACTATGGATGGTTCCTTAAGCATTTCTGTCGTTTTGAAACAGTGTTAAAGAATCTCCCCTTCCGTAGCTTTTCACAGAAATGCAGATCAAGCCAAGGATAATTTAGGGGCCTTTATTTTTAACAATGCAGCTTGGGTATAATGTATATAACTAGTTCATCCAGCTTCATTTTCATCAAGGTGCCTTCCTTGGGATGAAGAGATTTTTCATGCAAAAAGATTTGACTAATTATTATTAAAAGCACACATTAAAATATCAAGGTGTTTTAAACATCTTAATGGTTTGAGTGCAGATGGATGCTAGCATTACAAGAGAATTAAAAGGTGCTGTTGTTTGTTCAGTTCAGAGCGCAGTTACTCATACTCAGAGTGCCGTTACTGAACAGAAAGATGGAAGGATCTGAATAGTTTTCTGTTCACTGTACGTTATTGCAAACTTACAAAGAGAGCATTATAAAAACAGACATCCCCAAACTTTTAACAGATATATGTTTGTTACATTGAGTAGCTGTGCGGATGGAGTGTGGTGGAGAGGATTTGTGTGCATTCGGAGGCTTGTGCATGAGCTTTGCTTTAGATATGATCTTGGAGTATTGGGAAGGCATATTGATGTAGACTGAGTTTGTTCTTTTTGTGGTGACTCACACTGCCTCACTCTTTCCCTCTCTCTCTCTCTCTCTCTCTTTCTCTCTCTCTCTCTCTCTGTCTCTCTCTCTCTCTTTCTCTCTCAAGGCCGTGGGGGTTGTTGTGCAGTCAAACATAAAGGAGTCTCTGTGTTGTTTGGACCATCACTCAAAATGCACAGCTCCTGCCTGTCGCTTAGTGGAGCACGGAAATGAGAAATGACTCTCCTTTTCTAGCCCTACTTCATTTTCACTTGCCTTATTACACACGCACACACACAAACACACACACAAACACACACACACACACACACACACACACACACACACATTAATGCCACCTTTGATAAAAACAGCATGGTTTTATAGAAAATACTGTATTCCCAGTGTGAGGTATGGTGGATAATATGTGATGTCTTGGGGCTGTGAACCTTGTTAGGATGCATATCATCATGGTATACATGAAGCCACCAGGAATTTTAAATAAAACTGGATCATGGATGGATCATCTAGCAGTACAGAGATCTAAAACACAGAAATTATTAAATGACCACAAAATTAAAGTCTCTGACATGGCCACAAACGTGAAAAGCACTGGGACAAAAATATTAGACTTTAATGCATTCAAATACATAGCCTTTCATATGGAGTTGGTCCCCTGTTGCAGCTAGAACAGCTTCTACTCTTCTTGGAAGGCTTTCCACAATATTTTGGAGTTTCTGTGGGAATTTGTGCCCAATCATTCTGTAGAGCATTTATGAGCTCAGGCACTGATGTTGGACGAGAAGGCCTGGATCACAATCCCTGTTCCAGTTCACCCCAAAGGTGTTGGATGGGGTTGAGGTCAGGACACCCATGTCTTTATGGATCTTGCTTTGTGCACTGAGGCACAGTCATGCTGGAATAGAAAAGGTTCTTCCCCAAACTGTGTGCACAAAGTTGGAATCCAAAATGTCTTGGTATACTGAAGCATTAAGATTGTCCTTCACTGGAAGTAAGGGGCCTTGCCCAGACCTTGAATAACAGGTGTATCCCAGTACTTTTCCATATAGTGTATTATAGAAGAAGATAATTGTTTTGTTACGCAAAGTAATGAATGGGGAGGTGCCAGCAAGTGCGGCCCAAGTGGGTTTTATTAAAAATATTTTGAACATATTTTGAAAATAGGTTTTAGTTTTCTGTCTTATAATTTCATTCAGTTTTTGCCTAGCATTGTATATGCCATTCCCAGATGCATCTACACATACAGCAGTCCATGGTGGCTGGTGGTCTAGCACCATCGTAGCAATTAAATATGCCTATGAATGCATTGTGTTCATGGGATCCATAACAGTTAGTAAAGTAGTAGTACAAAGACCATTTCCATACCCCCCTTGACCTGTAATTCATTTAGGCATGACCTTTTCAGCCTCTCTTCAAGCCTTAAACTTAAACAGGCTGATTTTGTAATTGTATTTATGGGCCAGATATACATAAATGACCCCTATTGTAATTGGGAGTGAATGGTACATTTTGAAACGTTAACAATGTTTACACTGTACATGAAGCTCTTCAGTTTAGTTCTACACGCTATTGGCCCTTTAAAACATTGTATTGTTATTTAAAAATGAAATGGATTTACAACTGGGCATAAACATTTGTTTTTAATGTGATGTTTTCCTGTTGGAGACTGCTCCCATTAGCTTGAGCTAATGCTAAAGCTAATACTTGAGCCATGGAATGTTATGTGGAAGTAAAGTGTCCATTCTGTCATACCTGAACACACCACAGCCCACAGTGTGAACAGCGCAGAATTGTTTATTAAAACATTAAACAAATGTAGCAGTGGGCAGCCCGGACCATTCAGTCTGAAAGCAGTCTGGTATTATATATATATATATATATATATATATATATATTAGGGCATTAATGATTCCAGAATTTTTCAAGTCGACTTATCCGTCAACGTAGTCGAAGTCGAGTCGACTAGTCGTTCACACATGAAGCAGAGGAACACAGGTGTCCAACATTGATCAACTTTTACTACAGTTCTCTGTAACATTAACAGTCAACGTGACAATTAAACAAAACAAAACAAAGGCAAATGCCTTGAAATTCTGGTAAATTTAAGTGTACAAAAGAAAGTGGGAACAGTTTAAGCCACGGCGCCACTCAGCGTCCTCTGTACTGGACGACTCTCTGCAGTGCTAGCGTTAGCCATGTTAGCTAGCGGATGCTGTTTTAGATGCTGTGCAGAACGCTGGTACTGTTACTGTACTTTAACACCGACTTGCAGGTTGTGCAGGTCACTGTGATGTTTGTGTGTCTAGAGTGAAGGATCTCCACACACACGATGTGTGACAGTCTCCTCTGCTGCCGTGTCCCTCGTCTTGTTGCAGTCTTGTGTTTATATTCCACTCGCGCCAATGGTACTGCCCAGAGCGGTAGAGAAAACAGAATGGTGACACTTCCATAGGGTCCCGTTGTAAGCAATGGGGGCGGTACTTCCAGCCTACTTCCGGGTTATGGGGCGCCTCTAGAGTTCCAAACAGCAGTTACACGCCACTGGATCGTGTTGATTGTGAAGCCATTTCAGCGGTAAGTTGATAAAATAACAACATTTTTTAAAGTTATAAAATATATGTCCTATTTCAGCTGTCCTTTATGTAATCGATACTGAGATTATTTAATGTATTCAGTGTAAATATTCATTTTTATCTTCCGGCCATAAACTTCGATATATGTGCCAGCTGTGGAGCCTAAAAACGAGAGTGTTGTTATCATTTCAGTAACGAATTTCACACAAAAAACATTTGTTTATTTAAGCAGGACAGCATGCTGTTAATAATCTCGTTCCAGCCCATGTATACTTTTGTATAATGTTTACTGTTGAAGGTTATCTGTATGTTACTCCACAGAACTATACACTATTCGTATTATCCTGTCATGTGCAATACTCGGCTGCCATTGTTGATGTGAAATTATTTATTGCATATTTCATCTCACTATGTACTTGTACACAGCTGAAAGGTACAATGAAGTGTACCTTACTATACCTTAACCTAGAGAGCTAGAGAGCTAATGCTGTGCTGTCAAAAAGTGGAACTAGGTTTGTGATCAGGATGTGTGCATGACTCGTGAATGAGTGAGGTCTCTGTTCTAGATGTAATATTGATAGAATAGATATGATTTCATTGTGATTTCAGTATGCTGTTGTCTAGATAATTATTCTATGAGGACTGACTTCCATACAATATGTGCTATTAACAATGTTAGTAATCATAGATGGACACCAATTGCATAACTAAGAACAATTAAGAATTTACTACACAAATATGAAACTATTTATTTTAATATTATAAAATATACAATAAAGAACATTTGTACAGCAGGTGCCACATTATGAGACACATTTCAGCTTTAAGGGCCTTTTTTTTCTTTGAGGGTGTGCCCCAGTTGGCTACTGGTTGGTGGATGGAGTGGCCTCTGGAGTGAGGAGGATTTCTGCAGAAGGCTGCTGGAGCAGTGACACTCCATGACCCCGTGTGACTGGAATGGACAACGCAAGTACATCCATGGTAACCAAGGTGTTTGGCAGTGGGTGTGTTACTATTGCCTTAGGCACTGAAGGTTTTTAGTTTTCATGGCCTTCTTATTCTGACTGTTGCTTCCCATGTGCCCAGTATTTCTACTGTTCTTTTTCCTTGCAGCCCTGATGCACTTGGTCTCAATTCTTAACCTCAGCCTGATGAATTTTGAGATTATTTGTTTCTTTAGGTCATGGCATGAGGGAAGGCTGCTGTCCAGGACCATGGCCTCTTATTCAAGCAGTGCCACCGCATTTACGGACTCCACAAGGGAATCACTGGTCCTTGCCTGGAACAGGTGCTCTACTTTAAAGACAAGATTGAAGGCCTCATCTGATGCTCGACAAAGGGCACAACTCCTGAACTCTTTAAGGTGCAGCAAAGTACTACATTTGTTATTAGCACTGTCATCACCATTACCCACAGCAGCACACTGGCATTTCTTACAATGTGAGCAGCGAAGAACATTCCTAACAAAATATCCTGCCAGGTGGTACAACACACAGGAATCTGTTTTTGATAAATCTGGTGTTTCCACAGAGTCTATCAGCTGCTCCACCCTCAGACCAGGGCTGCAGATGCTCTCCTTGTTGTCCAAGAAATGTACTAAGTGGCTAGAGCAATCCTCCTGGTAGCTTCCAGTTTTCACTGGCAAGAGGAACTGCCCAACTGTGCTTGCCCTTAATGCATAGTTAAACTCCAAAGGAGTTGGGACCGGATTCCTCTGTCTGATGCAGCTGAAAGTGTTCTCCAGGCAGTCCTGTGTAAATCGCCTGGTGAGGACAAATTTATGTCCCTGACTTAACATGTCTTGCTGTACCTCCAGTATAGTGGTTGTAGCCATCACCACTCCTGCCTGAACTGGTTTCCAGCTGCCCTGATGACCAATCTTCAGGCCACGAAAAAGATGGATGGTGTCCTGAAGAAAGCTGATTGCCTTTTGAACAGACGGGATGACATTAGGTCAAACCAGTGGTCCACCTTCTCCAGGAACCGTGATGTTGTCAGGTATGACTGTGGCCGTTGCTCTTCCTTAACTAGGTACTTTAAGCCAGCACAAGTTGATTTGCTGAACATGCTAACCTTCATTTTCTCGAAATGGCTAGGCTGCAAAACGTCTCTTGATAGCTTTGGAGCCAGTTTTAATGCCATGCCCTCTTGATAGGTCACAAGGTCCTGTAAAGGCTCTATTGACACTTCACTGGATGTCAGATGCTCCATCTTAACCACATCTGGTGGAATGGTGATTGTATGTCCAGAGACAAGGGCATTCCTTGTGTTTTTTTTACCAGATGTGGTATATCCGGCATGAAATAGAGCTTCTGGTGTGACTGGACAGGATGTGGGACCCATGTGTGTTTGTTTCCAGTGTGTGGTAAGTCCTGCCAGCCTAAACACACAAGCATGAGTAGCAGCTCCTTTGTGTCCTGGCAGTGTGACATTCCCAAAGAGCTTCCCAGTCCCCATCTGCAGCTCCGCACTTTGAGCGATGGAACATCTCATCTAAGGTGAGCACACATTTTAAGCGCTCCATTTTGGTCATGCCAGCTACCTTCAGCCTCAGCATCTCAAACACCTCCCCTAATACACCTGGCTCCAGCTTAATGTGCTGCATCCTTCGTTGAATTGTTCTAATGTCTGGCAATGGTATTTGCAGGTCTTGTGTTCTATAACCTGATCGTATTTGAATTGCTTTTTTTAATTGTTTCATTTCCCCACGGTTGTTTTTTTTTTTTTGTGCAATTGCTCAAATTTGAGCTTTTGTTAAAATTGCTTAAAACTTAGTTTTAAATAAACTGTTTCTCTTTCTTAATGTGGAATTTATTCTTTTCTGATGTGCAAGAGCCTTCTGTGCTTTCTTTCTCATAAATCTTTCATGTCTAAGTTCCTCCATCAGGACATCTACACTGGGCCCTGGCTGACTGGACCCTAGATCTCTGGTATGACCCTCTCGTTCGCCTCCAGTTCCACTGCACAATTTGTGCTCTTTTTTCCCTCAATCTGTCCCTCAACGTCTGTAACAATAATAAAGTGTTGTTTTAGTGACATGGCTGTTTAGTGTTTTCTATCCTTCAGTCATATTAAATGTAAACAATGTAGGCTATTCATTTACATCATATCAAAGTTTGATGTTGAACAATAGTTGTGTTCACCATTTATTAGATTCAACATAATTTCTGATAATCTTCTTGATGGGGCCTTCCTTCTTTTAGGCTTAGGGCGGTGTATGAAGATTGGGGGCAGCATCTGCTTTGAGCTTCATTTGGCCTTTTTTTGTGGAAATGAATTGGTCATCTTCAAAGTATACCTGCAGTGAGGCTTGTAAGATCAGTTTTCACACAAACACTAAATGGCCTGTTAAAATATATCACTGCCATCATTGTACTCCCCATTTAAAAGCATGATGCCCTTTGAAACGTTAAGAAGACATAATTGTTCCACCTGTCTAAATTTAACGTACTTGACAGAGTTTTCTATTGTTGTAGTTTTTGGTAATGTCCAGATTTTTTCTGCTGACCATTGCCATCCATTTTTTTCTTCGGC
>JBBPCX010000001.1:6922545-6947915 GCA_037974365.1 Hydrocynus forskahlii | reverse complement strand
ATACATATACATATCTTACTCTGAGTTGGCTTACTTGTAACACCACGTTAAAACTATCCCTGCTCTGATTTTATTTCTGTATAAATTCAAGAAAGTTCGTTGGTCCAAACAAACGAGTTTCTCTCTTTAGTACGATGTAAAAGGTCACGTGAGCATTAACTCTCGAACAAGTGACCATCTAGAAGAAACGCCATTTCGCGCACTCTTAACTTGAAGACGTACTTAAACAACTGGATGCACGACAGTTCTGCGAGGTAAGAACAAAACTTCATTTCAGCGACTTTAGAGTGTTCGACAGTTTAGACCAAGTAAACATAACCTATTGTCGTCAGTTATTTCTACGCTCATCATTAAACGCTGTATAACATGGACGCTATAAATGCACATTGTGTATCCTAAACATTACCGCAGTAGTTTTTTGCACCTTTTACGCAGACCTTATAAGATAAATTGCCTCAGTGGTTTGCGGTTTGAAACGTTAAGAAGAAGTACATCGCAAATTAAGGTCCCAGATAGCAAAAAACATTTGGCCCAGATCTGGCCTGGATCCGCTCAACAGAACTGGGCCGGTGTCCTTTAGCACAACGGGCCAATACCGGCACGGATCCATTTTTCTCATCTGGCCCAGCACTGGCCCAGCTCCAGACCAGCGCTGTGCCGGATCCGGCCCAGACACGGCATGATACGGCTCACATCTGGGCAGGATCCAGCACAGCTCTGTTTAGAAGCTGGCCCACATTTGGGACGGATCTGGATAAGCCTCGTTCAGATTTTGACCAGCTCATTTTGTGAATATGCTCCTTAAATGGTCCTTAAATGCTACGTAAAATGATTGTTGTTATGTGCATTATTGTTGTTATTATGAATGCATTTGCGATATACACGAGTTTACTGCAATTTAATTAGTAATCTTTGCATTTCAGGGCATACTTACCAAAGAGTTGTCTGAGTCTGAGTTGGGTGAGTCATCTGTGTTCATGGTTTAAAAACTATAGCCCTAATCGATATAATAATTAATTTTGACCTTCATTTTGTTGTGTAATTTATGTACAATTTAGCTTCATGTGTGCAGAAATAAAAACATGACAAAGGAGTAACATAACTGGAGAACTAGTTGTATTATAATTAGGCTCCTTTGCTTTTGAATGTGTTCTGCTTAAATGAGTTTTTAAAGCACCTACAGTCCGGAATGAACACACACAATTCAGGTATATGCGCTGCAGTGCTCTATTATACAAGTGGTGCCAATGTCTTAATCTGTAATGTTTTATGAGTACATCTTGTCTTGAGTCTGAAAATTTGCAGTATCTACACTGTAAATGTTGAATTGTGTGAGATGTCCCTTTTCCAGTTGCACTTTTAAAACTAATGTGTTTACTACTTTCAGAGTCCACAGAAAACACAAAAATCATCCTGTTCAAGATTTTAGACCATCATTGTTGACTAGCAAGGAGGCTCAGTTAGAAGGTCTTGATAGACCTTTTGTTGAAAGTGAAGAAACACCCATAGATGTATGACTCAAATATGTATGTATGTATGTGAGACAAATATTCATCTAGAAAGTAAAGACTTAGAAGCCCAATTAGAACACAAGCTTGCATCATTGCTTTTGTGCATGCAGACAGTCCTGCATGTATCAAAAAGTGCCAGACAGCAGATAATTGAAAAACTTAATGATATTGTCTCATTTTCAAACTCGCATATAGTTACTGTTACTGAAGATATATTTAAGAAGCATAACTGTAACATAAGTCAATCTGTTCTGGAAGAAATTTCAGAAGTCATTCATAAAGTTAGTCCTTTTTCAAAAAACGGTAAGTTAGGACCCTTTTCCACAGACCACAATAGAAACGGATTTTAAAAACAATTTTGAAGTAGTGGAACCCATTGAGGATGTATTTAACAGAGCAAAGAAAAGAACATTTGTTTATGTCCCACTTTTGAAGATTCTGAAAACTTTACTAGCACAACCAGATGTTTTCCAGCAAACTTTGAATCCCAGGGACAACACCCAAGGATATTACACATCCTTCACAGACGGTTCTTATTACAAACAAAACCATTTCTTTGCTGGTAAGGAGTTAAAATTTGTAATTGGTCTGTATATTGATGAATTTGAGATTGCAAATCCACTTGGAACTTCATAGAAGAAACACAATGTAACTGCAGTTTACTGGATTCTTCTAAATTGGCCTTCAGAATTCAGAAGTTGTTTTCATTCTGTCCAGGTAGCACTCTTGAGCAAAAGTACTGATGCGAAGACATATGACTTGTTCTTTGCTCCACTTATCACTGATTTAAAAATACTTGAAAAGGAAGGACTTTTTCTGGAAAACTTGAACAAAAATATTAAAGGAGCTGTTTTCATAGTATCTGCTGATCGCAGGTTTTCAGGAGAATTTCAGGGTGGAAAAATTCTGTCGATTTTGTTTGGCTTCTTTAAAGGAAGTTCAAGTAACTGAAGTGTGACACGGGTTTTTTTCAGTTAGGACAGTGGAATTGCATGACAGCTGTGTAGATCAGTTGAAATCAAATGAGGATCTCGGTTGTGTCAACGGTGTGAAAGCAGCATGCGTCTTAAGAAGACATCTGTAACAGGATTCCCCCCAGATCTGTTGCATGAGCTCTTTGAAGGCATTGTCCCGTTTGAATTTTTCATGTCACCAAAGGTTGATTTCAGAAAAAATATTTTTCACTGGTTATACTTAACAATATCATACTGGTGTTTCCATATGATAGTTCCGATCGAGTGAACAGGCCACAACAAATTCAGCGAAAATTCTCAGCAAAAAGACTACTGGGGGTAATGGACATGAGAACTGGACACTGCGTAGACTTCTTCCTTTCATGGTTGGTCATCTTGTGCCAGAAAAAGAAAAGGTGTGGGAGACATTAATGACTTTAAAAGACATTGTCAAACTTGTCTGTTCTTCTAACTTTCCTCTGTTTATTTAGAGACAAAGATTTCTGATCACAGGCAGTTGCTGAGAGAAGTTTTTCCAAAAGAAAAACTTAAACCAAAACACCATTTTGTCGAGCACTACCCACATCTGATTCGCTGCTTTGGCCCCTTAATAGACATGTGGACTATGAGCTATGAGGCAAAGCATAGCTTTTTCAAGAAGGTAGCACATGATTGTCACAATTTCAAAAACATTCTGCACACTTTGGCAAACAGGCACCAGCTCATGGAAGCTTATGTTTTGGATTCTTCACATTTCTTTAAACCAACACTGCAGGCGAACAATGTGAAAATTGTCAAAATGTGTTCACTTGAAACAAAGTTGAAGGCTGTAATTGAGAGACAGTATACAGGCCTGAATGTGGTGGCTTCAGCATACACAGTCTCCTTACATGGAACCACATACAGGAACGAGATGATTGTGTCTGCAGGATCTTGTTCTGGTTTACCAGAGTTTGGAAAAATACAGAACACTTTGATAGTAGATGGTGATGTTTCTTTTGTGGTGAAAAAAATGTGTTCATGGTACATTGAGCATCTGTGATCGGGTGAGGTTGTTCAGAGCACCTACTCAGACTTGGTTATTGTTCACTCTCAAGAACTAAATGATTACTACCCTCTAACTGCATTCAGAATTGGAGGAAACTACTTGTATCTCTCAAAAGATTGTTAGTTTGTTAATGCAGTTTAATGATCTGTATTAACTCTTATTCTTGCCTTTCAGTGCTTTTTTATTTTTGTGAACTGCTAAAATGTTAATCTGAGAGATCCTTGGTCCAGACAACATTCGGAAGTTAAGTATTCCGAGCACTCCCTCATCATTAGATGAACTAAAAGACATCTTGTGTGACAAACTGCAAATTGATAAGGGTTTTTTTCTCCAATATGAAGACCCTGATTTTGATCATTCTCTACGCAATTTGATGGACATAAAGGAACTTCCTGCTGACAAAGTGACCTTCAAAGTTTTTTGGGAGGTAGTTTTCACCCCTACAGAAGATAAGGCCAGCTTGTCCGATTTCACTGTTGACACAGCAAGTGTGTCATCACGGACCTCATCCTCAGCCAGTTCTAGTCACCGGGCAGAGCAATGGCCAGCTGTATTTCCTATACCAGACTTTTCATACGACGTGGAATTTCGACTACAAAAAGAAAATGAAGTCTATGAAAAAATTGGTAAGTCTGCACTAATCGTCTCCTGGGAGATAAAGATGGAAGTACTGGACAAAGTAGCTGAGCATATGTACTCCTTTAAAGCATATCCCACAGATGCAGATTTTGAGAGTGTAGCTGCAGCATTGGTCCGCAAGCATCCATGTCTAAAAGAGCCAGGCCCTGGAACGGGTTGGCAGGGATGGAAAATGAGCCTGAAATACAAAATGGGCAACTATCGACAAAAATTACGCGCTGCTGGATGCTTAGACGTTTCTGTAAACAAGAGAGAAAAAGAAACGGCACAGAGAGGTGTAAAGAGACCCAGGCATTCTGAGAGAAATTTTCTTCCAGATCGTCCACATGGATTTGATGATGAAGCTCTTGAAAGAGAGAGAATAACCCTTGTGGAAGGACTGAGGAAGAGGAATGTTAATATGGCACTTGTTAACCAAAAGATGGACATGACTTTCTCAGTGAGAAGGAGAGAGATAGTTCATGATGAGTCCCTTGTTTTGTTTCTGTGGCGATGGAAAGATGGCCAGGTCTTTTCACAGAACCACAGGTAAGGTTAATTAATTGTCAAACTTTGCTGTTGAAAGTAGTAATTAGGGAATAACGTTATTTTGTGATTGACTTTGTGGCGTGGATTCTGTGTTTTAATAGTGCACTTCCAAATACAGCTGTTCTCAATAACAAAATCCTGCAGATTGTTGTTTATAAACAATACTTGACATTATTAACAATACACTTATGAATATGTATCTTGTTGTTATATCACAGTTATTAAACTGTGATTTATGCGTTTTATGCATTTTAGTCTGTGTATTTATGTGTTCTATGCCTTTTTGCCTGTGTATTTCTCTGACTATTTAAGGTATATGCAGAATTTAAAAGAATTACAGGAAATGACCTTCACACAGTATTCCATGCCTCTCTTGACACGTTTTCAGCACCTCTCCTCAAGATGTACAGAGCCAAAGAGAGCAATACGATAACTGCCCTGTTAGAAAGGCTGTATTATGTTGTGTAGTATGTATTCATTAATCTATTGCTGTGTCGTGTGTGGGAGACTTGTGAGGGAGAGAGCCATTCAACTTTACATGATAAAGCATTGTAGAATAACAGCACTTGAAGGACTTCCATATTACTTGAGGGAGCACACCCCTATTCTGAAGACTTGTGTGATAAGGTTTTTTTTAGGAGTGTTATTGATCAAGTACAGGGCATCATTATGTTAGTTTAGCTGTAGCTCATTCATACAAGGTTCCTAATCCTGTCTGTGTTGACACATTTTAGAGGAGAGACTTCCTTGACATTGACACTACTAGTAAAAGTCAATTTTATTCATTTAATATTTACATCTTTGTTTATCCTCTCATGAAACTATGCTGAAAAGTTTTTGAAGATTGCAGCAGTTGAAGAAGTGAGCATAATTTTTCATAGAATATACCCATTCTCAATCTCTCCTTTTTGTTTTACCTAATTGGTAAAGGCCAGTTGCTCGATTTATTTCATATTTTTTTTTGCACCCAGCAATGTGTGAGTGGATTACTGTTATGTAACTTTATCCATTTGAACAGTGGATTTACAAAACTTCAGTAATAAAAAATGTTGCATTTCACACCTCTAAAAGTTTGGTTAATGTGAGTATTTCAGTAGCCATGTAAAAGTTGCTTTTGAATTTGTTTGTTGGCTTAATGTAAAAAGTTAAAGTAACAAATAACGTCACCCTTTTTAAGTTGGTATGTCTAATAGATGATGTTGTGTTAGTGGTACTTTGACTGCAAGTTGACATAACACTGATAATGTATTGGGCTGACTTTCAGGCCTTTTTCCACCAACTTAAAAATATAAAATATAAGTCTGTGGAACAAATATAAACCAGAAGTTGAGAGAACTCAAAAAAGATGATGTAATTAGTTACATAAGAATCTTAAGTTGGGATAGCCAATTTATTTATTTTTTTTACAGTGTAGGAACTATAATTTAGCTTGATTGTTATTTTATATGAAACAAAATAGTGCAATGTTACAGCCACCTAGAGGGTGATTAAAATAATATAGGTGTCTTACACAGATGAGCCAACATATTATGTGCACTCTTAGAACAGCTCTGACTCATCGAGGCATGGGCATGGACTCTACAAGACCTCTGAGGGTGTTTCATGGTATCTGGCACCATGAGGGAGGCCTCCATGGATTGGACTTGTTCCAGCACATCCCACAGATGCTTGAATAGGTTGACACAACACCTTGAACATTTCTTCATGTTTCAGAACATTTTTTACACTGGGACAGTGTACATTGTCCTGCTGAAAGAGGCTACGGAATTCGTTTGCCATTCAAGGGTTTGCAACAATTTTGAGAAAGATGTCAAACCAATGTCCAAATGAATGCCTGCAGCCAGGGTTCCTCAGCAGAACACTGCCCACTGCCTCCACCAATTTGTCTTGTTCCTACAATGCATCCTGGTCACATTTCCCCAAGCAAATGCCACACGCATACCCGGCCTTGCCAGTGATGTAGAGGAAAATGAGACCAGATGAGCTTTTTATAATACTTTAAGGTCAAGTTCCAATGCATCCATGCCCACTAAGCAGGGGTTAGTAAGGGCATCCAGCACCATACTGGATCCAGCAGGGTGGGATATTTGAAGACTAGGACACCACAATTTCTCAACATTTCATCATGTTTCTGAACAATTTTTACATTGGAACAGGGGACCTTTTCCTGCCGAAACAGGCTACTGACAGTTGAGGAATTAAAGTGGATATTGGCAGTCAAGGAATTTAGTGACTTTTTCCACAGTAGCCCTGTTGAGCTAATAAACGTTATTCATCTGGAAGAGGTCACACCATTGTGGCTCATCAGGGTACACACCCAAAAACATTAATGTTGCAAAGCCATAAAAAAACAGTTGCCAAGTAAAATCCAGCCCAAACTCATGAATGATGTTGCTGGGAATGGAAATAAATGTCGATCCAAGATGATGGTCAATAGCACATTCTACTAAAACTGTGCAGCTACATGAAAAAAGCCATGTGACATTTTACCTTGCGTTGTGCCCCACTCTCCCCTATAATGCATGGCTTCTGTGGTGAAAAGAATTAAATGTCACTGTGCATTTTTTTCATTATTATTTTCAAGTTGTTTACAAAGTGGCAATCAATGTTTCACAAAAAAAAAAAAAATCTCCTGTTAATCTGTCCAGGCGTGTTGAACGCCCACTCTCAAATATTGCATTATTATTCAGTCCAGAGAGTTAAAGATAGCAGCTGGGGGAAGATGAACTATATTGTGATCGGTGCCAGGGACTGAAGTTGATTTGTTATAAAAAAAAAAAAGAGGCTAAAGTTTTAAGCATAAGTGATACCACTTATCGCTTATAATTGTACTAAGTGGTTATTTGGCAGCAGCGCTGGGTTGATCTCAAGAGGGAATCTTTTTAAGCTGATCTAAATCTTCGGGGGTAGACAGAGATCAATACTGTCTGATTAACTTATGCGGATGATGTCCTCTTATGAGGAGGTTACGGGTTCTGGCCAGCTGGGCATTGATCTAGATAATGGTATACAAAGCTGGTGAGACAACAGTGGACTGAGCTTATGTGAAAACAAGAGGGGCAAAAGAGAATCGGTAAATCCTCTCCTGAAACACTGACACTGTTTGTTCACAGCCCATACAGATGCCATCGTAATAGATGGAGTAAAGAGAAGTACAGTGCTTGTCCATTAGAAACGAAAGCTCGCCAATATGATAATTACTGATAATTATTAGGACTTTGGGCCCGGATTTCTGTCTGGAAAGCCACTTTGTGATGACATCCTTCGTAACCCTATGCGAATGAATTCAGTTGCATCATCATATTTTATTAGAAACACTTACCTTAGTAATCCATTCTAGTGTACAGTTAAAAGGTCAGTTTCTGACCACAGAACCACCCTTGGTTGGATATTTTTGGGCATTGGGCCATTCTCAACCTAGCAGTGACACTGATGTTCTTATCTAATATTCTTAAAAACGTGAAACACACACATTACTACACCTCTGCTATTGCCAATGTCACTGCTGCACTGAGGTCATCAACTGAAAAGCCTGGTGAACAGCGGTCTGCCAAAAAACATCAACAAGGTTTTGTTTTGATATCAACAATATTACTACTGACTACGGGCAACCAAGTCATACAAAGAACTGCATACACGTGGCTTACAAAATGATAGCCAATCATAGTGGAATCTTATGACTAGATTAATTTTTGAACTTGGACATGCATGTAAAAATACTTGTTTTTCCCCCGCAAACCCAATCCGCCCAAAGGCATGTTTCTACATCACTTCTCCACATGAGTGTATATCGCCCCAGGAAATCAAATAAACCCATATTAAGCTGTTAACTCATATTTAATAATGCTGAATAAGAGCTGAATTAATAACACCCTTCCGAGATCAGTTTTAGCACTTTAGGGAGATGTTTTATCTAAATGCCTGTTGTTGGATGTGAAAGAAGAGCATGAGCAAACCCCACTATCACATAAAGATAAAACAGCTAAGGGACGCAAGGACCCACCGCCACATGTCCCAGACACAGCCACACAGCCCAACCCTAAAAGGGAGCCCGCGGAGAACCAAGGGAGGGGGTGGGTAGGGAAACCCCTCGACCGATCTTTTCCCTGAACTTTCCAGTGGGCCCCTCTTTGCAGGCCGTGCTGCTCCTGTAGGACCAGGGACGGAGGTATAGGTGAGGCCCTTTGGCCTATATACCCCCCTGACCCTAGTGAGTGTATGTATGAACCTGCTTGAAAGTGTAGTGTGTGTGAGTGTCTAAGATGCATTAAAATTGTGTTTGTGCATTAAAATTGTGGATGCAGTTGGCAGATGGCGGAGTCCCCCATACCCATCCCTGCTCCACAAGGCCCTAGTGTAATATGGATTGTATGTATGACTAAAGTGCATTAAAATGAGGGGGACCGGCCAGGGTCCGGGCCCTCTGCTGCTGGTAGACAGCAGAGTCCCATCTGCCCCAGACAACCCCCAAGGCCCTAGCAATTAAGATGGAGAGGCAGTGTCTTGGCCCACTTCAACAGGCCCTCAACTGCCCCTTAGGCCATAGTGTTATGAGTAATGTGTTGGGTACAGGGGAGCGACACTGACTGGCCCCAAACTGTACTCCGTCCCTGTCCTTGCCCCTCTTGGCAGAGCCCTCCTGGGGCCCAACCGGGGTACCCAGGGGTGTCACCAGGCAACCCCCCCCCCCATTGGTGCAGACCAAAGGGGTCCCACCCCACTGTGCATTCTAGTGACCCTAGCAACCACACTGACCTGCCCCACCAGAGAAACAGGCCCGGGCGGGCACGGCCCCCCTGCATATGGGTGACCACCTAACTGAGGACTTAGTAGGGGCTTCGGCCCCAGCCGGCATCGCCCCTGTTCATGCCCTGCACCCCCACCACTGTTGTGGCATAGCAGACAGGTACCAGATAACAGGAACCGCAGGAGAGCACCCGGGCAGAAGTATTTTGGAAAGTCAACAAGCACATTGTACAAGTATCTAAAATTACATTGTGTTATTGCCTCAGTTTTAATAAATTGAGTATTTGTGTAGAAAAGGTAAAGCTAGAAGTTAGAATTTGAACATTTGTGTAGACATTTTAGGCTAAAAGCTAATTCTGAGCATCAGTGGACAGTACATAGTGCCTCTAGTGGACAAAAGAGCCCGATAAGGGCATATACACTATATGGGCACTGTATTTACTATATACTCTATTGGGATGCCTGACCATTACATCAACAAGGAATTTAATGGCATTGCATTCAAATACATAAACTTTAATATGGAGTTAGTCCCCTTTGAAGCTATAACAGCTTCCACTCTTCTTGGAAGACTTATCACAAGATTTTGGAGTGTTTCTATGAGAATCTATGCCCATTCCTTCTTTAGAGCATTTATGAGGTCAGGCACTGATGTTGGACGAGAAAGTCTGGCTCACAATCTCCGTTCCAGTTCATCCCAAAGGTGTTGGATGGGTTTAAGATCAGGGTTCTGTGCGGGCCAGTCAAGTTCTTCCACACCAAACTCATCCAACCATGTTTTTTCGGAGCTTACATTATGCACAGTCATGCTGGAATTCAAAAGGGCATTTTCCAAAATGTCTTGGTATGCTGAAGTATTAAGATTGGCCTTCACCATAAGTGTGGGGCCTAGACCAAACCCTGAAAAGCAGCTTTGTCCCAATACTTATGTCCACATAGTGTATATACAGTATGTGTATGTATACATTCTGATAAACCAATCAAACAGGAGGCTGTGTTAGTGGACCCTTGCACAGTACTGTACATAGATAAACAGACTAAAGTGATAAATGATGTTACCACAGATTGTTGCAGCGTAAAAGCAGAATCTTTGAAAATTTCATTGTTTTGATCCATTTGTTGTCAGAAAACAAATGTTTCATTGCATAGTCTTCCGGTGGGTCCAGATGTTTCATTTTTCAAATAAGATTTTTTTTTTTTAACCCAACAATTTATTTGGCATGCAACTCTGTACCGCTTTTGAATGAGAGCAAACAATCCAAAACGAGATTGTCTACATGATAAGGGCACATAGAAGAAGATGTAATTGTAAAATTAAGAAAAAAGACACATGCAAGAAAAATGGGTAGAATATTGAAATTCTCTCTCTCCCTCTGTCGTTCTGTCTCTCTCCCTCTCTCTCTCTCTCTCTCCTCGTGAGATGACTTTACAGTTAGATGCATAATTGTAATGGAGATTTTGTAGAATTTCTGACCAAAGTTCAGCTGTTCATTCATTGACTCTACTTTCGTGCTCTCGGAGCGAAACTTAACATTTCTCTGCTTAAGATGAGATCACACCTGAAAATGAAATAAACTGAATAAAAATGACCAGTAGAGGCGATGATTAAATGGTCTCAGAGCGCTGTGGATCATACTGAGCAAATGGTATGACCACCTCTGGATCTCACAGAGCTGTTTTTGAATGTGATGATACTGACCCAAAGAAACATTCAGGCTTGCCACAGTATATATATAGGAACGAAAAGACCACCATACAGCGCTATGCAAAAGTATAAATGTTAAATATTCCAGATGGGCAGTAAGTGTTTTACCATTAAAAAACACATTATATACAAATAATATTAATACAGTATATAGTGATTTCATGTATGTACTACACTAGACCACAAGATATCTTTTTTACAAAGATAAAATACTGGGTTTTTATTGGGGGGGTATGTTTTTTCTAATGTTTATTCTCAAGTTTTTGCTGGTTTTATTATAAGCTTTAAATAAGCCATTGACCCTAAAATTCAAATGAAACAGTAAATTCAACCCTTGGAACTCAGAGTGTATTATTGAAGTATGATTTCAACCAATATAAATGGTGTAAAACAGTCTACAACTGATGTTTGTTGTCCTACTTGCTCGCTACTTGTTGCTCTTTTGCTCAGTGCGCCGCCGCTCAGCCGCTCACCGGACCGCCTCCCTCTGCGGGTTTTCCCCACCCACTTGTGGGCGGGGACTATCCTGAAAGTTTTCCCGGTTTCAAAGAGATTGTGTTTTTCTGTTTATTTCTAAGACCTAAAATAAAAAGAAATGTGGGCCTTTTTGTTCTTTAGAGGATTTGTGTATGACACCATTTGTAAAACCCCAGTAGCTGTTATTATTATTATGTGTTTTAAATTCCAAATAATGCAAAATTTAAAAAAAATACTTTTTTGAACATAAGTGCACATTTGAAATTTTTGCCGCCACCATGTCCCTGTTTTTAGTCTCTGCTTATCCTTACAGTGTCTGTGTTCCATATGAGTCTGTTGTTAGTTTAGTATACACACCCCTGTGTTTCAAGCTGCACTTGTAGATTGTCTGTTATCATTTAACATTACTGTGGGTATTCTTAGTTGCCTATGTCTTTGTTTAAACCTCACAGTTTATCTTGTGCTTGTGTAAAGCGTCCAATATCATATGTGAACACACCACAGCACAAAACTGTTCTCTATATTTAACCCATTCACCCAAGCGAAGCAGTGGGCAGCCAGGAATGTGGAGCAGTGTGTGAGGATGGTACCTTGCTCAAGGGTACCTCAGTGGTGCCACTGGCCGTCCTGGGATTTGACTCCACAACCTTCCGATTGCAGAGACAGATCCCTAACCACCAGGCCATGAGCTACTTGGACCCTTTGGACCCGTTGTGAGTGTTTGTTTTGTTTTGTCTTTGTTTATTAAACATGTGGATTTTGCACTACCTCATCCTACCTCTAACCCAGTCGTTACGACATTACGTTTCTATATGTTTTTCATGAATAAAACACAAAATAATATGGGATATGACACATTTAAATGAAAGCCATCCAAACATTTCTTAAACACAGTGAAACAATGATTTATTTGGTCGTTATTCATTTACTACATTTTTAGAAATATGGCAGTATCTTATTAATAAATAATAAAGTACTACTAAATAAAGCAGTATGATCCATGGCTAAAACACATAGTTAGATTAGGATACTACAGACTTCACCAACAATCACCAATCTGCCTGTGTCAATTTTTTTTGTTTTGCTCCGCCAAATATTACAAAGAAGCAATGAAAATGATCAGCGGATGAGCAGCCTGCTGTAATCTGCACAGAAAGCATAGCAAACAAAGCTGCACTTAACAGAAGCTATTAAAACCATTCATGCAAATCATTACACTTTAACGCTCTGTAGAACCTGCTTTACTAGAACTTAATGACACAGTATGATCCTCTGGATCAAGGTCAGAGTTTTTTGACCAAATTAATGTCCTCTCACAAAGTGACCACTGACTGTTTTCACTCTGACTTCAGTATACCCCCTGAATAAACTGTAAACTAGCCCAACCTGAATCCCTAATGTGGATATTACCAACACCAACCAACCAACCAACAGCATGGTTCATAATCATTCCTTATATTATATTTTTTTCCATATTGCCTATGACAAATGCTGCATGTCCACCATGTTAAAATGGCTCCCCCAACTAAAGACATTTTATTGTATAATTAATCAGAATACTCTGCTCTTTTAATCTAATCTGTATCTGCCATAGTCAATTAACACATGGTCATTTTTTGTACTTGGAAAAGAAGAAACTCTACTGACTCAACGCACACTTACAATAGATGCCAACAAGAAATTGTTTTAGCATCTTCCTCTTGATTTCTGTTCTAAATGATCGGAGTCGGTGAGATTTTAATGAATTGGTTCAAAATATTTTGAAGAAATAATGAAATTCCATTACAGCACATAAAGTAACATATTCAGAATACGTGTAGTAACTCGAGGTTTATTATTAATGGTTGCTGGTCTCATCACTGTTAATGGTTAGTGAAGAAAGTCTACTGTTTGTGATGTCCACAGGTTAGGGTCATTATTTAGTTATGTATGGGACTCTTATTTTGAAGTATTTGTAAGTTTGTAGCAATAGTCACTGTCACCTGTCTTGTGTTTAGTTTAAGTGATTGGGGTTTATGATTGGTTTATGTCTGAGTGTGTTTAGTATTTAAATTCTTTGAGTTTTAGTCTTATTTGCTGGTCAACTCTCATGAATACGTTGAATGTTTCCTGCACAGGACCCCTTCCTTATGTGTCTGCTGTTTGGTGTTCTTCTGTTAGGCCCTTGTGCCTTTTTGTTTTTGTTTCTGTAGAGTCTGTGTCTTTTCGTACTAAAAAAACATCTAATGGAACCTGCACTTGTGCCTCGCCTCACTCCCCTGCAGCCACGCCGTGACACTGTTGGTATGTTTCATGAAAAATAAATCACTGAAATTCAAGACTTCATTGGCTTTTGATCTAATTTTTATTGTCTATAAAATTCTACTACTGACATACTGAATGGCTTCACATCCAAGTACCTTTGTGAACTTATTTCTCACTACGAACCTTTGCGCTCACTCAGATCTCAAGGTGCTGACTTTTTGCACGTCCTCAGAATTATGAAAGCTTCAGCAGGGGAAAGATTTTCATATAAAGCACCCCAGCTCTGGAATGCCCTTCCTAGAACCATTCGGGAATCAGACACAGTCTCGGTTTGTTCAGTCTGGACTGAAAACCTACGTGTTTAGTCAGGCTTTTTGTAGTTATTTTTTTCCTCTCAGATGAAGTGTGTATAGCTCGGAGATGGTGGGCACAGAGAATTCACCCCACCACTCCTCACGTTCACTCAGGTTTGTGACGGTGGAGTGGAGGTATGCCGGTGTCTCAGTGTGCTCTCATGTCATCATACTCCTCAGCTCTGACCTTTCTAGCTTATCGGCTTTCTAGCTTGGCGGCTACTCCAGTTATAAATCTTATCGTGTAAATTAAAGCAGAACTAACTCTGTTCTCTGTTTTTATTTATTTATTTATATATATTTTTTGGAGCGTAACCGCTGCACATTTGTCTAGCTCGACTGACCCCAGGCCACTACCTTCCTGGGTCTGCACTCACTGGCGTCACATGCCAAGATATCCTCGACTGGTTCGGCTGCTTTGACCTTCACGTGATTTTTCCCCCATCCAAAGGCAACTGCTGTTTAAAGCTCCAGTGGCGATTGTTGTTTCTGTTCCTGTTACGGACAAGAGACTCACAGCTACTCTTATTGACTCTGTTATCCATAGATCTGTTGATATGTTCATTCATGAAGGTCTACTTTTGTCAGTTATCTCAATAGAGACTCTCTTTTCCTTTCTCTACAGCTCGACCAGAGGAGGCTGGCTTCCCCTGAGGCTTCTTCCTCGCTGTCTCACCGGATAAACCAGACTTTGCGTGTCTGCCTCAAAGCGAGTTTTCCTGTGTGTGGAAGGAGCGTGTCCCATGCGTGTTCGTTTACGGTGAAACTGCACAATGAGCCAATCACGCCACTGCTATTCATGTATTCAGATTGCTGTTTTGCATCTGAATGGCTGAGGGGCAAGGCTGAGGCGAGCAGCGAGACAGAAAATCACATGCTTCCTTTTTATCTTATTTACAAAGCGCCATCGATATATTTTATTTTAAAACATACATATTTGAAAAGTAGAGGGATCAAGCTTTCTAATGGCGTTACTTTTATGTTTCTGGGACAAAAACTCACAGAGCTTTAGATGATCGTTTCGGAAAACTGAAAAGGATCCATTTATGGATCCTCCGACCTCAGAGGGTTAAGGAGTTCGCCTCTGTTGCCTTTCGCGAGGAATCGCCTCTGTCGCCTTTCGCTTGCTCACCAGTAGTTCGAACTCTGTGAACTGTGTAAAGCTGCTTTGTGACAACTTGGTTGTAAAAAGTGCTATATAAAAAAATGAATATGAATTTGAATTGAATTATTCCTCACTAGGCTCACGGTACCCAGAGCCCACCCCAGGGCCAATGGGTGCGAGGCAGGGACTCACCCTGGGTGTGGCGCCCGCCAACGAACGGGCACAAAATTCCATGATAAATAAACAAATAAATGAACACATACAAAATATTGTCAAAAGTGTGACGAATTTTAAATCCTGTTGGGGACCCATGTAAAAACTTCACACTCCTTTTGTGGTGTGTGAGCGTCACAAGCCTGCTAAATGTACATGCGTTAAAACAGTTTTTAATATATTTTTTATTTTAAATGATAGATTCCTTAACAGTTTTTAGCTGCTAATTTATTTATGTATTTATTTTCAAATACATATTGTCCTACTTTTGCGAAACACACCATGCTCGAAACAATTATCCCAGATAATAAATAAAAAAACTGACTATAACATGGGTAGCTATTCAGATTTAAAAAAATGCACCAATTAATTTACAACACTGATGCTAGGATTATCATTTCAGAGCATGTCCACAACTGAGGACAACATTCAGTTTAATAACAGTAACTGTAACACTGAGATGGATAACTGCCTTATCTCTTTTTTTCATTGATCTACATACATAGATATGCGGGTTCCTCTTTAAAGTCTGTCTAATGAGCGTGTTGGCTGCACACTGTGTGTTGATTTAAAAATAATTCATGAACATTGAATGCTTTTTCATTAAAAGAGATTAAGTATGACAAAAATATTCACCAAAAAATGTAAAAAAAAATAATCATATACTTTTAGCTTTTTTGTAATGTAACGTGGGCTGAAACAGATACTTAATTTCTGTAGTCTGAATACATATTTCCAACAATAGCCGTACATCCCAACCTACAATAACTACTACGAATTATTTAGAAGATAATTCTGTAACACTTCTCCTTGTACCAAAGTTTATAATTGCATCCCAATATAACACAGTTTAAGAAGATGCAGAGCATCCTGACCCTAGGTACCTGTAACACTTGCCATTAACATTTGATCCACATTTGATATTCTGACCACACACGGCAGATCTGAGTAGATGCCGTTATAGGGCCCATTAAATTGCGCGCACGCTGGCTGCTTAGAGAACGTGCCATGCTTTTCCTTCTCATTATGCAGACGACCCCTCACTCACAGCATGTTAACATCACCAGACACTTCGGAGGTTGACGGTTTTCAGGTGGAGCACTGATGACTCCACTGTGTGGGTGGTCTTCACGTTTTCCAAGCCAGTGTACATCTAAGACACAATCCAACGACCGGACCCGCGACCCAATCATTTTGGCTCTGCTGTTCCCCAATGCGCTCCTGGAGCGTCCTCGGTGCAGAGGGAGGACCGGAAGAGCAACAGGGACTCCATCCCTTGTGGCCGGCTCCCTAGCCGGTGTGCTCAAGGCGGGCTTCCTTGCTAGTCTGTTAGCCGGGGTGTAGGCAGCCATGTCTCTCGCTATCCGCACCTGTGAGAGTGCGGTGAGCTCGGCCAGGATCCACTGCTCCATTTCAGGCTCGCAAGCCACTCTCGCTCTGTCTACTGCACCTTTGTGGTCAGTCCATCTGCCACATTTCCCCTTCTCTTCCAAATGAGGGCAGACGCACGTGCAGGCATCCATTTTACTACTTTTATTCAAACAAAGGGCCAGAAACAAAACTCAAAACAAGAACCAAAGGAGAAAGGAGATCACACAACCAAAAGCCAGTATGACGGTGGACCGACACTATAGGTCCAACACAAAAGCACTTAAATCCAAAACCAAAAACGTCACAAACCAATAACCAAACACAAACACTTAACTCTAACTAAACACAGCTGTAACTAATACAATACACGAAAACCCATCACCATTTCATAATAAAAGTTCCCCAAAACCAAACTCAAATTTGGCGCATACTGGGACATGACACATTCAATAAATGCACTGAATAAAATGTAAGCTTATTTTGAGAGTCTCCTACAGATTATGTGCAGATGCTTGAATTATTTACGAATTATATGGTACTCATTTGATTATCAACAGTATAGGAGGTAATATTAAGACTACGTTTAGGTTTAGTGTAGAAGGCAACGTTAGATTTGGTTTAAGATTAGATTTAACAGAATTCATTTTCTGTAACCACTAAACCCTTAGGAGGGTCACAGGTACCTGGAGCCTATTCCAACGCAAAGCAGGGACTCACCCAGGACGGGGTGCAAGTCCACCACAGGGCACATACACTCAGAACATTCGCTCCCAACCTCACACCTTCAGACTGTGGGAGAAACCAGAGACACCGGAGGAAACCGACACCATCACGACGAGAACATGCAAACTCCACACACACGGCCAGGACCCAAATTCGAACCCCCAACCCTGGAGGTGTGAAGCAACAGTGCTACCCACTGCGCCACCATGGGGCCCACTTAGTATCCAGTTGTACATAATAGATATGCATAATAGATGTGTTAGTTAAAGAGAAACTGCATTCTAGCAGTGGAGTTGTAAAATGGGCAAAAATGCATAAAAGAGGTGAACAGCAATAAATAATGACTGCAAATATTGCAGCAGCAGTACAGAGAATGTGCAGTGTGTAATCAATAGAGGGGTATTTACAGAGGCAGATGTGGTGTAAGTTGTTTGTTTAAGCCAGAACAGTCCAGTGTACATATGAACTGTGTTTGGAGGAGGAAGTTCAGATCAGGAGTGTGTTTATTTGCATGTGTGGGTACGGTTTGTGTTCTGACTGAGAAGTCTGATTGCCAGAGGTAACTCTTTCCTGTTCAGGCAGCAGGTGATATGGAACCTTTGTCAGATGGGAGGAGGGAGTTGAGGGCGTGTGAGGCCTGAATGGTTTCATCCACAATGCTGGTGGCTTCGCAGATGCAGTGTATGGTGTAAATGTCTGTGACAGAGGGGACAGAGACCACAACAATTCTCTCAGCCATCCAAACTATCCTCTCTAGGGCTGCAGTGCTAAACAGAACAGTTCCCGTACCAAGTTGTGACACAGTTATGGAGAGTACTTTCTATTGTTCCTCTGTAGAATGTGGTGAGGACTGAAGGGAAGATGTGTGCTCTCCACAGTCTCCACAGGAAGTAGAGACACTGCTGGGCCTTCTCAGCGATGGAGCTGGTATTGAGGGTCAATGAGAGGTTCTCCGATATGGGAACATCAACAAATTTTCAAATCTGGTGCTCTGTATGATCTCCACTGGGGAGACATTGATGCTCAGCATAGAGTGAACATTTTGTGCACTCTTGTTTTGCTCAAATGTAGAGACAGGTTGTTGGTTCTGTTAGCTGTCGCACCTCCTCATTGCTCCCTCTGATCCAACCCAACACGGTTTGATCTGTGCATTGTTGCCTAGTTGTGGATCATCAGCATGAGCAGCAGAAATGGAAGAATGGAATGGAAGAAACTGATTCTGTGGACAGGTCAGAGCTGGTTTGGTAGCACTCAAGGCACTTACACAGTATTAGGCAGGCGGTGTGTATCCACCACCAGCTCTTCAGGTTTAATTACAAAGTTCAAGTGAAAAGTCAAAGTGAACCATTTATGACACATGAATGCACCACAGCACAGCACATGGTGTGAAAAGTATCCTATACATTTAACCCATTCACCCGTGTGAAGCAGTGGACAGCTGACAATGGCACCCAGGAAAAAGTGTGTGGGGACATTACCTTGCTCAAGGGTACCTCGGTCCTGGGATTCGAACCCACAACCTTCCGATCACAGGGACACCTCCCTTATCACCAGGTCACTAGCTGCCCAGGTGCATTGAATGCAGAATTTGCATGCTAATGTGTAAAAGAAGCTTCAGAAGATTCTTATGCACCCATCTGCACTATAAACATCCACAGATGGTCTGTCCACCTCTTTAGCACTCTGGCTTGTCCGCATCTCTAGTGGAGCAATGCCATGCCTGGGCAAAAGCTCTATGGCAGGCGTGCCCGTTGGCGGAGGTAATGTGTGTGATGATTGCGGAACATGACCCCTGCTCTCCCTCAGCCCTGTGGTAATATCAATTAATATTATGGCACGAGACAGACATTCTGCTGATCTGTGATGCCCTGTATCAGGCTCCGTGGGACCTGGAATGGCTGCTTATAACAAGCCTGTGGTTTCCCATTTTAATCTGCAAATGCTGAAGGACCGGGGAGTCCTACTAGCTTGCCAAATCATTTGGGTAACCAAATTCTGAAAGAAGGTACGCCAAAGCCGGGACAGCCAAGGCAGCGCAGCTCTGGGCAAACTCAGATCAGATTAGACTGAGATATTCCATCAGGGTGAAATGAGCAGAACAAGGCAGAGGAAGCCGTAATGCTTATAGAGAAGGTTTTATTTTAAAGGGCTTTTATCCTATGTTTTTTCGTGCATTTAATTCAATTTCCATTTATGGACCATAAGATAAAAGATGTTAACAATGTTGACATTCAGTCATTATCTGAGTTGCTTATATGTAACTGGAGTCACAAAAGGCATAGAAACAAGCGGGACCCAGTTAGATCCATTTTGCATGCTTATTTCACATAATAACTGTACAGTTCAGTAAATATCTGCACTGAAGAATGTGTATCTTAAACCAGTTGCAACTTATCTCCTTTGTGTTTTCACCTCTCCGTTACTCACTTTTATCCACACTTACCTTTTTGGACATATATATATTTTTTCAAATGCTCATTTCCCATCTCTCCAACCTCTCCAACCTTCCATAATATTTCCTAAAATAACAATTTCCTAAAAATGGTATCATTACTTTGAGGTATTTACAACTGAACTATGTGTTTTAGATATACAAATCTGAGGTACAATGCAACAAAACTTGAAATTGTACAATGGACCTCAACACTGAAACACACTAACAAAACCAAAACAAGGGGGGGAAAAACATAAAGCAAGCAAATGCATGTCTTAAAAAAGTCCCTAAATGGCTATTTCTGTACTAGTGCATCATTTTGATCTATTGCACTTACTTTCGTTTCCAATCTGGCTTCCCCTCACCCCCACCCCCCTGCCTTTTCCTGATTGTATTTTCCAAATGCCAGGAGCAGACAGATCACTAGCAGTGATATATTCAGTCATTTAGCTACAAAAAGGGCAAATGCTAAATAACTCATATGTAATGCACAGTGGCGCTCAGCTGCACAGACCTGCGTCTCCCGTGGGGGAATCAAATCCGACTTGTGTTATTAATTTTTTTTATTTATTTCTCATTTTCCAAACTTTTCAATACGCATGAATGTGCGTTACATTTAAACAAACAACCCACGGTGCAAAAATAATACCCTTTTGGAATGATATGTAATCTTATCCCAGGACCCCTCTTGTCCTCGTGTGACGGCGTTATGAGCATCAACCTGAATGCAGACTGTGCAATCCTTCATGTTCTGCATGATGCAGAGACATGTACAATATGAAATGACAATCCAAAGAAGAATGCGGTGATTTGCAGCACAGTGACAAATACACACACAAACACACACACACACTGTAAAGGTGCTTGTCTATTCTTTACCTGTCCAGGTGATGCATTCTCACACACACGCGTTTCATATTCAATGGCAAAGACTGGGGCGTTGTCATTTATGTCCATCACTGTAATGATGGCGATGCCTCGTCCCACCTGAGAGGGGTCCTCTGAAAGAAATAGAGACAACGGGGCAGAGAGTATTAGGGTGTTCAAATAAAACAATCAAGATACATGAACACAATTTTGCATGTTTTCTCCTTGCAATAATTTAACATACTGAACAGAAGTCCTAAACTTAAGGAAAACTGTTTGGTATAATCTCAAACCTTATGCACTTTACTCAAACATTTCAGCTGTTAAACCACTTTAGGGAAAACGACTGATTTTAAAGAGAATTTTGTCGGATTCTATCAATGGGATATAAACAAAGTCATTTAGAATGTCTGGATGTACCACACTGGATACAAAAGAAAGCCATTTTATTTAATATGTAAAATCACCAGTGAATCCTCTGAGTTTTTGTGTGTAATGGTAAAATAATGGCAAATCTGAAAAAAGTGTACTGTGTTGCTTTACATCTTCAAATTACTCCTGTGATTGATATTTGCATAGTCTATTTGGGTTGCCATCACCACTGCAGTTAGTGTAAAGTGACCATTTGTCATCCGTGAACACACCACAGAACACAGTGTGAACAGGACAAAATTCTTCCTCTGCATTTAACCCATTCACCAAGTGAAGCAGCGGGCAGCCAGGAACACAGCACCCGGGGAGCAGTGTGTGGGGACGGTACATTGCTCAAGTGTACCTCAGAGGTGCCAGTAGCAATCCTGGGATTCAAACCCACAACCTTCTGGTCACAGGCCCAACTCCTTAAGCAAATTTGGTAAGCTGTTTCAGTTTGGTAAGTGTCTCTAGGCTCCTTTTTTTTTTAGTCATATAATTATGCTAAATGTATGCCAATGTGTGGAATCTGCCTTTAACAATAGTTTGGGAGAGAAAATTGTAAAAAGAATTTTACTCAAATCCATCTCCCCACACAAAGGATGAAGATCCCCAGGTATTAGCAAACAAGTGATTTATGTCAAAAAAACAAGAAGTGTTTCTCTCATTTAATTCATTTAACTTTTAGAAAACCTGCTGCTGCAGTTTATTTAAGCCATTCAGAAGCACAAGTGCTGGAGGCTGGCGGTGGCACAATAGAGGCAACATGAAATATTAATGATTTATAATTTAAAATCTGCAAGCTATGATTTACGCAAAACATAAGAATGGAAAACAATAGGCTATGGCAAACATTTGCTCTAAATTACAGTGAAGGAAGACACTTTAAAGAACATGGAACATAAAGTTGATCATATTGCAAACATTTTCTCTAAATTACAGTGAAGGAAGACACTTTAAAGAACATGGAACATAAAGTTGATCATATTGCAAACATTTTCTCTAAATTACAGTGAAGGAAGACACTTTAAAGAACATGGAACATAAAGTTGATCATATTGCATAATGTTAATCATTTTATTAAATCTTGCAATACCATGTGAAATATCACTAATACACTATTACTTATATACCACTGATCTCTACTATGTGCGACAATATACTCCTGATTAGCATTTGTGTTTTTAGTATTTCACTTCAATTCAAATGCAAGTTACTTATCTATAGTTGTATACCTAGTTTTGTGTATATAGCATAGTGTATTTCACATTGTTTTTTTTAGGCAATTTTTTAATGGATTTAGTTAGACTTTATATTTTACAGTGTTCTTGTCTCTGTGTGTCTGTGCAGTCATAACATAAGCAATTTCCTCCAGGATCAATAAAGGCTTCTGATTCTGATTCTGTATTGTATAATTCCGCCTTTTCACTCATATTTGTTCCTTTGCTTTTGTTTTTTGGGGTTTTTTTTGTACCCACAGATTTGTTCTTTCCAGTTCAGTTAAGTGATCTGTGTCTGTCTGTGTTTAATGGGAATAGTAAGATCATGTGAATGATCACTGAGCAACAAATGCGTGGCCGAAAAGGCAAAATGCTTTAATGCTTCTGCAGCATTTACCAACCGCTAGTTACTTGCTGCTGCTAGCCGTCGTGTGTAACGTGGTAAAGTGTAAAGTGTACATTTGTAATATGTGAACACATAGCACCCAAGTGAAACAGCGGGCAGCCAGGAATGCAGCACCCGGGGAGCAGTGTGTGGGGACGGAACCTGTCACAACTGTTCTCATTAAGATTGCACAGCCATAAATCGAATACAGATCCATAAACAAATGCAAATCTGGGACAACGTCATTGCTATCCAAAGAAAAGCAAGTACCTCCAGAATGGCAGTTTTACTGAATAAAGTAAAAACATTCTTTATTTCTGATGTAATTCACTATAAAGAATTTCATTATGAATAATTTGAAAGCATTTCTATTGGTTCATTAGTGGTTTCGCACAGCTGATGTGTATAATAATGTAGAAAAATACATTAAATTGAATAATTAATAATACATAATGAAATAATTAAATAGTATTAAAAAATGTAGAAAAACAGAACTTCCAAAATATGGGCATACATGGTTTATCTGGACAGTGGCGATATGGAGGTGGGTCATGTTTGAAAAGACCTTTTAGAATTAGAATTGTGTCAACCTGCTAATGTGAATGCAGCATAAAAGTAGTGGAAAGCCTGAGAAACCACAGTGTTTCTAAAAATTCCTTTCCAGTTTTGCAGACATCTTTAAGCCATACTAAAAGGGTACAATGTATGTAAGTTCATTTTATGGCCTTGTCAAAGGAACTGTTAAATGCTTACAGAAAATAAAGCAAAGCTGAACTTTTGAATTATATGTAAGAAGCAATCGCTTGGGAACAGATTTGTCAACGATTACCATGTGACTGCTTCCAACACAAAATTAATCATGGTGACTAACTGATTCTGACATAAGCAAAGATAAAGCTATTACGAGGTAATCCATTAATGGCAGTCAGATTCCAAGTTTAGTTTGAACTGAGGAATCCTTCAGGAAAAGAAAGAGAGACTTAAAAAAAGAAGAAAAAGGTGATGCCATTATAGTTGATTTGGTATACCATTTACATTCTGTATTACCAGCTTTATTTCTGTGTGAGGCAAAAACAAAAATGTGGCTTCCTTTGCATTTTTAAACACAAAAATAACTATGTAATTATGCAGACATTTTTGAAAAAAGGATTTGGTGAAAATTATGTAGAATTGTAATTTGACAGAAATAATATAGAAAATAAAAACATTTTTTTCTACAACTTACCACTGTCTCTGCTTGATAAAAGTGTGCTACAACATGCTTTTGTTGTGGTCAGAGATTACAACTTCTTAGGATTAATGGAATGATTTAATACATCCCATCACAATGCGCTTGAGTACTGTTACAACAGGATTAGTTTCACACAAGAAGGCTGTGTTATAAGTTTACTACAATACGTCTGAACTGCTTCGCATGAAGTGAGAAATCGGCAGTGTTAATGACAGAGTGGTGTTCCTCAAGTGTTGGCCCGATTATCTGTGGTAGTTAAAGGAGCTGAGGTTGATAGATTCACTGACACGTAAATGACAAAGATTTGAATAAGATGATGCCGGCTGAGTTTCCCAGTTTTCAGACTTGTTTTGTTGGTGTAGCAAATTGCCCCAAAGTGCCAGAAAGGCCTCGGACCTCAGAGGGTTAATTAGTTTAATTTGTCAAATTTTTTGAATCGTTTTTCTTCAGAACTGCATTATATCTACTATAGCTATAGCATATGATGTTGAATGTTAGGTCTGAATTACAGGGATTTATTATTTTTACCACAATGCTGTTTTATGTTGCAGTTTACCGGTTCAGCATGTACAGAGTGGTAAAATAGTATTTGCCCTAATTTGTATATATTTGTAACAACTGGTTTGAACAAAAAGTACAACTGTCATTTATTGTCGGAAAAAATATTATCCAACATCCCACATCCAAAACTGTCAGAAAAAAGTAACTGTCTGCTCTAATTAAACTTAGGCTAGATTACTGCACCCAGGCTAGATTACTGCCAGCCTGTTGAATCTAAAGCCCTGTTTATGTAGAAACTTTCCTTCAACATGAAGTGGCTAAAAGGCCGCAACAAGCAGAACATTGTTCTGCAATAAAAAGAAATTCTGAAAGAGATGAGAAGGTTAGTGGTGCATCTTCCCAGTAACGGAGGGAAGCTGTTCTATGGAAGTACTCATTTTCTTGTTCTCCAGTGTTGTTGACAAATCTGTTGGTTTTAAGCCCAATGAATTTGCATGAATATTTCCAGGGGTTAAATTGGGATTTGTAACATAGCCTAGCGATAAGGGCGTTCGCCCTGTGTTCAGAAAGTTGTGTGTTCCAATCTTAAGATTGCTAGTGGCACCAAAGAGGTTCCCTTGAGCAAGGTACTGTAACGGCCACCTCGTCTCCGTCGCGTCTGTCCCGGTCCTTGTCTCCCGAATTCTAGGTTTCCCTCCTGTGTTC
>JBBPCX010000001.1:6899205-6920243 GCA_037974365.1 Hydrocynus forskahlii | reverse complement strand
ATACGCTCCCAAAACACTTTAATTTCATTTTTAACTCTTAATACATTACCCTTAAAAAATCTAAAGGTAAACCCATATACTTACTGTACAGTGTACACCACAGTGTTATAATTTAATTTAATTTATAGTCATAAAAATACAGGGCTTTAAGAGGAACAAAATGAAAAACACGAGAACACTCAGCGAAACACGCGAGATCTGGGACTGTATCTGCCCAAGATGCGTCACAGGGCAGCAGGCAATATATGGTTGATTTGTGTTCTCTCGACAGTACCAGAAAAAATGATAGTTATATTTTAGATGGAAATTTAGCAGAATGTATGTTAATATGTATGTTAATATTTATGTTTTTCTCAATAATTTAGCACTAAAATTATTAGTTCTTTTTTTAGAAAAAATCTGCAAATGATTGAGATCGCGAACTCTGAACTGTGACTTCGTGGGGGAACACTGTATGTATATATACACACACACACACACACAAACGCAACATGCATCGTCATTGTTCTCACAGTATTTACATATACATATACAGCTCTATGTATAAAAAAATAAGAGAGCACTGCAAAAACCAGTTTCTCAGGTTTTATCTTTTGTAGGTGCAAGTATTGAACTGAGCGGCCTTACGTTTTAAGAACTGCTGACAATATTTCTCCTAAATTCCAAGTAAAAATATTGTTATTTATAGCATCATTTTAAAGGACATGACAAAACATCAAAATAAGAGAAATGATGCAGCGTTTACAGAACTTGAATCATTCAAAGTAAAAAATCTCTTGTTCACTCTTAAACAAAATGGCAACAATTACTTTTGACAAACTTCTAGTAGTGTTTTACCATCCAACTGGTCACATTGCAAGAGGAGAGTGTCGATTACAGCAGTGTTTTTGTTTATACTTTATACTTTTCTCATTAAATAAGATTTGATTCAGGTGATCACTAATCAGTACCTCATAAAGCAGAATGAGGTGCTTGTGTAGGAATTTAACAGACACTGACACGGAATGGTTGCCATACTCACAGAGATGCTGATTTAAAAATAAAGCGCAGTGGTCTCTTATTTTCTAAATATGTCAAAGCTAAACATCGAAGCCAATTTCAGTCCTACAAGATGTCAGAATAAACACATAGAAAACACTCCAAACATCATAACTTCATTAACCCGGTTCCAAATACAGTACTTTATACCAAAGCTGTGAGCCAAATGATCTCACTTGGAATTATTATCTTCCTCTCCTGACAGGCACAGTAACATTAAGTGCAGAGACTGGACAAAATAAACTTGTTTGGTTAAGTCTAATGGTAGAGAAGAAAATAAATGCACCTTTGATGACATACTGTCAGGAGGGATCTCTAATAGCAGTGATGTTAAAGGTGACATATCTTGTACTTGATAAATGTCATGACCAATGGTACAAATCTCCAGCACTTGAGGTTTACGTGCAATACCTCAGCAGCTTGGGATAAGATCACCGTGCTTTCAGAACGAGCATCCGTGAGAGTGTAAGTGTCATAAGACTAATCTTTATGGCTTAGTTCTAAACAAACATTCTTCAGGAGAACTTTGGGTGAATAACACTGTGCATTCAAATAAGGAGTGGCATGATAGCAATTTTTTTCATGTCCGTTACCTATACTGATACTGCAACCTTGAGAATCTCCGGATACTGATAGCAATCCTGTCTTATTCCCTTTCTTCAAAAACTAAACTGTTAATAATACATTTGTCTGGACGCACACTGAATCTGAAATGGCACAATACTTCCACCATATTACACAATATAAGTTTTTAAATCTGATTTTCTACACACATGTAATGCACAATTTGTCCATGGTCCTTCACAATGGCTCTTTGTTAGACATACACTATATGGACAAGTATAGGGACACCCAACCATTACACCAACAGGGACGTTGTATTCAAATACATAGACTTTAATATGGATTTGGTACCCCCTGTTGCAGCTATAACAGCTTCCACAAAATTTTGGAATGTTTCTGTGGGAATTTGTGCCCATTCAATCTGTAGAACATTTATGAAGTTAGGCGCTGATGACAAACGAGAAGATCTGGCTTACAATCTCCGTTCCAGTTCATCCCAACGGTGTTGGATGGGGTTGAGGTCAGGACTTTGTGTGGGCCAGTCAAGTTCTTCCACACAGAACTCTTCCAGCTACGTCTTTATGGAGCTTGCTTTGTGCATTTGGACACAGTCATGCTGGAATAGAAAAGGTTCTTCTCCAAACTGTGTCCACAAAGTTGGAATCATGGCATTGCCCAAAATGTCTTGGCATGCCGAAGCATTAAGATTGCCCTTCACTGGAAGCAAGGGGTCACCTGAATTCAATAATGGGGCAGCTGGTGGCCTAATGGTTGGGACATTGTCCCTGCAACAGAAGGTTGTGGGTTCAAATCTCAACTGCCAGAGTCATCACTCAAATACCCTTGAGAAACCGTCCCCACACACTGCTCCCTGGCCCCCCTCATTGGTGGCAGCCCACTGCTTCACATGGCGAATAGGTTAAATGCAGAGAAATAGTTTCACACTGTTCACATTGTGTGCTGTGGAGTGTTCACACATGACTATAAGGGGCAACTTTACATTTACTTGAATTACCCCTTAACTGTGTCCCAAAACGCTATATAGTGTGTCCCAGAATGTCATCCATATAGTGTATAATACACTGTTTGGATGCAGCAGCCTGTTCTTTAATTTCTACATAGTGCACTATGTAGGGAGTAGCAATTTGAGACACCTGCGTTGCTCGTGTCCTCATCTGTGTTTCTCTCTTTACGGGATTATTGAACAAAGTTTAGTTAAGTGATTGTTATCGCTTAGGCTTTTTCCGATATCTGATCCATGCTCGTATCAAACTAACATCCCCCTGGTCCAGATAAAAGATTAGAACTGTATAACGCTTACAGAAGTTACAAGTGGATTTATCAGGGTGGGGAGGGAGGGGTTGGAGGGGTAAATGTGAAACTGAATGTAGGATTACGGCCCCTTTAAAATCCTCTTAACATTTATTTCTGCTTTTATTGCCTCTTTGCCCTTCTCAAGAACACAGGTATCTTTGTCTATCCCCTCCATCTACAATTTCCTCCTTCCCTGTCTTTCTCTCTCACCTCATCCATTCCTCCCAGGTTGCCCTGACTCTAAGCTGGCCTTCAAGCACAGCCCCCCTCCTCACTTCACACAACTCTATTCTCTCTTTTTCTGTGACACTCAGTAATGTGCTATTGATTGGAACTGGCACCCTTGCACATGTGGAGAACAGCCATGGCCAGGCAGTCTCCATCACAAAAGCAAAGGGTTAACCCAAAGCTGTCAAAAGTCTATGCAGCGAAGTCTGACCCCATTCAGCCCCCCCAGTCCCCCACCCCACCAACTAAAACTCACCTTCAGCTCGGCAAAATTGACTCGACTTCATATGAAGTCCAGAGGCAAGCTATACAGCCTTGTACAGCAGTGGCCGGACTGTCAGAGGCGAAAAAGCGATTATGGACAAGCAGGGATTATCAGGCGAGGCACCAACCTTCCAATCCTACAGCCTAGCCTGCAACCTATTAGCCAACCCATGAAATAGGCTCATCATGACGAATTGGAAGGAAAAAAAGCAGATGGCTCAAGTCTCCCAGGTTCCTATGACTCCCTCAAGCATTTTTGCCAAAGAGGCTGACTTGCAAAGAGAGTTGAGGGGCTTTTTGAAATTGTCCAAGCCTGGGGATAGCAGTTTGACAGAGGTGACAGATGCAAGGCTAAAAGAAGACCCATGGCAAGGATATCTATAACCAAGCAGATGCAAAAAAGATACATCCTCAACGTTTTTGCTGAAAGTACCTTAAACATAGCTGCTAGTAGTAGTAGTTCTCATTACAGGACAGTTATATCAGAAGATTATTCCACTGTCCAAGCCTAGTGTTAGCTTTTTGACAGTAGTCTCAGTAATAAAAGGCTAATATAATAAAACAGGTGTTGGGATACACGCAGCAAAAATGATTCTTTGTCAAGTTAAAGTGCCTTATAAGAGCCAGGGGAAATTATTTGAAGTTAAACTGTCCAAACCTTTTCACAGCTAGGAACTGTCTGAAATCTGACAGCTGGGTTGTTTAATTTTACAGCATAGCACCAAAGGCTTAAGAAGTTTCTATATTCACTTTTAAATAGGGTATTGACTTGACTGCGAACATCAAGAATATTTACACTGCTCTGAAGATCCTGATCATTAAACAGGCAAACATGAAAATAAAATCAAAAAATGATCTCTCTGCAAGAGAACGCATCTTAACATAAGCTTGATATATCTTGCTTTTGGATCTTCCCTGAGGCTCTCACAGTGTGCGTTTAAGTACACTTAAGCAATAACTGGCCAATTAAACCTACTGACATGCTCAGAACCATCTTGCAACCATTTTTGTTCTTTCTGCATAAAGATATCAATGTATCTGTAGCCTACCAAGAAGAGACTACATGTATCTTCTGGTTTTACACCTTTTTGAGCTGTTACCAAAGTCAGAGTGTTTAGGCAGTGCTTAGCAGAAGCAGAGCGGATTGATTTTGCTCCGAGCAAAAACGGCTTTGGAAAGCTGGAGCTATTCTTGATTGTAAATATCAAGAATACGTCTACAATTCTAAGGATGTATCCAGATGATCCATCGCACAAAGGAAATAAATACAGTAAAAATGATTTCTCCGCAAGAGAAAGCATCTTACATGTGAGTAACATAAGCTTGCCAACTCATGCTTTTGGATCTTCCCTGAGGCGCCCACACTGTACACTGAAATCTCATGGCAATGAATGGCCAACCAAACTACTTGCATGCTCAGAGCAAACTTCACCATTTTTTTATCTTTTTGCATAAAGATATCAACGTATCTGTAACCCACCAAGAAGAAACTGTGTGTATTTTCTGTTTTTCCACCTTTTTGAGTTGTTACCAGTGTTTAGGCAGTGCTGAGCAGAAGCAGAGCAGATCAATCTTGCTCCAAGTGAGAAACAGCTTTCAAAAGCTGGAGCGTCAAAGTTCTCACTCTCGCCATCCGATGAGCACAACACATGTTCGGCTCCTCGGCTCAGCTACTGACTGTCACATCGGGGGTGCTCGGGGAGTGAGGCGAGGCACAAAGTGCAGGTTCCTTTAGATGGTTTTAATATAAAAGACACAGACTCAAACAAAACCAAAGACACAAGGGCCTAACAGAAAAACACCACATAACACATACATAAGGACAGGGTCACATGCAGGAAACATCAAGGTAGTGTGAGGGTTGATATGCCAATACAACTCAAACTCAAAGAACTTAAATAGCAAACACTCTCAGACAGAAACCAATCAGAATGCCCAGTCACTTAAACTAATACACAAAACAGGTGACACACAACACAAACATCCACTTATTTCAAAATAAAAGACCCATAACCAAAAACCCAGCCCTAATAGTACCCCCCCCCCCTTACAGTGCCCCCCAGGGCTCCCTAAAACTCCTACCAAGGGTGGAGGAGGGGCGTACGGAGGCAAAAAACAACAAAAAAATTACACAGACCGTGGGCTCCACACATCCTCCCCCGATTGGGCGCATTCGCACTAGACCACACTGTGGCCGGGTCGACCCGTGTGGGAACCCACGCCCGCACTCCCCGGGATGGGGCCCCCTCGATCCTACCGGATCGGACCCGGAGTAAAGCTCCCTTTGGAGGGACCCCTTCACTATATCCCGATCAGGGTTCCCTATCTCGCCTCAGGGAGCCCCTCCGGGGCCACATCCCATGTACAACCCCCTAAAAAATTCATGCAGATTTTCTCCCTCATCTAAGAGCACCTTTCTCAAGCGCCCGGAGGGGTCTAGGTCCCTTTCAGGGCAGCTTGCCCCAGTCTTTAGGGGCAAAAGTCCAGGCTGCAGGCGGGGGGGCCTCGCCTGTGCTCGCGGGGCTTTGGAGAGACATCCCTCACTGCCCGGCCAGAGGCCGGTACGCCCTCGGCGGCACTGGATCCCACGTCCCTTTCGGCGGAGGCGCTGAAGTCGGCGCGTCCTTGACCTGCTTCGGGGACACTGCAGAAAAGGTCCATGCTGAAGCGCGCCTCTGTGTTGGCGGATCAATCTGTCACATCAGGGGTGCTCGGGGAGTGAGGCGAGGCACAAAATGCAGGTTCCTTTAGATGGTTTTAATATAAAGACACAGACTCTAAAAAAACCCAAACACAAAAGGCACAAGGGCCTAACAGAAAAACACCACATAATACATACATAAGGACAGGGTCACATGCAGAAAACAGCAAGGTAGTGTGAGGATTGATCTGCCAATACAACTCAAACTCAAAGAACTTAAATAGCAAACACTCTAAGACAGAAACCAATCAAAAGCCCCAATCACTTAAACTAATACACAAAACAGGTGACACAGTGACACACAACACAAACATCCACTTATTTCAAAATAAAAGACCTATAGCCAAAAACCCAGCCCTAACACTGACATGCTCAAGTTCAGAATCTTGTTTGGTTTAACTCTTGGTCTCCTGCCAGCAGCAGGAACAGTACATTTTCTTTTTCTTCTGTCAAAACTGGGAAACACATTACATGAAACGTGTCTGGATAAATAACTGTCATAACATATATGACATTTTTTCAATCAAAATTCATGAAGTATTCGGTTTACGATATATTCTTTTTTAGAAGACTGTTTTGAAGGGCCATAAATGACAAGGTTTTTACACAGTCAAATAGAGTGTTTCCATTCATGTACTGAATATCATTGCTAGCAACGTCATTTGTATAAAAAGCAATTTTAGACCATTTGGTCCCCAGTTGATTCATTGTAAAATTTTGTGTACACATTTTCAGACAAGATTTTAAAATTATAAAAAAATAGAGATAGACGGTTTTGTGTTATTTTATACTGCATTATTAGTTTATTTTCTAAATATTTTACATCTATATGTTTACTGAAAATCTACCAGCAACTAGTGTTTTAAATTATATAAATTATGTATTGTATTTTTAACAGCTGTTTGCTGGCAGTCCTAACCATTCAAAAGGGACTAACAAATAATGCAGAGAAATAGATGGACTACCATCAGTAATTGTAAACTAGAAAAGTGCATTTTTAAGTTACGAAGCATTGATCAAATGGACAATGAATGTAGATACAAGGCAGGCATTCCTGATTAAGTAGCCTGTCATGTGTAAAAAAATAAAATAGATTTTGCTAGTGGTGGAAATCTCGTGAAAACATTATTTAGTTGGATATTGGTTGACATGTGATTGGAAACTTCCTAATTTGAGTAAAGTGGACTTATTAACCCCTGAAGACACTGTAGATAAATCTAACTAATACGAATGCTTGTGTCTGAATGTTTTGTGTTATTAAGTTAACAAAATGCAAAGTTCAGCTTATTCTTATGAACACTTACTGTTTGAAGTTCAATTAGCTTAATTAAAAACTTAATTGAGAACTTCTTATAGAGGCACATATACAAGTAGAGAGGCCAAAAGGTTGATTTTCTTTAGATGTCTGTGTACAGGTATTCTAAAGTAAATTGTATTTATAGCTTTAAAAACTTGCAACTAAAGCTCAGAAACAAAGCTACTACGGAAACAATCTAATTTCATATGAAGCTGTCAGATTTACTTTGATGTTATCTGTCCAGTTATTCAACTCTTTGTCTTTGTGGTCTGCTTTATGTATCTGTAGGTCAATGTGCAGTCTCTAAATGGCATTTATAATGTGTGTGTGTGTTATGCTGTACTTATTGTCACTGTTGGAAACAAAAGTGGTAAGCTCATAGCAGAAACCAAAACATTCTAAACTTATAACCGAGGTTAATGTAAAATATTTTACCCAAGTAATTTTGGGACATTTCTATTAGTCCATTTATCTTGTCCCACTATGTTAAGGACAAATAGTGCTTTCAAATTCTGGAAAAACAAGTGCATCAGCCATGAATATATATGCCACCTCTGTGTCACCTCTGCACTGTGTGTATGCCTACATTTATGACAATCGCATTCATTATACATCCTAGGGACACCTCCACATGTCCAGGAGTGGAAGTGGGCACACCATACAGCCGCGTGACTGGGGTCAGGTTGAAAGTTGCACATTGCTCTGATATACACACAAACACACTGTGTTCTTACTGCGAGAGAAACGTGGTGGGTTGTCGTTGACATCCATCAGAGTAACCGTTACGGAGGTGGTGCCAGACAGGCCACCCATCTGGCCCATCATGTCTTTGGCCTGAATGACCAGGACGTACTGGTCTCGAGTCTCCCGGTCCATGTTGGGTAGGGCTGTCCGCACGATTCCTGCAAGGAAACAGAGATAAATGTAGACATGCACAAAACAAATGAACCATGTTCTAATCTTGACTTTAGATACTATAATTATCTCTGCAAATATCAATAGCATGGTACTATTCAAAGGGAATTAGCTGTCCCTCAGTGTTAAATTAATCTAATTTTCTGACACCACCACATTTGAGAAGTAGAAGATATTTTATTATCATTTGAGTTTGATAAAAAGTTCGGTAACACAAAGTTCCAGAAACTTTGGTACCATAACACTGGAATTTTCCACTGGTTGTCATCCCAGGACTAAAATGGGCAACCAATGAGGGCTCAAATTAAATTCAAGTCAATAACAATTGCCTACAGAGTGACATCTGGGTTGGCACCCGGCTACCTAAATCCAATCATTCAGGCTTATGTTCCAACTCGCTCTCCCCGCTCCTCTAAGGAATATTGTCTGGCTTTGCCATCCCTAGACGCAAACTCAGTCAAGACTGTTCTCATTCATGGGTTCCTGATTGTGGAATAACTGCCAAAGGCTACCAGAGCAGGGGAATCCCTCTCTATCTTCAAGAACCTCCTAAAGACTTTTCTTCAGGGAGCACCTCCTCTCCTAAAGCACTATCTATCCTAAATGATGCTTGCACTTTCTATTTGAGTAGCCTTATTCTTACTGCAGTCTTATTACACTACTTCCTATTCAAAGGTAAAGCACTTAGAACTCTTCTATAGTTCTCCCAATGTCCTGAGGCTTGAGTGTTTTCCCTCAGTTTGGTCGCTTTGGATAAAAGCATCTGTCAAATGAACAAAAGTCCAGTTTTATGATTAGCTTGGTAAGATTGGTGCCAAGAGGTTGCAATGTTAAAATTAAGGCTGGATTACAGATTTTTTTAATCCTCTTATTCTGATTTCAAGTGATGGGAATGGATGGAGTCAGTCCAAGAGCCACAAATATCTCAGTTCCAGGAACAAAGACAGCTGGGTTAACTGTATCTATTTCTCCCGTTTACTCAGGTGGGTAGATGTATTGGCAAAGGTTATATTATAAATTTAACATCTAACTCTGTTTCCCCTTTGTGTATAGTCAAATAAAGATGGATCATCAAAATGTGTGTTGTTGAAAGCTACAGTTTTTTGATAGACTGTCTAGACAGTGACAGCAAAATATCTCCCACTTCATGAGCATGCAGACATGAACAACCTTGAATGGCAGACTGAATCTTTGCTATTGTCTTTCAAGAATCATGAATCTTTTTGAGTTCTTTTTGAGATCAATACGAAACCCTACTTAAGGGCTGATTTCTGCATGAATGATAATAATTTAGCAATTTACTTAGATAGGTAAAGAGCATTTGGTGGCTTGATGGTTAGGAAGTTGCCACTGCAATCTGAAGGTTGTGGGGTTGAATCCCAGAACTACCAATGACACCAGTGCAGTACACTTGAGCAAGGAACCATCTCGACACACTGTTCTCTGGACACTCAGCTTCACTCAGCTGAAGGGGTAACAGCAGTGGACTCAAGCAATTTCCTCATGGATCAATATGGTATGTAAAATAAAGTTTTCCAATGCTATTATATCACCAACAATTTGTTTGATTTTCTGTCAAATGTAGTCATTTCCAATACTACCCACTAGCTAAGACTCCCCCTATCATATGATACCACCAACATCAGGAGGGTGAAGGCTAGCACATGCATCCTCCAAATCATAAGAAGCTCTACTACATCACTAATGCAACATCATTGGACAGCATAAAATGACCGGAGAACGGTAACTGCCAAATTTGTTAGAGCAGCTAACACACACTCATGCTGGCTAGCATCACTCGTGCTGGCTAGTGATGGGGGAGAGGGAAGGCCAACCTATCATCAAAGAGAGAAGCAAACTGTGCTCTCTTTGACTCCCGGCCACGGATGGCTGCAGCACCACTAGGGATCAAACTAGCAATCCTCTGATGATAAGGCCAATCCTTGGATAGTCCCGGCTCTAAGCAGCCCAGCTTTCCACACATGATTGTGACGATGAATTGGTGCAGAAATGCACATTATATTCTTTTCTTGTCCGCACAGCTATTTGCTTGACTCTACATGAGTCTGTGAACATGAAGATGTGTTTGTATGAGCACAAAACCAACTCATATCAGCCAATCAGTTGTTAAATAGTAAGCAAGACAGCAATGTAACCAAATCAGACCCTACACAGCTGCGAATGTTGCACATTACCTCAGTTGGTTCATGTTTGTTTTTGATTGTGCAGTGGAAAAACACCAACAGGCACAAACTTCAATGTTCGAGGTAATTATTTTGGCCTGGTGGAAGGTTTCAATTATACAAAACAGGTTCAAAATATTGTGGTGAGCGATGAGAGAGAATTCGAGAACATGCTGGTTTCTCAAGCAGCAGTCTTTTTATTTGTCAGCTTCACAACCTCCAAACACAGACCTTCAGCCAGGTGTACTGTGCCCCCAACTGGCGTAACAGCAGCATTACACCCAACTTCCACAACCCCCTCTTTCTCATCCCTCACTAACCTGCGGTCCCCAACAGTCCAGAGGATGGTGACAGACGTAAAGGGCATTCCAACACAAAAAACACATACAAACACACAATAACACACAAAAGAACACATAAACACAAACAACACAACCCCACCCAAATGTCCCCCAAAACACACACAAACAGGCCAACTGGCCACGCACGCCAGGCCACTCATGGGAGCCAGTGTGACTGCCAGCTCGTCGCACAGCCCCCTCTGATGGGGAGTGCCGTCCATGGCCACCCCACAAGTCCACAATAAAGTCTCTTAGACGAGGCGGCAAGTTGCGCCTCCGGGGAGCCTGTGGTGTGTCCTCCTGGGCCGGAACAGTGCCCTCACCACTCGCTCCCTATTCCCCCAGGTACCTCAACTCACCACCTGTGTCCAGTGGCTCCGGGTGGCCAGGGTCCTGCACAGTTGCATCCCTCACACCAGCCTGCAGCTGATATGGCGCCAGTCTGTCCCTATGCAGGACCACAGCCTTGGGGTGGCCCCTCAACCACACCCGGTAAACCACCTCACCCAAACGCTCGAGGACCTCTCCCGGCCCCCTCCAGTGGCTGTCCAGTTTTGGATTCCGCCCCTTTTTCCGGGAGGGGCAGTAAACCCAGACCAGGCAAAGTCATGCCCTCAGTTACGCACGTTGTACGCCTGCTTCTGTCAGGCTGTAGCTGCACCCTGGCGACCTCTCGCCAACCAAGATCGCCCGCTGGGTCGCTAACATGCGGTCAAACCGCTCCACAAGCCCGTCACTCTGCGGGTGAAGCAGCGTGGTGGGAGTCTTGTGGATGCCCAGCCGGCGACACATGTCCCCAAACACCTGCACCTCAAAGTTCCGCCCCTGGTCACTATGTAGCTCTTCCGGCTCCCCAAACCGACACAAAAACTCCTCCACTAGCTTATCTGCCACTGTGGTCGTGCTCTGGTCAGCTACCGCATAAGCCTCAGGCCACTTTGTAAAGAAGTCCATTGCTACTAGCACATATCGGTTCCCCAGCTCGGTCTGAGGAAACGGATCCAAAATGTCCACGCCTACCCACTTCATGGGAGCCCCCACCACGTAGGGCTGCATCGGTGTCCGTGACTGTCCCCTTGATCCCTTTTTAACAGTGCAAACATCGAAGCGATGAACAAACTGTTCCACTGTGAGCGATACACCCTCAACTCCAAGTCGACGGTTGTTATCTCATCCCAGTCAGGGCAGCACGACTGCTCTAGCCATCCCCGTACCTGGCTGAGAACCGAATCGCTCGCCTGCTCATGCTGCAGTCTCTCTGAGTTCACCTCGGTCTCCGCATCGGTCGTGACAGCCACACTCAGCTAAATCACCCACTCCTTTTTCTCCGCGCGCCTGTAGTAGTGACAGTCCTCGACCATGCACGGGTGGCGCAGTAGCGCATCCGCATTACAGTGCTGCTGACCTGGTCATAATCGTATTCCTGTAGCACCTCTAACCACCTCACAAGCTGCCCCTCCAGATTTTTGAAGCTCAAAAGCCACGTCAATGACATGTGGTCGGTGCGGAGGCGGAATTTTTGTCCGCACAGGCTTCGCACCTGGACCACTTGAAAGCTCTCCCCTTCTCCGTCAACAGATGCAGCGGCCGCGCGACCATCCCAAAGTCCCTCACGAAACACCAGTAGTACGAGGCTAACCTCAGGAAGCTACGCACCTCTTTCACGTTCCGTGGTGTTGGCCTTGACTTTAGCCGGGTCGGTGGCTACCCCCTCACTACTGACTACGTGACCCAGGAACGCAACCTTCCTTTTAAACAGCGCACACTTCTTCGGGTTTAACCGAAGCCCTGCTGCACGAATGGCCCTAAGCACCTCTTCTAAGTTCTGCACCGCCCCCTTGAAGGTCTCAGCATGCACCAATAAATCGTCCAACTAGACGACGCACTTTTTCTGCGGCACCTGGCTAAGTACATGCTCCATGAGCCTTTCAAACATAGCCAGACTTTCACAAAGGCCAAACGGCATAAACCGGAAGTGCCATAGACCATGCCCAATAGTGAAAGCAGTTTTCGGTCTAGTGTCTTCAGCTAACTCTACCTGCCAGTAGCCGCTACGTAGGTCTAAGGAGGTAAACCACCGCAAATCTACCAGCTGAGTTCCGTTCACAGCGGCATCAGCCTCTCCGTTGCTCCGCTGGAACGAACCGGCCCCTGCAGCAACGTGGAGCTGCCCTGCCACGACCTCCACCGTTGCGTCCAGCTTCGCTAGCGCATCCAGCCCCAGGATGCACGGCTCCACCACGTCCGTGAGCCACACCTCATGCTGGTCTGACACCCCGTTCACGGTGATGGTCAGCTGCTTCTTTCCCTGCATCCTGGCTTGCGTGCAGTCACAGTGGCGAGCCAAATGTTGGTCTCAGCCCAGCCGGGTGGAGTCTGCTGCTGCGTGTGGGGCAGCATGCCTGGCCTGACGAGCGTGATAATGGAGCCGGTGTCGACCAGTGCTCGGCAGCGCATTCCTTCCACCCCACACTCCACGTAGAGTCCTTCAACGTGTCCCAGACGACCCACTCTCGGTTTCCGTAGACTTGGAGGGGCTTGGCTAATAGCGGACAGCATGCCCCTCACAGCGCCGCCCACCGGGCGCTTCTCAATAGCTGTGGCGGCTTCTCACTTGGCGCTGGAGCCGGGCAGTGCTGTGCTAAGTGTCCTGGCTGCCTGTAGCGGAAACACACTTGGTAGGGGAGGGCGTATCGCTCGAGGGGAAACTCCCCCTGTGCCAGCCACCGTGGTCCACTCTTGACCCTCACCTTCATCCATGCTGTCGGCTGCGGTGGGGACGACTTGGTCTTGGTGGTTAAGATTGCTTTGGTCAATTCCGCCTCTGTCAATGCTGCCATCAGGGAGGTGGGGCCTGTCAGACGCACATGCTGCTGCAGCCACTCTGGCAAAAGGGTCCGTAGAAATGCATGCAGTACCAGCTCCTCTTGCACTGATGGCACGAAGCGTGGGTAGGCTCAGCACGTGCAGTTCTGCAGGTCTCCGGTGAGCGGGCCCCCGTCTCGCCAGTCTTTCGCCGTCTCAAGGCACTCTCTTGCCGTCTCTTTCTTCTCTGGCCGGCCGAATCACTGCTGCAGCACTGCATTCGCTGAGCAGCCGATCGACCAGGACTTGCAGTGCCTCGCCTTCCAGGGCCATGGAAAGGTGTACCGCCGCTTCATTCTGGTCCCACCGGTCCCACACACAAACAGGCCAACTGGCCACTTTGAGTGGCTCGCAAAGGCTCATGGGAGCCAGTGTGACTGCTGGCTTGTCACAAAATTAACATTATAATATCCTACAAGTTCTAGCCATATCTACATATTAAGCTGATAAAGAACCTAATGAAATATATCATAACTGGGCGTAACAAGGTGGTAACTTGGCGTAACAAGGTGGTAAGTATAAACAAAAAACAAATTACCCTGCAAAATCATATCCTCATGCAAGAAAGTTTTATTGAGCCTTTTATTGAGGCCTCTGTACAATGTAAAAACGCACTGCAAGACATGAGTACATGTTATGCACCTGTTTATTACTTAGAAACAAACCTGAATCTGAACTGAATTCTTAATCATTCTAATTCTTCTATAGTTCTTCTGGGTTTACCAGGAGAGTTTTCCAGTTTACTTTCTTGCATAAAAAAATAACAGTATAATGAACTTCAGTGTGTGCTGGCACTTACGACTTTCTTACTCTCATGATAATGATCAAATCATGAAATATTTTGCTACATCCTTTTTAAGCTTTTAACCAGTAGAACCTGTTGGGCATTTTATCGCACATTACGTCTATCTTGGTAATTACCCCAATCTGGCCCAAAATAATCACACAGCACTTTGAAATTGGTACCATGCATTTACCCAGTTAGTATCTACAAATTAAGAGACTATAAAAATAAATGGTTATTGGTGCATACAGCTTTCTTGCACAAAAAACATTTAATTTTTGGCTTTTTTGCTGGACAAAAGCCTTTTTTGCTGGACAGAATGTAAATCAAATGTAAATATATTTTATCATGTAGTTCTAAAACTATGCATCAATGCCACCAGGACAAACCTTGTGTAGAGAAGACTATAGAATAAAGATATTGCATTCTTACCTTTCAGTGTAACACAGTTTTACTTGCATTTCTATTAGTTATGAAACATTAATATGGTGTGAAAAGAATTTTAAATTATTGGTCATTTTAAAATGATATGAAAAAATGAAAACAATAGAAATTGAGATATAAGGTACTTTTCTGACAGTGACAAGAAAAACTATAGCGTAAACCAAATATTAAAAAATTTACCTTCTAAAGGTATATATATATACAGCTGAACTATTCTTGATGACACACAGTTTATTGTAACTGAGTTGAATCAGGCGCGTGTGAGCTGGGACCTCCTGTATAGTTCTACTCGTTCTCTTGATACTGAAACAAGTGGAAAAAAGTCAGAGGAGCAGACCCCAGCATGTCGATACAGAATGTAAATTGCATGCAAATGTACATCATAACTTATTATGCCATTAATATGTAATTATGTAATTATATCTGAGTAGTGTAGCAAAATTAAAGCAATAACTCTCAGCTTCTGAGGGTTCACATTCCCATGCATTTGCCATGTCGGTAAAACATCTGTCCTCTGTTAAAATAATACACAACTTAAAATAACAGATACTCTTATCTACACAAAGGCAATAATACAAATATGGGCCAATATTATAAACCAAATCATGTTAGTGAAATGTCAGCTGTGTTTAAACAAAAGATGTATTCACGATGAACACAGTGTGACCTATGGGTGCAGGAACCATTATCAAAATCATTAGTTCACAACACACACACACTCACTTTTCCCCTGCCGGACAACAGCCGAGACATAGTGTGCTGTGTGCAATCCCCCCTCGGACAACAGCCGAGACGTAGATGTATACTTTAACTAATGTTGGTGAAGGTATAGTAAAATGTGAATAAGTACATATCCAAGCAACTGCCTACCGCTGTGGTTATCCGATCCAGGAATACTGTGTGCTCTTAATCGATTACATCATGCTCACTGTGTTCTGGATGTAATTACTTCTTTTATATGTTACATTAACACTGGTTGGTTCAAATAAAAGCACCACAAGATGAAGTATAATGCCACATAAAGACCTTAGTAATTTGACTTTGCCTTTCATCCTTGCACCACTTTGTTCCAATTCCGCGAAGGTAGAGCCCTCAGCTTGCTCGCTGGCTGTCGTGTGCGCTCCTGGGCTCTTTAGTCAGAATTTTTTTTTTTATTTTGATTTTTGGTTCTGGTCCTGTCATTTTCGCAGCAAACAGACTCCTGCTGAGAGGTTCACAAGACAAGCTCACACGCTGTGGGAAGTTAAATCCAAATAAATCTCCAGACTGTTGGAGGCAATTAGTTTTACCATGAAAGCGTGCATTGATTAAAAACTGGAGATAGCGCTAAACACACAGCCTCCAATATGTCAGCGTGTCTGGTTCCAAAAATCGGAAACCTTGTTAAGAGGTAAAGGCAATTTGCAGTGATTGTTGAGCCTCCTCTGCAAAATGGTTTAGCGCTTTGGGACTTTGGGAGAACACACACCAACGCACACACAGCTAGAGAGTACCACACTGGTATTTCCAGGCACATACAAAACCAAAGTGTTAGCTTAATGTGTATGAACTTGCGTCTACAAATATATGGCTGCTCACTGCGAATTCACTTCATTTCCTATTTATATTCCTTAATTAACATTTCAAGTAGGCATTCAACTGATAGATTACAATTAATTAGCTTTTAATTCAACAAATTGATCAAACTCATTTTCAAAGGGCCTTATTGATAGCATAATACTCTTATTTACTATTTGAAAGCTTGCCTTGTGATCTCTTCTTTTAACTATGGCATTATCAATTGCTTGCTAATAATGATGTAGTAGTAGACCTTATAACACCACTCAAACACTCAAAAAATGAAATGACACATACAATATTCAAAACATTTCCATGGACACAAAACCTTACTTTGGACCACCTGAGAAGGAAACATCCAAGTGTCAGATCTAAAGCCGCTGATGGTCATTACAGTAGCTTTGCCAGCGTTCTGACAAACCCAACAACAAACTGCAGGCATGCAGTTCAGTACACTTCTGTAACAATTCAGTTAGGTCAACTAACAGACAGCTATGCTGGGCAGTAAAGGGGGTCCTCGAGTTACGCCACAGATCCGTTCCTACGACGGTGATGTAACGTGAATTTTGGTGTCGAAACACACCCTAGCCTAAGACACTTACCGAGGCTAACACGATTGTAAAATCATCATCTAGAACATAAAAATACAACCAAGTCACAGAAAAAGGAAAAGGACACAAACATACGGTACTTGTACACTGTACTGTACAAAAAAAATGTGTAAAAACACTTTTAATAGCGCAAAATGGCGTAGGTAAGCACATACTGCATATTCTTCCGCCACGCGCAACCAATCTAGCTCACCTACAGAGTCCGTAAATTCGGCCCTAACGGCGTACACCGAAACACTCGTCTCAATTTTTTATGCTTTTATAGGAGTGAGCATTGTAAACTTGAAACGTCGTATGTCAAACTGTCGCAACCCAAGTAGTCCCTTTATTAGTGATATGGGAGGGGGCAGGGAGGGCCATCCTATTCAGTCAGACAGAGCAAAGCTAATTGTGCCCTCTTGGACATCAAACTTTTGATCTCTCTGTGATGCTTAGGCCATTGTGCAACTTGAGAGCCCTCGGTGTGGTTGGGGGATTGGGGAGATTCACTTCAAATCATCAAAACATTTAATTTCTCCAGGGTTGTTCCAACCTTTGCATATGACTGCACTAGAGAAGACTCCATGTTGGTTTTTAGCTAACCAATAAAGTATAAAAAGAAGCAACTCCTTTCTCTACTTTTAAAGTTATTGAACACATTCTCTGAACACTAATCCGCCCTCCCACACAAAAAAAGAAAAAAAAAAAAAGAAAAAAAAACATATCACTGCTAATGAAAACCAAATCCAAATCTCCACTTCACTGCAGATGAAAATCTAAATAATCCAACAAAATTACTGAGGGTGGGGGTGCATTTAATGCAAAAAGGCTCATAATCCTCTTCAGGCAATTATTATTGGATTCAAAGTTAATGACTTCAAGTATTTATATATAATCTATTTATGTGAAAAAAGGGAGAGATTAGCTCAAGTGTTGGAAGGGATAAAAGGGATGAGTTTGCGTTTCAGTTTAGCCTTAAAATAAAGGTGTTTTATACATCAGTTGCTACAGTGTCGTGATCTATTGCTAGTGCAAAGGCTTTGAAAATTACCCAAGTACAAACAAACACACAAAACAACCCTAACTTTTGTATGTGATGATCCAGACCCCGTTTCTAGGACTACAGCCATTCTTTGCTCGACTGGCAGTAAATGTCATCTATGTAAGTCAGCATGACTAACCTTTACTAGAGATCATCATTTACAAAGAGGTTTGTTTTATACAGGTCGGTTTTACATTCGCTCAGGCCTGACGAATATTGACAACAGAAGAAAAGACTTCACACTGTAAAGACAGCCCTATTAATCGCCCAGACTCCAATCCAATCCTCTACATCCAGTTCTACATAAACTCATGAAGATTTCTGATTTCACCAGTGGTTAATAAAACACAACCAGGGGAGAATTATTGCTGTGGAGGGGAAAAACAGAAAATGGTAAACAAATGGCATCCAAACGTAATCCCACACTGAAAGGTCATCGAATTGATCTGACAAGGTGCCATATTTGCATCTTGATATTAAACTTAACGAAAAACAAGGGATATTTGAGAACATTTGTTTAAAAAAAGAAGGGCATAATTAAGTATTGATGGGAGCCCTTTCTCTGTCCTTAATGGATCTGCTGATGCATATTTTAAGCAGAGGAAAACAAAAACAAAAGCAAAACACTTCATTTGAAGGGTACCTACACACATACTTCATAATGCAGGCATGAACATAGAATGATATTTGAACACTTATGAAGAACGTAGCCAGTAATCACAAAATAAGAGGATGGTTTAAGGAGTAAATGGCATTGACATAAGAGGCCTAAACTGACCGACATCTATTCAGTTTATAACACTGTTATGAATGGAACTTCAAAGGTAATTACTTACTTTCAAATATACATATTTTCACATTTTGTACTGCTAGTTGCTCTATGTTGTTTACACGTGATTATGGGATGTCCTGTGACTGCTTCATAAAATCATGTCTTCTTTATGATGGTTAATATACTTCAAAGATGTTATATATTTCTTGCTTTGGTCTTTCATTTTTTCCATACGCTTTGCGGTGCTTAGTACATGTCACAGATGTTCTTTTTATATGGTCTTTCAAAGTTTCTTTATGGTGATTAACACACTTCATAGACTTCAGACATGCTTATTCCTACTGCTCAGGACACAAGCATTAGGTGATAACCTCTGTGTAGCAACAAACCCACTTCAAATTTTTCTCCTGGAAATCTACAACTTACAAATAAATTCTGAATATTTTTTTCTCCTGGTACGTCATGGTCCATCTCGCCTTAAACACACAGTTCATTAGTTTGCCCAACCCTTCCTTTATTAATGTAGACATATTTTCCAAGTGCATATATTCATCATCCAATTTACAAGGAAGGCAATAGACAGCTGTTCCATCAGCTAATGAAAATAAAAGAGAATTCGCTTTTTTTGTTTTTAATTTTTTTATCTTGAAATCATTCTGATTTCAATATGTAGTCCAAGCCAGTACTACTGTGGTAATGTAAGATATTTTTAAATACCTTAATTACATGCTCGCTTGGCTATTTCCTGCCATTTTATGCCACTCTTGCAACCTGACATGTTTGCGGGTTTTTCACCCCTGACTTCCCGTAAACATCAGAAGTGAGTGCGTGAGTGAAAAGAGGCTATTTTGAAATGCAGTCATAGAACACAACAGTTTAAGCATTCACTTCAGGAACAGCTCTGCAGATCAGCAAGACATGCAGTTGGGATTTTGGACGTAAACCTCTTCTCTGTCTCAATGTAACTATGATCACATGCATCCCCGCAGATGTTTAAAGTGCAAATACACACTTTAAATACACACTTTAAAAAGGTGAGTTCAAATTTTGTTAAGGGGAGACACTACACAGAGAAATGACTATTCTGGGCCCAGCCATTTTTTTTATTTTTACCTAAATTAGATCTATAACATGTCAAACCCCAACAGAAATAGGTTTATTTCATATTTGGCACTATTATGTCATGTCACACAACCAATGTGTCCATTTGTCATACGTGAACACACCACACCCCAGCACACACTGTGAACTGTGTGAAATTCTTTCTTTAAATTCAACCCATTCACCAAGTGAAGCAGTGGGCAGCCAGGAACACAGTGCCAGGGGGGCAGTGTGTGGGGACGGTACCTTGCTCTAGGGTAGTGGTGTCACTAGCAGTCCTGGGATTCAAACCCACAACTTTCCGATTGCAGGAGCAACTCCCTAACCACCAGTCCACAATATTAATATGCATGTTATATGAGATCTCAATGGGTAATATAGTTCTAAGGCTGATTCTTAAAAGGGTATTTTCAAGCTTTTCTCTAAATTTAGAACCAAACATATCAGCTGCAAGTATACCTGCATTCATGACATTTTCCATGTTCATGTCTAAGCATATTCTCAAAGATTTTACAGAAGAATTTCCTACTACATCTTTCTAAAATATTTCTTCTCTAGTCTGTGCCTTCATAGTTAAATAAACAGTTTAATGTCACCTATAAGCAAGACGTTTTTGTGTTTTTTTTAAATATGCAAATGTATTCATGTTCATGTATTCGTGTATTCATGAATTAGATGTTAAAACATCAAGTACAGAAAACATTTGTAGCCACCACAGCACAAATTAATTGTGATTTCTATTGTACTAACGCTGCGGTGGGCTGGCACCCCGCTCTGAGTGAGTCTCTGCCTTGCCCCCATTGGTTCTGGGTAATCGCGACCCTAATAAGGATTAAGCGGTTACTGAAAATGAATGAATGAATGAATGAATGAATCTGCATCATAGAACCCATCATCATCCCCCAATTCCGCCAGCACACCCCCAACCTTCTGTTCATGGATGATAATGCTCCACCACACCGTGGCAGAATTGTCACAGCTCGACTTCAGGAAGCTGGAGTGCCTCATATGGTATGGCCATCAATGTCCCCTGACCTG
>JBBPCX010000001.1:6863359-6894232 GCA_037974365.1 Hydrocynus forskahlii | reverse complement strand
TGTGTGTGTGTGTGTGTGTATATATATATATATGTGTGTGTGTGTGTGTGTGTGTGTATATATATATATATGTGTGTGTGTGTGTGTGTGTGTATATATATATATATATATATATATATGTGTGTGTTTTGAACTGCAGCTGTTTAACTGTGTTTATGGGAACACTGCTGTTAAAAAGTTCCTTAGTTATTTAAAGTGTTTGCAAACCAAATGTTAATGCACTTTTGTTCTTATAGCAGTACATTAAAAATAAAAGTGCGCAGTACACTACTTTTGAATTAATAATTTTATTTTACAAATAATAGTGCAATTAACTGTGATTAATTGCAGAAAACCATGCGATTAATTAGGATTAAAAAATGTGCGCAGTACTCTACTTTTGAATTAATAATATATATTATATATAATAATATATATAATATAAATATATATATTATGCAAAACTGTCAAAATAAGGAAAGGCTGAAATGATGCTTCAGTTCATCTTTCATCTCTCAGAAAGCTTCTTAAACAGCATGTGCCCACTTCCTGTGTAGCAGTCTTATCATATCATTTCATGTCTCCCACTCTCTCAGACCCACTCAACAAAGATAAAACATGCTATGCTCCGACAGTCCAATCCATTCTGATAGCCTGGCCTTTTTTCTGAGTAGAATGCACCACTTCTCCAGCCCTAATGGAGGGGAGGGGGAAAAGCATCTTTACCATGGAGCCACATCTTGAAAAGAGAGTGACTACTTTATCAGGTCGACAAACACGAAAATCCAGTCTTCATGCCTCCAAAAGGCCAGCTCCATATCTTAATAAAAGAGGGATTATGGGTATTGAAGTCTTCTTAAAGCCGGAGCTTTTTGGGTCTCGCAGCGCAGCAGACAAGAGAGTGCTGCTCTCTGGCTTCGCCTCAGTCAAGCAGCGCACATTCAATTAAAGCATCCTTCCTGAAATGGGAATGAAAGGGGCAGAGGCAGATAAAGGGCAGCCATGCAATAATATAAGCCTGACTTTTTGTTGTTCATTTCACATTACCTCAAAAACAATGCAAGATGACAGTGCGCAGCCAAAGTTAAAGGGCCCCTGTAGTGGAAAATCTCATTTTCCTTACTGTTTGGAGTTCGACATAATACGTAACATTTGTAGTTTCAAAGTGCCCCATTCTCCTGTGCAACATGTTGCATACCCCAGTGTAAAACGTCTCATTCCGCAGTGCACACATCTCATAGATGAAAACGTGGCTCATTTCACTATTGTTATAAAGCTTTTGCACTTTCACCACACTTCTAACTAATCAGCTCTACTCTTATTGAAAACTGTATTTATTATACTGCATATCATCAAAATGACTATGTGTTACAGTAACTTCAGTTTAAATAGAGGGTTGGTCAGTTCTGTGTTGTATCTATTTTGTTTTATGATGTTTTAATATCTACACTATGCAGACAAAAGTATTGGGATACGCCTGTTTGTGCTTCCAAAAAAGGGCAATCTTAATGCTTCAGCATACCGAGACATTTTGGACAACGCCATGCTTCCAACTTTGTGGACACAGTTTGGGGAAGAACCTTTTCTATTCCAGCATGACTGTGTCCCAGTGCACAGAGCAAGGTCCATACAGACATGAGTTCAGTGTGGAAGAACTTGACTGACCCCAACCCCATCCAGCACCTTTGGGATGAACTGAAACAGAGATTGTGAGTCAGCCCTTCTCATCCAACATCAGTGTCTGACCTCATAAATGCTCTACAGAATGAATGGGCACAAATTCCCATGGAAACTCCAAGATCTTGTGGAAAGCCTTCCATGAGGAGTGGAAGCTGTTATAGCTGCAAAGAGGGGCCAAATCCATATTAAAGTCTATGTATTTGAATGCAATATCACGAAAGTCCCTCCTTGTGTAATGGTCAATACTTTTGTCCAAATAGTGTGTTTAATTTTACCCGATACTGACTATTGGACTGCACCAGCAAAAACTAGCATTAATCATCATACAATATAGAATTCCAAAAGTCCATATTAATTGTGGCATGCTTAATGGGGAGACCGATCCACAGTGTAGTGGACCTTCTTGGACTTAAGCCCCTTTTCCTTAGAGCATCTTGAGAATTCAATTTAGGATTAAGGATTTTAGTAAAGAGACTCACTGAACTGAATGAGACGTGCAAATTTTGTCCTTCAGGTCATGGCAGTCATGCCTAGAGAACCACTCCTCATTCGGGTATCCATTCACTCTAGCCTTCAACACTGATTTTTTTTTTTATCCATCAGCCTCCTTTATGCATATATTCTTCACAGCTTTTGGCCTCATTTTAAATATTACAGTATTACACGCTGTACATGTAGACAACTTTGCAAATTTATTTATATTTCAGTTCAATCATTTATTTAATGAATTAATGATTTAGTTTAAAGGACTGGATTCACTCAAAATTTTAATCAAACGATATTCATTTAAATCAAGTTTCCTGCACTCTTAAAAACAATCGTAGATGATACTTGGCCTGGACTTATAGTTCTAGGAAAAAATAAACTGGTGTAGATGTAGGTCTCCAAACATCGACAGCCCACACGAAGACAAGAATTCAACAAACATGATAATCACTAATGATGCCTGACTGTGTAAACAAGCAACATGATAAAGACAAAAGATATCCAAAGGGCTTCTGTTTGTATCCATTTCTGCATGATGAATGCAGGGGCGTGACCACGGGGGGGCTGGGGTGGGCACTGCCCCCTGGGAAACAAGCCGTGCCCACCCTGCGAAATGCTCCGTCTGTCCAATGTAAACTCTGGAGAAAAAAAATTGGTTTTCAGAACTGAGCTGCTTGCCAATTGGCCCGTTTGAGTAGGGGGCGTGTCCCTCACCGTGCTGCTGCTGACGCATTCTGCAGCATGTTTTGGACCTGTTGACGGCATTCTTTAATTAAAACAACGCATAAGTTCCATTCTTATTTTATTTTGTGCTTGGTAAGACCAAAAACTGTATAGGTGGCTTATTAAAAAGCAGACATCTTCAACCTCTGTCGCTAGCAGCCTAGCACCGCTGCTACCAACAGGAAGCACGGCATACACCCTCACTCATCATGCTTTCATGTATGTATGTGTATATATATATATATATATATATATATATATTATTTCATGTGTGCAACCTACTACAACTCATCATGCTTTCATGTATTTATGTACTTTCATGTAGCTTTTTCACTTCATAGCAAAGAAACAAATCTCAGACATAATAGTTTTTTGCTTAATAGCTAAATATTCTATCTTAAACAAATTAAGTTACATTATTTTTATATCATTTGGCATGTATTTTACCTGATCAAATGTGGAATCACTCAATGCAGAGAAAAAGAAATGTGAAATCAAATTGTAATGTGCATTTCTAAAACATAGCAGTATGTGTCCAATAATGCAGATGAGTCTGCAGTTAAAAGAAAGTGCGTAGAGACCTTAAGATTGCACTTCACTGCAAGTAAGGGGCCCAAACTCTGAAAAACAGGCATATCCCAGTTCTTTTGTACATGTAGTGTATGTTACTAAGTTGACATGCCTTTCCTGAAGAAAAGTTTAATACATCGGCAAACCTGTTTTCTACTGATAGACTGAGATGAGCGTCCAAAATTTCAGTGTTCAGCTGTGTATTGATTTCCATCTCCCTTATGCTTTACCTGATAGGCACTCCAAGATCTGGAATGAGTGCGGAAATTTGATGTTTTCTTCAGTTAGTCGTCGTTATATGGTTTATTAGAGCGAGACCAGACAAAAGTTATAGCGTCATCTCCTTGGTGGATGCAGATTCATGATTCATCACAGAAAATCACTTTCATTCACACTCCATGATTGCTTCTCTTTAGCCCACTGTGACCTTGTTTCCTCCTGTTCAAGTTTTAGTGCTGGTTTTCCTTTGGCTTTTCGGGATGTAAATCCCATTTATTTATACTGAATTCTTATAGAGGTCATAAACATGGACTCTGCCCATTTGATTCTCATTTGTTTCTCTGTTTTTGAGGTGTACTGCTTTGAGTTGTCTGTTATTTCATATTTCTGTCTGCCATGGTGATTTTCCTGCCCATTTTGTGTATATTGTTCACACAGTTGACTGGGAATAACCAACATTTTTGCCACACTAAGTTTTTATAATACTTAGTTTAGCAAGTTAAGCAGCTTGTTAATGCTTCAGCATACCAAGGCATTTTGGACAATGCCAAAATTTGGGGAAGCCCCTTTTCTGTTCCATAAGCTCCATAAACACACGGTGGGATGAGTTCAGTGTGGAAGAACTTGACTGGACCACACAGAGCCCTGACCTCAATCTCATCCAACACCTTTGGGATGAACTGGAATGGAGATTGCCACCCAGGCCTTCTTGTCCAACATCAGTCCCTGACCTCATACATGCTCTACAGAATTAATGGACACAAATTACCACAGAAACTCCAAAATCTTCTGGGAAGCCTTCCAAGAAGAGAGGAAGCTTGAGGTTGGAAAGGCTGAACAAACCTTCCTTCAAAAGGTTCTTTCTGGAACCAAATATGGTTCTTATATCTTTGTCATCTAATGAAAGAGCCCCATTCTAGAACTTTTATTTTTAAGAATGTAATCACATCAGCTTCACAAACTAGGTTACTGGTTGAAATTCATTGCTTACTGCCGCATCCAAGCTCCAGTCTTTACACTCCATTCAGGGCTTTCTCTAATTCATGTCAGCAAGTTCGCTTACAAATGAAATGTCCGTTACATTTTCCCTACGAAAATTTAAGTGAAGTGCTGCCATGCTTGAGAGCTCTATTCATTAGGGTGCGCGCAGGCAAACACTCGCTCACCCAGCCACCCACACATGCTCAAAATGGTTAATATCTCATTGCCACTAATACTCATATTCATCGGAACACCGTTAACACTTATCTGCATGCCTCAGAACTCTTAGGAAGTTTTTAAGTAGTAATTAAGAATAACATTAACTTTAGAAGTAGTCCATAATGGGTAGAGCGCAGGTCATTATTTGCAGGTCTCAGGCCTGGAACTGGAAGTTGAAAAGTTGTTTTATTAGCTTAATGGGTGTTAATAATGGTGTACCACACTGGCGTATGATTATGTGGTCCAAATACAGACTTTTGACTGATTATAAAGAAAAGAAAAGAAAGTAAGTCTGTTCTGAAAAAGTGCAGACAGACTGTAAATGACAGACTGTAAAGTTGATTCAGGTAGATATTACAGTTGTACGCACATTAAAAATCTTGATATAATTATTGATATTAGCAACAACTTGGCAGGGTCTGCTGTTAATTTCACTTTTCCAGAGGAATAAAAAACTGGCTGGCTTCCTCATTGTGTCAGGGGGATGTGACCTTTTCACTTAAACGAACCTTCCTTAAAAGCTTCATTTTATTTATTATTTATTGAAGTAAAAATGTGCTTTTAGTATTTGAAACTCATTAAAACAAAGACACGTATTAGCCTTGGCTCTGCAATCTTATTTCTCAGAAAACAGCCTATAATTCTGTGATGAATTACACTAAATAAATAAATGCGTAAATAAACATATAAATCAGCAAAACTATGAGGCCGGGAGTTAATTATGCCTATTATTGACAAAACCAGTAAAATTAGATCAATACATGGCATGCAACTTTACTGAAATAATGTACAAGGTCAAAGAAAATTACATGCTTAATTGTGAATTGTGTCCATTCGATTTGTCTGTATTGTGTATCTTCCAAATATCTGTAATACTGTCCTTTTTGAATGATGTAAGTGGTTTCATTGGATTTAAAAGTTAGGGGATTTTCAATGGGGCTGATGATTTAATTGAGCTTACAAATGGTTTTGTACCCTTTCCACACTAATATATTTCTACGTATATACAAGTTCTAAGTTCTTTTTTATATACAACTAAGTTCTAAAACTAATTTTTTATCTCATTATCAATTACACTAGGTTAATATGTATCTATGCAAACAATTATTTTCCCCTTTTTTACAGGGGCAATTCATAAGCTGCATAAATTTCACCTTAAATAAAGGAAATTGTTATTTTAATGATGTGTTTTGTCCTGGATAAAATATTACTAAATATTACTACTTGTAAATACCACCACCAATTTTATAATTTGTATTTACTTTTTCAAGCTTAAAGGGGCCATATCTTATCTTTTTGGTATCTTTTTTTTCCCTAAGATCCACATACAATGTTTGTTTTTCTGTATCACATATAATGTTTGTTCTTTTAACTGTGCATTTAGGACTTGTATATGTAAATGGCCTCTGTTTTGATTGGATGCTCTATATTACAACTACAATAAAGAAAACAGTAAAGGTAAATCAAGCTGTTTTTCAGCAAATTAATTCTTCATTTCCATGTATGTGTCTGACGGACTGTTTTTTGGAATGTATAATTTTCTATGGATTTTCAAGGACTTCATGAAAATTATAACTGTCTTGTTTATGGTGAAGTCAGTAAAAAGAGATGAGAAGAAGAGAATGCTATGTTTGTTTGGTCAGACCGTGCTTTCAATATGTGACTGAACGTATACGTATACGTATAAGACTGTATGACTGTAGATGGGTGGAGGTCTCTGAGAACTTGGGCTGGGGTCCTTAGTGGCTACTACTTAATTTAAAAGTCTGGACCACTCGTATTTACCAGACAGACCTGAGAGAAGACTGGTATACAGGAAGGAGGTGGAGTGGTGGCGAGCTGCAGAAGCTCTGTCATGAGAAATAATAGAGTTGAAAATTTATATGACATTAGACTGGAAGGAGGAGAGCCTTTAGGCATGCTCCCTCCTTCCAAACTTCAGTTATTTCCGAACTCCATTTCAGCGTAGGGCTTTAGATCTCACTAAGTCTTCGACTTTGAATATTTGATGAGAGAGAGAGTGGCCTATGGGCAAACGCTGGCTCTGCAGACCAGAGCATTATGGTAACAGTTGTCAGAACTGACAGTCAACAGAACATGTGTCTGGTTGTTGTCTTGTCAAACCGCCCCTTGTATTACAGTGCCAGGGAAAAACTGAAGATTCGACAGATACCTCGACTGGCAGACAGCCTACAGAACAGATGTTCATCCGCATTTCTTTGTCATTCTTACCACACTGGAAATAAAAATTCATGTTCATTCATGTTCTTAAGTCGTACTACTGTTATGCTTAAATATCACCACTGTCAGGTCAAAACATCCAGCCATTCATTCTCTGTAACCGTTTAATCCTTACTAGGGTGGCGGGTACCCGCAGCCTGTACAGGGGTCTACGGGCATGGACTCACCAGGCCTCCGCAGGACACACACACCATTCACACACTCACACCGACAATCAGTTTAGGCCTCGTCGACACTGTCAGTTAAATGTGACCCAATTCCGATTTTTTGCTCATATGTGACACAGATCGGATCTGTTCCATGACAGTGTAAACAAGAAAAAAACACATCAGAACATCTGTCGGCAAAAAGAACACCATCATATATGTATCATTCCTCAAAAGGCTGCAATGTATTTGTCGATTGTAACGTAGCACAACCTCAGAGTCATAAAACCTCCAATTCTGTGTTCACCTCCCAGTGGAGTTGTTTACACTACAGGTGTAAAGTGCAGTCTGATGAGTTGTGCGGTCTAATGGGGAGCTGTGGCATGAGTGTTAGGCAGAAGGAATAGAACAGGTTGGGGAACAGCCCTGCTACCTCCTGTTTGAGCTTCACACTCAGTGTGCATTACAGGTGGCAGCAGGAGCTCAGTGGGACAGTGGGTAATGAGGCAGTGCAAGGAACACCCGCTAAATCTAAACACACACACACACACACACACACACACACACACAAACACACAAACACATGCGCCATCACCCTCAGGAACCTAGTAATTTACAGCATTTCCAGGGCAGCACTGTTTACATTCATGTTTACTTCACACTTAAGAGAGAAAAGATATTCGCTCAAACATCTTTCTCAGTATGTTCCAAAAGAAAACATCAAAAAAAGCTGCAAGTAACATGTTTAAAGAAAGACGACAGAAATGCAGAGATTCGGAAAAGTGGCCTGTTTCTGGTGTCAGATACAAAAACTATCCATATTAATTATCTTATCCACATTAAAACTCATGTTTCGAAAGTTGTTCTAGTTCGCATGATTAGTAGAAACTGGTCATTATTGATCAAATTCATGTCATCCCTCCACCCGCCATGCCCCCCTCAAGAAGACTCTTGGATTTGCCAATCTTCGGATTCGCCTTGATCACATGGAGGGCAGCTAGAGCTCATTAGAACCATCTGTTTAAGTCACACCAAGTCCTGTGACCATTCCAAAGTCTGTTATGTGAATACTAAGTGTATAGGTCTTGTTTCTTGTATTCTGTGGTTGCTGGGTTTTTTGGACTGTATTGCCTCAGTTTCTCGCCTCAGCCTTTGATAAACCTTTTGCCCATCATTACCTGTTTTGGACTGTTTTAGTCCAGCTTTCATTTTTACTTGTGCTTGGTCCAGTCACACTCATCCCTTACAATTCATATCAAAGGATCTGGCAACCCAGCTGCATACAGCTGTACTTTTCGAATGAGATACTGTTTACATGGAATTAACATTTGGAGCAGAAACTGAGATACTAGTCAACAGACCAGAAAATGTGCACGCTTCACCAGCAAGGCTTTAGTGTTCTGGCAGCAGTGCTGTACAAATTGACGCGTGCATGCTAATGGCTATTCTTTCTAAGTGTTAGATCAGTCGATTTTCAGTATTTCATTTTATTTTATGCCATGTTGCCTTGTTTTGACTGATCCGGTCCCATCCACTCATCAGGGGATGTTGACTGGTCCGTGTAAAAAAGTAAAAGCGATCATTATTTATTTATTTGTTTATTTATTTATTACTTTTAAAGACACTGACAGTTTCTAAGCCAAAAAAAATTCTGAAAAGAAGTTCAAACTTCATTTACTTCACTAATTCCCTACCGGGTGCCTAGGGGCTAAAGGAGCCCTCCCTATGATTCCAGTCTCCTCAAAGCATTGAGTCGATCAAACAAACTCAACATTGATTGCCAACTTTGCCTCCAACTTTTGCAAAAAGAGGTTGACGCTAACACATTTTTGGGGGGTATGTATTGATGATAAAATGGCAGAATAGTTTGTTCTGCATGTTACTAAATAAAGAGGTTGAAATAGAACTCCATGACATACCCATCTCTGACAGCCTCATTGGAAGGGGTCTGAACATTATATTCTGCTCTTTAGTAAAAGACTTTTCCACCCCAGATATACACATTATCTATAGTCCACAGGGTTTTAAGATGATGGCAAATGCACTGACATAAAAAAGAAAATATTTTAGACCTGTATGCTTTGAATGGCCATTCAGTTCTACTCACACCTCAAAAATCTGCACCATCTGCGACCGAGTTTTTCCGACATCTCAGAAATGGTGGGAGTCTGTTGAGTGTGTGGAAGCCAAAAAATAAAAAAATAAATAAACAGTTTTCGAAATTTGTGGATCACCTCTAACGAGTCCCATCCTGTGAGTGGTTCAATTTAGAGTTCTTGATTTGAAATGAAACCTGGGACTTAAAATTTGAGAGAACTTCATGCAGTGCCTTGTCCAGCCTAAACATCCCTTTTATAATAATGGCTCCCAAACACTGACATGTAGATCACAATTTTTTTGGTTGATCTACATTGTATTAATAATGACCCACTGGTAAACACACTGAAAAATGCAAACCAGTGCCAAAAAATATGTGTGAATTTCCCAACAGGTTTTCTCATAAATCCAGTGGGAACGTTTAATTTTCCAAAATAAGCATTTAATAGAAAGCATAGACATGGCCTTATGAAACATCAGACTATCATACTATCATATGTAAGTACATTTAGCAGCAGTAAATGTGTAATTGCTGCCAGTTTCATTGAGTTGGTTTTCATTCATCTATACTCAGAGGAGTTAAGCACTAATCATTCAACCAATCATCATTTGACATTAGTCTAACAAAACATGAGAGAAATGTCAAAGATGTAGCTTCTGAAGATTCTTTGACGGTTCATATAAGAGGGAAAGCAATGCCATAACAGCAAAGAGATCTTTCCACTGACTTGAAAGGAATCTCCCAATGGGTTTTAGGAGTTGCCACTCCGAGATACAAATAAGATCAAGACGAGAGGAAAAGAATTTGAAAACAATTCCATCAAAGAGACCACTATTGCACATTTTGTGCTTGTCCTGCTTCGTCAGTCATCAGTCACACTCTTGGGAGTGATTTCACAGAGCTTCTTTTGGGACAGCCTCGTGTAAACCTTCTGAAAATGTAAAGAAATAATCAAAGAAAAGAAATAATCATACCCTATGAACAATAATACAATGCTCCAATCAGCCATGTCAGACAACACCAAGGCTGGTACTGAAAAATCAGCTGTAAATTAGATTACTGAACAAAGATCAGATTCTTCTAAATTTACAAAGGTCATTATCATAAGAAACTAATTCTAGATCAGCACTGCTAAGCCCAAGGTAATTTGGGAATGACTCCCTATAATGAATGTGAATGCTGTCTAAAGTGACAGCAGCATTCTGCTACATAGTGAAGAGCTATTCATTTTTATAGCTCACAGTGAGTCATACTGTGTCCTAAACCACATCAACAAATCTGCAGCACACTAAAGTAGTTTTAAGGACACAGTTGGCGAAGACTATTTCTACACTCACAGGTCTAGTGTTAACAATCTAAGCCCAGTATCTCCAGTGCTTCATTTAAGAAACAAAATTTGTGAGGGCTGATTGACCATACCTGGACTGAGTGGAAAATAATGGAGGTAGTCTTTTAAAAACATCCATACATACACCTAATTCACAAAAAGGGATCTTAAAATAAGAGTAAAAGTAAAGAGGAATCTTCAATGGCATCAGGGTAAAGAATTCTGAATCTAATTCTTATTTTTTTTTTACATTTATTGATTCTTAAAAGCCCAGCACAGTATTTTAGTCCAAGAAGCAAGACTGTGAGATCTCCATATCTTTGTTCTAATCATAATATGTTTTGCATTGAGAAGTGCATAAAACTGCCAGTCTCAAAATATAGTTACATTGCCCTTTCACCACCTGGAGCTACCCTTCAGTTGGTGTGATCTCAGATGTCATACACTTACTGACTAATTTATATTGCATATTCATGAATTCTCAATTCAGCTTGAACTCCCTCACCATTCGATGTGAATGGTCAACAAGTTATTGAAGACTTTAGAGCATTATCTGGCGCTGGGAGAGGCAGTTACGGCCACTCCTGCTCTGCTCAGTTAAAAACAACAAGATCTTTTCTGGATTCTTGCCGCTTGCTTCTTTTGTCGTCATAACCTATTGCAAAAAAAAAAACTAAAGCACAAGATAGTCCAGTAAAAGCATTTTAGTCATGGTATCATGGTGGTGACAGTTAAATCAGAAAGCGGGACAGGAAATAGAACGGTTTTTTTTTGTATTTATTTTAGTATAAAATAAATCATTTCAGAGAAAACATTACTGAAATGAATGATTTTTTTTTTTAAATATTGTTTTACTCAATTACCAAAATTGTCATCAGAATTTTTAGCTGCTTAAAAACCTGTCACAAAATGTTCAATAGCCCCCAATCCCTGTAGCGTAGACATGCTAAAGTTTTGTTGTAGGATGTGGCTGCTAACAGTGAATGCAAATCTGCAGCATGGTATGAAAGCATGCAGTTAGCACCATCTTCACTGTCCAGCTAGGCTTTCAGTCAGAGATGCCAGAACAGTGGGCTGTAATGACGGCTGAAAACATGCAATTGTCCAGCACTTTGAGGGGCTAAACTTTATTGTTTGCTATCCTTTTCGATTCACTCAGCCTTTTCAGCACACCGAGGTTACTTGGTTCCTGGGTGACTGGAGTAGGAACGTAAAGCACTCAGAGAGAAAGATGGGAGCTGACCTTTGGTAAGCTCTTGTTTACACTCGGGGAAAGCGGATGTTTGGTGATGCTTTTTAATGTGAAAAGGAGAATGTGTTTGTGCGTGTGCACATGTGTACATGAGCAAACATTTACTGGAGTGTGTGTTTGTGTGTGTGTGTGTGTGTGTGTGTGTTTTCCAGACTCCCAGAGAGTGTATACACTGATCAGCCATAATATTAAAGTGACTGACAGGTGAAGCCAATAACATTGATCATCTTGTTACAATGGCATCTTGCAAGGGGTAGGATATAAGAGGCAGAAAGTGAACCGTCAGTTCTTGAAGCTGACGAGTGTAAGGGCTACGTTGGGATGGCCAGAAAACATCAAAAAAATTTCAGGGCTTTGTGGGGTGTTCCCAGTATGCACTGGTCAGTGCAGGGCAAAAGTAGTTCAGAAAAGAACAACCAGGGAACTGCTGAGAGGGTCATGGGCACCCAAGGCTCATTGATGCATATGGGAAATAAATGTTAGCCCATTTGGTATGATCCTACTGAGATCTACTGTAGCACAAATTGCTGAAAATGTTTATGGTAGCTGTGATGGAAAGGTGTCCAAACACAGTGCATCACATCTTGGCTTCCAGATTCTCCAGATTTCAATCGGATCAAGCATCTGTGGAATGCACTGGACTCAAACTCATGCTGCCCCACAGGTGGAGACGCCACCAGAAATGCCCAGAGCAAGCAGCGGGGTGGATTTAGAGACGTGGTCTATCCTAAATGTTATAAAAATAGTTGACCAAACCCCAACACTCTCTCTCTCTGCAGGGTTTGCCAGTCAAGGCAGACCTCCCAAGGGAGGCCACCATCTTTTGTCTTTTCCAGAGAGGGAACAAAGGAGTTTGTTTAAATTTCAGTAACTTACCTTTAAGTTTCACTTAAACATTGATTAGTGTCACAAGAAACCATCAACAAAGTCAAGCTTGCAACAGGGATTTCTGGGTCCTTTCATATAAGTGAAGTGACCAAGTCCTTAATAATAATAATAATAATAATTTTTTTAAAAATGCAGAAACTTCATCCCCCAGCCCCAGGAGCAACTGAATGAAATCCACACTCCAAATGTTCTCTCCAAGCTTGGTGAGGATGACAGACTGAACTTTAGATATTTACAGATATCGAACCATGTGAGGTTGAACTTATACATCTGGGCAAAGCATCGCACAGCTTACCTTCAGAAAAAAAAAGTTTGTGAATTTGCTCATGTTCATGAGAAGACTCTAAACTCAGTTTTATGTGAGCAGTGATAGATTTATCTCTTTGGTATCTCTTTTGTATCTCTTTTGGTAACCCCATAGTAATATCTCAGCACTCCAGAGAATTACTTAAACTTCATATTTACTAAGCTAAACACCATAAGTTTCATCATGAGGCTGAATTCTTTCCCAGTGCAAAACACACGTCTTAAACTCAGCCAGGCTAAACAAACAACAGGCTAAATAAAAGCTCATCTGATCTTATTAACATACAGTGTAGTTCACTGTTGAGAAATTCACATCACATTTTCCTTTGTCTACAGAAATAAAGGGTTGCATTCCATGGATTCCTTCTGCACAAACACCCTCAAGTACTATCTTTACCATTCCAACTCGTGCCATCTTCCCTCCCGGTTCCATTCGCAAACAGGAAAAAACAACCCACCCTCTCTCACTCTCTCTATCTCTCACTCTTTCATTCACATGCCCACAAGCAAATGCACACACACGCACATAAACAAGCATGCACAGCGCATGCTCCGTCTCTTACTCTTTCAGTCGCTCTTTCACTCAAACTGTAAAGGTACTGATGTTCATCTCATTTTTTTGTGATTTAGAATAGTGTAATTGGTTCATATTTTTACCAAGGTGTCTTGATTTTACTCTAATACTGGTTGATATAAAAAAATGTCTGTATAAAAAAATTTCGCATTTGTTAAAGAACCTTCAGAACCGACGTTCTTTAGTTAGAAATTAAATATAGTAATATTTATGATTTGACTATACTTAAAAGACTGATAAATGATTGAGACTGATTTATTCACTAGTTTGATCTATGGACTTGCTTACAGGACTTAAAGGCTCTGCTGCTAAAGTCTTGGTGTCAGACAACATGACACTCTTTCAGAGGTCTTGTGGTGTCCATGCCTCAACAGGTTAGAGCAGCTCTGATGGCACTGGAGGGACCTACACAAAACTTGGCAGGCTGTTACAGTATTTTGGCTTATCAGTGTATAAAATGGTCCACTGTTACAGGTGCCACAACACAGGCTATTATGTAGCTCCCTCTGTGTGCTCCAGTCAAGCACACAGCCGCAGGACTGTAAGGCAGTGTTTGCCTTTATTTGTCACTTTGTGAGATCAGAGGGAAAATAAATATTGGGTTCACAGAAGTCTTTTGAATTAAGCACAATCTTTCAGCATGCAACCATGCACAAACACAGAGGTATGAGCATGCTGTCAGCAGAAGCTATTTTGCTTCGGTAAAGATTCAATAGATGCATCTCAAAGCCTGTTGAACATCTTGGTTAAACTACTGTTTTAAACCATTCTCCTCCTCAAATCTCAAACTAACTATGAGTACAAATGAACCTTTCTTAACATTTCACACACAGTGCTGCACTGAATAAAATTAAACAAGAGTAGTTACACTCGGTTTGATCTGTGTCCTTTAAGTACTGACAATATAGTGATGTTCTCAGAAAACATTAAAATAAAGTACACATAACCTTTGTTTATAAACCTATACCCATTGTGTGACTGGATAACTCAAATACACCACAATACAGACAGGGCAAGCGTTGTAGCTTTCCGCCGTTCTAGTGTTAAATGTGAAGTGGGACTGCGTATTTGGAGGGGTGTGGGTGTGCTCTGTGCATGGCCTTGGAGACGAACTGCTCAGAGAATCCGAGGAAAAACTCAGTTCAGCACAAAAGTGTTTGGTTAACTTACCTGTCTCCCCTACCACATTTTACTGTCCATCACTCTCAATACGAACACAGTTATCACCCGGAAAAGTTTAGATACTGAGCTGGCTAGTAGCTTGTTAGCTAAGTAACAGTGGCAGAACAACGTTCACTGGCTGATTCTTATTGTTATTTTACACAGACACAGGTCTTTCTTTTCATAACTATCCTGTGCTTTACATTCTTACAGGCTGCGTGTGAACCTGCCATCGCTGCAGCTTTTGCTGATTTTTTAAAGAATAATAACAGAGAATAAGAAGAAACCAAAACCACAAAGATGAAGGGGTATCTCCAGAGCTACACAGGGCAAACACATCACATCTGTATGTTGGTTCCCATTGTAAATACACATTTGATGGTGACAGTGGTGGTTACTGCAGACAGCCACATTCTCAGCAGTGTGTGAGGCACTGTCATGACACATTCCTTCCCTAACTAGCATTAAACATTTTAGTGACGTTAGCCATTACAATGTGGCCCTTGTGAAAGTTGCCCAGTGCTTTACACCTGCCTATTTCTCTACATCCAACACTTTTAACAATGAGAACTGACTGTTTACTTGCTGTTTAATATGCCTCAGTCGTTGACAGTTGTAAAGAGTTTTTCAGCTTAATTCACATCATCTATGAGTTGTTGGTTCACTTGTGCATATTCTATATTTTTATGGACTTTGAAAGCAAAATCTACAATATGTAAATATTGCTCTAACATAGACACATTTTTAAATAATATGAATGCTGCAGATAGAGCTACTCAGTTCTTTACAATTTGGGTTTTTGTTAATTACCTCCTGGTCTTCTGAAGGTAGTTATATAATATCTTTTGTTCAAATATACTGTTTTAATCTTTGAAATAATGTTTACCATGGGCGAGTCTAGTGCAGTGGTTTTTGCTCCAACCAGTGTCTAGAGCATAAACACTGGTCTAGAGCATAATCTCAACCAATTTAGCATTTGCAATGAAATAGTAATATTTCAGCTTCCAAATTGGCCATAAGTTATTCATTTAAACAGAATTGTCCACTTTTTTCTTTTTTTTTTTTTAATTTGCTCAGTAGTACTTGTATTATTAATTTAAGATTGTGAGGACAACATATCCAGGCAGTGCAGCCCTGTGATATGACCCTGAAAAATACCTGTTTTGGGCTCCACGGAGAAGTACGGCTGCCCGTGGACAATGCTGTACACGACTCTTGCGCTGTGGCCATATGTGGGGTCATCTGCGTCCGTCGCTGCCACCTGGACCACCGTGGTGCCTTGTGAAAGAAAGAGAGGGAAAAAAGCAACATTCAAGGGTTACCATGGCGATGGAGCATATCATCTCAGGGCTGAGGAAAGTGATGCTGAGCAGTCCCTGCCATTTGCGCTGTGCAGCCCGCGGAAGCAGCATCTATGTGTTGGCACTGCCATTTTGGGACAAAGAATGGGTCCTGCCCGGCCAACTCCATGGACGTTTTTATGTTTGCTGATGCGAGGCTATTTGTGTTTGGCTGATCATGCAGACGTTGCATCACAAACCTTATTTTAAGCTGATGTCTGGTTTCTGCCTTTCTGAAAGAGGTGCAATTAGCGACGGTCCCAAACATAAATGTAACCTTGGAGTAATAGCCCAACAGTTTCCTCTGCCAGCAAGCCTTGTTTTCGCTGCCTGATAAAAAGCCCCTTTATGTTTACATATTTCAAGTTGAAGGCTGTGCTGCGCTGCCTTTTCTTCCGCCATGGCCTCAGACTGCAGAACATAAACGAGACGGTAGCTTTAAAAAGCGGACGATATTTTATTTTACGGCAAAATACCCCCCCGCCCCCCCTCCACACTACCAGTAAAAAAACGGGCCTGCTTGCATGGGTTGTATTTTACAAGCTTTCAGCAAATGAATTGACCGTGAAGAGAGAAGACGCAAATCCTCCGCATCTGTCATAAAGCACTATCATTGAGCCAGGCCACCTGCAGATTTGTGGACCTGGAGATATATCCTGCTCTAAAAGGCCTATTAGGAGCTATATGCTATCAATTTTCCTAAACAAACAGGCACAAAGTGGAACAAAGTCTGCCAAACTTTTACACACAGCCGATTAAAACAAGCTCATGGAGTGAGTGTGGCTGTAATAAGCTGTACTACTTGGCTGTTAAACTTGGCAAGGAACATGATTACAGTCATTTTTAGTTTGACCATTTCCAAATTGCATCCTACTGAAAATGTATTAAGATAATAACACTGAATGAGTCCAGCTTAAAGCTGGAACTGGGAAATGGACAAAATGTGCCTAATATAATAATAATAATAATAATAATAATAATAATAATAATAATAATAATAATAATAATAAATGTAATTTATATTGCATTTATATTACATTTTACAAAAAAATCTTAGTGTATATAGACAAAAAAATATTAATAATAATTTATAATAAAATAAAATAAATAAACAAATAAAATACACAGCAAACAATAATTAAAAGCATTGGCTAAAAATACATGTATAAATATACTGTGCATTACTGTGTGTGTGTGATCTGCACCAACTGTAGCAGCTTTAAAAGGCTGCTATCAACTACACTATACTCTATTCTCCTTCTTTTAAACATTTGCACTTCTATTGCACTTTCAATTATCTTTTTATCAAATTTGTATTCTTTTTTTATTTATTTTATTTATTCCATTATTTTATTCTATTCCTGTAAATAAATAAACTTGAACTTGAACTATATAAAGATAGAAAGATAGATAGATAGATAGATAGATAGATAGATAGATAGATAGATAGATAGACAGACACAATTAGGGTTGTAGAACATTACTTAATGTAATTAATGATAATGGTTAATTAGCTAATCACAATTAATCATTTGCTCAAATTAGATCTTAAAGAAAGTGTTTTTATCCATTAAAAAGCAACATATTTTCCACCAAGTGCATGCAGTTATGATAATATGTGATATATATATGAAACTTGTGGTTGAAGACTCACTAATGATCCAACAGCTTGTGGATTCCTGTTCCAGTAAAGGTATCTGAGGAGAATAGGAGCTACTCATTTTGCTGTTGCTTTTGTTAGGCTCTTTAATTTATCCATAATAAATAAATAAAAAAAGAATACAACTTCCCATTGGCTTCTATTATATGGAAACTTCATGTTGTTTTTTTTGGGGGGGGTTTATACAAGAAAATTTCCCATTGGCTTCAATTATAAGGCAACTTCCCACTTTTTTCTATTACACGAGAACTTCCCACTGGCATCTATTTTATGGCAAATTTCCACTGGCTTCTATTAAAATACAACTTCCTATCAGTTTCCTTTATAATGCAACTCCAACAGACTTCTGTTACAAGGCAACTTAACACTGGCTTCTATTATGTGTGTGTTTTGAGTCTATTGGTTCTTTTTGTTCATAACAGGGAATTTAATGTCCATGATACCTGACTGTGCAATACAGATGCAGTGGATACAGATAATATATATATTTTTTATTGAATCCCCTCTGAGTGAATGCCACTAAGATGCATACCCTTAGTCAATCAAACAAGACCTAATGATTAAGTAAACAGACAACTTGTTTTGTGGACCTGTCAACACAGCAAAGGACATCCGTACAGTCTCTGCAAAACAAATCAGACAAACTCAAAGCTTTATAAACACACTTTCTTTGAACCATACATTTCTGTTGACGACACAGCATGAAAAAAACAAAAGACAACCCTCTATTACAATGACTGAACATATGTATCTCCCAGTACCAGCAGGTGCAGCTGTCTCTCTAATCACTATTTTCCTTTCTTTCTGTCACTTCTCATTTGTCCATCTTAATTGCCATGATTGATCAAATCCTCCCCGTTTTCCATCATTTTTCCACACGTACGGAAACGAGCCCCCGAGATCCGATCATCAATCCTGCTTTCCAGGCAACCAATTGTCATCTGACAGTAATGAAAATAAATATACCCCGACTAATTTCCCGAGATATGACATGCTTTCATAAAGTGGCCCACAACAAGAGCCGAAATTTGACCGTTATGGTCAAGGAATCTCATTTCCTAAAGATCACAGACGATGGGACGCATGATCATGAAGGGCCAGAGATTCCATATCAGTCAGTTTTTGAGTAAATATTTTCTAACTCACGCTTGTGTTGAGGTGTTGGTTGTTGTTGTTGTTGTTGTTGTTGTTGTTGTTGTTGTTTACATCTTATGAAGACAATGTAGCAAAGGCAGGAATGCTAGCGTTCTGGAAAGCTGGTTGCAACCTTCTGTGTGCAAGCTTACTGCACCTGTAAACTTATATTCCCTAAACCCACCAGTGCTACTTTTTGCTGATTTAAAGGAATTACCTGTTATTATAGCTGCATAATAAAAGTGGGGAAGGGTGGAAAAAATATATCACGATACTTGAAGAAACTGTCATGATCAGGGGTGGCTGGTGATACTGGACGGCAGGGCTAACCTATTAATTACTAAAAGCTAGTGTCCCTCTGTGGTCGCGCATGAACACACCACAGCGTGAACAGTGTGAAATTCTTTCTCTGCATTTAACCCATTCACCAAGTGAAGCAGGGGGCTGCCACCAATGAGGGACGCCCAGGGAGCAGTGTGTGGGGACGGTATCTTGCTCAAGGGGACCTCAGTTATGCCACTAGCAGTCCTGGGACTTGAACTCACAACCTTCTGATTGCAGGGGGCAACTCCTTAACCACTAGGCTGCCAGCTGCCCCAGTCGATAGCTCCCACAAACTGCAGCTTCTTATCTGCTGTCTGTTTACAGCTATATCACTATTTTAGTTTAGTACTAACACAGCTGATACAAAAAACTGCTTTTCTAAGAAGCAAAATAACCATTTCCAACTTTGTGAAAACATTCATACTCTTGCGAATATGCAGTATTTTATGTTTTTTATATCTGATTCTGCACAACATGTGATTACAAAACAAAGCTTCCTGCAATGCCTGAAGCCTCTGCTGCCGATTCATAGAAGAAGGAGTCACTTTTGTATAATATTATATTACATTAGATTCTGTGGGCAGACGCTTTTATCCCAACTGAATTATAATACAAGGAAACACTCAAGTTTCAGGACAGTGTAAGAACCCTGTTCTTTCGTAATGAAGTTAGAATTAGCAAATTGGCAACAATTTGGTAGGTCTGATTAATCACAGCAGCATAGTGTATAGTGCACAATACAGAACTTACTTTTTGTGGTCATACTATCAAAGCACTATAAAATCAGATTTGAATGATTTATGTGTTTAGGCAAAAGCTACACTCAACCATTTCTCATTACACTGAATGGGATTTTTGGGATTTTTTCATTAATGTTTTTCTAGCAGTAACATAAAGTGTTGTCCTGTAACACAAGAAATTTGACAGTTTCAGAACATCAAACAATAAGATCAAATTTTAGCAGAAACTTTTGCCAATACCATGCAGCCCTAAGACATGCACTTGTTCAGTATTCTGCCTCAACCCATAATATACTCAGAAAAGTGCATAACTATGTAATTTCTTGCAGCAACAGTAATGCAAGAACATTATTCCTTGCAACACTTTAATGAAGAGATGACATATCATGAGCAAATGTAATAAATCAATAACAAAATGGTAAACAGCTGCCTCAAAGAGATATGAACGCAAACATTCTGTAAAAAAATGTATATCTAGAAGTACGCCTGTTAAACCTCCATCTCAAGCCTTAATGAGTATTCCATATTTTGCTCTTTCTTATGAAAGGGATGACATTCAAGCAACTTATACAACTGCTACCCTCCACTCTAAATAACTGTGGATTTAAAAATGAGGTAATGAGCCTTCACAATAGCACTCTTGGAAATCAATGATAAATCTGAAGCAATTGGAGTCAAAGGTCAATGCTAGACCTTCCTCATAGACTTCCCTATGGACTGACGAGTTCCACTGTGACCCCAATTCGCATTAAAAGACGTCTATGTGAAATCTTCGTAAATACATCAATTTCAGCCAATTTACTTTCAATAATGGCGCTGAAAACCCATAAAGCTCTTTAATTACCCCAAGAGCTCCATTATGAAATGTTCTATTCTGCCCTTGAGCTGTTGAGTGAATAAACCTGAAGCACTGCTGGTGCAGGACGAGCTTGGAGAAGGATTTAAAGATTGTGGCTTTGCTTTGACACTACGTTGTTCTCGCTTGGTGATAACCCTTAGTCAGTCTTGGCCTCAGCCAACCTCTAAAAACCTGTGATTGGATGGCAAAGTCCAGTAGACCCCTAATGTCACCAACAGACGCTTGATGAAGACAAAACTCTTTCTAGATCTTCAGTCCAGAAGGTCCTGGCGCGTATGGGCAAGCACTGCACCTAATTACTATAATTAATTTAATTCATGATTCCCACTTAATTTAAGTCATTCATCACCTCACGACAGGGGCCATTAATGATTTAAACTCAACCACAAAGGAGATATCTAGGAGAGGATAGGCTTGGCTGCTGTCTTGTGCTTTACCTCACCATCATAATTCGACTTGTGTTTGATATTTTCGTCTCTTCCACACAACTTGCAAACAGAGAAGTGAGTCATTGTGGTGGCATGAGACTGGGGATACGTTAGAGATGTGAAGACAAGTCGATATGCCATTAAAAAAGATGCAATAGGGATGTTAGTTGACCAGAACATCATGAATCATAATTAAATCAAATTAAAAAATAAGTTATGTTTTCTTGCTTTGTGCACAATACTGTAGTTTAGGACTAAACAATGAATCATTTACCTATCCAAATCACTATTTGAAAGTGCACTTTTCAAATTACAAGAGCTGCAATTTTGATTATATCATACATTATTCACTGTGCTGACATGTTCTAACTGTTTAATCTAATAATGCAGAGCTTGTGGATTCACATCCTGGCACATGCCATTCAGCATGAAAGCCTGGGGCTTAATTTATAAAAAATAATTGCAAAGGTGCCAAAAAGAGTTTGTTGGAGTGATGAGAAAATGAGACATGAGACTTACATTTACATATTTGGAGGGCACACTTTTCTGGAATGCTTTACAGTTTACGTAATGTTAGAGCCACGGGCGATAGGAGTCTTGCCCAAGGACTTTTATTGGTGTAGATTGGTGTGCTTGCCAGGTGAGGGATCTCCTGCAACCATTGCTGTGCTTTAAAGAACCTTTTAAAAAGCTCAAAGAACGTCGCGAATCTCAACCAGTTGAAAGTTCTTTGTAGATCCTGTGTCCAAGCCAAGAACTGTTTATGAGCCTTTTGTTATTAGACTATGATCACATGTTCATTAAGAGGGCGGAAGGTAAAGTGTAGGATCCTTTGCCTCACCCATTTACTCTCTCACTTCTTCTGTCTCTCTGTCTCTCTCTCTCTCTCTGTTTCTCTGTCCCCATGGGATAAAAGATGGCAAACTCTCGTTCCTAATCTGAAGTTCCGTGTGAAATGGGCGGTGGACCTCCTGTGGGCGGATATTTGGGTAATCCTGATGATGCTGAGCTAAAGCTGAAGTTCAGAAGCTGAGAAAATGACTTCATGAGCCCTTCTCTCCTTGCCTGCTGTGAAACAGACACTTTTTTTTCATGTCCTCTGAGAATAGGTGCAGCACACAGGTGCTGTAAAGCAGTCTGTCTCGCACATTTTGCATGTTTGCATAGATCACTCTTTATTACTCATTTCACCTCCTGCTTTAGTAATGGGCAGTGTTCAGCAGTTCCTGGTTCTTCTGAAGATTTTTGTCACTGAGACTGTTTTAATGAGTTAATAATGAGGAATAAGAAGCAATAACCAATAATATAGTCTGACATCATTTTAGTACTGTTTAATATTGCTTTTTATGATGTAACAAGTTGAACTGTCAAAAATAACTGCCGGTTCTCGCTTCTTAAACTCAAAGCAAATATAAAGTTTTAATTCGGATTATAAATAGTGTAGTATGGAGGCAGAGGTACTCAGAAGTTTGAGGAGTTTTGTTGGTTTCCACGTTATAGCTGTTATTTTTCTTATGTTTCATCTGTTGCATTTTAGATTAAACCACCTCCTGCTTTAGTAATGGGCAGTGTTTGGGTTCATATGAATATTTTTGTAACTGAGACTGTTTTAATGAGTTAACAATGAGGAATAAGGAGCAATAACCAATTACATAGTCTGCCATCATTTTAATACTGTTTTATTTAAATACTGCATTTATGACATAACAAGTTGTGTGATGGTAGTTCTCACTTCTTGAAGGTACGCAGAATCATGAGGAGGACTGTAAGCTGTTATTTTTCTTACGTTTCATCAGTTGTGTTTTATATAAAAAAGGGTTGGTATGATACCACTTTTTCATATCCAATGCAGATACTGAAACTTCAGATTTGAGTATCTGCCAGTAATGTCTTTTACCCCTCTCTCCAACAATTAAGCTGTTGATGATACATTTGTCTGGATGCACTTTGTAGCTGAAATGGCTGCCTTGTTTCTTCATAATGATACAAGTTATAAAATCCAAGTCTCTCCTTCCATGTAGTGCATAATTTGTCCATTATGGAATTCTGCACACGACTCGCCAGTGGCTCTTCGTTAGACATCCTATACACTATGTGGGTGCAGTTGTCTGTATGTTCATTCCTGCATAGTACGCTATGTAGCGAGTAGGGAGCCATGCCGCTCATCTGTGTTACTCCTGTCTTCACCTATGCTATTTGAGCAAAAGTATTGGGACACACCTCTGAATTTTTTAAATTCAGGTGGCCCCTTACTTACAATGAAGGACAATCCTAATCATAATTTTGGACAACGTCATGCTTCCAACTTTGTGGACACAGTTATTCCAGCATGACTGTGCCCCAATTCACAAAGCAAACTCCATAAAGACATGTCTGGATGATTTCGGTGTGGAAGAACTTGTCTGGCCCACACAGAGCCCTGACCTCAATCCCATCCAACACCTTTGGGATAAACTGGAACGGGAGATTGCAAACCAGGACTTCTCATCCAACATCAGTGCCTGACCTCATAAATGCTCTACAGACCGAATAGGCACGAATTCCAAAATCTTGTTGAAGGCCTTCTTGAAGAGTGGAAGCTGTTATAGCTGCAAAGGGGGGACTGTTGTAAAGTCTGTGTATTTGAATGCATTTGAATGTCATTAAAATCCCTGTTGGTGTAATGGTCAGGTGTCCCAATACTTTTGTCCATATATTGTATGTATGTACATACTTTGCAAGTATCAGAAACACATGCCACTAATTATCAGTGCTTCATCTGTGGAATTTTCACGCTAACAATATATGTGTGAGATGTCCCAACTGGTCAATAATACTTGGCAATATATCCTAGTGTTAAGTGTTTCCACTTATTTTCTTATTCCAAATAATAACTCAAGTTACCACCAACCCAAGCTTTTTAAAGTTAACTTGAAAAAGTGAAAACCAGTTAATATGGGCACTAAAACAAAATACATGAAAACATTTGTATTAATCTTAAATAAGCAGCCACATAATTTGACTATCGTGAAGTACAATAACTTCACTGACTGCAATTATGGAGCATTCAGTCTCATGTGGCTGACTGTGTCTGTGTGTGTGGAACCAGGGTGGAAGAAGTAGCTCCACATTTATTTACTGCAGTCTTTTTTGCACTTTTTCAGCATCAAAGACGTCCACCTGCACAAAAAAGAGCTATTCAACTGCCTAAAGGAAACACTTAGTATTGACGTTGCTGGGTGAGGATCGATTCTGAAAAAGGCAAGCCAGGATCAGAAGTATCGATACACCTATATCGATTACGCCTGCTCCAATTTGTCTTGTTCTTTCTCTGGCTCACTGTATCAGTGCTTACTGTGAAGTGTGGCGGTCCAAAAGTGTTTGCCACGGTCATATCACTTATCCCAGACGTTCCCCGGCACTGTCTGCCACTCTGAGCCGCCCGCACCTTCTCTTGGCAGACTGTCAGAAGAATTTCCGACGCAGGTTTTAATCCGCGTTTTCCCGTTCTGACAGGATTGGCGGTGGGGTCCCGAGGCGACGAGTGCTAAGCTTGGGTTTCCGTGGTGAAACACTCAGGGAGGCATTCTGTTACACATCCCATTCAATTTGAATAATCTGCCATCTGAACTCTCGGCTCTGTGGCAGCTCCCGGCTTTGTGTTTCATTTTTATGACAGTGTCTTTTTCTTTTTCTATCATTTAACACAAGTGCACACACACGCAAGCTCATTGTTCCAGGGGATTGAGATTCTTGTCCTTGAGATCTGGGGGGCTTATTGGTTTTTGCCAAACCTGATTCATTCAAAATGTTTTATATTCATCTATTTATTTTGGTCTTTTTTCCTTTATACTAGGATATAAGACATCACAGGTCATAGTACAGGTATCATAGTATCACAGCTCAGGCCATGAGAAAATAGGTCACTATATACCTTACAAAATGTAAAAAGTTTTAAAGCATGAATGTACACTTTGCTCATATACAGTGAAGGGGGACCTTTTTTTCATGCATAAATCCGTTGCAAATGACTTTGTACTTATGAAGGTATGGATAAATTAATGAGAAAGTTGTCAACCCCTGCAAAATAAACACATTACTAGTTAATTGCAACGCTGTTGTTGGCAATTACAACTCAGGGGTTTCTACGGTAAGAAGAATATTTGAACTAAAGATGACAGAGAAACAGACAAATTTAGACTAATTTTAGACAACAATAGAACAGTAAACAATAACAGCCAGTAGGATCTACCATTATGCCATTTTCTAATTTTATTTATTTATATTTTAGTAAATAGTGTGATACAAGAGGTCTCTTCAATGATATTCTGTTCCGGCCACGTTTTACCCAGCGTTATTATAAATGTGTCGTTTTAGCGACAGTAGAAGAGACAGTGGACATTTTCACACTCTCACATCAAGAACCAGCACTTAGACATAATTTTTCCTTCCCTATTTTTTTTTCCCCTTACCTTCTCCATCTCAGAGCACAAAGAATGTCTTTGCTGCTGTCATTATTATCAAGTGGAATGTCAGCTGGCTTGTGGTCACTTTATGGACAGTATAGTCCCTCACTGTAAGCACAGCACAAATTACTTGTATGAGTGGAGGTCAATTCTAGGCAATCACATCCCACTGACTCCCACTTTCACCCCTATTACTGTGTGAAAGTTAAAAACACTAAAAGTAAGATAAGGAAGGTAGATGGTAAAGCAAGAGAAAAGGAAGAAAAATGATCTGCAGACAGGAACAGACGGTGATGCAGCCTCCGACAGTCTCATATTTACACAACTTACAGTGATTCTCTGGCAAACTCATGGGCTTTTTGCTACGTTCTCCCCATGTGCAAATGTGTAGACCTCCACACTGGTTACACTGCACATGAATATGGAAATAAACCTCAGAATTTCACAAAACTGCAGCGTTTTATAACCAGGTCTTCTGCCATTTTCTTTGTAGAAGAGTGCAACAATTTTGAGAGTGAAGTTCGGCTGAACAAGAGCTACAGCGGCGGAATGCGGCTCTTCTTCTGAAGAGCTGTCGTTGAGAACCTCCTCCAGTAACTACTCTCCAAATGCTCATCAGCGTCTTAGCCGAACCCATCAACATATAAATACACCTGGAGACAGCTATGGATTAGCATACTGATTACAGCAGTGCCTCTGCCATGCTGGAACAGAGAGCGCCTTACAGTACGCACAAGCTGGCTGTTACACCTACATGCATCAGAAACCAGGAAAGAAATCTGAGCCATAGGTTGAAAAACTATCATGTATGACATTTTGGGGCATCTGCATTCCAAAATACAGGTCAAAGGTTAGGGCAGAATTCGACCATTTGAATGGAATTCACAGTAAAATCCAGGCCATGCATCATTTTAGGCCTCTGAAAGATGGCTACACCGATTCCTAAAAAATTATTAAAACCAATCGGGATGAAATCTGTATATTCTGGTGGAGCAGTGCAGGTTGTGTTTAGTTCATCTACTTACCCATGAGCCTCTGCATTACCTTGTGATGGTCTATTATTTTGTAGCTATTTTTTAAATTTGCTCCTCAGGTGATATTCATGCATTAGTCAGTTATTACTTATAGAGTAGTCCATTATGCAGAGTTCTTTGAAGTGCGTAGTTGTATATATTGAACTCAGAGTAAAAAATACATTATGGTCAACATTCCACTAAATAGTGCAAAATTTTAGAGACTAACAAGACCAATAATCAACCGTGTAAAATATAAGTAAAATATCCACCGACCGTTTTAACATAAATTCAGAGACTAGCAGACTGCCATCAAGAATAAAGGCATGCTTCATATCCCACTTAGTCCACATGCAGTCAATCAGTCTAGACCTATTTGGTGTCCAGTGGTGCTAACATTAGACATCACCCAAACTTTTTCCTAAATATATTCCCAAAACTTCTGTCAATCTGTTCAGCTTTTCATTGGTTATACTTACTCATGTTGTTTAGGACACAGTACGACTGTCAGTTCTTAAATGTAGCTGAATGCTACAAGTAGCCTTCTAAAACAGGGGTTGTGCCAAATTCCAACACTCCTTTATGTAAACACGTTTCTGGTATATTGCATATAGAGGTAATGTTACTTTTATAGTACACTGGCAGTATCCGGCTGTCACTCCTGTAGACCAGACATTTTGTACTATGAGACTCCACTGCTAATATTTCCATTGGTTTTAAGTCCAGGTGCAGCCTGAATAACTTTCCTGCTCTTATGGATAGCTAGCTAGTGCACTCTTGTGTTTACTCCCGGGAATAAATGACCACGTACTGGTTAGCTGCTGCCTAGAGCAACTTATCCAAACAATGTAAGTGTGTTTAGCTTGTCCTTGGCTTATAGTAGTTTATAGCAGCTTATAATCCTCATCGACAAATCATTGTTTTAAAGTAATACACTACGTTCTCTGTTCTCACACCTGGCACCACAGGCAACCCCTAGCTTAAGTGTTATGCACCCTATAGAAAACTAGCAAGCATAATAAAAACACTGGCCGAGACAGTGTCACAGAGATGACGGCAATGAAACACCTTCTCTGAAGTTTTCACCCCAAAAATATTTGAAGCTTGTTCCTCACTGCACAAACAGCACTGCTGCGTGGTTCCAGACTGCTGTTACTTTCAAACCATGCTTCAAAACAACGCAGCTTGTTGTGTGCTGTCAAGAGATTTATTTATCAGATTTGAACCTCACGGCATGCTGTACACAATGTGGGAAAATAGTTTAAGCTGTTAATGTTGGAACTCCCTGAAGCAGAGGAGAGATAGACAGAGCAAATCACTTCGGTTCTATCTTGTCTGCTCTGTGTGGCTCAGGCCTACATTTTTTTAGACAAGAGAGAGAAAGAGAGAGAGAGAGAGAGAGAAAGCTAGCTGCACTGCATGGAAAAAATGCAGAAACAGACATAGCAGGATGATAACCTACAGGTTTACCATGTAAAAAGCCCCTCGCCATTTTTTCCTGCCCCTCTCAGTCGTTTTATTCTGGAGCCGGACTTTCTGTTCTCCTCTACTGTTCATCATTGCCACACTCAGAACGTACAGCAACCTGTGCAATGTTGCCAGATTAGAGACAAACCACTTTTTTATGCAAATAACTGTTTATCAGTTTTGTTTTACTTTGTAGACTTTCAATTGTAATTTCATTAAAAGCATACAAATAAAATGTATGGAATAATACAAAAGGTGAATAGAACATTTTTATAGAACATTTACATATTCAAGATCAAAAATTCAAAAATGAGAATATTCAACAGTCGCAGCCCTAATGAAGCGCTTTGGTTGTGCATTTATACAAATCATTTGGGTGACTATTGACTTCTAGTGTTTGTTAGAAACTTCAGCCTCATAACTTTGGTGCAGTACAGAACAGTTGATTATTTCAGGGCTAAGTGGAAAATTGTGAAAATTAGATTTTTTTGCTCTGCCGTTTAAAAAATGGCAGTAAATACAGAAAGCTCCAAGTCCGTATACTGATCCATTTAACCATGCTCAATGTGAGCCTGTGTATGGCCCAACTTATCCAAAGGTAGATTTGCTTAGAAATCAATTACAGCCTTCAAACTAATCCTTACCAAGAGGGGACATCTCCGGCACTCCGGCTGTGTAAGGTCCATCTGGAAACTTGGGCTCATTGTCATTGATGTCCTGCACCTTAACAATGAACTCTGACTCGTCCTCCACTGGGATGTTGGTCTCGCGGTTCACAGCTTGTGCTCGCAGAGTGTAGTATCCTTGCTCCTCTCGGTCCAGGCGTTTGGTGGCATGGATGTCCCCTGTGTTTTCATCGATGGTGAAGATGGAGGACGCGCCCTCGCCGGTCAAGACATACTTCACATTTCCATCTCCCTTATCCACATCTGAGTGGAGCTACAAGGAGGGGGATAATGACAGAGTCAGAGACAAAGAACTACACCATGGAACATCGATATACACTTCTATTCTCTCTTGAAGTGTTTCCCCATCCCACTGAACATCAAAGACTGTTTTAAATGAAAATCCAATTGCTTGAGCACAAGCTTTCAAAGTTTCAATATTTTGTATGCAGATTTATTTAAATTGACAAAGCACTTTTTGTTTAAACAGAGAGTGATGGAAAGATTTCACAAGAGTTGCAGTCATGATAGCCACAGTATAGCTTCCAAAAAAGGCCAGGAAGGCTTGTATCACCCTGATAACCCAAGGTCACATATTCTGAGTTGCATAAAGGCATGTTAAAAGGTTAATGCAAAGTACAATAACGCCAACGATTATGTTCAGAACGCCTTTAGAATGCATCTTTGTAAAGTAAGGATCAGAATTTTGTGGTATTTGAGAGATTTTTGCACAAAACTCTTTATAAAACCATAAACTATGACACTAAAGTATGCGCTCAGACTCTTTGTTGATGATCCGTCTGTCTGCTCTTCTTCAACTGCCCTGAGTCAAATCTTCAGCGAGTCAACTCAAGTGAAAGGAGCTGCTGAAGAACTGAGGAACTGTATTTATAGCAACACCATTATCTCAGAACACATTGTCGTGTCAATTGCTTTTACCTCGAATAAGACTGTAGCAAATTCTCTAACTACATTCTACATAAAAACAAAAGCATGCAACAACGAAGGCATGGTAAATGATGAAATATTAATTAGATCCCGCTCACAGTTCACTGAAACAAGCAGAGAAATTCTCTCAGTTTTGAGAATTCAAAACTTTCCATCGAACCACATTTGTGCTTTTAAGTACATAATTTAGAGACGACTGTAGAATTGGATGGAAATTTAATGCTGTGCATACAGCCTCATTTTGAGGACAGACGACGACCGCCTGCACTTTTTTTGCCAGGGCTTTGTTGACAATGAAACAAAGTCAGAAGTGCAGATACAGGATGTAACTTGAACGTAAATGTTATTCACTATCTGACTATGTAATTATTCACATTCACACGTATTGTCCATGCAGGAAATTCAATTAGCCAATGGTGCTACTGATTACCTTAATATGTAGACATTTTTAAATAATATTTAACTTTCTATAATTGGAACTTCCAAAGGGCCAATTTAATGTTATGTTTGAGAGAAAACCTCTGTTTCATGTTTAAATCACCTTCAGGAAATTCAGATGAATCAAAATCCTTTTAGACTGATATACGTAAAGAACCCATGCTCTGACCTGCTGCCATGCATTGTACCTCTCTGAAAAAAGTTGGCCAGACTGAAACACTCTTTATAACTTCACCATGAATGGGCTGGGGGCTAATCACCAGTAGGCTTAAAAGACAAATAAACGGTAAACGGGTTGGTGTTCATGACAATACATTCAATAAATTCAATCAATACATTAAAAACTGCTCCATTTCCATATGTGGACAGAGTGGAATGTCTGTGGTATGGGTAGAATTTTTTATGATACAATGTCAGCAACTGATCAGTTCTTATAAACCTACTTGCTATCTGACTCTCTACCTCAATGTACCTCACCTGCCTCGCTACCTCACTGTACCTCACCTGCCTCTCTACCTCACTGTACCTCACCTGCCTCTCTACCTCACTGTACCTCACCTGC
>JBBPCX010000001.1:6849618-6863259 GCA_037974365.1 Hydrocynus forskahlii | reverse complement strand
TATATATATATAATGTATGTATCTAATTTATTTTACCTGCTGAACAAGACTGAGCGAGTCATACTATGAGGTGTTTTGCATCTTAAGAAGTTTTTCACCAGCACTTTTTTCCTTAAGAAATCATTACCTGCCCATTAACATCAGAATCTGAAAATGTACAACTGTTTAGAAATGACAGGTTATGCATTTGAGACTGCTGAGCCTCCCTCTGCAACTGAGTCCTGGACTTCCTGACTGGGAGACCTCAAGCAGTCAGTATCAGGAGCAACATCTTCAGTACCACCACGCTGAGCACATGAGCTCCAGGGTCAGATTGCTTAGCCCTCTGCTGTTCATGCTGATGGCGCACAGCCGTGCAACAATGCACAGTTCAAACCACATCATCAGGTTTGGTGATGACAAAACATACAACGAGGTAGCATACAGAGAGGAGGTTCAGCAGTTAACGGACTGGTGCAGGGCTATCAACCAGTCTCTGAATATGGATAAAGAAAAGAGATGCTTGCTGACTTCAGGGCACTCACCGCTGAACGTCAATGGCTCCCCAGTGGAGATCATTCAGAGCACCAAGTTCCTTGGTGTTCACACCTCAAAAGAACGTCACGTAGACCTTGAACACCAACTCTATCACCATGTAGGCCCAGCAGCGTGTCTACTTCCTTCAGAGACTGAAGAAAGGTACTACAGAGAGATATATAGAGATTCTCTGTACTTGCATCATGGTATGGTACATAAAATATGCCACATCAGATCACAAGACCCTACAGAGAATAATAGGGACTACTGAGAGGATCCTCGGGGTCTCTGCCTCCTCTGTTGCAGACATTGTGGATGACACCACACACTCTACCCACACCATCTGTTCCCTCCTTCTGTCTGGCAAAAGGTTTGGAATTCAAAACATGATTAATTGATTCGACTGTTATTTTCGAATTATGTTGATACATATTTTTACAAGGTAGAACTTCAGACCAGCACCTAACCAATGACCAAAACCAAATGAAACAGGACTGGCACTGTAATACTTACACCATTCTATAAACTATAGACAAAGTATAGACTAGTCAGCCATAACATTAAAACCGTCTTCTGTTGTTTAGGTCTCGATGGCAAAACTGCACTGACCTATTAAGGCATTGAATTCAGAAGACCTCTGACGGTTTGTAGTAGTATTCAGCACCAAGAAATTAGTAACAGATCACATACGTCCACTAAGCTGAGAGGTGGGGCCTCCATGCATTGCACTAGTTCACAACATTCCAGATATGCTCCAATTGCATTGAGATCTGGGGAATTTGGAGGCCAAGTCACACCTTGAACTATCTGTCACGTTCCTCAAACCATTAATGAATAAATTTTGCAGTGTGTGGGAGCATTATCCTGCTAAAAGAGGCCACTTCCGTTAAGGAAAACTGTTGTCATGAAGGAGAGTACTTGGTCTGCAACAATGTTAGTATGGACACTCTGAATGATCTACAATTAAGCAGTCTCGCACACAAAAAGCTGAGATGCACTGTGTGTTCTGACACATTTCTAACAGTTTGTGCTACAGCTGCTCTGACCCAGTTGTCTAGTCATCACAATTTGGCCTTTGCCAAAGCCATTCAGATACTTACCATTTGTCCTGCTTACAACACATTAACGTCAATAACTCACTGTCTGTTTGCTGCCTGAAATATACCACCATTTACAAATGCTCTATAATGAGATAATCAGTGTCATTCACTGATTGTTGTGGTTGATCAGTGTATATTGCACGTTCCCAAAATTAATTAGGAAATAATTCAGTGTTTTCTGTACATTTACAACACACTCGTTCACTAATAAATGATTATTATCATCAGTATGGTATACATATCATTGTCCTAAATTAATAATATGTTTAACTTTATAATTGTGACATAAAGTTTGACAGCTTGAGACAGGAAAATAAGTGTTAAAATTATGTGCAGTATCATGGCTGGGTATCGGGAATGGGTGGATAAAACAGCACATTCCTCATTAAAAGTCACTGTAAAGTGTTTCTGTTTTTTCACAGTCACACATCCCATATACAATAAATCTGCTGAAAACCTCTTTAACACATACTGGTTCTTCTGTGGCATCTATTTTAAAAGTTGAATCATGTCATAATGCCAGGAGTTTTTTTTTACTTTTACTTTAACTCTAGTAATACCAACAAGTAGATTTATTTGTATATCACCTATATTAATACATATAACAAGTGATGGGTCCTCAACCCCCCCTCAAACTTATGCTTAAATGACTCGGAACTGAGCTCTAAAATTTCTGCTAGAGAGAAGTCAATGAGTGTACCAAAATAAAAGCGCATTAAGTCATTTTTAATACCTGGTGCCGCTGCATCAAGATAGAATTGTGATGATTTATCAACATTTGGATTTTTTCTCCCACAGCTACAAAATATCACGATATCGTGTGTACCATGAAAATGCCTTCAAGCATCATGATCATAAATTAATTATAACTCCTTATATCTCTGTACCATCCTCAGTAAACAATTTTAGCCTCATCTCAAACACTTGTACATGGGACCACGTAACTAGAGGTGCAGTACAAAGGAGTAAAAACTCAGCATTAGGTAAAGCTTCACTTTCCATTTTTTTTTTCCATTGCTGTTTCTTAGCAACGCACAAACAGTTCGCCATAAAGCCCAAGGACAATTCTTAAAACCCAACAAAGGGTAGGAACAAAGACCAGTATGTAATCACGCTAGGTTTCCAGAGATGTCTTTAGCGTATGATCCTGACTTTTGCACCACAGTTTTCATACAGCAGTAGGCCTGAATTCTCTCAGCACTAATGGATCCCTGCCTGTCAGTCAAAGCCTGGATTCAAGTCAGAGAATGGACGTTTCTGTGATCTTTGTAAGCTGCTAGTCTGTCTGTCGATCAGACTTCATCCTTCCCCTCCTCTTATCTCCGGTGAAGCGTTCATTCACTACCTTCCTGCTGTGCAAGTGAAGCCTTCTAGTGTCAATAAAGTCCTACTTGGGAAGCCAACTAAAGCAAGCTTCAGTGTTATAAATGAAGTTTCAACCACCTACGTGTCTAATTATTCAGCAACCTATGTATGAAGTTGCTGAGCGCTGACTCTATAATCAGCAGATCACAAGTTCATTCTCTGGTGGTCATTGATGGCCGAGAGTTCAACATATACAGCTTTGGAAAAAAATAAGAGACGCCTGCAATTTATTTTAAAATCAGCATCCCTATGACAACCACTGTCTGTTAAATTCCTACACAAGCACCTCATTCTGCTTTATGAGGTACTGATTAGTGATCACCTGAATCAAATCTTATTTTATGAGGAAAAGTATAAAAACACTGCTGTAATCAACACTCTCCTCTCACAATGTGACCAGTTGGATGACACAACACTACTAGAAGTATGTCAAAGGTAATTATTGCCATTTTGTTTGAGTGAACAAGAGATTTGTATTCTTTCAATTATTCAAGTTCTGTAAACGCTGCATCATTTCTCTTATTTTGATGTTTTGTCATTTCACTTAAAATTATGCTTTAAAGAACTATATTTTTATTTGGAAATTTGGAGAAATATTGTCAGCAGTTCTTAAAAACTAAGGCAAAGCTGTTCAGTTCAATACTTGCACCTATAAAAGATAAAACCTGAGAAACTGAACATGTTTGCAGTGGTCACTTTTTTTTTTTCCAGAGCTTTAAAAGGACTAAGGAGTCAGTTGTCAGCATCTTCATTATTATAAAATATATAAAGTATATAAAGTTTTTGTCACTGAAATCTAGGGTTGATTACCTTGTGAATACCTGACCAATGAACATTTTTAATATCTAGCCAGTTTAAAGCATTTTCATAGAGTGGATTCATGGTAAAAATGTACTTTTCTTTTTCATGCACATGCATTCGAGGCATGTAAGTCATGGAACAACCAGGCAAAACAGTAGGTTGAGATGTTGCACATGCAGCTGATTACATATGCTGATTGTCCTTTTTAAAGCAGGTGTAAACTTGTATTAGAGTTTCAAATTATGTGTTTTATATTTAGGTCATTAATATAATGTCAGCATCATATTAATTTTTAGTAATTGCACCAGATATTGCGACTAGGTATGGCCATTTAAAGAACACTGTTTACACTCTTGGGATTAGATGTAAACATGTGACGACACAGCCAGAATGTCCCAGAATGTGTGCATGCAGAATTTGCTGTGAGTTTATGGAATGCTATCATAACTCTATTGTCTTAACCAGAACAAAATTAGCCCCTGTAAAATGTTTTGATGGGAAGCTTTGGGACGCTTTTATTAATGCCACTGTCTCTTTGTCACTGAACTTTTATTTTCTATTTTATTTTAAGCTTATTGACCAACTGTGCCTTTTAAACTCCACACATTAGTGTTCTGGGCTAATTGCATCAAAAACTGCAGTCTTAGTGAATCGACTTTTAAAGTCAGGAGCACTCTTATTGCAATCGCATCAAGACACATTTTGTGCTGCTCTTGTATGTATATGTAGCCCCAATTTGACAGAAGTAAATCTATCTTCATGGGCCATTTTATCAGAAACAGGTACCATATATAGATGCTTCCATATAGCTAGACATTATTTGGACAAAAGTATCGGGACACCCCTCTCAATTATTGACTACAGGCGGCCCATAAAGACATGGTTGTATGAGTTCTGTCTGGAAAAACTGGCTGGCCCACATAGAGCCCTGACTTCAACCACATCCAACACCTTTGGGATGAACTGGAATGGAGATTACGAGCCAGACCTTCTCGTTCAGCATCAGTGCCTGACCTCATAAATGCTCTACAGAATGAATGGGCACAAAATCCCACAGAAACTCCAAAACCTTGTGGAAAGCCTTCCAAGAAGAGTGGAAGCTTTTATAGCTGCAAAAGGGGGACCAACTCCATATTAAAGTCAATGTATTCAGATGCAATGTCCCTGTTGGAATAACTGTCAGGCGTCACACTACTTTTGTCCATATAGTGTATGATTATTCACTATCGTCTACCTGTTGTTGCACACTTTATTACCTGCCCTCTTTCCCCATGCACCAATGGAAAAGGACCACCATTATGACCACCGCTTACCTAATATTATCTGAGTAAAAAGTATGTTAAACCAGCATTGCAATGACAAGCTGCTCTGCTATAAGTGTATAAGATCCAGGGTGCTGCTGGGTTTTACAGACTTCTTAACATCACAGAATGGTTCAGAATGGTCCAGCAAACAAACCTTTTCCAGTTATGGCACTGTAGACTGTGGGTGGGTGCCACAGTCAATAATAGTATACAAGGTGCAAGTATATGTTAGATATTTCTGATAAAATGACTAACGACTAATGAGTACACATACGAGGTAGTCTACTAAACTGGCAGCTCAGTGTATATTCTGGAAGAAGAAGCACTAATTATTTATCCACTGGGATCTTTTAAAAATGAGGGAAGGATGTTCTTTTCCACTGCTCACCTTTGTCAAGCTGTGCTTGGTCATGAAAAGGAGAGATAAAAGGTTTCACTCCAGCCTAAATTCTTCCCTACCAGTACGAACAGAGCAGAGTAAGTGGAAAGTTACTGTACCTGTCTGCTTTTGGAGCCTCACACTAAAAATAAGCCACAACCCTGAGCTAATATGTGGACTGTGGAATGGAGCGCACTTGATATGACCACGCACGTTTGGTATGAGTGCACACTCTGCCCCAGGGGATGATGGGGGGAGTCCATCGAGATATGAGGAGAAATGAGGAAAAGACGACTCAAGGAAACCTGAAGCAGATTGGAAAATGAACAGCTAATTTGTCCACCTTTGGAAGTCATCCAGTTTAACTGAATTAACAATCAACTACAAAATAACACTCAGTTTGTTGACCTTGAACAGTTCCTATAAAGTTTTACATTTCTTTTTTCAAGATTTAATGTTTTCTCATTAACACAAACATCACTGTATATTAGTGTAGTGTGATTAAATTTGACCAAATGATATCATCACAATGATTTAGGTAACAACATTCTTTTGTCAGCATTTGATGTCAACTGTCAGTGGTTATATTCATCTATATATTTTTATTTAATAAATTAATATGTTTAATTAAAATGTTTTCTAGTTGAAGCTGTTATATGACATAACGAGCCAAGATTTTGCCCTACACTCAAAAAACATGCCTGAATAATTCTTGACTACAGAAAAAAACATTTAATAGGGTAATAGCAATTATACGTGAAGGTTCTTTAAACTTTAACTAAAACACATCGTGTGACTGATGCCAAGCACCACTTTTATGAAGCCTTAGCCCCTTGTGGAGGATTTTTGGCCTGCTAAATGTGAATGAGTGTGTGAGTGAGTGAGTGAATTTATGAGTGAATTAGTGAGTGAATGACTGAATGAGTAAGTCAGTAAGTGAGTGAGTAAATGAGTGAGTGAGTGAATTAATGACTCAGCAAGTGAGTGAATTAGTGAGTAATTCAGAAAGTGATTAGGTGAATGAGTGAGTGAGTGAGTGAGTGAGTGAACGAATGACTCAGTGAGTGAATGAGTGTGTGAGTAAATGAGTGAGTTGGTGAGTGAGTGTATGAGTAAGTGAATGAATGACTCAGTGAGTGAATGTGTGTGTGAGTAAATGAGTGAGTTGGTGAGTGAGTGTATGAGTGAGTGAAGGAATGCGTGAATGAGTGAGTCAGTGAGTATATGAGTGAGTGAGTTTATTAATAAGTGCGTGAGTGAGTGTATGAATGAGTGCTTGATGGAGTGAGCTAGTGCGTGTATAAGTGAATGTGTGAGTGAGTGAATGAATGGGTGAATGAGTGAGTGAGGGTGAGTCAGTTGGTGGGTGAGTGAGTGAGAGAGCCTATGAAAGAGTGAATGAGTGAGTGAGTGAGTGTGTGAGTGTGTGAGTGAGTGAGTGGGTGAGTCAGTGGGCGGGTGAGTGAATGAATGAGTGTGTCAGTGAGTATATGGGTGAGTGAGTGAATGAGTGAGTGTATCAATGAGTAAATGATTGAGTGAGTGAGTGAGTGAGTGAGTGAATAACAGGCCAGTTCAATAAGGGCCCTCTAAAACCTTCTAAAGTAACTTTATTTTTTATTTTTTTCAACTTCAAATATTAAGACAATGGAATTTAAGATTGTTCTAGAAATGTAATTTGAGAAGTTGATTATCTCAGAAATAAGTCAAAATGTAAACCTAAACAATAAATATAAACACTGTATATGTACAGAATATTTTTTATACAATTTAAAAGGGAAGAAGCACACTGCAAACCAACTACATCCTATACTGTGCTGCATTCCCTGTTAGTTAATATGGTAATGTAACCTACATTTTCAGATTTGCATGCGTGTGTGTGTGTGTGTGTGTGTGTGTGTGTATGTCCTCTGGTCTGCACTGTTCTAGCTGCTGTCCATTGCTGGCCAGGGCTTTCTCACCCTGAGCGCTGCCCCACTGCATAAGCAGACATTTGGCTTCTGAAATTCAGAATCTGACAGAATGCATTAAACACAAGCAGAAAGGTGTGGGAGGGTTCAGCACTGGCTAAAGCGATGTGACTCTGCACTCTCTCTGTAAAGCTCAGGTTTATCCAGGCACTGCTGCATAGACAGAATGTATACTAATGGTGTAGTATTTAAGTACATTATATCTTTGTTTTGGACAGGCGACCTGTCCTGGGTGTTTCTTCACCCTGTGGTCGCTGGGATAGGCTCCAGCACGCCCCAAAACCCTGGTTGAGGATAAGCGGTTTAAATAATGGATGGATGGATGGATGGATGGATAGATATCTGTGCTTCATTAAATGTAAGTTGAAATTTTATTACTCTTTCCCGTAATCCCAAGCCTCAATCAGCGTTCTTCTGTTTTTATATTTGACCTAAAACAATTGTCCTAAAGTTCTGATTTTAACGAGCAGTCTGTCAATTCACAGTTCGGTCCAAACAAAACTGACTAAGAATGTATTTCATTAAATGCATTGCAGTTAACAGGGAAAAAAATATATTATAAGGCCTTCAGTATCATCTCAAAAGAACAATCTGACCATTTCAAACATGGAATAGAACCAAATAAATAAATTTTAATGGAAATGAAATAAATCTCACCTATAATGAATACAGCTCTCAACGTGAGTTCCTGCTGACACTTCCAATAGAAATAATACGTAAAAAGGGAAGTAACAGTACTGAGTGGACAAAACTTCTTTCATTACGCTGAATCAATAGCAAGTTTGCTGAGGCTGTGGGTTGGATTTCAGTGCTGTTGATGTTAACTTCTGGTCAGTGATTTAAAATTTGCCTCAGGCACCCGTTTATGAACATCAAAGAGAATTCCAGACAAATGCAGCAACCAAATGGAATGTACACACATAATTTATTCAGTAGCCAACATTTATTCAGCATTGAAAATGGATCTCATTTAATTCATTTGCATATCACTTCATTCGCCACCAACGTGAGAGCAACTGTGGAGTGTTTTTTAAATTGTATTTATTTATTTATAAATAGTAATAAATGTATTCTTTTTGTTTTATCACTGAGGGGAAAACTGCTTGACCAGTTTCCCCTTTAAAAACACATATGAACATGTCTCTATAGCAGGGGTGGGCAACCCCGGTCCTGGAGGGCCGGTGTCCAGCACAGTTTGATGGTAGTCCTCCTCCAACACATTCACTAAACCTGACAACTAACTGGTGAGGTGAACCAGGTGTTTCTGAGCAGGGAAATCACCAAAAGACCGGAGTTGCCCACCCCTGCTCTATAGCCTTCACTATAGCATCCAACAGCCGCCTCTTTCAGCCAGTTGTTCACTTGTGTGCTTCGTCAGGCGGACGTGTCACTTGTGTGCTTTTTTGTTTTTCATTGTGAAAAAGTTTAGAATCTGAGCTTCGGACAGACTTTTTCTGTTTGTTTCAGTGAACCACGAGCGAGAAATAAGTCACTCTGGATTTCAGTAAGGACTAAACAGAGAAGCTCCTCTGAATGCTCTAAATCAAGCTCATCAGCCAGGGTCAGACCTACTGATTCAGGCTCTATCACTCTTTTTCGACATCAATTCTCTCAATAACTCTTTCTGTTCAGTCTCTCCGCATTTCGTACAGGCAGTGTGTTCCCCTCAAGGCTCTTGAATCGGAATTTACCACCTGCTTCCAACCATAAATCCCTATATGTCGAACCAAAGGGGCAGCTGGTGGCCTAGTGGTTAGGGAGTTGGCCATGTGATCAGAAGGGTGTAGGTTTGAATCCCATGACTGCAAGTGGCACCACTGAGGTACCGTCCCCACACGCTGCTCCCTGGGCGCTGTGTATGTGGCTGCCCAATGTGTTCATGAATGACAAAATGGACACTTTACACAAAATAAACAAAAAAAATGAAGAGCAAGAGAGCTTGAAGTTTATCTTACCTTGCCGACATAAAGTGGGTCAGTGCCAGTGTATTCCTCCAGTACAAAGAACTGATTCCACACCCAGTTCCTTTTCTGTCTTTGCAGTCTTTCCCAAGGGCCTCCGGGGTCCTTCTGGGTCTTCAACGTTGTGGCATCAACTCCAGAGCTCAACCCCCAGCAAACCAAGTCCACCAGCAGGAGCAGCAGAACTGTTTGCCCGACGGCAGCAGGCATGAGGGGGCCAAAGCAGGACATCTGGAGGGGCCCCTCAGAAAATCACAAAAACAAACAAAAAAAAAACACCTATGCTGATGGAGAAACTGTTGGAAATTCTGGGCTTCTGTGGCAAAATGTCTCTGTTCAACTAAGCAGAATGTAAAAGTGAAAAAGTAGGAAAAACATAGTCATTGAAAAAGTAAGAGCGAGGAGGGGGAAAAACGCAGACCTTTGCAATTCTGCAGTTTGCTTCTGGTGTTGTTAGTATGACTTAAACTGATGAAATTCCTCGGGCTCTGAAGAACAATGAGGCTCACTTAGAGGCCAGAAGAACTTAGAGGTCATAGAAGAAGTCGCGTCTTCAAGAAACCGGAATCTATGGGACAGGACAGAGAGAGAGAGAGTTAGGAAATATGTGAGAGAGACATGGAGAGAGAGAGAACAAGCGAGAGAAAGAGAGAGAGAGCAAGCGAGAGAAAGAGAGAGAGAAAGCGAGAGAAAGAGAGAGAGAGAGAGAGAGAGAGAGACAGCAAGCAAGAGAAAGAGAGAGAGAGAGCGAGAGAGAGAGGGAGGGAGAGGGAGGGAGAGAAGAAGAGAAAGGAACTGCCATCAGCAGAATTAGCCTGGTGACCGCAGTCACTTTATCCAGTGCGTATTAAGTATGCTGATGCAATTATAATGATAAGTAATGAGGAAGTGGGGGCTGGCAGCGGAGCCAAACAAGAACAGAGCAAACTGAGTAAATCAACACTGTCCTTGGTGTAAATGAACACGCCTAAGATTCACACTCAGAGACAAAAGCAAGCACAGTCAGAAGTGTTAATAAGAAGTTTCTTTGATATTTAAAAAAGTCGAGTGGTGCTAACTAGACCTTGCTTCCACAAAACACCACAATGCTCTTTCTCATGAAGTTCTTTGTCATCAGCCCAAGAGTTATTTCTGCCATTTCGTGTCTACATGATGAATTACATCATTACGTAATAATTACCTTTCCAATGTACACTCTCTGTTCCGAGTCTGCACTTCTGACTTTTCATTTCTTTTCTCACTCGTATACCCGTAGCATGTGTCAGGTCTCAATGGGCGCGAGGCATGGACTCACCCTGGGTGGGGCAGCAGCCCACCGCAGGGCGCACTCACACACACCACACACCATTCACTCACACACTCACACCTATGGTCAATTTAGGATGCCCAATTCACCTGACCGGAGAAACTGGAGACCCCGGAGGAAACCCACACCACCATGAAGAGAACATGCAAACTCCACACACACAAGGCCAGGACCCAGATTTGAACTCCCCTCATTTTGTTTCATTTCCTTTTCATCAAATTGAAATTATACTTAAATATCTCCTTTACAGGGTATTTTTGTAATATGTTTGTTATATGTACCACTTCTATGTATTAAAACTACAAATACCGGTAGGTTCATGCAGGAGAGCATTCGTATTCACCAATCTAAACAAATATAAACAGGGAAAAGCTGTTTTATTTCCTAATAAAATGCAATAACAGTCAGTTAACATCAATACTAAACATTAAAATAATATTAAATTAAAATATAGCTGATAAAGAATTACTTTCATAGTATGTTCAATAAAAATGAATCCTCCCCAATCTGGCAACACTGCACAGAGTGTGGCGATGATGAGTAGGAAAACTGCATCTTTATAAACATTGTCTTTTTATTCGTATTCCCTATTTGATAAGGGAGTGATCAAGGTTTAGGTTGCTAAAAGAATATCGGAGCACGAGCTACTCGGCTTACCAAATAAGTTGCTCTGTTCTCATTTATACTTGGGAACAGACATGATCGAGAGTGCGCTATCTAACAAGTAATTTAAAGGGGTTGGACTGCTCTGAAAACAAATGAGACAGTTAGAAATGGAGACTCAGAAATCATTAAAAGAGTTTGGAGTGCAGAGCTGGCAGCTGTGTGTTACTGATGACAAAATAGCATTAAGATTGATAAACAAACATTTATTTCCTTGTGGAAATGTGAGGATCAATTATAGTAGCAAACATGGTTAATTAAAATGTTGGCATACTTAATGCTTCAGAATACCAAGAAATTCTGGACGCCATTCTTCCAACTTTGCGGACACAGTTTGGGGGAGAACCTTTTCTATCCCAGTATGATTGTGTCCCAGTGCACAGAGCACTGCCCTCAACCCCATTTAGGATAAACTTTTAGGATAAACCCCTTTGGGATAAACTGGATGAAGATTGTGAGGCAGGCCTTCTCGTCCAACATCAGTGTCTGACCTCATAAACGCGCTACAGAATGAATGGGCACAAATTCCCACAGAAACACTCTGACTGGAAGCTGTTATAGCTGTAAAAGGGGGACCAACCTCATATTAAAGTCTACGTGTTTGAATGCAATGTCATTAAAGTCCCTGTTGGGGAAATGACAGCTGACAAGGCCTATTTCTGAACAAGCAAAGGAGGTTCAAACTTTAGAACTCAGCTTCTGTATTTTCTTTAAGTGTTTCTCCATTTATTATCTGCATTTCTTGTAATAATATCTTGAAAACACTGTGCAAACACTTTACAATCAAGGGACCAACAGAAATGATCTTTCTCACTTCGCCATACATTGCATAGACAATGAGAATACAGTGACAGTGTATGTGTCGTTTTTGTGACTATGAAAAATATGTATTAATTCATGTATTTGTATTTATTCTGTACATGTGATGCAGTCAATTCCCCTAAATACAAAATTAAAGTAGGTTTTAAAACCTGAGGACAGAGAGGTGACCTGAGGTTGAGGAAATTAGTAACCCTAACGTGTACTCGCATACACACACATACACACACACACACACACACACACACACACACACACATCTGTGGTTTGTGAGGAAAGGGCAGAGGGACATGGGTGTTTGGAATATCAATTGGGATTTGTTGGGCCCCTTTGTGCAGAATGCTCTATTACAGGGGGGAAATTACCTTGGCAAGGTCATTAGCTGCGTTCTTTTGCCCCACCGCAAGCTTCCACAGAGAAAAGCCACAAGCCACAAGCCACACGATCTGTGTCGCCATCGTCCAGTGGATTAAAAATAAATCTGACCTGTCAGCAACATGACGGACTCTTTCCTCCTTTCCCCCTCTCTCTCTCTTTATCTCTCTCTCTCTCTCTCTCTCTCTCCCTCACTCTCTCTCAGTGCTGACCTCTACTCCTATGAGTGTACAGTAGCCCCTCATTCCGCTGTCACCCACCATCACACAACACCATTAAGCGCACGTGCAGCAGCCTGCACTCGACACCACTGCTTGACACCTCACCCCATCTCGGAGAGAAATAGTGCTCCTCGACTGCTCCGGTTTGATGTTCGCCTCATCTTTAATGGTTTTGAGATGTGCTGAGCTCTCTTGACGTCTCCCAGGGGGGTTACTGCTGACCATTCTTCTTTTCAGTGTTTTCCCTCGCTAAAGCATCGCTAGCTAAACAGTGGTTTTGACAAGGCCTGACAAGACAACTGTTAAGCCTTAGCTGTGGCCCCATTATTCACACCTCATACCTCCGTCCGTTTCGCTCTCACTTCTGTTCAGTCCTATCCAACTGACTGACACTGATCATGTTCAGGCCCAATGCTGCCAAATCATTATATATGCAGGACTGTGCAGAAGTCTTTTCTTACTATTTTGCTGTTTGACCTTGTTGGTGCGAAAATACTATTTTATGCCTGTCAAACTGTTTTATCTTTGACATACTGAGTAGATGAAATGAAAGAAATAGGAACAAAGGTTTGGCTGGCGCCTAAAAATACACGGAGCCTAGACAAAGGAGTTCCGACCACTCAGCATTCAGCACCACCAGTATCCTGATCACCGCCTGATCATCTGGAATCATCTGCACCTGTTTCTCCACTGGTTCAGGCCATAAAGTAGATGAGCTTTGTTATGCTTGAACGAGTCACACGTAAGTCACTGTAGGGCTTAAAATACAAATAACATTCCTCTGAAAATGGTCTGGTCTTTTGCACAGTACCGTGTACATCCATGTAATATTTTACATAAATATTTAATGTCACAAAAATT
>JBBPCX010000001.1:6838704-6849518 GCA_037974365.1 Hydrocynus forskahlii | reverse complement strand
CCCATAGAGCACGTCTGGACCAGTTGAAGCAGAGACTGGATGATCGTACCCCACCCCCACGTGACCTGGCAGAACTGTGTGTAGCTCTTGTGGAGGAGTGGAACGCATTGCCTCAGAACAACATCATGAGGCTAGTGAGGAGCAGGAGACGTCGCTGTCCAGCTGTCATTGCGGCAAATGGTGGAAACACCCGCTACTGACATTGTTATTTTTGTTATTTGAGGCTATCCTTGTTATTGTCTAAATTTTGGGGGTAATAAATATTAAACTAATGAAAATGGTGTTTCTTCTCATACATTTTTTTTTTTTCAGAACAAATGTTTAGTAAATGTCAAGGTAAGCATGATACAGTAATAATTAACTATTGTGTTATTTTTTATTGTTTACTGATGTAATATTGTCTTATTTTAAAGAGTACTTTAATTTGAAACAAAGTGACTTAATACCTTAAAAATAGCTAGCAAAATGAATGATAAATAACAAAAACTAATCTTAAGGTTACAGTTGGTTATGACTGAAAACCATTTATAAAGTGCCTGAGTTACAAAACTGTTGAACATAAAAGAGTCTGCTCTGGCATGAATACATCCTGACTCAGTTAGAATAATACATCAATTTCTAACACTACATTAAACTGTGATTTGAAGAGATCAGCAGTGCTGGGTATCAGTGGGAGGCACAGCATTTTTTTCTGCCCCAAAAGGACAGTAGCAACCCACAATTCACTAGTTACACTAAAGAAAAAAAACAAACAGGGCGGTGAACCATCAATCTAGCTGTCGTTTCACGTCGAGAGGCTCCACAGCGAACTGCAGGCTTGCATCCGAGTAAAAGTTTCCATAGTGATGATAATAATTGTAATGCTAATACAGTGGAGAGACTAAAGTCAGTGACTAAGGAAAAGCCCACTTTGCCTGTCCAAATTTTGAGATCAACTAGTCTTTTGAAAGTAGATTTTTCTTGCTGTTTCTTTTTCAGTAAAGTAGGAAAGAAATACTTGCAAAGGTTCTGTAAATAAAAGCGTCATTAATACTTTGTGTATATTTTGCAACACTCAGCTTCATATTCATAACATTCCTCAAGTGACTTGCTTGGTCTTGCCTCTTCTAACCTGGAGATGGATATTTTTGCCATTTCTTTCTTTTTCCTTTTGTTTGCCTTATTTGTTTTTGTCAAATTAATCAAGTGCATCATTGGCCAAAATCTTCTGTTGTATTTTCTTCCAGTAAAGGGCGAAATGGGGGTCAAGTCTGGTAGTTTGGCTCGGGGTACCCGGACTGTCTTTTAGTAGAATTAACAAAAAATATATGTATATGATGTTTGTGTGTAATTACATCTTTATTTCAGATAGTGTAGGCTTACATGTCACACAACAAGTTAAGAATTCACTTATTCCTCTCTGAACTTCTTGAAGTTCTTGAACTTTGTCAAACAAGTCGAGCAAGTCAAGTCTGCTCCCTCAGCCAGTGCCACATCATCGGTCATTGCGTGTTTGATTGTCAAGTGGGACCCTGGGGAGCCTCCCTGTGGAAGAGAGCGGTCGGCTGGCAGCGTATGGCTGAGCGACAGGGGTTGATGTGGTCACTGGCGTTTGTCACGTTCTTTCATTTGGAGCAGGCAGGCCACGGAATCCCTGTGAGGCAGTTACAGGGCAACTCCTCTGTTAATCTACCACACAGAGACTGACCCATTCAGCCTCGCCCCAGGCCAACTGTCCCATTTGTCCCTTACCTGACAAATGTCAACTCTTTCTTTTTGTCTTAGAGAATAGCAGCATAGTCAACCATTCTATAAACTGCTTTTCCTATGTGTTGTAGTTTTAAATAACATAAACCAAATGTCAAAAATGCATTTTTAGTCTTTGGTGTTTTAGAAAAGAACTCAACACTGAGTTCAGAGTCTCATTCTGGTAATCTTTTGGTTTGACTGTATATCAAAAGCCACTTCTCCTTTGTTTGTGTTTTCCACCAAAAATCTGAAAATGTATCACCAGTGTCCCTGCGAATGTGTTGCAATTGGCTAGCCATCACGGAATCATGGAACTTTCTTTTTGTATTGCGTGTAGTCTTGTCCTGTCCTGTTCTGTAGTCTTGCGCAGTTTTGTATTGTTTTGCACGGCACCATGATCCTGGATGAACATTGTTTCGTTTCACTATATATCATGTGGATGGCTAAGAAAACCATAAGAAAACCATTTATTAGTCCCACAGGTGAGAAATGTGCATTGTTGTAGCAGGTGAAAATAGAAGCAACAAATTAAAATAACCAATAGAATAAAAGTTATACAACACAACAGTATAATATAAAAAGTACACTGGAAAAAAAATATGAATATAGATTATTGAATGACAACATCTCCTTAATCATTAAATTAATTATTTTTTATGATCTGAAATCATCTCTTTCACATTTGAGCTGTAATTTTGAGCATGTGAAGTAACTACAATAAATATGAATATATTCATGTGTGTATCTATATATACTGTAAGTTATGTAGATATGTTTATTGGATTACCCATTTCACTTAACTGCAAATGAAAGCTTCTGTCTAAAATAGAAGATATACATTTATTACTATAAATGATAATTACAATGAACATGTTTTTCTGTTAAGAAATGCGGCAGTTACTGCGTAGCCTATGGTCCTCCAGCGGCATGACAATCAAAGAGAATTCCATCAACAGCACAATAGCCTCCTTTTACACTGCCATTTCATTTGATTTCCAAAATAGGTAATTGTATTACAGCATAACAAACACCAGCGACAAAAGGGCTGTAAATGTGACAGATTTGTTTGCATTTTTGATTGAAACAAGTATTTGTAAACATTAATGGATTCTAGTGATATCTCAGCAATCTGGCATGTAATTAACTGAAGAGAAAATATCTTGCATAGAAGACAATAAGTCCATATTACAACGGGGCGGCTGGTGGCCTAGTGGTTAGGACGTTCGCCCTGAGATCAGAAAGTCATAGGTTTGAATCCCAAGACTGCCAGCAGCACCACTGAGGTACCCTTAAACAATGTACTGTCCCCACACACTGCTCTCCGGGCGCTGTGCTCCTGCCTGCCTGCTGCTTCACTTGGTGAGGAAGAATTTCGTGTTGTTCACACTGTGTGCTGTGGTGTGTTCATGTATGACAGAATGGTCAATTTACACTTTACAAGAAGCAACCTTGCTCCCTCGCCTTTGCCTCCACCATATCAGACACGACAACCAACTAATTTAACCCACAACATTTAAGAACATCTCTTGGTTATTAATGGTTAGAATACTTTCTGAATAATGAACTGTGCTGTTCCTCTATGTTTTACCAGGGCTACCGGCTATGCTTTACTTTTTTAGACTGCCCTCAAAACCAGTACTCATCAAAGAAAATCATTTCATCAGATCACATCACTCACTGAACAAGAATCCAGGCCATGTGAAGAGTACATGATCATGATTTTTAAATATTTCACAGATTTCTTTTCTAGCTCATCTTTCAGATACAATGACTGTGTCCCTTCATGGCTTCCCATTTATATGTAACGTTTTTGTTGTTATTGTTATTTTTCTCCCCAGTTTAGACTCCACAATTCCAACACTGGGAGGACAAAGACTTCTTTATTGTCTCAAGAGCTCCACTACATCTTTTTAAACTGTTGGGTGGAACAACTCATGAATAGACATCTGAAGCAGCGTTGAGTTCAGTGCCTCATTCTGGAACTGTTTTGGTTTAATGTATATCAAAAGCCGCTTCTCCTCTGTATCCCTGCAAATATGTTGCCTAACATTGGTTAGTTAGCAATATGACATCATGGAACTTTCTTTTCGCACTCCGTCTACTCTTGTCCTGTCCTATTCTGTACTCTTGTGCTGTTTTGGGTTGTTTTGCATTGCACCATGATCCTGGAGGAACATCATATTTATTCATTGCACATAGTGTGGATGGCTGAAATGAGATAAGATAATATAAGATAAGAAAACTATGTATTAATCCCACAGGTGAGAAATGTGTATTGTTACAGCAGGAAAGTGCACAGAACAAGAGGAGAAAGTAGAAGCAGCAAATTAAAATAACCAATAGAATAAAAACTATACAACACAACAGTATAATATAAATAAAGTACACTATAAATACAAAAATATAACTATAGAAAACTGAATGACAATAAAAGTGTTGTTTCTTTCCTGTAGACAGCATTGACTTTGATGTTGAGTATTGTTGGTGTGGTTTGTGTGAGATAAACTAAACTGATAATGCATGTGCGTATCGGATATACTCTTGCTTGGCTGTATAACATGTGGTTTTGATGCCTGATATGTGGCCTATAGGGAGGATTTTTACTTGGGCAGTAGGTTTGTATGTTTATATTTTGTCAATAAGTAATAACGTTATATTTACTTCATATAATATTTCAGAACCGTATTGATTTTAAAATGGAGTGGATGTGCTCTTGATCTTTCAGCCACCCCAAAACACCCCTTATATATTATAGGTGGTGTGACTCTGTGACTCAACTAAGACAAGGTCAATCCATTTATATGATATTGCCAGCTAGAGTATTGCCATTGCCATACATTTTTCATACATACAGTTTTAAGTTAATGTTGTGTTGGTTTTTTAAGTGAAAAGGAATTGGTAGCTCCCACACTCCCTTTCATTTTGGACTCTCCCGTTTACATGAATATTTACATTTCTCTCCCTCTGTACTTATACCCAGCATCTAGCGTCCATTCACCATCATGCCTACCAGCTAGTGGCATGTTGTTCATTTGTTTGTCTGTTTGTCCTCCTAACAGATTACTGAACACTGTATACCTGGCAGTTCTTCTTCGATGCCGAAAACTCTGACAAAGTAGATCTAAGCGGCTGGACCTGGTGGCCCCTAATAGTTTGAGCACCACTCACTACGACATCAAACGCCCTAATTTTGCTCCTTAAAATTACCTTAATTTTGACCTTAATTTCTCATACAGGAAATTAAGGAAAATAAGGGAATACGTGCACAGATTACGGCTGATTAAGGGGTAAAACTACTGAATTTTCCCTTTACTTTTTCAAATCTGAATCTTAAATAGTAGAACCTCCTAAATTAATGCCTCAAATTTAAGATTAAGGGATTTCACACTCATGCCTTAAATCTAATTTTAAGGTCAAATTAAGGGGTCAGTTTCATAAATTAATGGCCACTTAATTCTATCATGCAGCTAAAGCAGTGTTACACCCAATGCTGCACTATTGGACTATTTCTGTTCTGTTTCATCATTTACAGTGGCATTGTATCCAGTGCTTGGTTTGCTTTTACTGTTTCCATTCTTCTGCATAAGAAGGTATAAAGACTTCCCATCTTTGTGGCAATTAAAGCTTCACAAGTACCTCCTGCAAGTGCATCACTTTTCTGAACACACTAAGCATCATGATGGCCAAATGCAAATGTCTGGGCACCCTTTAGGTCAATCCTCTAGTGTTGTTTGTATTTATGTTTTTTTTCAAGGTCTGAGATCATCAAATAAGTCAGGTGTAGGTGATTCTGGAGTGCATTACATTATGTGATCTTTCAAGTCTCACAAGATGTTGTCCTTACATTGAACAGCCACAAGCAAATCTTAATTGCTGACTGAGAATTGAAACTAAAGGTTGGCTCTTTAAAAGCAAGAGTTACAAAGATATTAAGACACTTCTTGCATGTAATTTATTATTTGATGAAGTCATGACAAGATCTGAAAAAACAAACCAAGATCTCTGAGACAAACAAACAAACAAAATCAAAAACTGGTAGATTGGTCAGGTATGTAAATCACAATTAAACCCACATCCGTACCAAAGATTTACAAGAATTTGTGCCAGATTTGATGGTCATGGGAATATTACTGCACTGGCCCATTGTACACACTTGCACAAACATCATCTGCATAGATGGGTCATCAGAAAAGTCAACATTGGAAGTATGCAACACAACACCAGAGACATTTTGGAATCAAATGCTGTTGTTAGTTGAAACAAAAATAGATTTTTGGCTACAATCACCAAAGGAGAAGCATTTCAATAAAAACAAACCCTCTGTTGAGCATGAAACTGGATCTAATATGCATTTGGATTTTGTGGTAACAATTGGCACAGGAATTGTTGTGGATATAGAAGGAGAAAATGGTTCTAAATATCAATAGATCAGTAAAGAAACTAAAGAAAGAAGTATCTGGATATTACAAAAACGACAATGATTAGACATATGTCAAAATCAGCCGAGAATTACTTAAATACACAAAAGCAGAAAAAATTATGAAGTGACCTCATGGTTTCCGACAAACATCTGTGATTTGATCTTAAATGCATGCAAGACAATCTATAAATATTTCTAAACTAGTAGCATTTTGCAAGGAAAAGTGGGGGCACATGCAAAATCAAAAAGAGAAATACTCTTAGCTGGCTACAAGAAATGATTACAGCCAACAGGGATCTTACTGAGTAATAACTGTGCATGGAAAAATGTCATATTTAAATTTGTTTCACTTACAGATGTTTTACCCATTGATTTTGCTTGCAGTCAACATGATAACTACAAAGGGGCCCTCAAAACGGAGCATTACCAGAAGGTTCAACTGAAAATTGCCCAGAGTGTGTGGTGTGTGTGCTCAGTACATCCCCTGCAGGTGTAAGAAGTGGGTGGGGTTGTTGAAGGCTGAGAAGTGTTAGGGGTGAGTTATACCCTATGGATCATGCTATTGATCCACTTTTGCACAGAGAGAGAGAGAGAAAGAGAGAGAGAGCACCAAAGTGTTATGAACCCCATTCAGCTGACAGGCTTCAGGAAGTAAAACATCTCTGATTGAACATCTAATAAAGGCGGTTCAGAGAGTTCAAAGGAGCCAGAGGAGAAAACATTACAGACTTCGACATCACCCTCATCTAATGGCCAGCTTTCGCCCAACAGCCATGTCTAGCTGACCCATCATTTGTTATAGCTTCCAGAAAAGCAGCGATGAGATTTGAGGCTTTGATTAGTCTGGAAATGAAAGGCACTTTTTGAATACCTTCATGATACTCGCACAATCCAACACTGAGGAGTTCCGCTTTGATAGGTGAAACCGTTTATAGCCAGCTCTGCGTTTCAATGAAATAATGCCCTTCTTTTTGAAAGAAGTGACACTGGCTGACGGGGAAGTCACTGGGTATTTTCTGTCAATTTAATCTTTTCACAGCATTGTTGACCAGGCAGAGCCTTCAGCCCAGAGGAAAGAAAAGGACCTTTTCAAATCTAACTGTGCATCCATAACCTCTAAAATGTGTCATTATTTTCATTTTGCTATGTATATGTATTGTCATGTAACTATCTACATGTAATTGCACAATTACTCAATTCATTACACAGTGAGCAAGATAAGGGATTACATTTAAAATGATTTAAAGGAATTACAGGAATTACTTTCATTTTTGATTAGCTTTCAAACAGTTCTGAAATGTTGCTTTTTTCTGAGAAGCCAAACTATAAAATAAACTGTATATTAACAGTGTAAGAAGAGTTGTCAATATATCCTATATTGGTGAGGATTTTAAAATGCAAGTAGGATTCTACAGGTTTTAAAGTACAGAACACTAAAAGTACAGAACACTGATCAAAGGAAAAGAGTTTTTTTTTTTATTTAACAGGGAAGCTGAGGGGGCTCCCGAGGGGTACAGCCTCTAAACGTCCCAATCATTGGGGGATCGCAAGTTTAATCTGCAGACGAGGTGGCTGATTTCATGTGACTTGGTAGAAGCACATGCTAGCCTTCACCCTCCAAGTGTTGGTAGCACTGTAGGATTGGGGAGTCCTAACTGGGTAAACATTGTACATGTGGAGTGATGGAGCATCATTAAATGTCTTTGGGAGTAATTGGAGATGTGATCCAGAATCAACAATCCAACATTAATACTAGACTTCACTTCTGCTATTGAGACCAAATACAATAAAACCCTCATAGCAATGTTCCAGAATGCAGTGTACATTTTTCCTAGAAGTGTACAGCATTACTACAGTAAAGAGGATGAATTACTACCATTAACTAAACCATTAATCCTGATTTCAGAAGAAATGTTGAACTCTACAAACCTCTGGACATATACACTATATGGACAAAAGGATTGGAACAAATCTGTTTTTCATTGTTTGGGCTAGGCCCCTTACATCTTAATGCTTCAACATACCAAGATGTTTTTGGGCAAGGCCATGCTTCCAACTTTGTGGACACAGTTTGGGGAAGGACCTTTTCTACTCCTGCATGACTGTGTCCCAGTGCACACAGCAAGCTCCATAAAGACATGGTTGGATGAGTTCAGTGCGGAAGAACTTGAGAGCCCTGACCTCAACCCCAACAAACACCTTTGGGACGAACTGGAACGGAGATTGTGAGCCAGACCTTCTTGTCCAACATCAGTCCCTGACCTCATAAATGTTCTACAAATTCCCACAGAAACTCCACAATCTTGTGGAAAGCCTTTCAAGAAGAGTGGAAGCTGTTATTGCTGCAAACCAACTCCATGTTGAAGTCTATGTATTAAATGCAATGTCATTAAGGTTCCTGTTGGTGTGATGGTCAGACGTCCCAATACTTTTGCCTGCATAGTGTAATGCAGATCTTTCTTTCACATATATGGTGCTAATGATTGACACCTTAAAAATTAAACTGGTTTTAAAACAGTGGTTTTTAACACCGGTTTTGGAGAGTTCATCATATGTTCTCGTTTTGCATTTTCTGCTGAAGTTGTATTGTCCCAAAGTTGAGTTTCTTGAAGGAGCACTTTCACCTCAGCTTTATGTTCTATCATCTTAACACTGCATAACGGTGAGAAAAACAATGTTTTGTACCTCCTTCTCGAAACTAGGAAGGTTTTTTTTTTTTTTACATGGATCTACCCTCTAAACCCTCATTTTAATCAAATTAAAGTGCCAAAATAGCACATAACAGAATTCAAAATGACAGCACTTGCTCTGCTTCACACATGCTGACAGAAACAGAGAGAGGCAAAGAGCAGTGTGACAGATACAGTACAAGCTTGCGTTGGGGCTGGCGAAAATGAGGAGTCAGGCTGAAAAAGTGAAAATTAATGTGAGCTATCAGTTCGCAGGCTGTAGGATATGTGACACACTTCAAGCTGACAGCTTTTAATTAGATCATCAATAGTGTGGCAGCAGTGGCTAATGGAGCAGGAGACACCGCCCAGGCTCCACTCCCTCTGCATTGAGTTTCTCTCTTCCATCATCTTCCACAAATGTCATCTGACTGTATCCATGTAGGGTTGTTTAAGGCACTGTGAATGGGTCACACAAGTGTTAAATGTGCATTGATAACTCAGTGGAGGCCAGGATTGTAATAAATTCCACTAATGAATGAACAATCATTTTAATACAGTGCAATTTGATGCCAAACTATTAATCAGCTGGGATACATTAGAATACCTCATTAACATGCTTGTCATAAAAGAGCATAGGCATAAATATATTTCTCTAGGCTGCAGACTAGTGCACTAATGAGGGCACACTAGTGAAGTACTGGAAGTACATGTTCCTCATAGATTCACACTGATTTTTGTTGCAGTGCAAATGTATTGTAACTGATCTTTTGAAATATAAGTATATTTTCTTTTGAAAAGTCCTTATATTCCTCAAGTTGTATTGTTACAATATTGCTAGTTTCTACCTAACAGAAGTGTATTTTCTTCTTCATAGTAGATGCAATATTACTTCATCCATTCATTCCGTTCATGAGCGGCTATAAGTTTTCCTTCAAAAAAAAAAAGTCATTTTCTTACTCTGTATTACTGAGTTAGCTTGTTATCTGCGCTATCCGCCAAGTACTTTATGTAGTTAAAGTGAAGTATAAGTAATTATTGGAAACAAAGTAAGCAGTATGAATGTTGAGATGAGTTTGGAAACTCATGTATTCTAACATGTTCTTCTCTATGAAAAAAAGCATACAGCCTAGGTTAGTTTATGTTAAGCATAAAAATAACTTATACGAAGACTTACACATGAAGTGTCATGTCACACCCCATAAATTGAGAAAACAGGAATATATTTACATTCTACCCAAAGACTATGATTCATTCTGCTTCTCTTCACTGTATATGGAGTTAGCAACAATGTAGTTTTCTCATTGCACACAGATCAGCTACAACATTAAAACCACCAACAGGCGAAGTGAATCTGGTCACGATAGCACCTGTCAAGGCGTGAGATATATTGAGCAGCAAATTAACAGTCAGTTCTCGATGCTGACATGTTGGAAGCATGAAAAATCGACAAGCGTAAGGATCTGAGTGGCTTTGATAAGGGCTAAACTGTGACGGCAAGATGACTGGCTCAGAGCAACTCCAAAATAGCAGGTCTTGTGGTGTGTTCACAGTATTCAGTAATTAGTAACTATCAAAAGTGATCCAAAGAAGGACAGCTGGTGAGCTGATGAGGGTGTCAGGGCACCCAAATCTCAATGATGAATGTGCAGAGCGAGGGCTAGCCCACTTGATCCAATCCCATAGAAGTTCCAAAACCCCAGCAAGACTGAGCTCCTCTTCATCAAAGGGAGTCCTTCACCAAGCCATGACGTCATCATTTCTGTTGGGAACTTGGTTATCGTCCCTTCTAAGAAGGTAAGAAATCTTGGTGTTACTCTAGATGAAGATCTGTCTTTCTCGCCGCAGGTTGACCAGATCTCCAGAACATGCAGATACGTTCTCTACAACATCAGAAGAATCCGACCTTTTCTCACCACGAAAGCTACGCAGATACTCGTCCAGTCTCTGGTCATCTCCAAACTGGACTACTGCAACTCTCTACTGGCTGGACTTCC
>JBBPCX010000001.1:6822377-6834647 GCA_037974365.1 Hydrocynus forskahlii | reverse complement strand
GCTTATTTTCTAAAACTTACATTTTCAATTAGGACCATATAAAAGATTTACATACTGTTAAAAATCAGCACAAACAACTAAAAACAGGTAAATACATTCTGCATATGCAGATGCACCGGGGCTCATCAGGTGTTTGTGTGTTTTGTTATGTAGTGTCTTAGTGCGAGTTTGCATAAATGACATTGTCATGAAATGACTCGCATCCACACATCCTAATCAGTGGTGTTCCACCTGCATTTTAAAACAACAAATGAACGAACTAGCAGCACAAACCGTTATCACAAAGATCATTAGCTCTGATTATTAGATCACAGTTCGTGATTAGAGGAGAAGATTTAAAAAAGGTCCAAATGTTTTAATGCTTCTGCTCCGTTTACTGGCAAGAAGTCCCTGCCATGGTGCCAACATGGGATGAAGGCGGAACAATGTGCATGTGCAGAGAGAAAAAAAGTGTGAGTTCTGATTTGACCATTTCCGTTAGAGACACATGGCCTCAAAGTGGATACGAACCCAAACTGGATCGAATTACCACACATGTCTAAACACTCAGGTTATAGGCCCTTTTCCTCATGCATATCTATTTAAAAGAAGACCATAGAAAACAAGGCAGGACAGTGGGTCAGCATTGCAACTAAATACAATTTCCATCAATTTACCTAATGTTGAGCGGTTTGCAGTGGTCGTTTTTGCATTGACTTTCATCCACTTTTTTAAACCAGACATACATTGTCTTTAGGGTCTCAAAAGACGTATTGTTGTGAGGCTTCCTTTAGCAATGGCCTGTACGATTTAGTCTTTCATGCACAAAATATGCTTTGATGTGGACACAATATGCATGCGCAGTCCATGTTATTGTTTTATCATAAAGGAAATTAATTCATGAACACCGCTACCTCTTCAAGAACATCTAGTTTCCATTTTGTCTTGCGCTTGCTGACGACTCCTTTATTTAACTTTGTCTTTTAAATCCTACACCTCGCATTCATGCATAATGGTGGGTGGGGCTACATGTAGTTTGCGTATTCTTAGAAAGCCAACAATAAATTAAGGCATGATAAATCACTCTCATAAAGCAAATGGTGCCCCCTTGTGGAGTATTTAACCCACTGTGAAGGGGTGAGTGAGTGCTTGAGTGGGTGGGTGGCCGGCCAGTTCCACAAGGTGGTCTATTTTATAAGAACAAACATGGCTAAATGGTTGTTGGCTGAAAAAAAGCAATTTATTTAATGTTACCTTAACATGTGGATGAAGGTTCCTGAAATGTTCTTCACATTTACACCTCTCAAAAATTTACCAAAATATTTTGAAAGGTTTTAATGAAAATTTAATTTCTATGGCATAGCTCCAAAGAAGCCTTTTAGGCACCTTTATTATTATTATTATCATTATTACTTTTTTTGAGAGTTTATATGTGTGTGCAATCGTAATGCTTCAGTCTAGTTCCTATTTACATGAAAGTTACAAATATTACATGTTGTAATCAGTTCGGAAAGTATTAGAATTTAAGCATATCAAGCCTCTCAAAGGATTTTCTGTTGGCAATTACATAGCCAGACTGATTTTGCTTTATTTCCTCAGAGGTACAAAGCAGATGTTTCATAATTACTGTTACAGGAGTCCCACTGTCACCCCTAATCCTCCACCTGGCTCTGGAGGCCTGGGTGGTGCCGTACTGGGAAATTACATTAGTCCCAAGAGAGCCTAGTCTGGTGCAGGCATATGTATGGGGTTAGTGGTGTCAGGATTCAGCAATCATGGCTCTGGAGGAAGGAGCTGTCAGACTGTGGAGTTTCAGCACTGCTTGAAGGTTTTTGTTGGGTGTACAACTCAGTTGACAAGGCATATAGCATATATGTACCACCCACATGCAAACATCCACAAAAAGCAAGCTCAGTTGCGTACAGCGAAGCCTACATTTTATTTAGCTCATTTACATATTTTCAACCATTTGTTTCGAAGTCAAGCAGAATTATAAAATAGACAAAGAAAACTTGTTTAGAAGACACTTTAATTTACAACAGTGGATGAATGCTGGGGAGGTACTCTCAAGGTACATCTTTAGAACTTTAAAGTAGGGGAACAATCTTACTCTGTTACTCTTATTCTGTCAGTGTTTTATTAAGTGCATTGGCTTATTGTTTCTGTTTCCGTTTAAAAAAAGGTCACAATGACATGCCTGCCTCCTTCCAGAATGGTGGAAATTATACCTCGCCCTCAGAAATGCCAACACTTTCAGAAAAGTGTCACTGGGGTGGGTTCGACCCCCAAGTGCTAGTGTCACCACTGAGGTACCCTTGAACAAGGTACTGTACCCACAAACTGCTCCCTGGGCACCCCTCATTGGTGGCAGCCACCAGCTTCAGCCCCCTGGTGAATGGGTTAAATGCAGAGAAAGAATGTCACATTGTTCACACTGTGTGCTGTGTTGTGTTCACACGTGATTACAAGGGTAAATAAATTACAAAATTTCTTGTTACCCCTTTCAAGTGTAGTAGTGGAGATTCCCGTTAGTACTCCAGTAGTGGCTGAACGGCTGCCAGTTCTAGTGTTGCTAATGTTTTCACTTGAAATGGAAAATTTTCCTTCTTTTGGAATGTTTTCATTATGCTCAAAAATTACTAAGGATTATAACTGCAAAGGATTATAACTGCAGGGACAGATCAGCGCAAGTACCAAGAACTAGGTACCAAATATTTCTACTTTGATCAATTTTACAGCAGATCAAACTGAGGCACTTTTCATGAATGTTTTTAATTTTCTAAAGAATCATCAAGCTGAACCGTTCTTAAGAGAACACAGAGCGGATCTTCTATGTTATCACTCTAAATATTCTTGCAGTCTCATGTGAGATTTTCTAAACAGGTGCTAAATTGTTTAATTATGTGCAACATCTTATTACTATGTGCAATAGTCTTATCACTAAATATCACTACTTAATGTCAATATTGCTTCTGTACTGCTGATCTCTACTACATATAATAAGATACTATTAACTACCAACTGTAAGTTATTTATCTATTGCATTTATACTCAGCATTTGTGTACATGGTATAGTGTATTTTATATAGATTTTTTTTCTACAGATTTTTTTATTTGATTTATTTAAACTTTATATTTTTTTGTATTGCTCTTGTCTCTGTGTCTTTGTATGTCGGTGCAGTCACAGCACAACTTCTGATTCTACTTCTGATATTAAAGAACCCTCGTTGTTCTCAAAGTAAAATTTCGAAATGAGTTTGTAGGCTTCACAGGTTCTAGAAGGTTAATTAGTGGGGTCTTGGACACCCAGTACACCCTGTATTTTACATCTTGCCCCTTATCCTTGCAATCTGAAATAAACCCTCAGGTCTGAATATATGAAACTCATGTAACCCTGCTTGCAGAGATTCCAGCTCTCACACAATCAATGACATCTCAACTTTTTCCTCCCCCGTCGTATGATCTCTTAACTCGCTTTGAGCATTAAAGAAGTTGATTAGTATGCACTGCTGAAAGAGAAAACACGCGGGTGGATCTCTTCCCTCCTTGCAAGTTCGCCATTCTTTTGATGTTGTTGTTTTGGTACGGGGAACCTCCCCCTTCATTTAAATATCAGAGAGAGCAGGAGGGGGCTGGGGTTCGGCCACTCGCTGCGCCTTTGTTGGTGTGATTAAAGCAGGTGTCGCTGAGGGTTGTGTTTGTTAATGACAGTTTGCATTTCAATAGCTGTCACTTGCCTGTCAAAGGGGGGGTAAGTGTTTGTTTCCGAGCCTCCGAAGAACTCCCCGGACGCATCTCTTTTACATAAGCTTAACCCAGCTTTACAAATGAGCGGCAGAAGTTTGTTTGCTCTCCTCTCCATTGTTGGTTTTAGTTTAGTAGTAATAATAAAAGACCTTTGAAGAGTTAACCTAGTAGGGCATCACAGCGTCATCTGAATCCCATTTTTATTTCTTCCATTTCATCAGATTAAAGAGAAAATATTAAATCTATCTCATGTTCTGATGGAAATTTTCTTTATTTTGTTTACTGCAGTTTTAGAGCATTCTATTGTTTTGCACAATGAATATTAAATAAATTGCATAAGTGGTACAATTTATAGAGAGAGCTAGGGTTCTATGTCTCTAACAATCTATAAAAAATCTTTAACGTCTATAATCATCTATTGTTTCTCATTTGTCACAGTCTGTTATAATTAGATAACATTTTTATGCATTTTTATGTACTCTCATTAGTCTTTCTCATAATAAAATGAACTGGCAGGCAACTAGAGGCAAATGTACAAACAGTTGAACAGATAAGAACAGCTTGGTGGATGGACAGAAAAAACGATTGGAAAGAACACAGTAGGAGGTTTAAATGTGTTGTACAACACAAGATTTGTGTTTCTACAGGTACTTCAGTGTTATGTGTTTTTTGCATTTTGTTTAAAAAAAAGGTGATGTGTGTTTGCATGTATATGCCTCTCCTTTGCACGTTATTGCCAAAATATTTATATTAGAGAAAAAGGTTAGACAATAAATAGCTTGGTGAATCCTTGCCTATTGATTACTGACATTCTAACAAGTATTTATTGCATCAGACGTTTTGGGTGGAAGAAAATGACATTTAGATATGCAAATGAGAGTATTATCTCCTTCATATGCATACATTTACACATTAAAAAAATAATCTAGCCTTCGGATAAAGTTAGAATTAAAAGGCTTAAAATGCAGAGTAGGTTACTGAATTTGCATTGTTTTATCATTTTCTTAATTATAATTAGATTTAATTATATTTGAACTGCCCTTCTGAAAAATCCTTCAGAATGTGGCTGGGAAGGAGTATCTAAATGTCATGAATGCCGCTATTCTTGAAGCTGAAACTAGTATAAAAGTAAAGTTGCCCTTATTGTCACGCAAGAGCGGTACCTTGCTCACGGGTGCCACTGGCAGTGCTGGGATTTGAACCCACAACCTTCTAATTTTGGTGGCTACTCCCTAACCAGCAAGCCACCAGCTGATTTTAAGAATCAGTTTTAAAAATGGGTTTTAGGACTGCATTGCTAAGTGATATTTCCGATGACATGTACTGATTGCAATCAGTTTGTTTAGTCAAATTAAAATAGACATGTTCTTCCTAGATTTAATGGGAAAACAGCTTTTCACTGATGTAGGACAAAACATGGTCAGGCCTAATATTGATGGAGCCGGGTTCTTATAAATGAACTGATACTGTATAAACTGTCATGTAACTTCAGAGAACTGCAGTTGGTTCAAAATAGTGTTCACCTGGGGCCTCAAACCAGAGTCACTTGTCATTTTATGCATCTTTACCCTAACCTGCCTATGTGCAAATACAGACCACAAAACCTCCCCACTGCCACAACACTCATGCGCATACCAGAAAAGCAGAAGAAGAAAGAAGAAAAACACAGTATGGTAGCTTTGATGGGTTGAGATTGCTTGATGTTACAGGGAACAAGCTATTCGCCTCCCGGCAGATTTTACTTTTTTGATGGCCCTCACCAGCTATAAAGAACTCACTGTGAAAATAAATAAGGGAGGCAGCACTGCCTTCAGTGGGTAATTAGTAGCGTTAACACTGTTTGTGACTGGTGGTGGCATTTTTTCCCCCTAATTACCTACCGCTCACATAATAAAGCCCCAGGGAAATGAAAAGTAACCTAAGTTGATTAGCATTATCATTTAGTAGGTAGCCTTTTTTGAGGTGGAGAGGATGGAGGTCATAACTTCTGAAGCAAACTGCTACAGCAGCCAGTAATTATAGCTTATATAGTCTTATATATAAGTAACATCAAGGAGCCGTATCCTATCCTTTTCTTCTGTTTTTTCCTCTCTGAAGTCAAGCTATGACATTTGTGTGGAAGTTTATGTACCAAACAGCCATAATTGATTTTATAAGATTAGTTTAGAATTGATGGCCATTTTAAAATGAAACAAGTCTCTATGCTTTCTTCTGATCGGCCTCTCTGTATTCAAGATGCAGTCCCAGCTATTTCGTAGTCTCACTTCAACGTGAACGTATAAATGTATAAATGTATAAATGTGTTGATCTTTGTGACATCACAAAAACAATGAAGTCATTTGTCAGCTTCATTTCCATATATGGATCGTAAAGTTAACACACAGGTTCCTTTTGTTTATTCATTTAGTCCAGCGTGTGGTGTGTGGACCCTGACTAACTCGAATTCTGTTTTATATTATCTGTAAACAACCTGGATCGCTCATTATGCCAGGCGATCGATCAATTGCCTGCTGTAAGAGAGGAGATTAGTGGTCAACTTTTCGCACACAGATCAATAATCATCTCCCTAATTGGGTATTAGCAGCAGGAAAGAGTGTCTGCAGCTCAACCACAATAGACCCAAGAAGCACCACAGAATCCTACCAAGGCTGTTAGGGTCCTTATTATTCTGGGAGTTGTTGCAAATCAAAGCTTTGTGGGTGGGCGCAGTGGAGGCAAATAAGTTGCCGAAATTTCAGCACTGTTAAAAGTACCGGTAACAGAACGACTATAAAAAAGCACTCGTGAAGCATTCCAGCAATCGTTCTGATAGTTTTTCCATGATTTGTCATTGTTAGCAGGTTCGAAACTGCACTGTAAAGTCCTACCAATGGGTCTGAGCAATACTCAGTGGTAGCGAAAATGGTAATGCAGTAATGGCTTCATAACTTCAGAACAGTTATGAGCAGTATAAAAGTCCCGTATATTCTGTACTACTTTAATTTTGATGGGTTTTTCCTCAGTGTGCTCTTAAGCCAGATGGGCATCCAGCTGTTTAGCGATGATGCGAATTGGAATATTTGCATAAGACAGGATGCAGCTCATTATGCTGAAAGTTACAGGAGTATGAACTGGAAGAAAATCCTCCATGAGAGCATCTAACAAAATTTATTGGTCCTGCACGTGTTGCAAATGTTTCGCCCCGCAAAATCCTTTATCTCCGCTTCTTCCCTTCTGTTCTACAGGCGAAAGATGCACAAGCAAGCAAATCGCCTCATTTCAAACCATGTGGAAGCAAATTATGAATTCTGAAGCCAATGTAAACACGGACCATCTGTTTCAACACACCTATTCTTCTCAAGTGTCCTCGGCACAAAGCACATTTATAAAATGAGGCTAGAAATTCCTCATATTCTCACATTAGTTTTGCTTCATCTGAATGTACCGGATAACGGAACAAGTGCCTAAATCATTTCAGCTGTTGCTCATCAACAAAATGTGCAACAAGATCTTATAAATGCAAATTGTGTTTACTGCTGATGTAGCTCGTGGTTTTAATACAAGTTTTACAGAAACTCCAAGTTAAAAACACCCAGAGGTGCATACATATTAAGGTCTAAATGCTGATGACAGTAAGGAGACTTGAATAATTTTGTTTGAATGTGTCACTACTACTGTAAATACTGCTGTGTTTTTTCCAACACCAATACAGTACAGGAATCCTGAGTATCGGTTGATATGAAAGCTAATTTGAGACTAATCTGAGAAAAAAAGATATTTGTCTATTGAAGTACTCCACAGAAAATGGGCATCTAAATGTTCCAAGCTTTAACCGTAAGTGCTTGAAGGAACAATATGACTTTCAGATTTTCTGGGGCAGCTGGTGGCCTGGTGTTAAGGGAGTTGCCCCTGTGATCAGAAAGTTGTTGGTTTGAATCCCAGGACTGTCAGTGGCACCACTGAGGTAACCTCGAGCAAGGTACCCTCCACAAACACTTCTCCCTGGCTGCTGGCTGCTTCACTTGGTGAATGGGCTAAATGCAGAGAAAGAATTTTGTGTTGTGGTGTGTTCATCTGTGACTATAAGGGGCCACTTTATTTACTTCTAGTTTACAAAGGCACTGGTTTTTTTTCACACCTTTACAGCAAAATCACTTACAGTTGCTTTTGGTCTTTTTAAAACAACTACGGCTTAAACAGAGATCATTTGAGGTTTAAATGTTTCCTGTCACATCTTTATGTCCCTGCACGCACAAGAAATGCAGGTCACACACTGTCTGCATCTTTCATGTTCCTTTACTGTAGCTCCAGCTCTGCTGTCCTGTGAAGGATGTAAACCAAGGTAACCTACGCAGATTCTCTGTGATTTTATAAGACGCAGACTAAAAAGATTCAAAGACTATTGGCCTTTTTACACCTGAAAATTCAAACCAAGGGTTGTGCTTTTTTTTTTTACATTACATACACTTAATCTGGTTAATTTTTCTTTCAAATTGCGACTTCCTGTCCACTGTACATAACACTGTATGATACACCTACATCCCAGCGTCATCACCTACATGTTATTGTACTTGACAGTGATTGGTTTGCAGACAGGCCAAAAAAGGTGAAAAAAGGAAAATGTATCCTCTCATTTGTCGATGCCTCAATTTTTCTGATGGCATCTCACCTTAATATGTCACCGCTGCAGCTTCTTTACCTTCAGGTTGCATCGGCCTCCTGTCCTCTCATATCCTCTCTCTCATCCTCTCACAAAATCCTCTCACAACATTTCTCATTTTCTCTCATTTTTTTCCAAGCAGACATTTGACGTCTTCATCAGAACAAATTACAGTTAAACATTTCACCTCCTCCTCTCCGTGTGCTACTGCGACTTGTTTTCACTTCTCTTCCAGCTGCTTTTCTTCGATAGCCTGCCTCAACTACCTGTAGTTGGTCAAAAAGTCTGAACCCTCCAAATACGTTTGGTTAAGTTTGATCCAGACCAGAACCAACTCATTGGTTTGGATTTGGTCCTTTAATCCACACAATGGTTCAAGGGACTGAAGCTCTGAAGCTCCAGACCAAATGAGGTAGGTGGGAAAGCTTCTAAAGTCAATTCTGTAGCCTAATTTGTTAGTGGCCCCTTACTTCCAGTGAAGATCAGTCTTAATGCTTTAGCATACCAAGGCATTTTGGACAATGCCATGCTTCCAACTTTGTGGACACAGTTTGGGGAAGAACCTTTTCTATTCCAGCATGACTGTGTTCCAGCGCACAAAGCAAGCTCCATAAAGACATGGCTGGATGAGTTTGTTGTGGAAGAACTTGACTGGCCCACACAGAGCCCTGACAACTTGAACGGAGCTGGCGAGCCAGGCCTTCTCGTCCAACATCGGTGTCTGACCTCATAAATGCTCTACAGAATGAATGGGCACAAATTTCCACAAATAATTTTGTGGAAGCTGTTCCAGCTGCAAAGGGGGCCCAACTCCATATTAAAGTCTATGTATTTGAATGTAATATCAGTAATGTTGGTGTAATGGTCAGGTGTCCGAATACTTTTGTCCATATAGTGTATGTCTGACTAGGGTTGAGAATCTGGCAAGTCTTGTTTTGAGTTCTGTCACTGTGCTGCTGGCTACACTGATCTGCCTTAGATCAGAGATTTGTCTGTGTAAACAGCGGTGAACAAAAGAGAGCCTACAATCAGAATGAAGTGTAAAAAAATTCTTATCCATAAATTATTTTGGACAACATATGGTATCAAAAGGTGCTTACCCCTCAGTGATGTGACCAAAAAGTTCCATTTTTATTCACAAGTGAGTGCACAAGCAAAAAAATTACAGTTTTTTTTTTCCGTATTTAAATTTGTTTACAGTATCCAGTTAGGTATGTTTTGTATTTTTCTGTTTTGTCAGGACCAACATGAACCTCATCTTGGAAAACGGCACAAGTGGCAACACACTTCACTCCACTTTCAAAAAACAACTGGCATCTCCGAAGGACACGATTTGGTGGTGAAGGACAATTTAGAAGGCTTGTTGCGTTGCCTGGCAACAGCAAGGAGGTACAGACTCTTATTTGTCTGAACTGATCCCAGTTCAGAGCAGAGGCCTACACTCAAGTGTGACAGCCCAGTTGTTACAGACTGAGCCTGGAATTCTGTCGCCGCGCACACACACATCACTCACACACACATGCACAACACTCAAACTCAGCAGGTGCTCTTGCCGCTGATATAATTAATATACTCCATGTTTGTTTTGTGTGTGTGTGTGTGTGTGTGTGTGTGTAGCTGACTGTTTATTCCAGCACTTAGACTCTCCCAATTACTTCTCGCTATTGTCCCTGATAATTTGCTCTAAAGAATGTTTTGTTCCTGAGCACTGTATGAGTGTTTTTCATACAGAGGAACTCATTCAGCTCCTGATTTCATCAGCTGTGGCTCATCACCGACTGTCATGATGCTACAGAAAGATAAAATACAGGTTGAAACAAGTGAAAGGGCATCAGCTATGTGACTTATAAAAGGGCACCTTGCCCCCTTATCTCAGGAAAATGTTGTATTAATGTGGCATGTCATGATAATAATAATATTAGTAATAATAATATTAGTAATAATAATAATAATAATAATAATAATAATGTATAAAATAATAATAATAATCATAATCATAATAATAACAACAATAATAATGTATTAAATAGTAATAATGATAATAATAATAATAATAATAATAATGTATTAAAACTATGATTATATTTGTTACACAAGAATGTCCTTATTATTATTATTATTATTATTATTATTATTATTATTAATATTATATATTTGGGCAGCTGGCAGCCTAGTGGTTAGGGCATTCACCCTGCGTTCAGGAAGTTGTGGGTTCGAATTCCAAGCACTTCTGAAGTACCCTTGAGCAACGTATCGTCCCCACACTCTGCTCCCTGGGCGCTGTGTGCCTGGCTGCCCGCTGCTTCACTTGGTGAATGGGTTAAATGCAGAGGAAGAATCGCGTGCTGTTCACACTGTGTGCTGTGGTGTGTTCACATTTGACAGAATGTTTCACTTTCACCTATTATTTAAACAAGGCGGTATCATTCATTATTTAATTGGTAACAGCATGTAACACTGATGTTAGCTAGTCAGTGAAACTTCTCTTAAAGTCTTTGGGTCTATATGATGAAAATTAAACTAATATTAAATGGAGGCCGTTTTAGTTTTATTCGCAAAACTAAATGTACTTCTCACCCAAAACGCTTCTCTTAATCATGTTTTTTTTTTTCAAGTAAAATATTAACATTAGCAACACATTTAACAATTTCTTTTGTACTCAACCTAACCTAAATGCATAGTCCAACAAAAATGACAAGGAATGCGGTGATGCAGAAGAAATTTAGAATGAATTATAATCATAACCATTCAGTAAATGTGTCAAGATTTTGCTTCATCATTTCACCAGGATGGTAAAAAGGGGGACTCGCCCTTGGTTGGCATCTTGCCCCAAGTTATCCAAACGTATTGTAGTTTTGTGATCCATAAATGCTGTAAGCTAAACCTTCTCATATGTACCAAATAGCCATAACATAAAAGCCACCTCCCTAATATTGTGTTGGTCCCACAAATGCTACCAAAATAGCTCTTGTCCATTGAGCCTTGGACTCCGCAAGATGTCTGAAAATATCTGTGGATCTGTCACTAACACATTAGCAGCAGATCCAAGTCCTGTGAGCTGCAAGGTGAGACCTGATCAGACTGAAATCTGAGGAACTGGAGGCCAAGTCAACACTTTTATCAGCACCTCTTTATCATGTACCTCAAACCATTCCTGAGCATTTTTGTAGTGCATGGTGCATTGTCCTCAGAGAAGTGACACAAGGATGGGACAGATGTCAGCATGGGCACCCTGACCAGTCTGCAGCTCTTCTGTTGGATTGGACCAGACGGCTAGAGCATCAGTAAGCCTTGGGTGCCCATGATGTTGTTGCCAGTTCACTGGTTGTCTTCCCTTGGTTCACTTTTGGTAGGTACTAACTACTGCATTCCAGGAACACTCCACAAGACCTGCTGTTTGGAGATGATCTGACCCAGCTGTCTAGCCATCACAATTTGTCAAAGTTTCTCAGATCCTTATGCTCGCCCATTTTTCGTGTTCCCTTCACCTGTCAGTGGGCTGATTGGTGTATAGTTGCAAAGGTAAGATAAGGTAAAATGAAGGCCGTTCTCTGGGTATTCTGCAAAAACTGCAAATTTACTAGCTATTATATGCATGCTAAGCAGGGGCAGACTGGCAATCTGTGCGTTCTGGAAAAGTCCAGAACGGCCGTGCACCGAGATGCAACCGAGATGCGCATAACACCTCCCCCCACGTTTTTAGGTAGAATGTCATGATAAATTATTAAATACATTAACAGTAACAGTGCTGGGCTGGCGACCCGCCCAGTATGAGTCCCCGCCTCGCACAATGACTGCAGGATACCGACACTAGTGTCACGATTCCGCCGGCGGCCGCTGGGGGTCGCTGCAGGACCATTAATCCGACCCACAGCTGCGGACAATCAGGCTAGGGCAGATTAGCC
>JBBPCX010000001.1:6775934-6822277 GCA_037974365.1 Hydrocynus forskahlii | reverse complement strand
AAATATTTTACTTGGCCCCACTCATGAATATCCCAAAAGCAAGATGACTGAAATATTATACAATTAAATATCTTCTCTTATAAAACTAGTGAATTCAAGTGCATTTTAATATTCTGAACAAAGTGCGTGAACAAATGGCATTCAGAACGAGTGCTTTCTTGCCTTTTCAAAAACACAGACGGAAAGTGACCATTCTGTCATACGTGAACACACCACAGCACAGTGTTCACCAAGTGAAGCAGGGGGCAGCCATTCACCGTGATGGTACGCTCGTCTCCTTCCAGCCAGGTGGAGACCGTCACTATGTATGGGGCAGTATGCCTTGCCCTACCATCATGATGATGGAGCCGGTGTCGACCAATGCTTGACAGCGCACTCCCTCCACAACACACTCCACAGACAGACAACCCACCCGCGGTTGCTGGAGTCCCACGGGGTCTTGGCGGGTAGCGGACCGCGCTGCCCTCTGGGAGCTTTCTGCTGGCCGTTGCTGCTCCCCACTGGCTCGTCAGTTCTGTGCTAGATGTCCCAGCTGTCCACAGCGATAACACACCCTCGCCTGCTGCTCCTCAGTTGGCGCTGGTGCCGGGCAGTGCCATGCTAAATGTACCAGCTGCCCACAGCAATAGCATGTCCTTGGCTGGAGTGGGCGCATTGCTCGAGGGGCTACTCCATCCACACCGGCCACTACAGTCCACTCGGGGGCTTCCCCACCTTCTGCTCCGCCAGCCGCCATTTGAAGGCAAAATGTTTGGTTCCTCGACTTGCTGCTCGCTGCATTCTCTCCATCAGTGCGTCGCTCTCCCTCGTTAGTTGCTCCATCCCGCTTCTGACACCAATGTGGTGAGCAAGAGCGAGAGAGGGCGGAGACACACTGATATTCAAGCCCACTCCCGCTGCCAATACACCAGAGGAGGGTGACTGACGAGAGGGGCTCAAACACACAAAATAACAACTTACACACACATTTTAACACATATAACAGCTACACACTTCTACCCCCCTCTATCACTCCCCAAAACACACATAACTGGGCCAACTGGCCACTCACCCGCCCCGCAAAGGCTCATGGGAGCCAATGTCACATGCTGGCTCGTTACAATATATATAGCACAGTATTAGCAATGCTCTACACAAAGCAGAGTTGTACTTTTTTTGTCTGGTGAACAGCTGTAGTGATTGTGGTATAATTACCATGTATGCAATATTTTAAGGTTAACTTAGTAGCAAGTTTAACCCTCTTCTTTATACTTTGGTTTGATTTTCATCTTACTTATTAAACTGACCATTTTTTTAACTAGCATTAAACTACCATCTATTTTCACACTTCTTGTTCTTCTTGAATTTTATTGTTATTATTATTATTGGTGAATTTTGAGGACTCTTCTCCTACAGTTTTTGAAATATGGGCTTTGTTCAAAATGACCATTAATATCCCCTGCAGTGTGCTTGCAAATAACTTTTTGATCGGTTGATCAGGGGTCGAGTATTGCTCTTTTAAAAAAATCTATTTTTGTGGTTGACTATGTAATATATGGGGAAAGACAGAGGATGGTCGAGTTGACTTCAAAATGTGTGTTGGAGAGAGTCTGTGACATCATGGGTAAGGAGAAACACAAACGCAGAGCAAAACTCATGAACAGACTTCAAGACACTAAAGCTCAGGTCAGTTATATAAAAAAAGACGTATCACTGTTTGTTGTGGTTTAATTAAAAATAATCAGCCTGTGAACACAGCTATGTGTGCTTTCAGCTGCCCTTACCTGTAAATGGTGCGGGTTCACTCTCCATTTTCTTACGGAAATGCATCTAGTTTGTTTTGATTTTTGTTTGTTTCTGCTTTATTAAGCTAATCAGTGCATCTCTGTATTTTATTGTAAAACAGTCATGTTTTTTAAAAGACCATCAAACGAATTCTTATTCTTTTTTCTTTGGTCCGATCTCTGTTTTACTTTCGGAAACAGTCGTATGCTTGAGAACAGGATGTGAGAACAGCCGTAGGTGTCAAACTTCTGTCAAGCAATTAAGCTTCATTTGAATGAATAGCTAATTCTTACACCTAAACAGAATCTACAGTACCCTGGTTTATTATGTTTTACGACTCCCTCACTGACTATAAAGTCAAATGTTGTTTAGTGTATGGTTTCTTAGGCTTGGTTGAATTATATTGACTGCTTTTCTAATTTGAAGACGGCTTTCCCTGTGTTCTTACCCACTCATTTTTCTCCTTTGCCTGGAGCACACTGCAAGCCCTTAGACACCATCAATTTAAAGTAATAAATGCTTTGGTGGAGAGATTTATTTTGGGATTTCTTCTGGTAGTTTTTTTCAACTAAATCTTGTTTGCGCAAGAGCAATTTTAAGATGGTTTCTTCAGGAAAACCATATAGCAAACGCATGTGGGAGTCCCTCATTGCGAGAGTGTGAGAGGGTACAGTGCTGAAACTCTATATGATGTGGCCAAACATTTTCCTCATCACAATGACTGTTTCCTGTCAAGTGAATCCAAATCTGTAGCTGAACCACAGAGTTCTAGGCTTGGAGGAGGGAGAGTAGACTCAGCACTTTCCTTAGCTTCAGCCTCATTTTTCCCCATGTTTTGTTTTGGTTATCATCAAATATATGTGCTTTTTTGGTGGTGTGTCAGTTTGTTAACATAGTTGTTCCTCTGGGAAAAAATTCAGCTGGTTAAAAATAACTGCACACTCTCAAAGCTTTGTCAAATCATTTTTAAGGCCTGTTAAAAACAATGTTCCTGGTGGTCCATTCCTGTGTGCACATGGAGTCTTTCATTTGATTCTCCTTTCATTCTCTTTTAGCTTATTTCTCTCTGCTCTAGTGAAGCAGAATTACATAAATTATGCTGACATACTGGGTTTCACTAATCTGTGCCTTTTCCTCAGCTTAATCCGTTTAATATAAGTTGTAAGACTCTCCACTAGAACACATGAAAAAGGCTCTTTTTTTTGGGCAGAATTTAAAAAAATGTTTGTGAGTGAGATGTGCATGCATGTTTCTTGTGCGGGAGTCATGTTATGCTGATGTGCTAAATATATATGTTTGTGTGTAGGTTGGTGTTTTGTGTATGTGTGTTCTGTGAAGGTATTGTATCTGTGGTAAGCATGAACTCACCTGCCCCACCCTGCCAGGTGTGCCGCTGATTGATGGAGGTACAGTGCGGTTGCCAAAGCTGATTGGCCTGTCTCGAGCCCTGGATCTCATTCTCACTGGGAGACCTGTAGAAGCTAAAGAAGCGCTGGCATTTGGATTGGCAAACAGAATTGTGCCTAAAGGACAAGGTACTGAAACATATAAAAAGCTTTTAACATACACTGTATGGACAGAAGTATTGGGACACACCTGAGGGGCAGCTGGTAGCCAAGTGGTTAGGGTGTTCGCCCTGCGGTCAGGAAGTGGTGGGTTCAATTCCCAAGACCGCTCTGAGGTACCTTGAGCAAGGTACCGTCCCGGCACATTGCTCCCCGGGCGCTTTGTTCCTGGCTGTTCATACTGTGGTGTTGTCAGAATGGTCACTTTCACTGTTTTCCAACAGTTTGGCTTAGACCCCTTACCTCCAGGGAAGGGCAATCTTAATGTTTCAGCATACCAAGACATTTGGGACAACGCCATGCTTCCAACTTTGTGGACACAATTTGTGGAAGAACCTTTTCTATTCCAGCATGACTGTGCCCCAATGCACAAAGCAAGATCCATAAATACATGGCTGAATGAGTTGGGAAGAACTTGACACACACAGAGCCCTGACCTCAACCCCATCCTTTGGGATGAACTGGAACAGAGATTGTGAGCCAGGCCTTTTGCCCAGCATCAGTGCCTGACCTCATAAATGCTCTGCAGAATGAACGGGCACAAATACCCACAGAAACTCCAGAATCTTGTGGAAAGCCTTCAAAGATGAGTGGAAGCTGCTGCAAAGGGGGCGCAAACTCCATATTACAGTCTATAGATTTGAATGCAGTGTCATTAAAGTCCCTGATGGTGTAATGGTCAGGCATCTCAATACTTTTGTCCGTATAGTGTATTTTCAATGTGGATGTCATATTTTTTTCTGTTTTTTGCAAAATATTTTGCGGTGCTCACATTTTACTAAGCATTTCTTTTAATCTGCGTGTATGTGTGTGTCAGCCTTACAGGCAGCTGTTGAACTTGCAGAGCAGATAAGTGAATTCCCTCAGCTCTGTCTTCGTGCTAATCGTAACTCTGCTTGCCATGCTACCTTCGACTCCACCTCCTTTGTCCAGGCTATGCAGTATGAGACTGACCATGGCCTACCAGTCATACCAGCTGAGTCTGTCACAGGCGCATTGAGATTCAGCTCTGGAGAGGGTCGAAGTGGAAAGTTCTCTTGAAACAGAACAGTATATCTCTGTTCATAATTAATAGCACAGTGGTTTTTTTTGGCGAAAATGCTGTTTTACAATACAATACCATATGTACTATACTGTATGTGCAGTAGTGCCTAAAAAGTATAAAGCTGACAAATTGCACAAAGACGGTGTTTCCCCTTTCAGATAAATCCTACAGATTGTAATCAGTGAGTGTGAATTTCCTCTCCTTTTTGCTTTCTAAAATGCTTTACGTAAGCTCAACAATGCAGAGATCACAACATTTTTACAGGTTTATAAGTCAGTGTTTTGACTCCCAGTTGTTTTTAAAAGTTTTTATAAACTTTTGTCATAATTTTGTCATAGCTGTGAATAAATGAATTGAATTAGTAAGCAAAAGTTACACTTAATCTTACCACCAAAAAAACTTGTGTGCAGGTAATTCAGGATTAAACGGGTATATCATGGAAAAGTTAACTTATTTCAATAAAGTAGTTTGGTGTAGTATGTTAACACTTCTAAAGTTTCAAAAAGGCCCATTTAATCCCAAGTCTGAACACATGCATGGAGTCTGCATGGAGACTAAACTTTAATATCCACCTTTTTAGCCTATAACAGTTTAGCCTCACCCTTTTATTTTGAAGTGATATTGGCTGTTTCAGCTGGCTGTAGATCTCTCAGATGGTATACTGGGTTTTGTGTTTGTGTATTTAAAGATGGAGGAGAAAAAAGTGAGTGCATGACAGTTGCCTATGGGTTGTGGAGGGAGCAACGTGTGTGTGTGTGTGTGTGTGTGTGTGTGTGTGTGTGTTAATTAGGGTGAAGCTCTGTCTAGACTATATGATGACAGGATAGTCACTCTGTTTACCAATCCCCTCTGTTTACCCAACACACTCACTACTAGTCATACACGTGGTTGTGTGCCTGAGTCACATGTCATAAAACATTCGACTCTTAATGAATATATAAAAAAAAATTGTCATCTTAAATAATTGCAATTAGCTGAAATTATTGGGTGATTGGGTGACTATGACAGGCTTAATGATTTAGTACATTTTTTTTGGTTTGTTTTCTAAAAAGAATTAAGTGAACCAACTACATTACAGACCATTAACTTTGAAAAATATAAAATACTTTATTTATTTTAAAATAAAGATAATGATTTATGCAGTGAATACAATTTTGGAAGACTCCCATATTCCTTTTTGGCTCATTGTAAAGATACATTAGAAATTTTATTTGATCTTAAAATGCCATTAGCAACATTTTGTTATAAAATTATCATAGTAGTTCTTTCTCTGTCTCTCTCTCTCTCGCTCTCATTTGCTCTCAACTTGTGGTGGCTCTATGTCAGCAACCATTTCAGAGGAGACGCCTTCTTAAATTCTTAACAGATGAGAACAGAATCCTAGCAATTAAAGATGGAAAAATGACAAAAAATTATGTTAGTTCATAAATGTGTGTATATATAATGTGTGTGTGTGTGTGTGTGTGTGTGTGTGTGTGTATATATATATATATATATATATATATATATGTGTATATGTGTATGTGTGTGTGTGTGTGTGTGTGTGTGCAGGCGTTTTCTTTTTTGTCTCACTGTGTTCTGTGTGTTGTTTATGGCTGACACTCGTAGGGGGCTGATGTGGGTGGGGGCTGCCTGAGTTGTGCTGGGCTTTGATGCATGCTCTGCAGCACTGCTAGATAAGATTAGTCGCTTAGAGATAACTCCTCACCTATCACACCCATCTTAAACCACGGCAGACACAACATATTATGTTTGAGTGCACACGTCTGTGGGCATGTGTGTTCCCTAATCCCTCACTCTGTAAAATAAACATGCAGGTTCTCCTACTTTTTTTTCTTTGTTTTTGTCAGTTCACTTTAGAAGCTCCTCTCATGTCCAGGCATCTGATTATGCTCCAAAAGCTGGGGGGTCTCTGCCCTTCCCTGTGATCCAGTTGACTTTGACTGAACTCCTTTTGAAGCTAGTGCTAAGAGACTTGAGTTCATCACACTGATTTTACACGAGATAAAATAATCAGGGATCTTTGATTTAAGTAGTCATACAAAAGGCCCTTTTATTCCCACACCGCTGCTGATTTCTCTCCCATTAGGGGTTGTGCTGTTCCATCCAGCTGCAACTGTTAGCACTACATTTTTGGTGGTCAAACACTGACAAACAAGTAACAAAGCCTCATATGCATGCAGATGCTGGTTATTTTATTTATTCACGTGTTTATTTATGAAATGAATTGATGAGTAAATAGAACAGGCCACACCACAGCTTCTTATGGTGGATAGGATCTTGTTACACTTACCTCTTGGGGTAACAATTTAATGGATATTTAAATTTTGAATGCCATTTATACTTAAGCTCATGAATACTTGTGATGAAATGAGTCTACCCTTTCTCTTAGTAGTTCCCCTTCAGCTCCTTATTGCTTATTTTGGGTGGGTTATTATGCTAATGATTCTAGTGACAATACTTGTAATCTCCGAGTATGAACACTGATCTGGGATCAGAATTTTAATATAACACATTCAGCACACAGCTGATGTTAGAACAGTGTTCTGGAGACACTGCATAAACAATGACCCTGCTGTGTTGTGTTTCTCACTAATCTCACTAATCAGTGTTAGTATTTTAGTGTAAACCAAAAGCTTTCCCAAAAACAGAAAAATATGAATAACAAAAGTTGTATAAACAACACAGTACAAGTTTTTGTACTTCCATTTCGAGTTTGTTTATCTACTCCACTCCAAGTAAGAATACTTTTCATCTTTTGGTTGATGATACACTGTATGGACAAAAGTACTGGGACACGTGACCTTTACACCAAAATGCCATTGATTTTAAATACATAGACTTTCATATGGAGTTGGTCCCCCATTTATACAACATAACAGCTTCCACTCTTCTTATAAGGCTCCACAAGATTTTTGAGTGTTTCTGTGGGAATTTGTGCCCATTCATTCTGTAGAGCATTTATGAGGTCAGCCACTGATGCTCTCCGTTCCAGTTCATCCTAAAGGTGTTTAATGGGGCTGAGCTTTGTGTGTTCTTCCACACCAAGTTCATCCAACCATGTCTCTATGCACATTGCTTTGTGCACTGAGGCACAGTCATGCAGGAATAGAAAAGGTTCTTCCCCAAACTGTGTCTACAAAGTTGGAAGCATGGCGTTGTTCAAAATGCCTAGGTATGCTGAAGCATTAAGATTGCCCTTCACTGGTAGTAAGGGGCCTAGTCCAAACTTTGGAAAACGGGTGTGTCCCAGTACTTTTGTCCATATTGTGCAGTTTTAGCATCCTCTACCCACTTCTTCTCCCCACTCCCTTCGCTCCTCCTCTGGGCGGGCCCCTTGTACATGCGCTCGGTTTCCATGCCCAGCTCTTCCAGTGTGATAGGACTCGCTGTGGATGGACTTCTTCTGAGCGTCTTATTTCTATGGCACAAGCTTTTGGGAATAGTGACTCCAGAGCGTTTTTCTTTTTTAACGACCACTGAAAACAGATTGCAACAACCCTAACGTGTATTTTTTTCATCTGAAAGCGTCCAATAGGTGGAATTAATGGAGATTTTGCAAAAGGAATCATCAGATGCCTTGAAGCGCGAGCACAGTGGTCTCGTATGGGACAGGATCTCCACGGCTGCTCCGAGTCCATCTGCTCGCAAAGGACCGTGATCATCCCTCCGAACAGCAGAACTTACTTTTTCTTTTAGGTTTAGAAGTCTTTTTTGGTTTTATTTTTGGAGGGGAGGTCCGTAGCTGCACTCTCCTCCTAACAAACTGGATCTAAAATGAAAAGCCAGGGCTTATGGTGGATGTCTTATTGCATGTTCCTCGTTGCAGGTAGCCCTAATTTTCTTGACAGCAACAACCGGAGGCTCAGGTCTCACGAGAAGCGCGAGATGCAGAAGGAGATCCTGTCCATCCTCGGACTGCCCCACAGACCCAGACCGCATCTGCTCAACGGCAAGTTCAACTCTGCGCCTCTGTTCATGCTGGATCTGTATAACACCATCAACAGCGAGGAGAAACACCAAGCGGATGGTCTTCTGGACCACTATAAGTCCATCTTCACCACGCCAGGACCCCCTTTAACCACGCTCCAAGATAACGCCTATCTGAACGACGCAGACATGGTGATGAGCTTCGTGAACCTCGGTGAGTGCAAAAACCGATTCTCCTCCCTTATGTGTTGATTGCACCCTGAGATGTAAGGGATACCTGTGGTGCCTGGGCTTCTTAGTCTGTTCTCAGCCTTACCAAAAGTGGTGGAACTGCTTTCGGTGCGAAAGAAGCGCTCTTTTATGCGAAAGTCCAATACATCACAAAATAATCGGATGGACAAAGTACGTCGTTTCTGTAGACATGCACAAACCAGGGCTTCACGGTGTGCCAAGACCACGGTGGGGTTTACCAGAAACCAACCAGGCGCGCGCCCCGGGCACTGCGATTGCACGGCAGCAAACATATTACATAGACAACAAACTTATTAAATAGAAAGTAAACATATTGAACTTGATAATAAACATATTAAATAGACAACAAACATAGGGCATAAACGACAGTATTCGTGTTTAAGTAAGAAAGTCCGCCGCACAGATGGAAAAAATGATATAGCTAATATTTTCTGTATACGTGTGTTATGGCATCCAGTGTGCCGTGGATAGATAGATAAATAGATAGATAGATAGATAGATAGATAGATAGGTAAATAGATAGCTAGATAGATAGATAGAGAGAGAGAGAGAGAGATGGATAGATAGAAACCTCGTCAGCCCCTTACACGCTTTAGTTGTTTCTGAGAAACAGTGAAGTATGCCTTTATGATCGGTACCTTTATTGCGAACGGTCTACTTAATGAAGAATAACTTTGAACCTATCAGCGTTCAGTCCGTGTCTTCAGTCTGAACCGAGCTTTTCACCTGAAGAGTTTACTCAGGTCTCAGGCTTGGGCGAGTGTATTTATCCATACAGCTTACATAATGCCCTGCACACGATTAAAAGCTTTTTCGGTATCATAAAACGCTCTCGGCAAATCATCACGAATCAGTAAGGGCCTTTTTGAACAGTCAAGTTATCTGGTTCCAGTCATTTATGATTTAGACGGCTGAAAGTAAATGCCCAGCGCGTATCATTATTCCAAAACAGAAAACCTTAACACATTATCTCCCCTAACTTTAGAAATGGAGCAGCCTTGCGTAAAAGACTCTTAAGTCGCACTTAAGTAACTGGAGGTTAAAGTGTAGGCTGAATTATGGAATGTATAGGACAAAAGTGATCCAATTCAGATACAATTTTAAGGAAAAAAGTCTTTTCGAGCCTGGGATTTAAAGGGGAAAGGTGCAAGCTGAATTATTGAATTCAAACGAATTTAAAGAAATAACATGTAGGCTTAATTAATTAATTCAAAGGAATTTAAAGAGATAGGATGTGGGGTAGATTATGGAATTTAAGGGAAAGGGTCATTTCTGGCCCTCTCAAAAGAAAAAAAAAAGAAACATATCAGGAGCGGCTGTTGGTCACTGTTGGAGAAGGTACAGACACGGCTCTGGTGTAGGTATGGCTCAGGACTGGTGTACAGGATGGTCTTCTTTCTCCTCCCTGAGAGCGTATTCCTCATTCTTCTTCTGCCCTTGAATGAATCAGACCTTTCCAGTGCGACTGCAATTAATGTGAGCTCCGCCAAAACGGACCATCTGCTCTGGAGAGAATTCGCAGCACCCCACTGTTCACCTCAACCAAAATCTCTTCGAGTTTTACGTGCAGTCACTCTGATCCAGCCTTACAGACACGCTCAGTTGTCTTGACAGCAGGTTTATTTATTGGTGCGTTTATTTAAAAGGTTGTGTTTTGTTTTTCGAGGGTGGAGGATTGTTGGTGGTTTGGAGATCCCTCTCTTATGATAGTCCATCATGTGAGTCTTTCCCAGAGAAAAGGGACTTATCCAGAAAATGTATTACTCAGCAAATTAAGTGTACTGGTGTCTGTCATTTCAACAAAGTATGGCTACAGTTGTGGTTAATGCTTTGCTTTCTTGAGAATGGGTACAGAAGTCAGTATTTAGACATAGTGTCATATTCCACCTGTTGAAGTAGCTAAGACTATTCCTGTTACCCTGTTGAACTAAAGTCTCTCTCTGTCTCCCTCTCTCTCTCTCTCTCTCTCTCTCTCTCTCTCTCTCTCTCTCTCTCTCTCTCTCTCCTTCTTCCTGTCTCCCTCTCTCTCTATCTGTCTGTCTCTCCCTCTGTCTCCCTCTCTCTCTATCTCTGTCTTTCCCTCTCTGTCTCCTTCTCTCTCTATCTCTGTCTCCCTCTCTGTCTCCCTCTCTCTCTATCTCTCTTTCCCTCTCTGTCTCCCTCTCTCTCTATCTGTCTGTCTCTCCCTCTGTCTCCCTCTCTCTCTATCTCTGTCTTTCCCTCTCTGTCTCCTTCTCTCTCTATCTCTGTCTCCCTCTCTCTATATCTCTCTGTCTCTCCCTCTCTGTCTCCCTCTCTCTCTATCTCTGTCTCTCCCTGTCTCTCTTTCTCCCTCTCTTTCTCTCTCCCCCTCTTTCTTTCTTTCTCTCTCTCCTTCTCTTTCTCCCTCTCTCTGTCTCTCTGCTGTTTTCTCTCACTCTCTCTTTCTTTACTGTTCTCTGCTTGCTGTGCTCTCTCTCTTTCCTTCTCTGTCATTCCATTAACAGAATCCATCACACACACACACACACACACACACACACACACACACACACACACACACACACAGACACACGCATGCGCTCACACACACACACGTACACACATTACTATTACTATTTTTGTTGGGTATTTCCACTGACCTCTGTATTACTGTAGAAGTCTAAATACTGCTTAGTCTAGACCCAAATCTGAAGCCTAATCGAAACCTCAGAGTCCAAAACAAAATACCTCTTTTTCACATGAAGGCTGTAATTTTGTATACAAGAAAAACATCTGTATAGGGACCAGCCAAATGTTCACACAAAATGCCATCTTCCAAAGAATCTTTAGTCCCCAAAAGAGCTGAATACACATGCACGCACACACACACAGGCACTGATGCTGGAATTAGGGGCCTCCTTTTTGGACTGAGTGGAGTACAGAATCTCTCATGAATCATTAGGTCTTATGGAAACGTCGGTGTTGTTCTAATGTCAGTCCAGCTGATCCCTGATGGACTTCTCAGCTCTGTGAGATGGCTTGCGGGATGTTCTTGGCACAGAGAACTCTGGAAAAAAACTCCCATGTCTTGAGTGTGCTCATAATGTTGTGTTCTTCCTTTATTTGTAGCTGAGGGGATCTTCCAGTAATCCCAGGAAAATCCTGGAGGAATAAAGCTTCTATGTGCTCTTGCTTTTACACAGCTGTCATCACTGTGTACCTGTGACCTTTTATTTCAGATAACGTTGTGGGGTCTGAACTGAAAAAAGGCTCAGAATCCGTTAATGAAATATTTTATATTCAAGCCTGGATACAAAATTGGCCCCCTTGTTGTCTCTTGTACTCTGTCTCCTTCTCTTCCTCCCTTTCTGCTGTTTTTTCTTACTCTCTCTTTCTTTACTGTTTCTCTGTCTCTGCTTGCTGCTCTCTCTCTTTCCTTTCTCTGTCATTCTAATAAGTCCCTCAAGACTGAAGAAAATGTTCTTGCCTCTTTAACAATAAAGCCTCCAGATTCTAAAGACAGGCAGTTTCTCAGGAGCTTAACAGGGTCTAGACAATCCTGACTAATCACTCGTATGAATTCTGTCTTTCAAAAAAAAAGCCCTCATGTTTTCCCCTCCTTTATAAAGTCCTTCAGTGCTCTGGAACATTGTTGATCTCCAGATCTGCAGTAAGCAATTCATTCTTCTGCTGAACTTGTACCTGTGGTCAAGTCTGATCAAGTCTAATTAGTTAGGCATGATCAAAGAGTTAATTGTTGTAAGGCTTGGAGTAATACCGGTTATCCTTTCTGAAAGACTGCCTGGAGATCACACACAGAGGAGTGCCGTATCTGCACTGTTTTTGAGCAGGGTGTTAACATGGAAATTAAGGGAGGAATTTGAGTTATTTTCCAGCTCCCAATGGAAGAAAGGGGATTTTCTTGGGAATGACTCAGCAGAGATAAGAACCAGGAGGGGACATAAAACATTGTATCTTGTTTTAGCCATGGTCTCCAATGAGTTTTATGTTCTTTCAATCAAATTCTCTTTTTTTTTTTAGTCTAGACTAAGTTGACTTTATTCATGAAAAAAAAATTATCCCTTTCTTAAATGCATTTTACACTGGAGGGTTCCAACATTTTATGGTGTGATCCAGATATAGATTTTACAAAATTAATGTATGAAAGTGTTAATGTTAAAAAGATCTGAAGAAAAATATGAAGTTTGCTTGTAAGAACCAGCAGCTGAAACATTAGTCAGTGTCCTGAGTAGCTTGCTCCCACCCTGGAGATAACTCTCACAGATGCTAAGATGAAGTAAACATTTTCAGACTTTGATTATCCAACGAAGAATGTGACTTTTAATCTCTGGGCCAAGCACGCGCATGCTCAGACACGTGGCTGGTGACCGAGAGGTCAGAGATAAGGGTTTTTAGGAGGACTGTCCTGCTTTTTTTCTGATGTACCCAAGAATGCCTGATAATATCACTACTTCTCACGCCATAGTTGTCTGAGATTACACCAGCACTGATGCCATGGGTGGACCCTGGGGAATGTGAAGACCCCTATGGGTAGCCACTTTAAATGTTGGGCATTCTCTCTATCTCTGACTTTCATACTATCAGACATTGGGTTAGCAGCGTTTGACGCTGTGCTGCTTTGGTTCAGTGTAGCTTAACTGTTATTTTGTCAGTAAGAACCAGAGAAACATTATCCCAGGTCAGTAGTGAGATTGATTCTGACACAGTTAGGACATACTGCTGTGATATGAACAAAAAGTAGAGTAGTATCAACATTCTTTAAAAAAAGGGTACCATAAAGGGTTCCTTGCTCAGGGCTGGGAACAACTGGTCACCTTCACACAGTGTAAAAGCTCTTTACCAATTTAAGGGTTCCTCATATTATTTTTTAACATTATGTGGACTTAAAGGTTCTTCCCACTCACACATCAGATTCATAAAAATGTTCCTGAAATAACTCCCCATAGAAAGGTTCTATAGGAAACTAAAAATACTTTGTCGATGGCATCACACAAGAGCACTTTCTGGTACCTTTTTTCTAAGAGTGTAGTAACATTTATTTAAAAATCTGATGGATTTTTACTTCACTGAGCATTTTCAGGTGATCATACTGTCGCTCGTATCCAAGTATGTTTGTGAGTTTTGTTGGGGACTGTTTTGTTGTGGCTCACCTTTTTAAGATTTTGGAGCTTTAGCACTTATTTTAGACCACAAAATTAAACTAACAAACATCAGCTTATATGTTGCTGAATGTATTTTAAAGAATTTCATTGCAGTTTTTGGGAACTCAGTACTTTTTTACTCAGCACTTTAGTAGGTTTTTACTCATGCTCATTTGTTTTTATTAGATTACATTTAAATAAACTTTTATTTGAACATGGTGTTTAGTCTTAGCTCTTAGAAGGCAGATCTAGAAGGAGCGCAGTGTAAGGACTAAAAGTACCTGAACTCTTGATTTTAGCTTTAACACATCCCATTACCCACAAGCATATGTGAATGCTTACTGTGCTGTTAAACCGTTCTGCAGTGTACACAAGCAGGTAATTCAGCAACTGCTTTGCTCAATTGTTTCTCTCAGTTTATCAAATTACTATCTTATACAGTATTCTTTCAAAGTTGGGGTTATATGTGGAGCACCTCCAGTTCCACTTGTCTCATCAAATCGATTGCCTCCTCACTAATCCTTTACAGTTAATATTGGTGCTCCCTGCTTTAAAGTATTTCAAAAGCGAGTATTTTGGCATGTTTTTAAAACTTTGACTGTGCTTCTGGACTGTAAAAGACTATGTTTCGAACTGATTTATAAATGTTCAGGCCACGAGTACCTTTTTCATCGCAAGTGTTGCCACAATTGGACAAACTTAACAAAACGTTGAATTTAGGCTAGAGGTCAGATTTGCTACATAGTGTGCTGTAGGGCATTAACAGAAAAGACGACTAGTCAACTTCAGAGGCACAAGTCGTGTGTTTTTTTCCACTTTCTGTGCGCGTGTGCGTGTACACAGTGCAGTCTCTGCCTCTGATTGGCTGATGCTGACGCGTAACTTAACCAAGTATTATAGTCCCTTCATAAAAAGGGCGGTACCGTTGGTGTGAGTGGAATCTAAACACAAAACCTCAACAAGACGAGAGACACGGCAGCAGAGGAGACAGACGCACATCACATGTGTGGAGATACTTCATTCTAGACACACAAACAGCACAGTGACCTGCACAATCTGCAAGTTGATGTTAAAGTACAGTAACAGTACCGGCGTTATGCACGGCCATCTGAAACAGCATCCGCTAGCTAACATGGCTAACGCTAGCACTGCAGAGAGTCGTCCAGTCCAGAGAATGTTGAGTGGCGCCATGGCTTAAACTGTTCCCACTTTCTGTTGTACACTTAAATTTACCAGAAAATTCAAGGTATCAGCCTTTGTTTTGTTTTGTTGTATTTAATTGCCATGTTGACTGTTAATGTTACAGAGAACTTTAATAAAAGTTGCTCAATGTTGGACACCTGTGTTCCTCGGTTGTGTCTACGTGACGTCATCAAACGACTAGTCGACTCGACTTCGACTTTGATGACGGATAATTCGACTTGAAAAAATCTGAAGTCGTTAATGCCCTAGTGTGGAGTTTCTACTGCAGAGCTAGATTATTTTTGGGACTAGGCAGAATAAAAACAAAATTTGCCACCACACTATAGTTAGTACTATTATATTACTAAAAAGCCACATCCAACAGTGTGACCTTTTCACACACATACAAAATATTTAGGCACTGGGACAAAAGCTGAGATGTGTCCTGAAACTTCATTATAGAAGAAGACCAACTGAGCACATGCCACTTTTACATATATTGATATTTTAAGCAATTTAGGCTTTTTTATACACACACACACTAAATGGGCAACAGATAGACCAGTAAACCAGTGCTTAGACTATTTTTCCATTGTTAGTGAAAATGCTGTGCTTTAAGCTTTCAGTTTTAAATGTAGACTATCTTTACATATATAGTGTATTATCTGGACTTTGTAGCGTTCTTGAACATAACCTTTTAGAATGTATGTAACATTACCTTTTGCAGACTAGCTGTGGCAGTTAGCAACAAGTTATGCACTTGCCTGCAATGTGAAAGTTATTGCAGTAAATATGATATGAAACCTATACACTGGAGAGGATATCAGATTATTACACTGGTGATGGGTGATGCAACTTTCAAATGCTTAGAGAATCTATAACATTTTCTCAGCTTGTATGACAGCTAGGATACTGAGGCGATGACAAACAAAATGACAGAAAAAGCTACTTAGCAGCAAAATGGAAACAAAACAGCAAAACAATGTTTCTCCATGGCAATGGTGCAGCACAAGACTACATGAGTGAAGATAGGAAAAAATATACAGCGTGCAAGGAGAGCAAGAAAGAAAACACAAGTAAAAATGACAGAACAAGACATTTAGCGCAGCCAATGTTTGAATGAATACAGTATTAAGACAGACACTGTATTCTAGGAGCAAAGTGGATAGGTGTGCCAAAAAGCAGAATATATGCACACAGCATCTATTCTGACAGCACTGGGTGTATAAGTTGTTTAAGGCAGAACAGTTCAGTGTGTTTATGAACTCTGTTAGGAGAAGGAACAAGTTCAGTTAAGTGTGTTTTTGTTTGTGTGTGTATGTGAGTGTGGGGGATACAGTTTATGTTTCAGTTCTGATTGCAGAGTCTGATGGCCTGAGGGAAGACATTGTTTCTCCTTCTGGCAGTTGAGGTCCATATGCTATGGAACCATTGTGTGGGGTCATCCACAATGCTGGTGGCTTTCTGGACACGGTGTGTGGTGTAAATGTCTCTCACAGAGGAGAGAGAGACCCCGATGACCTCTCCTCACTATCTTCTGTGGGGTCTTGCAAAATGGAGCAATTTCCTGTGCTCAGCATGGTGGTGCTAGAGTTGTTTATCACTATCCAGACTGACTGAGGTCTCCCAGTTAGAAAGTCCAGCATCCAGTTGCAGAGGGAGGAGTTTAGGTCTAGCAGTCCCAGCTTCCCAATCAGATGCTGAGGAATGACAAATAAGTGTCCTTTTTGTCCAGGTGGGTGAGGGCCAAGTGTTGGGATGGCAAGAGATGGCATCATCCGTAGAGTGGTTTGGATATTGCCCAGGATAGGTTGGCCCTTGATCTGATCTGACTGGAAGTGCACACACCTCTGCAGTCCTCCATGACCTGTGGTTGGGGCTTGTGATGATAGTCTTAGAGACAGTGTCTTTGATGCACTTGCTTATGTAGGCAGTCACCGACGTCATGTACTCCTCCAGGTTAACAGAGTTGCTGTAGCTTGCAGCCTCTCTACTATGTCCCTGTTAGTGTGCTCAAAACAGTCCTGAAGGGCAGAAATGGCACCTGGGTCCGGTATCTGCCTCAGAAAGGGCTTGGCACATCTGTCGAGTGGCCTGTAGGCTGGGATCAGCTTAAAAGAGATGTGGTCAAAGTTGCAGAGGTGGGGGCAGGGCTCAGTGCGGTAGGCACCAGCAATGTTTGTATAATGTTTGTGTGTGGTAGGCACCAGCAATGTTTCAGTTTTGGAGCTCACTGATGGCTCCGTAAAATTCCGCCAGCATGTTAGCATTAGTGCTGGTTGGAATTGTACACTGCGACTGTGAGCATGAAGGTGTATTCCTGCAGTAAATAAAATGGTCTACATGCAATAGTCACAAACTCCAGCAGTCGTTATCAAAACTCCAGCAGTCGTTATCAGACCAGCACAGTGTTCATACACCAGTCAATGTTGATGTGAACACCCAAGCCCCCACATTGTCATTTGCTAGTCAGAACAGCACTTTTGTCTGAGTAGAATTTTAGCACATCACCAATCTGGGCCATGTCTGGATCCCTGTCGGTGAGCCATGTCTCTGTAAAAACAAAACACAGAAGTTTAAATTCACACTGGGTAGTTTGCTGGAATTGGAGCTAACATTGGCAAGAAGGATAGACAGTATAGCGTGTGTGAGCTTTTAAGCCTAGCATGGATTCCGATTTCCCCTCCCTCAGCCAGCAGTATCAGTCGATGCCGAGGTCTGAGGGCCTGGGCCCCATAGCAAGCCACGGTCATGGAGCTTGTTTATTGTTTATGTCTTAACTCAATCACAGTCTCTCCGTTGTAGCAGCTGTTCCGATACACATGTGAGTGCAGGTTTGGTGAATACATGTTTGCACTAAAGTGTGGGGCTGAGAATGCATCACAATCTTGACAAGTTTTTGACAGTCAAAGCAAAATTGAGGTGAAAAAGTTGATGCTGATGAAATTAAGACAACTTGCCCATAGCTGTGAATTTGCTGTTGTGGACAGAGAAATAAAATCGAATCATACTCAGTTGCACATCATTATGTCTAAGGAGAGACCTCTTCGAGATGCAGGCCTCACTCTTAAAGACCTTCTTGACTTCACCTGGGCATTCGAGACATCTGAACCGTTGGCTTCAGGCATGGAGAACAGGAAGGAAAATGAACAGGTAGCAGCAGTGTTAAATATTGACAAAAAATGGACTAATAAACACCAACAACAGCCAAAAGATAGACAAAAGAGAAATGGAAATAACAATGTGGAGATACATTTCCTCATGAAGGTGGTCAATCAGCCTGCTCAGCCAGTGTACTCAATTGCAAGATGTGTGGCAAGCTCAGTGATATTACTCATTGATTTCCGTCAAAACAATGCACAGAACAGCGTAGTCCACCAACACAAAATAATCTGACAAAAATGAAGAGACAATAAACAAGAGAGTAAACACAGACAGGCGAAATCATTCCAGAAGGTCATGTGAAGTCAAATATAGCACAGATGATGAATACATGAATACAAGTTACGAACAAATCAAGACAACCAATAACTTAAATATGGATTGCTGGCAGACCTAATTGATACTGGGGCCATGGAGAATTGTCTGGACAGGAATCATTATCAAAAGATTGTGTCCAAAGTCACTCGAACAATATAACAAGAGGATCTTAGAATACAGCATGCAAATACTGCTACACCAATGTCTTTACAAATGGAAAGTCAGCACATGCTACATTCTAGTTAGTGCAACTCAATTCTGGTTCCCTACTCAGACTGCATCTGAGCTAGGACTTATACAGTGCTTGACAAAGCTTATGTGTCCTACCATGGCCCAAGCTGACCAGCTCATGCTTTGCTATCCGGACATCACTGAAGATGTTGGAAAGTACTTCCAAGTCAAACTTCACATCGATCAGAGTGTCACTCCAGTGATACATCTCCACTGCTGCAATCCATTTCATATTAGTGAAACTATTAAATATCAAGGGATCATCGAGAAGGTAGAAGGTCCAGCGCCATGGGTGTCTTCCATTGTTTTGCCAGTGCTGAAAAATCCTGAAAAAAATGCATCTGTGTAGACTTGCATTTGTTCAACTCTGCCATGCTAAGAGAACAACACATTTTGCCAACAGTGCATGACATTGTACATGATCCCAGTGGTGCTACAATATTTTCAAAACTCGATCTGAATACAAGTTATCACAAGTTAGCTGGAACTTGCATCAGCTGCTAAAGTGTTCCAACACACAATCCAAAATGTGCTCTATGGAATTCCCAGAGTCAGAAACTTCAGTGAGGATATCTTGGTCTAAGGCGTCACTCCTGAAAAACACAATTGCACCTTGGAAGCCATCTTTGAGAGACAAGAATAGGTAAACTACAGTTAATTCCTGCCTTTTTTCAATCACTCAGATACGATGTGAACTCACTAAGAAGGATACAGAATGGTCCTGGGAAGCAAAACACACTGAAGCCGTCAACACAGTTAAAGAAAGACTTCTTAACAACCCAGTCATGAACTACTTCCATCAAGAGAGAAGGACAAAAGTTGTTGTAGACACCAGCCCAGTTGGTCTCGGTGCGCACAGACAGAAAGACACGCTTAACACATACACCAGTTGAATGGAGGTATTTCCAGACTGAGAAAGAAGCATTAGCGACAATCTGGAGTCATGAACGTTTCCTTTATCTATACAGTGCACAGTTTATTATTACTGTTCACAAGCCTTTGGAACTCACTTCAACATCCCAAAGTCTAAGCCACCAGTCAGGATTGAAAGATGAGCTCTCAAACTCCAAGCTTACAAATTCAAAGCGATTCACAGAGCAGAAAAATCCAGTCCAGCAGACTGGATGTACTGCCATCCTCAGAACATTTGCTGTTCAGTGCTTACAGGTGATGTAGGCATGGAAGTTGTGCTTCTTCAAGAAGTGGAGACTGCTAATGATCTGCTACTACAACACCTAAGCACACCTAAGTCATTCATTCAGCCAACTGGATGAGGTTGACTGCCAACTTCCCATTGCAATCTGATTGAGCCACTTTTAAAGCATCCACATCAAGCTTACTGTTCTGGATGAAGTAAGTGTCCTTTTAAGAGGAAACATGAACCCTTGTTCATGAAGGAAATCAAGGAATAGTTAAAATTAAGCAGCTACTTAGAGAAAAAGTCTGGTTTCCAAGGATAGACAAACAAGCTGAAGATCTAATCTCATATTGTGGTCCTTGCCAATCATCCACACTTCAAACAGTACATCTGCCATTACAAATGTAAAGAGCTCCCACAAGGCCCTTGGCAGAAAGTCTTGGTAGATTTCTGCAGACCTTTTCCATCAGGCGACCATCTCCTAGTCATTCTAAGTGAATACTCCACGATCATCCACTTCTGCAAACAAGACCGTCCCTCTACTGGACAAAGTGTTCTTAATAGCAGGATTACATCTGACTGTGGTACTCCATGCTTAAGCAAAGAGTTGTCAAATTTTGCACAATACCTTGGCTTCTGCCACAGAAAGATTACTCCTTATTGGCCCTAAGGCAATGCAGAAGTTGAAAGATTCATGCAAACTATGACCAGATTAGTCCACAAAGCAACAGCAGAAGGCAAATCAGGAGTTGCACAAGTTCTTAATGAACGTAATGAAAGTTCTTAATCACACAACCAATTGCTCCCCAGCTGCTCTATGGACATCCCATGAAGCTCCCAAGCATCTCCTCATCCTCGATGATGACACACTCCACTTCACTGACTGTTCCAAAAAGGAAAACGTGAAGGCCTAGTAGGAATGCACCACAGCAAGAAAATAGTGTACTAATATGCCAGAGGAAGACAAGCAAGCTTGTGACAGCATTCAGCTCCAAGCCCTACAAAGTGATGGCCAAGGCCATATTGTCACAAGAAACCAGTCATTCTTCACGCATCTCAAACATCAAACTGAAGTCCCTCTAGATCATCTAGAAAGAGTGAAAGTGAAGATGACGATGATGAGGGAAACAAACAGGTCACAACTCTCTGATGAACCTAAACACATTCCCAAATGTAACGGTTTAAAACTCCTATAGGTTCAAGAGAAATAGTAATTGTTATTGTGTGAAACTTACCTAGATACCAAATGTGAAAATTCCTATTTTAAAAGAAATGGAGGGATGTAGTGTTCTTAAACATATGCTTTTAGAATGTATGTAATGTTACAGCAACAAGTTATGCATTTGCCTGCAATGTGAAGTTTATTGTATTAAATCATTGGTAGGAAACCCATACACTAGAGTGGACAACAGTTTATTACAGAAGTTTGTGTGATGCACAGGCAAAAACACCTTGTTCTGTTTTCTCTGTGGTGTAGTAACTCCAAGAGTCATGCAAAACCTGCAGCTCTCTGATGACTATATGTGGACCTGCAAAAAAGGCTTCTGCACGTGTTGATAAATCAGACCATGCTGCCTTTGCGTGAACAAAATGTGCTAATGCAACTGCAAACGTTAAGTAAATCTGGCCCTAAGTGACTAAACAGGTGTCACTATCAAGGTCAGTGATTACAGGGAATGCGTGTTTGGAATCTTTGAAGAGTCTTGCACACTTCTCAGATTTTCACTAGGTTTAGACCTAGTGAACACTAGTGTTTCTGATTTGTTGTCTGCGTTAGCTGCTTTGTTACTTCTGGAAATAGTGAGGGGTCAGATATGAGTAAGTTAGTGAGTGTCATTCCTAATGGAATGCTGCATTCCATCCACATTCTGAACAATGGCATGACAAGGATTTATCACAGTGTAATAAAAAGTAAAACACTGCATGTAGAATTGTGTGGACCAAAGCAGGGCAGAGGCAAACCATACATAAGACAAATCTATGTTTATTAATAAAGACAGTCAAAGAACAGAGAGGCTGTGAATTACAAGTAAAAAACAATTCTCTTTCTCTCATTCACACATGCATGTTTAAGAGGGACTGTCCAGCGCTCTCTGAACTACCTCTCTGCACACAGGCTTGGGGAGGGGACCTGCTGGAGGACATGCCTGAAATAACAACACGTTCTCTCTCTCTCTTAATTTAATTCAGTAGCTTTACTTCCATGACTGTATGGAGTACAATCCTCCCAAAGTATACCACAGTTTCACATTCAGATTCAGAAGTACTGAATCGGAATGTGAAATCACACAGTCACATTCAGAAGTATTAGCGGTCATAGAGTTGATAATAATGATGTCAACAATAACAATAACTAAATCATTATATTTAATAAAATAATAATATCCTCCCTCTTGTTCTCGCTCCCACCCTTCTCTGCCTCTCTGTCTGTCTGTTTCTCAGTTCAAATCAATATTTCTTTATTGGCATGATCACTACAGTACCAAGGCAAGTTCAAAGCTGATCATATTCCAGAACAACAAGAACAATAATATAAGCAATCTAAATAAAATATAGCTATACTAAAAACAGAATATGTCTCTGTCTGCGTCTCTCCCTTTCTTTTACTGTCTTTCTGTCTCTACAGTAAACACATTTTCACCTCTCATGATGCTATATGGCTACATTTTCAAACTTGACAGAAACAGAAAAAACTATGAGACATGACAGGACAGGAATGCACTAGCTTTTCTCACAGACGCAGTCCAACTGTCGCTGCAGTTTCTGGAGTTCTAATCCACAGTCCTGGAGTTCTAATCCACAGGCATGCCGACAACAAAATGCATTCCTTTCACACACTTTCACATGCTTGCACACACTCATACAAATGCAAATACAAACACAAACATGGCCCAGGAAGACGTGCTAGCCAACACACTGCAGCAATGAACAGGACATGTGACTCTTGTATATTTACCCTGTTTTCACCCCGTCAGGCTCTTGAGACTGGAGTAAGTATGATTTTATGGCAGGTAAACTTGATTACACATTTGCATTGCATTAATGTTGCTAAAAGAGTGTGAATTCATATCACAGTCGTATGAAGTAATTTCCTGCAATAGTATCTAATTAAGATATACATTCACGAAATTTATTTTGGGATCTCACTCTGGTTTTAAATGAATTGTGTTTGTGTAGTACTGAATGGGTAAAGGTGGTGGGTTGTGTATGTTATTATTTTTTGGCGGGGAGTAAAAAGGTTGTTTCATTGTTGTTAAACAGCTATTTCTTTAAACAGTTGCTATGGTCTTGCAGGTGGGTACTATGGTTATCCATGGTATGCCATGGTTCTGAAATGTGGTTGCTGTGGAGCACCTGGTGGTTATTCAGGCTATTCTTGGGTCATTTTCAGTGATTGCTAGGGTGTTTGGGGGAAAAAAAATTATATTAGAGTAATTAAAAAAGCCACAAACAACCTAGCTGTGTATAGGCTGTATGGCCAGGCAATGTTTGGTGGTTCTGCCTCAAAGAAATGGGTGGAAAAGCATAACATTTTTTGGAATTTTGTTGAATAATAATAAAAAGATTACAAAAAACAGTTTGTTGTCTTAACAAATAATGTTTGCCGACTGGAAATCAATTTCACCAGCTCATGGCACAAGAAACTCAGATCTTTTTATCTGTTTTACTTTCTTCAGCTAAACTCATTCTATTTGATATTTCAGTGAATTTCCTTTGAAAGTTATTCAGCACAAGAAGACTTGTGCTTTCAGGTCTGTGTTTATCGTTCCCCTGATTATAACAAGTCCATATACACAGAGTCATAAGTTCCTAACATTATGTATTTTCAATTGCAAAGTGTTTCAATTCTAACCAAGTTATTATTTTTCGAGAATTCTTCTGCTTATCCACAATGTAAAATTAAGGGCCCTCTTCTGTATTAGGAGTGGTATTTTTATGGTGGTGCTGTTATGACATAATTACATTAAAATGTAGATCAAGGCTCATGATTTGAATGCTTATGGTACTTGTATGGCATGTTCATGTGTTGCATGAAAGGTATCTGAGCCATGACAGATGATGCTATGGAAACGAATTGTCTCTTGTCTGCAGGCATTTACATTTACATTTACATTTACGGCATTTAGCTGACGCCCTTATCCAGAGCGACGTACATCAGTGCTCAAGTAATCCACGTCTGTATCTTAGGCCATGTAAGCTAAACTTAAGTCAATCATCCACAATTCAACCACGTTACTGCACGCTCAGTACACCTAGGTAATACCTGTCAGGCACATAGCTAAGAAAGTAAAGAGACAGAACAGGACAGAGTTCAGTTTGAGAAGCTTGAGCCTTTGCAGAGACAAGTCAGAATTGCACATCATGAATATAATTACATAAATAATTGCTATATAAATTGTGATAAGTGATTTAGTTGTCTTTTATTATTCACTGAATTAGTTTAATAATATGTCTGAATTAGCCAGATTAGCTATCTTGTTTGCTATGTGTGTGTACTTAGTAGCTCACAGCTGATGACAGATGCAGTGCAAGATCAATCTCAAATAAACAAACATTACTCACTGCTGCCCTCTAAAGGTGTTAAAAAACCAAATCAGAAGATAGAACCTTTGTTTTTTTTTGTAAGGGTCGTGACGTGTCTCAGTATTAGTGTTTTCAATAGTTTACACTTGCTTGCCTAAGCTCAATGAATCAAAATGCAAACCATTCCCATTCTGTGAAAACTGTGGACACATAGACTTTACTGACGACTTTTTAAACTACAAACTCTCTCTCACCACACAAACTACTGACCTTTAGGCACTCACTGGCAGAGCCAATTAAAATATCCATTTCCGTTGGGAAGGGCGAGGTGTTTCCCAAAATATGAACCCTTCCTGATTTTCTGTTCAGTAAGAGGACCATCATATCTCACCACTCTGGTAAATGTTTTGACTGCAGTGCACAAACTATTATTTATGTGCTTGGATCCTGTACATGTTACCACACTTCATGGAAGTTACTGCTAACACTTCACTTGAACCTTGCTTCATAACACTGACGTGACAATGTCACACACATGTCCTGGCAGATGTCATATGTCATATATCCAGTAATATAACAGTGTTACAGTTATTGGCAAACTGTCATAAAAGATATGCGCAGCAAAAAATAGCATGTCACATTAGGTGTCATGACTTCAAACATCAACAGCATATGACATTTTCCATTACATGATTACAGCACAGATATGTCAGTGTTCTGTAGAAGGAAATTCTTACTGCAACATTGTTAAGTTAAAATTTGAGACATGTTACCATAAAATTAAAGATTACTATGTTGTAACTATGACAGAGGCAATATGTAGTGCTGAATGTTAGTCAGTGGGCCAGTACATTCCTCTAGTACATTTAGCCAAGATTTTTAAAGAAACATTTGGCGGGTGTGGGGTCACTTCTAAATTATATCAAGGCAATCAGTTTCCTTTATCAAAAAGGTTTTGTTAGGTACGCTCAGAATTTGCAAATGGGACAGCAAAAAAGAAAATGAAAGAGCAAGAAAGACAGAGGAAGATGCAGTCAACGGGTGGGACAATGAGAGTAAGGAAGGATACAGAAAGAGAGAGAGAGAGAGAGAGAGAGAGGGAGGGAGAGAGAGAGTTAAAGAGAGAGTTTGGCTGACGTACTTGTTGCTCTGGAATGTGAGCCACCAATATTTTGACTTCTCCTTTGGAAACAGCTGCGTTTCCTTTTTCAAAGATATTTTTTCCTTATTTATCAGATCCCTCAGGAGAGATCCATCTCTGCCGTCTGACAGTGGCTTCCTCCTCTAAATCTGCCTCTCTGGCCAGCTCTAAGACACCCACACACGTACACACACCTGCTGCAACACACAGATCACTCTAGCAGGTCTCCATCTGTATGGAGCTCACACACACACACATGCACATAAATGGACACTATAATACACTCAGAAAGAAACAAGAAAGACATGACACACATTCAGTTAACAGAGGAAAAGTCATAAAAAGAAACAAAACACAAGCCACATTTGTGCTGGCAAGCACATAGACCCTGTGCAGTCACCTCACTTTCTCTCTTTTGTACCCTGGGGACAAGACCTCAAATAACATTTCAGAATGGCCAGCAAAATGGATTCTGTGCAGTAATCATGCAGGAATTAGCTGCCTTCAGGTGTCGAATTGCTAAAATTAGAGTGCAGAGCTGTGTGGGGTGGATGGGTGGGGAGAAGGAATATGTAAACGGTAGGAAAAAATGACAGAGTGCATCTCTGTATATTTACATGTAATAATGAGAGACAAACGGTAGGGCAGCAGGGGGGCTGCTGGCACGGAGAAACAGAAACATGGGCCTGAAATCACAAGTCCTCTCGCGCTATGTAACTTCCGAAGGAAATTGACTGAAACATCAAGGAGAAGGAGTCCAGCTAAAGGAAAAAACAGGTCAAAAGATCTGTTTTTACTGTGCCCTGATCTGATGGTCAGTGATTTCCAAATAAATACTGTGATAGATGGAATCTGACTGAATGTCACTTTTTGATGCATTTGGAGCAACTTCAGAAAGTGACTTCACAAGAGCTCTGAGTGCTTACGTCCTTCACACAGAAGCAAAATAAACTCCACAAACTTCATGATCTTATTGGTGTAACAGAAAAACACCTGCTTAAGTTTGTGTACATGTGTTGTTATGTTGGTCAAAATATTTCTCTATGCCTTCTGTGCCGGTAGACTGTATTTGTTTCTTGATGTTGCATTGCTATGACTTGGACATTGGCTTTCGTTTACTGTATATTCAGTGGCAATAAGGAATACATTCTGAATCTCTGGTCGCACAATTATTTAATTCAATTATGGTTATGAAAAGAGGAGGTCCACTGATTTTTCTACTGACATTTCTGCATAATGCAATCATGGAGATGCAACATGGCACATTTTAGAGAAATGTAACAGTTCATAACCTGTCTTCTGAGATGATGAAGTTGTGGCAATCTGTAAAAAAATTTAATTTTACCAAAATCTTTTGGTAAAAATGATTCATCGGGCAGTGTATTCGTGACTTGTAAAAACTGTGTGAGGTCCGCTCTTGAAAGAAGTGCCTCAGATGGCTTATTTTGTGATAAAAAAAGAATCACTTTGGTTTTTGGAAATTCTATGGCATTAATTATTTTAAGCGTGTGTCTCAGAAGATGAGCTCTTGCATGAATGTTATATATAATGGTCATTTATAAAGGCTAATTAAAAGTCAAAAGCATTCCCTCCAATACTGGTTTTGTAAACCTATGCCTAAACTACAGCCATGGGCCGATTTTGTTTGTATGTGTTTTGATAACATTATTGGTCTCCTAGCGAATGAGTTCAAACACCTCTGCTCTCCCTAGAGGAGTTTATTTTTTAGCCTGTCAGATTTGAGGCCCACATTCTAGCAGTGAGATTCAGACATCATCTTTTGTGAGCACCAAGCACCATTAGTCTGTCCCAAAAATATTTTGTCAGCTGGACTCTGTGGATTGTGCTTTTTTAATGTCTCTATATGTAGAAAAGGAGGAAAGAATGGGGAATGTTTATTTTCCAGCCCATTTCCTCTATTTTATGGAATTTCCTTCTTATAAAAAGCTTATTATATTTGTTGACAGGCCTTTGGCTTGCACTGGCACAATGGCACCCGGATGAAATATGGATGGTTTTGCAAAGCCTGCTGAAGAACTAGCAACTAGTTCAATTGCTAAGACATTCAAGGGCATTTTAAACATACTTTCACACACACAGTGAAGCTGGTAGAAGTTTGAGGTTTATTGTTTTTAGTGTCAGTGTGACTGGAGGCATTCATTTTGTCATTTTGTGGAGTTTAATGTGTATATAAACCCCATTAATGTGTCAAAATGTACCATCAGATTCCCAGTCCATACACAGGGTCACAGGGCCATTCATATATTACAGCCTAAATCTAACCCTGATTTTGCTCTCTCTCAAAAAAAAAACCTCAGACCTTTTTATGTAAGAAAACAAAAATGCAAACACACATACACATGGGGTCACTCATAGGGTCTTCACTAGGTAAAATCTCCTACTGACACACAGGTATGAGCATGGCTGGCACCATTCAGCTGACCGCTGATCCACACACAGATAGTTGCCGTTAGATACAGCCGTTGGGATGAGGACACGGATAGGATTCTGACATCTTTTAGCACAGTCCTTACCCAGCTATAATTATCCCAAATTACCCTGAAACAAACTCAGCCTGCTGGATCCTTCGCCACTCTCAGAAAAATACCTCCAGTTTTCTTTTTGTCCTGCATGGAATGTCAGCACTGATAGAACGGACAGCAAAAAAAAAGGTATTCTGTTCATTGAAGTCTGTCCAGAACTTAGGTTCCTTGCTTCACAAGGCACTGATGAATTCCTGCTGATGTTCTTAAGTGGCATGTCTGTAAAACAATAAACACAGTGTGCACATAAGGGTGCCTATGGGTCAGACTGAATCCCAGTTGTGCCACATGCTTGTTGTGACAGGGAGCCCTTGGGCCATGTAATTGGCCAAGTGTTCCTATTATTGACTGATTCAATCAATGAAATGTCTGTATGGTCCCACAGTAAAGCTGAGAGATGAATATTTCCTTCCTAAACTCATTACATTTATCAAGATTTGTCAAATAATGTACCAATCAGCCATATCAATAAAACCACCTAATGTTGTGTGGGCCCTTCTTGTGCCTCCAAACTCAAGGCATGGACCCCATTAGACCTCTAATGGTATTCTGTGGTATCAGGCATCAAGACAGTAGAAGCAGATCCTTAAGGTCCGGTAGGTTGACCCAAAATGGATACACCTGCTCTTCCCATGTGTCTTCTGAAATGAAGTGTATTTATAATTGCACTAGATTGAAACATTTCTGTTTTTGATTGCATTCAGCCACAAGTACTGCATGTTGTGTCAATTCCCAAACGTTGGGGAGCTTTATAACCTTCTACAAGCTGTGTGTGTGGAAACTAAATGAAGACTTCTTATAGCAATGGGTGCACCTTTAAGTAGCTGTTAGGTATGTTTGGGTGCACGTGACAAGTACAAATAGTGTGCAACGTGGGTGCTTCTATTCTATTAATGCAAAACTGGAGATGACTGCATGTAGTATAGCAAATAAATTCTGATTCATCTCTTCCATAAACATTGTTCTATTATTGTACTTTATTTCATTTTATTTGTACCGAGAATTCCAGACATGTAATTTAAATTTATCACAAATGTGTGGTAAATGTGTTGAGAGGAGCCATGGTTAGCTGTAAACTCCTACACCTCTAACTGACCCATGCCAAGTCTAGTAGCTGCTGCAGGGGTGCCTTTCATGCATTTTCCAGGTCAAAGACTTGGATCAGAGCTACGAAGAAATGTCCAGGGAGCTCTGGCTCAGGCCCCTGCTGCCTCCCAGCTGCTGTACTACAAAGCACCATGACCAACAGCTTTTAGAAAATGGACCCTCTAAAGGTCCAAAATGGCTACCTTATCCCTGGGGAGATCTGAAATGCCTGACCCTTTCCCTTTGAATGAGTTGGACCTCACTTGGGCCTTAACTCCACCTTGACTCTGTGCCATACACTAACTGTCAGACTGACCTCTTTCATGCGAAAGTAGTATATAGTTGAAAGTCAGCCAGCCAGCTTGTTGAATGACCATAACTGCTGAATTTGTCTGAACATTTCCATGATCTCAAATCATGTTTCATCAAAACTTTGATAGTTCTAAACTGGAGTTAATTATCATTCACATTCCTGGGAGGAACAAAACAAGTGAACCCCAAGAGCTTTGCAAGAGAGAGGGAGCAACCACGGCCTTTAATTATGGAAGCTGGAGGAACTCAAATGTGGGGGAGAGCACTGAGATGTGAGAGCAAGTCCCCTTTGGAGCAGTATAAAGTGAAAAGGGAAGCCTAGGAGAATCTGAGCATATAATTGCATAAACACTTATGAATTCTTCACATGCCTGGGGCTCCAGCACATTTTTACTGGTTTAGCCAAAGGAGACATCTTCCAAATCTTCTGCAATATGACCGTGTCATGGGGTGCAAAGATACTGAATATAATTATACAGTTTCTTTGCTGAATATAATTTGTTTGACAGTGAAATTTCAAGCCAAGTTTGTGGTACCAAATTTTGGATAAGACTAAGTAATCAGAAAAGGCGGGCCCCCCAAGTTTGTAGCTTTACTATGTTACTGTGTATGTTAGTGACAACAGCTTTTTATACTTTTCACACACTTACATCATGTAAAGCACTCAGTACTCAGCAGGTCTGTCATATGTTGTGAACACTTCATGCACGTTGTATGGATGTATTTAATTATAGCAGCACTTTAATTGCCCAGCATTTCTACCATTTTTCTTAATCCTTTATGGACTATTATAACACTTTTATTGTTTTACTGAATATTAAGGTTACACGCTTACTGGGCAATTGCTGGCAAGTGTTAGTCACAACTAAAGAGATCTTCCAGTAGCTAACTGGCTAGTTAGCATTTTGTCTTGATTTTTTTTTTACTTTAATAATAATCACATCATGGTTAGCTACTCTTAGTTTCCAATAATTATCTGGGTAAAATTTTGTTTATTTCATTTTCACTTTCCCTGGTTCTCTATAAAACATCCATTTGCCGCAGGTAATTAGATAACTGTGTACTTACCAACAGGATTTCCTCTCTGTTCCACTGCTTTCCCATTGTAGTCACCTCGTTACTGATTACCACTTGCTCTACTCCATTTTGCAAGTATATTTAGCGCTCCATGCCACAAATGCCCATGATTGATGCTCCTGCTGACAGGAAACTGAATGTTTTTTGGGGCATTCTCCCTGATCCCTGCATGAACTAGCCCTTGACTATATTGGTGCAGAAAATACTCTTCACTGCATCACAGCAAAAACAATTTGTGAAATCATCTTAAATCTAGGTAATACATTTTGGTAAGTATTACATTATCTGCCAACAGAACAGTTTAAAATAGATGGATTAAACTTCTAATATTTTTTGTGCAATCTTATAATGAGAAATATTAGAAATTTTTTTGTTGAGTTTTTTTTTTTTTACAAAACCCCCTGGTTTCAAGCTGTGAGGTGAAAGATCCTCCAAACATCTTAACTAAGCTGGGTTTTCCAAGGACCAGTGATTCTCCATTGCCCAGTCTAGAATTATGTCCTGCACATTTTTTCTTGTTCTTTATTTCAGACACATATTGTTCAAGTTATTTAGGACTTGATAAACACATAATGCGTTAGTAATAACACGTCTGTGTTGTAGAGACAGGGAAAACCCCAACATTTTTGTGGTCGCTGTACCTGAGACTTTTGAACATTTGGTCTCAGACAATGTTTTCTTTGACAGTTAGGTCCTTATCACAAGAATCCTTGCTTTGCTTGCAGTCAAATTGCCCAATACAGTGTTTTTCAACTGTCGCTAATGTGGAGGACCACCTTAACTGAGGGCACATTTTAGAGTTGAAGTAGGTGTGTCAGAGCAGTCACTAAAATGCACAGGACCTACAGAAAGCACTGGACTAATGCATCACGAGCTCTACTTTCTGCAAAGGAAATATTCTCATGAACAGTGCTTCTCACGAATGCTTGCTAGGTATGTGTCCTGTGGTGCTGTGTTCTCACAACTTATCTGCTTTGATGCCAGTACCAGGGTTCTCTTTAAGCATAGCATGGCACTGTTTTCCAGGCAGCTGGTGGGAGTTTTCCCCTGCAATTGGGAGGATCATGGGATTGAATCCCAGGACCGCCAGTGGCACCACTGAGGTACCCTTGAGCAAGGTACCATCCCCACACATTGCTTTCAGAGTGCTGTGTCGCTGGCTGCCAACTGCTTCACATGGTGACTGGGTTAAATGCAAAGAAAGAATTTTACACAGTTCACACTATGTGCTGTGCTGTGTTCATACAGGACTATTGGGACCACTTTACTTACCTGTGTGTTTACACCTTCTTCCATGGACTGTTGTATGTCATTCCACCATGAGGATACTCGTCCATAGGTGAGGCTTGATAAAATTTAGCTCGTGATTCCAAACCTGTTTTTTCCTCTTTCTAATTATACGGGACCGTGCTTGAAATGACTTACCAAGTACAACAACATAATTTGTTCTGACATTTGGCTTATTTTGTGACGTGATTCTCTCTCTCTCTCTCTCTCTCTCTCTCTCTCTCTCTCTGTCAGCATACACAGCTGTCTCACCTCACCAACTTTAGCCCTTGATAAACATTGTAGAATTCTATGATAGTTCAAAAAAATTAAACTGATAATACTGTTGATTGAAGAAGAATGTCATGCTTGACATTGTATATATCCTAGTAAATTGCATGTGTGTTTCAAAAAGGATTGTAAAGTCAGCCAAGGACTATGCAAAATGCTGATTTATTGACTTTTTACTTATTTAAACTTTTAAATCAGTTTTGTAGTTTGTCTTATTAACGTTGACTAAAGTTTAAACATATTTTAAACCATTATGTAAATTATAATTATGCCAAAACAAGCCAAAAGTTTATTCTCTTTGTTGCTTTTAGAGGTCTAGCAGTTTTCTTGCAATTGTTGTGATATTGGAATCTGACAAGCAGGCTGAAGCTTTTAAGTATTTCAGAGTTATGCAAGAACCATTGCACTTTCAGATGCATAACGTGTCTTTCATGTGCACCAAGGGACTTGTTTGTCCTTGCACTCTTTCATTTTCAAACTATTTTGACAAATGTCCATCTCAAACACAGGCCTGCCAATGTTCATTGCAAAATAAAGAAGTCAGAGACAGTTTGCAGTTGCTGTGCGTGCCAGTATATTATGTAATTTACCCTGGTTGGAAGTGAAACATTACAAAATGTAAGGAATTTTTTTAGCTTGTCACTGCTCATGTGCAGCGTTTGAAGGTATTTCTGTGTGCAGAGCTGAATGCTTTGTTGGCTCAGCTGACATGATTCACTATACATGATTAAACACTAGACGATGTCACTGTATATCTGTGTTCTCATCCACATGCTAAAACGCTTCTTCTTTTGCCTAATTCCCACAAAAGGTGTTCTAATATGTGTTTAGTCCTCCATCTGATGGAACTAATATCCATTCGTTTTTATATATGCTGTAGTACACACCAACTCCAGTAGATTCAAATCTTTGGTCCATCAAAATCCTCCTTCTTTCTAACTGTACTTTTATTTTACAGGAGTCTATTAAAAGATAAGATCAATTGAGACCCATTAAAATTCCACACTCCTGCTTTCTATGGCATTGCGGACTATTATATTTAATATAATAATTTACTTGTTGGCCTAGTAGCTGCAGAGCTACTGCACTATACTGTGTGTGGGTTGCCGTCGGCCCGAGATCACCCAAACTTCTCTCAGTCTTCTCAAAACTCATCCATCTCCTTATTAACGTTCTGCAGATTTGTCCATGTGTTTTAGGAGAATAAAAACTTCACCTCTTCAGGCTATCATTTCAGACAGCACCAGGGACAGTATTTACAAAGTAGTCATAACTAGAGGACTAAAACATCAACACGTCTACACAACCTTTTAAAAATTTCAGTGCAGTTTGATCAGGCTTAGAGAAGTTTTGGTGATATATGTTTATAGAAACAAAATGAGTTTGAGCATTTGTTTGCAATGTCTGCCTCATAGCTACAGTTTTGGACACCAAACATGTCTTGGCTGATTGATTACATCTACATAAATAAGAATTGTGTTAATTTGGTTTTTGCCGAACTATTCCATTAATCGAACACAAATTGTGCTGTCCGATTCACAAGCCCTGTGATTGAGATTTTGTTGCAATAAACACATCTGCTGTTTGTCCCATCATGATGTAAACCTGCTGAAATTCTACTTGGAAATAAAAGAAGAGCTGCTATCCTTACCAAAGAGGTTGAAGAGTCAGACAGAGGTTAGATAAAGGGCTGCTTTGTTGACATGTTGTGTCTGGTGTGTGACTAAAGGGGTTGTATTATTTCATAGCAGTCAAACTTTGTCATTTTCTGGCTGAGCAACGTCCAGCAGAATGCACAATTCACAGCCTTCCATGACTGCGGGATAAGGCAGCATATGCTATTTTATTACTAAAGCACATCTGCCTTATCCTTACTACTGCCCAAATATGGGTCAACAGCTTCTGAAAAACAGAGGAAAAAAAAGATTTGGCTGCCTAGCCACTGTAGTGCTCTCTTTGTTTTGGGAAGAGGTGGATGTGGGAGGAGAAAGGAGGAAAGATGTGCTTTTTTTTCCTTTTCTTTGCGGTTGTGAACAGGATGGAAGGAGATGAGATGTGGTAGGAATTAAATGGGGATGACTGTGGTGCTCCTCTGGAGGATAGGATGGAAAACATTAAATGTGCTACTTGTAGCTGACCGCTGACCGCAGTGCGGACCTGTTGCCCACTTTTGCGCATCGTGAACTCATCCAGCCATTGCTCTGATTTTGCTCTTGCTTTCTTCTCTGTTTCTTCACCCCCTCCACATCTTTGAAATGACTTTCATTTTCTCTCTCCAACACTCACTCTACACTCTACCCGATTTCTCTCCAAGCCTGTGTTTTTCTCTGTGAGTAGTTTCCCACAGCTCGCCGGCAGGTCACGGCCCCTTCTGTGTCACTCTGTGTGGGCTAATGACAATAGCACAATGCTGGAGGAGCCAGAGGTTACGCAAGTGGAAACATGAAATCAGACATAATTACAATAACTTAGATCTTTCTCTACCAGCCGTTTCGTTCAGTTTTCGTTCTAAATGTATTTTTCTTAGGTACGCAGTTCAATTCTATATTGGGACACACCTGTTTTTCAAGGTTTGGGCTAGGCCCCTTACTTTCAGTGAAGCGCATTCTTAATGCTTCAGCATACCAAGACATTTTGGGCAACGCCACACTTCCAACTTTGTGGACGCAGTTTGAGGAAGGCTCTTTTCTGTTCCAGCATGACTGTGCCTCAGTGCACAAAGCAAGGTCCATAAAGACACGGCTGGATGAATTTGTTGACTGGCCCACACAGAGCCCTGACCTCAACCCCATCCAACACCTTTGGAATAAACAGGAATGGAGATTACGAGCCAGACCTTCTCATCCAACATCAGTGTCTGACCTCATAAATTCTCTACAGAATGAATGGGCACGGAAACGCTCCAAAATCTTGTGGAAGGCCTTATAACAAGAGTAAAAGCTGTTATAGCTGCAAAGGGGGACCAACTCCATATTACAGTTTATGTATTTGAATGCAATGTCATTAAAGTCCCTTTTGGTACAATGGTCATGTGTCCCAATATGTTTATGCACATAAACATATTGGGGCATATGTCCCAATATACACAACTCATAACTCTATACACAGTTATGTATCCCCCACCCAACTTTTAACCTCAAGCTATTTTACATTCTTGAGTCAGTTCTCATGAGTTGGTTTTGCCCATGACCTTCTATCATTTGGAAATTTGCTATTGTTTGCAGTCATAGAGTTTCTGGTGTAAGTTCTCTTTAGATCGTTCCATCCACCCATGGCAAAATACAAATATTTATTTTCTTGTGTTTCACCCCAGCTTAATGTTCTTAAACTGGTTAGATCAAAATAAAAAAAGGTTAACTTTATTCCCTTGACATAGGCTGTAGGTGTGCAAAATAAAAAAAAACAGTAAGTTTGGAAAATTATTAGAAACAGCAGTTTCATATAAGTTTGTGTTTGTATAGCCCGAGGCCCACCATGCCGGCATGGAAGAATGAAGCCAGCTCATGACAGGATAGTCTTACGTCAGCTCACTGTCACTTCACATCACCTGTGAAATTTGCCAAAATAACAGCTGGCATTTGTCTGTAACTGTAAAACTGCATCATACATACTAAATATGTATTAGTAAAATGTCATGTTTGAGCTAAACTGATAGAAAACACTGTTGACATTGACAAAATTTCATGACACTAGTGATAGTTTGTATATTAAAGTCCAAATTACATGAATACATTTTTTTAAAGTTCTTGAAGTTAGTTTGTTATTTAAAGCTTGCCTATGAGCTTCATTAGAGATTCATTTTGTGCATTTAAAAATTTGGATTTGCAGTAAAAGAATTATATTCACTTAAAATGCCCATCCACAGTGATAAAACAACACTGCTTACAATGACACTGAAGAATTGGGTACTTTCTTTGCATGCCCTTTTGAGAGTGTTGTTTGCATGGTTTGCCCTCTTTCATTCCTCTTATTTGGGACCTCTCTCATGGGCAACTATTGATGTTTATTTAAAATGCTCAGTTGGCCCAAACAGAACTGACTAGAGCCGGCTAGAGCCATCAACACGGGACACACCTCTGAAACTGTCAGCCACTACCACTAAATGATGGGCTGACCACATTCAATGGCGAGCAGTCAGCCTGGTGTGTCAGGGCCCATACACAGTGTCAACGGAGTTAGAAAAATTATTGTTTAAAATACCTGTGTTGTATAGTAGACATCGAAGTATAGCCTACATTGAAATCACGCAAGCTGTTGAAACCAAAAACACAAAATTTGGAGTTAAGACCATGAAGGTAAGATTATAAATAATAAGCTTCAAATTTCAAATCAACTTTTCTGTCCCATAAGACTTTCAGAGCCCTACCTGCGTTAGGTACACCATATTAGTTGTACAGTGGACTGCATGAGCTCTGTTATTTTAATTTATTAATTGCTGTCCTTGATACATTTGAGTTTCCTTTGAGTGTTTGTCTGACTGTGTATGCACACCAGCATAAAGGTGCCAAACAAAGTTCCCTAAAGTGATGTCATAGAAGAACCATGTTTTGTTCCACAGAGAACATTTTGATGGATGGTTCTTTAAAGAGCTCTATTTGTAAATGAGATATTCAATTGTGAAGAACCATACAAGCCAAGACCGTTTAGGAGCCTTTGTTTTTAGGTGTGAGACTTATATTCAGGGATTTTTTTACCCCCTTAAGTAAGCCCCTTCGAAGTTAAGTGAGAGCTCTGAAGTAATTTGTGAGCCAGTGACCTCTGCTGCAGCTTCTGCTAATAGATCTGTCATCTCTGAAGGCTGTGCTGCTGATGGACTGGCTTTGCTCTGCGCTTATGGAAACATCTGTGAGGGAAGTTAATGAAACTGTCTCAGCTGTGTGCAACAAAGGCTGCGTTCAAGCTTTAGGTGCTGATGTGAAAAACATCACAAAGGGGACCTTTGGAAGTTTCTATCAATACACCTTACACATGCAATATTGTTCGCCTGAAAAAGTCAGGTGCAGAGTCATCACTTTGCTGGTTGTACAGCTGGGTCTGAACAGAAGGGTATCCTCTCTTTCTCATCCTCTTCCTCTCTTCTGGTGACAGGTTTGGAGGCCTCAATGGGTGTTGCATGGCCTCTAGTTTACAGATGGTTTGTCCAGGGCAAATGAGAGAGTTAGTTTGAGCAGGAAAAGGGTGAGCTGTCCCAAAGATGCCCCTCAAGGTCTACTCTCTAAAGGGGCCCTGTTGAGTTTCTACACAGACCTTCATTATTAATTGATAACGCATGTGTTGGGGCCTCCTTGTTTGAAGGGACAGAGATCAGGGATGACACTCCCTGAGGACCTTTGACCTCTTTATGCTGCTACTGTAACTCATCAGTGAGAGGAAAGGGGCACACCTTGGGTAACTCCCCAGCCCCCTCGACTAATCCCCCATCTGTCTGTTCCCAGTTTAATTTACTCCTCAGGCCTTTTCTGGTATTCTCTCCCCAACTCTTCTGCCTGTCTCTGTGTGTGTAAGGAGGGAGGGCTGCCTAGACTGGAAGTGTGGGCTCCTTCCACGTGGTGAGGGAGGCATGGAAATCCAATCAGAACAGAACAGTTCATCCTGGGCCCTTGCGCACGGGTATCCGGCTGGACATGTACTTATGTGGCAAGAACGGCAGGCCATGCACCAAGCTTGGGAAAGAGGGAGGGTTGGTGGTGGCATCTGTGGGGGAGTTGAACAGGAGATGACAGAGCTGTCGTCTGACTAAAAGGCATACTGTGGTTTTCATTACCCCTTTTTTTCTCTTCCTCTTTGAGTGTTTAACTGTGTGGAAACATGTCTGTCACGATGGACTTTGCTGTGGGAACCATTTTAAACAAATAGGGAATTAATGTCCCACCAGAAATATGGAATCATTATTGCAGAGCAGGCTCCCCAGCATGTGGCCTCTCTGTGAAGTGGTGCTATAGCATAAAGGCATATGGCAGCATACTCACGATGAGGGTAACCTGTAATGGTGGTTAATTATAGGGTATGACTAAGTGAGATTAGCATGCTTGCAGGCTATATAACATTATTTTTTTGTTTTCTTACTCGATTTTCTGCCCAATGTAGTCATTTCCAATTTCACCCACAATCACACAATGCCAACAAATACTGGGAGAAAAAAGGCCAGTCTGTGCTTCTCCTGAGTAGCATGAAGTACCAGAGCATGTTTTCAAACTTCATTTGACAGCATAATACACCTGAATGGAGGGAGAGGGAGGGCCTTCCTACCCACCCAGAGAGAGCAAGGCCAATTGTGCTCTTTTTAATTACAGATGGCTGCAGCACCACTGGGGATTGAACTCGCAATAATGGGGCCAACGCTTAGACAGCTGTGCCACTTGGGAGTATAATATATAACATTCTATAACATAAGACACGAAGATTAACATAATTGATAAATCATCACATACAATAAAAATAAAGTACAAAACTTTGGGTACCCAAATTCACACTTTTTATTGATTTTTTAAAAGTGAAAATAAAAACACATTATATACAGGGAACACATTTTTGCACTTCTATTGTCGCAAAGACATTTATTTGCTGAATTTTACGTTTTGGAAAAGAACTAAAATAAAATGCCATGTACAAAAATAATGGCACATTAATTATTTTTTTCTTATGTTAATTTCAGAATTTAAAAAATTGTGCTCTAAAATGTGAAGAAAATATCATATTTAAGCTAGCTCCCTTATATTCACTTAGAAAATGTATCATTTGACAAGAAGTGTCCAAACTTTCGCATAAGACTGTGTCTCATACACCTTTATTGTGGTTGCATTGACAATCAAACTATTGTTCTTCTTAAGTTTCATTATTATTTGTATTACAGATTAATTTTGAGGACACTTCTCCTCTGAGGGAGTTTGAAAAAACTGGCAGAGTTCCAATGTCAAAACATTCGTTAAAAGGCTCTTGCACTTAGCTAATTGATCAGAACCTCGGGAGCCAAGTACTGAATGCTTAAAAAAACGACTTTGGTGATCGAGTCCCCTCTGTAATGTACAGGGAGACAGATGGGACAGTCGAGCCCTTTTTAAAATGTGTTTCAGAGAGAGAGAGTCTGTGACATCACGGTTAGGGAGGCAAAGGACAAAAAGCGTAAACAAACGCGGGGGGAAAAACAAGGAGCAAAATACAGCAGACTCTGAAACAGACCACAAGACACTAAAGCCTACATCAGTTATATAAAAAAAGACCGTGTCACTCTTTGTTGCGGTTTAATTAAAAATGATCATCCTCTGAATGCTGCTATGTGTTGTCTGTACCCATAAATGGCTTGGTAAGAGCAGGATGGTTCCCACTCCTCACCAGTGGCGCAAAAGAACCGAATCAGAAGACCGTGGATCGATTTTTTTTAACAAACCTTTTTGGGTGTTTCTAAACACCGGTTTTATAAGAACCGTGCAATCACACTTTCTTGTGGAAATGCATCTAGTTTTAAACATGTTCTCATGTGTCTCTTTGGACAGTGGAGTATGACCGGGAATTGTCTCCGCACAGAAGACACCATAAGGAGTTCAAGTTCAACTTGTCTCAGATCCCAGAGGGAGAATCAGTAACAGCAGCAGAATTCAGGATCTACAAGGAATGCGTGAGCAGCACTTTCCGCAACGAAACCTTCCTGCTCAGTGTCTTCCAGGTGGTGGGTGAACACCCTGACAGGTAAGGAAGCTGGCTGTTTGACCAAAGTATTAAACAATGCCATGCATACCACTAGGTAATGAATACACATTTTTTATAAATAAATATTTGCTAGCTAGTGAATACATTCTTGTGCAATAACCAATAATTTTGTCATTTCTTAAGGTTGGGACTATAGATTTAGGTGGTTGTTATTTACATCCGTAAACATTTCTTTATGATAATGTAAACCTCCTGATAAAAGACAGTGACATGACTGCAAGCTCTGACTGTGCTGGATATTTGTACATCACTCACTGAGAACTGGGGTCAGGTTAAAACTTGAAGTTGACTTCTGCTTGCTTCTGATTTCATGTGGAAGGGGACATAAGCAAGTAAACAAATTCCATTGGTAAATTCCATTGGCACACAGTAGCATACAGTGGTCTGAACAATTGTCCCTACATGTTATAGGTAATTTTGGAAGATGTAAACACTCTTTTAGGACACAAAGGCTCAAACTCTTGTTTGTGACCCAGAGTACTGGGAATTCGCAACAGAATCTAGACAGACTAGAGGCCTCCATCTCAGTTTTCTACCATGTACTTTGCAAAGCCGTCACCGCAGTGGCGGACTGAAAATAGTCTAAAAAAGAACCAAGCCAAACACACGTCAAACGTTGACATTGTGGGTAGAAGGAGGGATGATCTCCATGAATCACACCAGCAGCATGATTGGATGTTGTGTCCAGTGTAAAAAAAACAACCAATGAGGTGACAATGTGTGGTTAGTCATCTGGTCACATTTTATAGGAGAAGCCACTTGCCTCATTTAAAATGGCACACAGGGCTAAACTTAGCAAAATGGACTGCTCTGTTCCCTTTTATTCCTTTTTCAGCACATTCTATTACAAAAAATAAAGTGCTTAAAGAAAAGACAAGGGGAGATTTTAACTAATTAGTTGCCTGTTTTATGCGCAGTCTAATCTTTATCATGAGATCCTTGTTTGGTGGATATTCTTGGTTTAATAGGAGCATTTTATCCCTTTTGTTTTGCTCAAAATCTCCACTATTTCATATGGATGGACAGATATTATTGCACATATAATTGCCTAACAAGATAGTCTTAATGCTAATTACAGCTTACTGTGTCATGTATCTGCAGTAGGCCCGCATAGACCTACTTGGCTGGGTGGCTTGCAAAATGCATGTACTTACTAAAAGATTAACTGGTCATTTTAACAACATAATTACTTTAATTGTGGTATATTGTGTAATTAAATAAGGACCTAGGCTGGAGAAAGTCTTTAATTAATAAGACACCAAATTACCAGCCAGAGGAGGTGATGATAAGCGGGAGTATGTGGTGTGTGTAAGCAGATTTTACATACATTAGGACTATGCTGATCTTCAGAGCCATCAGCATCCCCTTTACCTCTACATTTAGCGACTGGCCTATGCAGCAGTAGCATGAAGTGAAGTTTTGTAAATTAAATAATATAATATAGTGTGGCAAAAAAGTGTTTTAAAAGCTAGTGAAGTCAGTTTATCCATGCATGATCTCAATTGCTTATCCTTAACCAGCCAATCCCAGTGGTCATAGGGTGAAAGGCAGAAAAACACTCTGGACAGGTCGCAAAAAATAAAGTGCTTTCAATCATTGGGCAGACACATACACACACACACACACACACACACACACACACAGATTCACACCTAGGGGAATTCAGCATCGCCAATTCACCTGACATGCACGTCTTTGGGTTGTGGGAGGCAAATGGAGTACCTGAGGGTAACCGACACAGACAAAATGCAAAGAAAGGGTCTCATTTTAAAACATTAAAACAGTTGCATGTTTTCAGTATGCCATTTGCAAGGGTAGTGACTGGACGTTAAGACTCGATTAAATAATACAGGGGCAAAACTGTGCTGATTCATATTATACAAACACCCTTGTTGCCTCAAACCTTATCATTGAAGATAACTTTCTTCTTGATGCTGCTACCAGACATATCCCCCGCCAAGTAACTTTACCTGACCCTTAGTGTGGACAATATGAGTCAACACGAGCATTTCACTTTAAGTGTAATGTGTGAACTCTGTATGAAGCGGATGTCATGTTGAGGCCTTTGGAGTAACTCTAATTAGTGCACAGTAAAGAGGGGTGGCTGAAGCATGACTGCAGGGGCATTCTCAGAACACCTGTGTGTCTTTGAAGTACCTCAGTAAGAGGGCTTTCTGCTGACCAGCTTGGTGTGTCATTAGTGTAATGAGGAGACAGGCGCGTGAATTCATGGGAAGACCTAAAAGGTGTGAAAAAGAGTTCCAAAGGTATGCAAGAGTATACACAATATGGCCAAAGTATTGGGACATCTGACCATTACACCAACACAACACTGCATTCAAATACATACATTTTAATATGGAGTTTGGACACTCTTCTTGGAAGGCTTTCCACAAGATTTTGGAGTGTTTCTGAGCAAATTTGTGCCCATTCACTCTGTACGGAATTATGAGGTCAGGCACTGATTTTGGACAAGAAGGTCTGGCTCGCCGTTCTAGTTCATCCCAAAGGTGTTGGATGGGGTTGAGGTCAAGACTCTGTGCGGCCAGTCAAGTTCTTCCACCCTGAACTCGTCCAACCATGTCTTTATGGAACTTGCTTTGTGCACTGGGACACAGTCATGCTGGAATAGAAAAGGGTCTTCCAAAACTGCATCCACAAAGTTGGAAGCACGTCAAAATATCTTTGTATGCTGAAGTCTTAAGATTGCCCTTCACTTGAAGAAAAATAGGTGTTTCCCAGTACTTTAATTCATATAGTGTATATATGCATGTTGATGCACAATGTACCTCAGCAGAGCTACAGCAGAGGACAGATGAATTTATGGAGCTATTAAACCTCACACCTATTAAACAACACACCAATGAACTTTCTCCTTTTAACCATGCAAGTACTGTCAGCTATAGCATGGATAAAACAGATGTTGATATCTTAAACTATCAATTACATGAAAAAATAAGCTGACCTTAACAGCATGTCTTTTCATACACATGCTAATAAATATAGTTTAAAATGTCTCTCTATATATTTTGACAAAACCTGAATTTGGACTACAGTTTCTAATTAGATTGAATGGAATTTTGGTCAATGCTCTTTAAAGAATCTGTAGATAATCTACATTAGACAAGACAAATAAAGAAAGATCAGTACGTACTGTAGCAAGAGACAACATAGAAAATCTAGAATGACATGAAGAGGAAGCAAGAGGAAAAAATGATACTGGCCTTTTCCCTCCCCAGTGTTCAATCAGGGCACAGAGATTTCAAAACAAATCACGGCAAGAACTAAATGATTTAATGACTTCAGATATGGGTCACATTTCATAACCTGTCAATTCTTTTTGACTGCAGGGACGCAGATCTGTTTCTGTTGGAGTCCCACCAGCTGTGGGCAGTGGAGGAAGGCTGGCTGGAGTTTGACATCACAGCCACCAGTAACCTGTGGGTAATGAGTCCCCATCACAATCTGGGACTGCAGATCAGTGTAGAGACCAGCAATGGTAAGAGACGGAACAAGAGCTGACTTGAAGTTCTGTTTTGAATGATTTTCTTGCCTAAATTCAGCATTAAGCTATACAGATGACCAGGAATTTAGTTGATTCTAGGCAGGGGTGGGCTAAATTGAAGAAAGTTTGTTTAACGGTGTAGTTTAAGATAATCCCCTTCTTAAGAATCATTTTCTCTATTCTAACTTTCTAAACTCAGTTCATTAGTTCATTTTTTTTCAGGTCCTTCATTTTCAAGCCGAATCATCCACTGGTTATCTACTCTGATCAGTCATGACATTAAAACCACCCACGTAATGTTGTGTAAGTCCCCCTCATGCCACCAAAACAGCCCTCACTTGCTTAGGCATAGACTCAACAAACCCCCTGAATGTGTGCTATGGTATCTAGCACTAAGACGTTAGCAGCAGATCCTTTAAAGCCTGTAAACTGCGAAGTGAAGATAAATCGGAATAGTTTGTTCAGCACATTCCACAGATGTTTGATTGGATCTGGTTAATTTGAAGGCCTAGTCAAGAAGGCAACGCCACCATCCACATGATCTAAAAGAAAACATAATGCATCAGACTAGTCCACCATCTTCCACTGCTCTATGGTCCAGTTCTGTATGCACTTGTATGCACTTTTGGCTGTGGACAGGGGTTGGCATGGGCACTCTGGCTGGTCTGTGCAGCAAGCTGTGGTGCATTGTATGTCCTGAAACCTTTTTTTTAGCATGGCCAGCATTAACATTTTTCAGTAATTTATGCTATAGCAGTTATTTTGTGGGACTGAACCAGGCAGGCTAGCCCTCACTCTGCAAGCGGATTACTGAGCCTTGGGCACCCTTGACCTAGTTACTGGTTTAGTGGTTGTCCTTCCTTTAGCCATTTTTGGACTAATCAGTGCATACTGTAAACACCCCACAAGACCTGCCATTCTGGAGATCATGGGAGCCAGAACCATTATAGCAGGGGGGGACGTGTCCTCCCCACTTTTCAAAATAATTTGATTGACTTCCTCTGTTCTGTGGTTTTAATGTTTTGGTTGATTGGTGGACATCAGGGGTGTCGAACTCCATTTCTGGAGGGCCGTGGTGCAGCACGTTTCAGTGATTTCCCTGCTCAGAAACACCTGGTTCACCTCGCCAGTTAATTGTCAGGTTTAGTGATTGTGTTTGAGGAGGAGAACCATCAAACTGTGCTGGACACTGGCCCTCCAGGACCGGAGTTTGATACCCCTGGTATACATCCTGTGCATCATTATGGCACACCCAAAAAAAACATTTAATGCATGCCGATTTATTGGTTATTCTGGTTGTCTTATAATGAAACATTTTGAATAATTTGTTTAAATTCTGTGGTTCAACAGATTCAGTTCTGGACCCCTAACATTTTTATGGCTGTTTTGGTTGTCAAAACAGTATAAAAACATGACTTTTTAATATAACGTTTTACAGAAAGGCTATGCCTTCTGTTAAACAAAATCAAATTCAAAGTAATTTTTTACTGTTGCAAACACAAAGACAGTGCTAATTGTAAGTTTAGAATCCCTGCTTTCAAAAGAATTACTCTGCTTGTCTCAATAAAGTAGGAGGCACGAGAAATGCTGAATTTGAAACGAAAGCATTTGTATTACTGCTGATGCTTGTGACTTCAGAGGGTTAAATGTAATGCGACACATTTCTCTTCCTTTAAGGACAAAATATCAGCCCTAGAGAGGCAGGTCTAGTGGGCCGTGATGGAGCTGTGGAAAGGCAGCCCTTCATGGTGGCCTTCTTCAAGGTGAGTGAGGTCCACGTCCGCACAGCCCGCTCTACAGGAAAACGCCGCCAGAACCGCAATCGCTCCACTCATCCACAGGAGGTGGCCAAGGGCCCTCCACACACAGGTTCGTCACAGTCACTGTTATTTCATGAACCAAATATATTTTTCAGACCACCTCCCCATTCTTAGCAATGAAATGACATGATAAGACAAACTTAGAATGTCCTTATACGTCAGTGAAATAGAGCAATATGGTGGATCACCATAAAAAATGGCCTATTGCAGACAGTCATTATGATGACTGGGTCTGTTCTGAGAAAAAAAGTGTGGACTTCTAATAAGAACATGCTGATACAGTTGTGCTAATTTTTTATTTACTTTTGGTTTACTATTTTTTAAAACCTACAAATTTAAATCTTATTATACTCTCCTTTGTACATGCAGTCCCTTGGTCATACTATTTAACACTGGTTAAGATCATCTCAAAAGTGATCTTTTTCCCAAAATGCAACCTTTTATTCTTGGGAGCATTTTTGTTCTTTATGGCCATTTGTGTGTGGCGACACTTTTAAAACTCCAGGAGCAGTTATCATTACACATTTTTTAAATTACTATAACTTTGGTTCTGTGTGACATAGGAACACCACACAAAGCTCAGCATGATGTCTGACTCGACCATCAATAGAAACCGGGGGAACTTCCATAGCAGGGATTATTTTACCATTTGTTGTGCTACCAGTTCGGATCCGTGCCACTCCTGTTATAAGAGTTAAGAGAACTAATGTTCAAGAGAAGGACAACATCTTTGGTCAACATCCTCTTGTGAAAACACACATAACTATACTCATTCCCATTTCAGATCATTTGTTTTTAAGTGAAAAATAGGATAATTTCTTCCAGTGGCCTGACTGTTTGAGAGGGTGGAAACCTGACACAGTCCTGGTTACAGAAGGATTACACAATGAACTGTTCACAGTTGCCTCTCGGTACCGAGTTAGTTTGGACAGCTCTTGGTGGGAAAAATGTTGAGGAAGTCTAAATCCAGAATCTCTGTTTCTCATTACATCACAGCTTTGAGGTGGTCTTTGTGTTTTGTGGGAGCTGGGCTTGGGAAGGACCAGATGGCTTAGCTCTAATACCCACTTGATCCAGTGCTAATTTAGCATTTGGGAGCAAACTGTATTGGGCCTGAAGGTTAAATCAGTAAAAGTGCATTTTGCGACACGCGCTCATGTGCTCTGCCAGCATTACAGGGCTACATAAGCCTTTATAGTTCTCATGTGGGGGGAGGGGTCACATTTGATCCTTGTGCTATTTATGCACTGATTTGTGAAGCAAGTGCTAATATGATTAGAAGAACTTTTTCAGCTTTGTTTCTGTAGAAATGAGACAAACTTATACTGAAGCAACAACCTGTCCCCCCCCCCTCTCTCTCT